>CM065300.1:49135309-49824476 GCA_032871835.1 Dipteronia dyeriana | reverse complement strand
ATCACAAAAGTTAATTGCTTCAAAACTCAAACAATTAGAGACTGGTTTTACTACCATATTCTGGTTTTTAGTAAGGAGTCATTCTTTTTTTTTTCCCTTATAATTTGATAATTATTTTTTTTAATTTTATTTTAGAGTTCAATTGAATCTAAATAATATTGATAAAATAAATTTAAAATATATTAATAGCTAAATAATTTTGTTTTATAATTATTAAATTATTTGGTGTAGTTATCCTTAATATATTAAAATATAAATATATAACAAATAGTTAGAAGGACATAGATGTAAAAGTATTAATTTTAAGATATTTATAACTTAAAAAAACAAACAGCTTATCACTTACATTCAGTTTTCAGTGAAAAAAAAACAAACATGTTTTTCAGTTTCTAGTCTCCAGTCACTATTCAGTCCTCAGTAGTATTCAGCACTGTTTAGTTAGTAGACGAAAAATCAAACGAGGTCTTAGTTTAGTAGATAAGTTTAGTAGCGCTATGTTGATGCACTCGAGGATCGAGCTCCCCGTTGAGCTTGCGGTGATCGAGTTGCCCGATCAGTTCATCATAATAGAAGTCATTTAAACTCAAGTTATTGAAATGACGTTAATCTTAAAATGCACCCTTTAAAAGGTGCTATAAATTTTTTGGACTCCCCGCTCAAGTGTATTTGTGTTAAAATCACTCTTGATAAAAAAAAACATTTCAATTTGTATTTGTGTTAAAGTCACCTTGGTAAATACAAATGTTATGGTCATTTTGATATTGCTTTTGAGAAGTTAAAATCAATTTATTTTATAATTTTGACATAAAATGATGTTTGTTAAAAGTTTCAAAAGTGATTAATTGATAATTTGACAGTGATTTTAAGAAGTATGTTGGAGACTTGGAGGTTACTTTTTAAAAGTGATTATGAAATAATATATTTCAGCTAGGGATAGAAAAAATTACCCGTGGGGACCGGGCCCCACGGGGACCCGCACTTTTGGGGTGGGAACAGGTTTCAATTTAGTGGAGATGGGACAGGGATGGGACGGGGATGAGGATAAATAGTCTAACCAACAATGGGTATGGGGCGGGTATGGGTTTTACACTCCTCACCCCCGCCCCGCCTCGTTTAAAATAATATTTAGTTAAACTACGTAGTTTCAAAAAAAAAAAAAAACCTAAAAAAAGGATATATATATATTTATATATAAAAATACATTAACTCTAACTTTATATCTGTTTGCCGTTATTTAATATAAAGTGACAATACAAAAAACAATTAAAAAAACCCTAGCCGCTAACTACAACTCTAAATCTTTATTCCACAAACAACTCAAAGTTCACCTTTCAAGCTTCAATCTCAAATACAATAAATTTTTATCTTATGATTAGCTTCATGTTCTTTTACTACAACTGAACGTTCCACATGTCTTGAAGAACTAGATTTTAATGAGGTAAAATAAATCATGCATATTAAATCAAATTAAGTTATTGATATTCAAATCAGATTGAATACAATTTTTTTTGTTGGTTCGAAATGTTGCAGAAACCATGTGAGTGAGTGTCAACATCTTGAGGAGATGCCAGATAAAGTTGATATTACGAAGAGAGAATAAGAGAAATATAGGCAACTATTAGATGATAACGTTACGATTTTCGAACATTTTGACTTAATACTTTATGTTTATGTTTGAGAATGATAGAATTTACTTGTGAGAATTATGTATACGAGATGTTTTTTTAATAGTTTCATCGAATTATTTACTACTTTATATATTTTATCATATTCAATGGTTATATATTTGTAATTTTAATAAATAAAAAAATTATAAATAGGGCAAATGGGTGGGGATGGGGAAAACAATCCTCGTTGTAACCCACCCCGCCTCAACCCGCTCCATTTAAGATGGGGGTTTATGAGGGGATGAGTTTTCAAAAAATAAATGGAGTGGGGTGTGGGGAAGGTCACCCCGTCCCGAACCCGCCCCATTGTCATCCCTAATTTCAGCATTTAAAGAATCTTTTAAAATATCATTATTATCCTTATGAAATCAAATTAAAATCATTTATATACCTTATTTCATTTTAAAATTAAATATTCTAATTAAATTTTGATTTGATTTATAAAATTTTAAAAAATATTTTTATTGTTCTTATTGTTTTTTTTTCTGAATTAAATATTGTACTTAATATTGATTTAATATATATAATTAATAAAAAAATAAAATAAAGTTCTAAAACCATGCCAATTATAATTATTGTAACTAATTTCGGCACTTTTGAAATAAAATTATCAAATACAAATATACTGCTTTTGAGTTTTATAGTAGTTTTAAAAGTACAATTAATCAAACAACTGTTAATTAACTTCACAACTTATTATTCTTTCAGCACATCTAACAGTGATTATTATAAAAGTTACAACAATACCAAACTGACCATTAATCATTTTTGTACTTTTAGAGAAAGTTACCAAAAATATCCAACTATTTAACGGTAAACTTAACGGAGTTTGACGGAATGACCATTAATGTAATAGTGTTCATTAAAAATGACAATTTTGAAACCAATTACATGTCTAATGACTATTTTGATAGCGGTAACCCAATTTGATGGTCATTGGGGTAATTATCCCGTAATATTAGTTAACTTTAATGATGGGAAATTTGTTTTTTTTTATAATAATAAAAAAAAAACCAATTCTGGTGGACTAGTTTTCGATACAATACAAAGAGCTATTTACATTTTCATCTGATGTGTTTGTAAATATTAATGCCGTCTCCAGATATTTTGAGACCCCATCCATTTAATGATGTTAATAAAAATTGAGATCTTTTTAAATAAGTTTAGTATAGAAGAATGAGAAACTAAAATAAGAAGAAATTGATTTTGATATCTGGGGATCCAACAAATGGTTGGGTTTGAGGGTCGGCTCCGGTAAATAATATATATAAAACTCACCGTTTTTCTGTTTATGATTTTGTTTTTGTTCAAGTGACCGGAGAATTAGGCATCCAAACTAGAAATTGGCTATGTTTCAAATTTGCAATTATAATTAATTTTTCTCGTAATCAGTCACACGTGCACTTTAATTCGAAAGTTGACCCCTTGATTGTGAAATGGAATTAATTGGGAATCACGCTTGAACATTTGGCATGGATTTTACAGTATGTTAGTTCAATAATGGTTATTGTAATTACTTTTTAAATTAATTAGTGTGAGTTCCTTGTATTAATCTTCTAATTGATAATTTCAAAGGAATTTACCATTTTCAATGTGAATTACTAAACACCTTTAAATTTGACATGGTGGTAAAATGTCTTCATTCGGCCTATCACTACGCTGTATCACCGGGTATCATTGGACATATATATATATATATATATATGTAATATGGATTTTGTTTGTAACATGACAAATTAGTATGATCGTCAGAAAATATGGTGATTAGATATACCACGTCACAAAAATCATCTAGTAAAAGAAGTTTTAATTAGCGAAAATCTCTAGTCAACGAGATCTACTTGGTCAAAAGAGAAAATATGACCCTATCGAGACACTTCATATCAAGCGAGGGTTCATTCAAATACTAAATCAAATAATCATATTCCAACATGGGAATATTCCTATTTCCTCTTCAGTATCATATAATTCAAATTGGGAAGAAACTTAGAGCTTCCAAAAGGATAAACATCAAACGGAAAAGGTCAACCCAAGACAATTAATAGACGATCTCAAGGTCTAGTCAAGATTACTCAAGATGGTCAGAAAAACTAACCGATCGAGTAGAGACAACTTGGTCGAGTAATGACCATCTGATCGGGATAGAAGAGGTCTGATCGGGATTAAATAATTGGTCAGTTAGAACAACGCATGTGAGACATTAAAGGCAACTACGACTCAAATACGAAGAATAATGATCTTATTCAAATAAAGAATCTAGAACCACATTCCAATAAGGAAATATTACTACATTCTCCTATAAATCATAGAATCCAGATCAAGCAATAACTCTACTATTCGAGAAGATTGCGCGCCAATATGAAAATAAGTCCTAAATGGACTACTAAACTAGAATCCTACGAAGATTCTAATTTAATACGTAAGATCTCTGAAACAGGAAAGAAGACAAAGAAGACTCTAACAAGTACAATCCTGATTAAATACTACCACATTTTCTTATCTGTATAACAAGGATTAGAGTTCTATGCACATATAAATAGACTCATAATCTCATTGTAGAAAGATATGTAACAACATATAGTAAAGATACAAGGAAATCGATAGAAAAATAAAGAGATACATAAGAAAAGAGGGGAACAGATTGTGTAATAGTTTTATCATAGTGAATTCTTCTCACCATCACCGGTAACCTTGGATGTTTCCCCACTTTGGGGTTTTACCATGTAAACTTATGTGTGCATGTTTTTTTTCCTTTTTTATATTTTCTTCATAACATTTTTAACAATTGGCAAAACTTGTTAGAAGCGTGAACAATCCTGCGTGATCCAAGAATCACTGTCAACATTTGGCACCAGAAAGAGGGGGGCGACGTTGAACCTTCGAAACTAAGTTCTAAAAAAAAAAGAACTTGTGAAACAGCAACATGGTAAACAATAGAGATGGAAGCTAGTCTCCGAATGATGTTGGCACTCTACGTGTTGGTATCAGCTCTGACCCAATAAACGCCAACACTGTTGGAGAAAGTCTGCCCTTCGTGACAACAACTTTAACTGGACAAGCTGCAATAACCTCTATAAACGCTCCCTTAGGGATTTTTCTAGATGCATTCCAACAGGTTCAAGAGCCGCTAGACAGGAAATCAATATAACAGCAATTGCTATTCTGTTTTTGTCATATCAATTGTCTACACCTATGGTGGCCCGAGACCCCAAGGTGCGTTCTGAGATAGTGGACGTGACCTCAGGCGCACCTTGTAAACCTAGTAAAGAAAGAGCAGATCACCACGGAAATGAGGAACATTCTTAAAGGGGAGATGAGGGAATTAATGGACGGGGTAGGAGAGAATGGTATCAAGCGAACTTTAAGCCAGAAAAAATTACAGAGATGTTCATAGGCGGGATTGATCTTGCTCATCGGATAACAGCGACCAACCACCTCGCATAACAAGTCGAAGGGGCAAGTCTCCGCTAAATTCCAATAAGGACCCATCGACCATCAACGATCGGGAATGGATAACGATCCAGAAGAGAAGTGAGATATCCTGATACAAAAATTAACCAAGAATGTGGAAGCAGAACGTCGTCAGAGGGCTTAAAGATTTACTAGACGATGATTCTGAAAGCCATTTCATGAACATCATTCTCTAAACCCAATTCCTGGAAAGATTTAAAATGCCTCAGGTTGAGCAATTTAAAGTGAACACGGATCCAAAAGAACACGTGAGGCATTTATGATGTGTGATGGCACAATACGTTTATAATGAGCCAATGTTGTGATTGACGTTCCCGTAAACGCTCGGGGACTTAGGGCATAGGTGGTTTGGAAGGCTCCCCCAAGGAATAATCAAGTTTTTTAGAGCCAGGTTTTTTCACGATAATTCTTGGAAAATATACAAAGAAGGAAATCAATAGTTTACCTTGCCACCCTCAACAGGAACAGAACGAATCACTAAAAGGTTACCTGAAAAGGTTCTCTTAGGAAGTGTCGGGATCCATAATCCTAGCGATGAGGATGTGGTGGGCGCCTTCATCAACCACCTACAAAAGGGTTGACTTTCATTCGATTTGAGAAGATAATGCCTAAATACATATATGCCGATCTGATGAATGTGGCGGGCAGTTACACAATGGCTAAAGAAGAGGAGCTAGCTCAAAAAGGGTAGTTATGTGCACGGGGATTGTCTCGAGGAGAACGCTAAAATAAGTGATGACTATGTAATGAACCGGAATGGTGATCACCAGGAGAGTGACAGGAACCAAGATGACTGTCGAGTTGATAATCGTAGAAACATTCGGAACGATAAAAAGTTCAATTGTCAGTACACCAACTATATTCCACTCACTAAGAGACAAAAGGAAATCTTGGCGATCATAGAAGACCATAAGTTAGTTAAATACCCTCATGAACAGTCAACCTACGCTCTGTAAGGACTTTGATTTTATGATTGGCATATTTCATGACAAACCATATAACATTGGGGATGATTGTGTAATGGGTAGCTTAGGTACTCATTGGCAAGCTTCCAAGCATCTCCAAGACTTCAAGAGAAAAAGGTATATTCACTTGACTTTGCCTCTTGAAGAGTTTAGGTGTACACACACACTTCATGCATGCTTTGTTGATCTTGCATTTGTGTTGATATTGTTTATATGTGTACATCTCTTCACAATCACACTTGCACTTCATTTATAGATTTAAGTGTGGTATTGTGTTGTGTTCGCGCTTGCACGATGGTGTGCTTGTTTTAGCGCGTTGAATGACCATATAAGAATGTCTCATTCTTCTCTTGATTTGGTTATATGGAGTAAGGTGTCTAGTTTTAAAAGAGTGTATTTCAATAATTTAAATATTTTTCAAAACTGACCTTTGTATGGTCTTGTGACCATATCTTTTTATACAATGATTAAAAATGAGTTTTGAAAATTTCTTTACAAACTAGACACCCATACCTTTCTAACGGTATATTATTCGTAATATTTCATGACCGTTTGGATTGGTTTTGAAATCTCCAAAGTGACAACAAAAACAAGGCAACTCTGTTGTTGTCCGTTTCTAACCTTTGGTCACTCAAAGTACCATATATTTTTCTATAGATATCTAAATGATGTTTTGTAAATTTTATTAGAAAGTATACTTCTATACCTTTCCAACGATTATTATACGAAAGGTTTGGATGTCGTTTGATAGTGTTTTGGGTCGCTCAAAGCTTGAGATGTTGTGCTGTCAGGCATGTACAGCGGTCTAGACCGCTTTTGGAGCACATGACTAGCCAACGACCTAGGCAGTGGTAATGTCCAGCCATGCCATGCTGCCTGGACAGCTTCCTAGACACTTGCTTGTCCATCATTATGCATAACGGTCATGACGGGATTTTGTTTCCCAAGTCCAAAACAATGATGTTTTGTCTAGGGCTTTTACATATATGTTCTAGTGAGAGAACCTCCATTTGAGAGAGAAATTTTCAAGCTTTGTGTTTAACTCTTTAAACCCAAAACCCATCATCTTTTCATGAACAAACATCATCTAGCTACATCTAGGATGTTTCTTAGCATGGGTCTTCATCAACACATGTAACTTGGTAAGTAGAACACCATATTTATCATTCTTGTGTTCTTGCTTAATAAGATATCTCTTGTATGAATTGTATGCCTCTAGATTAGGATTTTTATTACAAGTATAGATTGTTGTTGATGTTTGGGTTGTTGTATTGTGATAGCTTGCATAATTAGGTTGTTTTACCTAAATAGCTAATCTATATATGTTCATGTATGCTTAATTGATGATTAGGATTGCCTTGTGCATCTATTCTAGTTCATGAACATTTATGTGTATACCTCATTGATTGCATTTATTGATTGCAAATATATTGCCCTTGATTATATGTTGTGACAACTTGTGTTGGTTGGACTTTTATTGACAATTAGGTTGCTAGAATCCTTTTGCATCTAATTGAGTCTTTTTGTATGGGCATGTAGGCATTGTTTGATAACTAGGTTATTGTATTGCATTATCTACAGCTAGTTAATCATTGTATGTTTGGTCTAACATATTTTGCATTGAGCATTCATTGATTGTTCACTTAGACCATATACTTTTCAATGAGTCAAAGTCCTGTGGCTTCGGTGTGAAGTTGCACAAGTAAGAGAAGCCTTGTAACCAAGGGTGGGTTGGCAAGAAATTGATCGGGTATTCATTGTAAAAGTCTCGAGGGGTAGAGTAGGAGGTGCTCACGCCAAGAGTAGTGGATCGGGGGATATCACTAGGGATTGAACCAAGAGTGGTGAGTGGTAGTGGCTATAGCCTGAAGGTTGTCGAGAGTGAGAGTCCGAGTATCATTTGAGGGTGTAACTTTTTACTTACATAGTGGATTTCTGTGATCGAGTGTGGCGCACTTAATAGCCCGTGGTTTTTCTCATTTGGAGGGTTTCCACGTATAGATATTGTGTTATTTATATTTCCGAACTTTACACTTGATGTTGTATGTTTGTTTTATTGGGTGAATTTTGAATATTGACTAATCAAGAAAAATTGGTAATTGACTTGATTAAAACCTATTCACCCCCCCCCCCCCCCCCCCCCCTCTTAGGTTATTAGACACACAGTTTTTAGGAAACTTTCACGCCCGAAGAGACACAACAAAATACTGCAGATTCCAAAAGTAAAATGGTCATGATACATCAAAGTGCTACCGACTAAGAGATCACATCGAGACACTCATCATGGATGGTCACCTCAAAGATTTAATTCTTAAAAAGATAGACGGTCAGTAAAAGGATCCCCACTAGGGAGATTAGCTAAGGGGAAATCAAGAAAAGAAGCAAGGCCTGAGCAAAGACAGCGACGAATGGACGATTAACACTATCTTTTGAAGACCCTACACAAGCTTATGGATGACGAAACTCAGTCTTAAAAAAAATGTTGCTGATGAGAAAGATAGCTTAAGTTACTTATAGTTTTTGTTTAAGATATTTTTAGTTTGTTTTTTTAGTTTTTCTAATTATTTTTTTTTGTATTTTGATATTTTTAATTTTCAGATCAATTAACAAAGAAACCAAGAATGATGTTCAAATTTGTTATAAACATCTTTCTTATCAAAGATAAACTCGTAGTGCTAACACCTTCCATGGTGGGTGAAAGTGCCCTAAGAGGCTAAAAAGTCAGGTGTTAGAGATTTGTCGTTCCTGCCAAACTGACTGGGTGCATATAAAGCATTGTCAGCAATCCGGTCACCCCGAGATGTCAGTTTTATAGAGAAAAAAACACTCGGTTACACCATTGGGAAAACCCTGGCGAGATACGGTTGATTGTGTTAGTATTGCACTAATGATTTGGTCAAACCCTTATAAACAGACAAAACTGGGACACGTCCTTGGTTACTTGTTTACATGGAAAAAATGGGAAAAATGGGGCAATGTTCCCAGAACACCTCTTGGCTGAAGACTCAAGACGGTCGGTAATTATCCTGAACAAGTAATCGAGAGACTGACCAAATCAACTTCAAGGACCAAGATGATCGGGAATTATCATAGGCAAAGAGCCAGAACACCAACCAGTCCAGCTTGGCAGAAGTCTCAAGACGGTCAGGAATTATCCTGAGCAAGTAATCGGGACACCGACCAAATTAACTTCAAGGACCAAGATGATCAGAAATTGTCCTAGGCAAAGAGTCGGGACACCGACCATTGAACAAGTAATCAGAACACCGATCGAATCAATTTCAAAAACCAATACGGTTGGAAATTATCCCGAACAAGTAATCGGAACACCGATTGAATCAATTTTTAAAAACCAAGACGGTTAGGAATTATTCTAGGTAAAGAGCCGGGACACCGACCAATCCAGCTTGACTGAAGACTCAAGATGGTCAAGAATTATCCCAAACAAGTAATTGGGACATCGACGGAGTCAATTTCAATAACCAAGACAGTCAGAAATTATCTTAAGCAAATAACCGAGATATGGACCGGTCCATAAAAAATCAAGGAGTCCATGGTTGGTCAGTTTAATAATATACTTGATCAGTTTAAGAAAATAAGATCAAAGGAAAAATTATTCAAATCCCTTTCGTTGAGCAGTCAAGAGCTCTTCTCGTGGATTTGAAGGGGTATTGTTATAGGGATTTTTTGATAGCATGTCAAGTCGGGTATGACCACCTAAAAACACGTTGATTAGATATGTCACGTCACAAAAATCGTCCAGTATAAGAAGTTTTAATGAGCGAAAATCTATACTCAGCGAGATCTGCTTGGCCAAAAGAGGAAATATGACCCTATCGGGACACTCTATATCAAGTGAGGATTCATTCAATTACTAAATCAAATAATAATATTCCAACAAGGGAATATTATTATTTACTCTTCTGTATCATAGAATTTAAATTGGGAAGAAACTCAAAATTTCCAAAAGGAAAAACACCAAACGGGAAATATCAACCCAAGACAATTAATAGTTGATCTCAAGGCCTAATCAAGATTACTCATGATGGTCGGAAAAACTAACCGATCGAGTAGAGACAACTTGGTCGGGTAATGATCATCCGATTAGGACAAAAGAAGTCTGGTCGGGATTAAATAATTCTTCAGTTAGTACAACGTGTGGGAGATAATAAAGGCAACTACGACTCAAATACGAAGAAGAATGATCTTATTCAAATAACGAATCTAAAACCGCATTCCAATAAGGAAATATAACTACTTCCTCCTATAAATCAAAGAATCCAGATCAAACAATAACTCTGCTCTTCTAGAAGATTGCGCGTCAATCTGGAAATAAGTTCTAAATGCACTGCTCAACTAGAATCCTACGAAGATTCTAATTTAGTACGCAAGATCTCTGAAATAGGAATGAAGACAAAGATGACTCCAACAAGTGCAATCCTGATACCACTTTTCATTATCTGTATAACAAGGATTAGGGTTCTATGCACATATAAATAGACCTATATTCTCACTGCAGAAAGATATATGTAAGATCCTCAGTATTTGAATGGCTTATTTCAATTGACAACCCATATTTGAGGATTAAAATGTAAGGGTAGTTTATGCCGTCTTTGTTCGTGACCAAGCTCAAGCTTTAAAGGTATATCACTTGCTTAATTTCATTGAAGAGATTTAGTGCACACACTCACTCCCATGCATGATTCGATCACCTTTCATTAGTGTTTAATTGCCTCTATGTATGCTCTATTTTTCTATCTCTTGCTTGCTTGGATTTTTTGTTTGGTCTTGCACTTGTCTGTTTGATCCCTTTGTATCAGGGAAGTGCTCGGGTTTTACACAGGTGGCTACCTGTACAGTACCCGTTCAATGCACTGCGTGATTGGTTCTCACTCTCGGTGTCAGGTCAATACACGGACACTTGTGTGGCTGTGAGCGGATATGTGCAGGTCACTGCGAGGGCAGGTACACGCGCACAAACCATCACACTATACAGATATAGGCAGATTTTTACCAAAACGATGTCATTTTTTTTGCTCTATATATATGTTATCTTCTTTCTCATTTAAATCTAGAGCTCCGAAATTCATTCCTTAGAGAGAGAAATTGACTCCAAGAGGGAGAGAGAGAGAGAGAGAGAGAGAGCTCCCAAGAACACTTCTTGACTCAATCAACCTTTAATCCATGGCCATCTAGCATAATATTTGCATCATCCAAGCATGGGTCTTCATGTTTTCTTTGACTAGGTAAACTTTACATGCCCTAGATTCTATTGTTTCATTACTATGACATGTATGCCTGAGTTTAGCATTTATTGTTGATCAGATGTAAGTCTTTGAGATAGATTGCATTTATAACATGCTTGGGTTGTTGATTGTTGGTTGAGATGTTTATTTGTGATAGCTAGTATTTAGGATGATTTTACCCTTCTAGTTAAATCTCTATGCTTTGTATTTAGATATTGTTTAAATCTAATTGATTGCATTTGTTGATTGCATTGATTGTTCTTTGCCATTGTTTATGACAACTTTTGTTGATTGGCTTTTATTTAATAACTAGGTATTAGTCTTTCATAGCTATATCTAGTTAGGTCTTCTTGAACTTGCATATAGACATTGATAATTAGGAATTGCATTTATTGACATCTTTGAATTGCTAGATAAGCATTTAGTGTAGCATAGTACTACTTGCATGTTTGAATATTTCATCATATTCACTTAGGTTGTTTTGACTCTTCATTGAGGTTAACTTTGTGACTAAGTGTTTAGTATACAAGCTTGTTGATCAAGAATCACTATTAAGCCCCGTTGGGTAGTAGTGTGGGGTTAGTAACCTTGAAGTGTGACTAGGTGGTCAACTTAGATTGTAAACATCATTACAATAGTGGATTTGAGGATCGAATGTGGCTAGAAGGATAGCCCGTGTTTTTTCCCTTATCGAAGGGTTTCCACATATATATCGTGTGTTTATTTTGTTTTAAGCATAATTAGTTTAATTGAATGCTTGTTTATTTGGGGTAGTTTTTGTTAATATTGATTAATCAAAAAATTGGTAATTGATTTGATTAAAACCTATTCACCCCCCTTAGATTTATAGATGTACACTTTAAGGGTTATTTTCAATATATAAAAAACACATAGAAAGATACAAGGAAACAGATAGAAAAATATAAAGATACGCAAGAATAGAGAGGAACATAGTGTATAACAATTTTATCATTGTGAATTCTTCTCGCCGTCACCGGCAATCGTGGATGTTTTCCCACCTTGGGGTTTTATTACGTAAACTTATGTGTGCATGCTTTTCCCTTGTTTCTATTTTCTTCATAACATCTTTAACAAATGACAAAACTTGTTAGACGCATGAACAATCCTACGTGATCCATGAATCACCGTCAACAATATATATATATATATATTTATATCCATGGGTGTAACTAAGTTGATAGATAAACGAGCTTGATGTTTGGAAAAATGACTTTCAAATCAATGATTCGAATCCTACCAATAGCAAAAAAATAATAATTAAAAATATCTATCTAGATAGGTGAATATACATACATATATATATATATATATATATATATAATTTTGCTATTATCAATTTGAACTGATATAAAATATATCAGTTATTTGTATGTGGGTCATTGGATTTACTGCTTGCACTTGTCAAAGTATTTTTTAAATTATATCGATTTGAATTGACAACAGAAAGATTATATATATATATATATATATTCGTATAATATGTCACTACGCCATTTAATGTCAATGTTGTTAATGTAAGTTTATCAAAAGTCAAAACCATGAAAAATATTAGATGTTATCTTATTGAATTCAACTGCATAAAAACAAATTCAATATTCAATAACCACCATGACTTAGTGTGTGTTTTGTATAACTTTTGCAAGGATCAAAAACGCTTTTTTATCTATAAGCTATTTTGAAATGTTTTTTAGTTGTTTAACAAAACTCAAAACAACTTTTTTATTATATAAATTGTCTCAATTACCTTTATAAAAGTCATTTTATGTCTATTTGGAGAAGCCTAAAATTTGGGCTTTACCAAAAACATTTTTTTGGGCATTTTTAAAACATATGAATTGTTTCAACTTTCTTTTATAAATTTTAGATATTCTATCATACAATTCTTTCATTAAATAAATTGTCAACACCTTTTTTATAATTTACACAATCAAAAGCTATTTTTAAAAATACATTATCAACACCCTTTTTGAAATTTACACAACCAAAGCTTTTTTGTTAGAATCTCTACTCATTAGAAACTCTACTATAAAAAAGATCTACTCTATAAACTCTACTTGAAAAACCATGTCAAACACACTCTTAATAGAATTACTGTGTCAGCACCTTTAAAACTAACAAATTACTGTAAGTTATTATTTGAGTAACTCAACAATGCTAGATGTGGTATGTTTCTACTAGTGCATGTTGCATTCTTGACATGTTGAGTAGCTGAGGTGGTGTCAAAATATGATTGGTCCTTAGCAGGGCTTGAAATTAGGAATTTGGTTTTGGGGACCAACACAAAAGTTAATATTCAATGTCACACAAGACAAATATATCAATATTTAAGAAATAAATTGTTAAAAAAAATGGTACACCTTTTAGTCTTAATGGTAGTGTAACAAAAAAAATATTAATTTTAAGAATTAAAATGTAACTTATTACTCTTTTTTATCTCGAAAATCATCTAGAACCAACTATTAATTTTTATTTTCTGTAATTAATAAAAAATGTAGAGTAAAACTTAAAGAATTGCATTAAGATACAATAGTTATAGTAAAATAAGATAATAAACCTTCAATATTTACTTGGCTTTTTACAGTGAAAATATATTAAATAATAATGTATACTAGACTAGACAACAATGTATGGGAATAATAGAAAATTATTTATTATCATTATTTTTTGATTGGAAATTAAAATTATGAAAGGAAAAGAGATTGATTTTGTATCCAACAATCATGGGCAATAAAATAGGAAAAATATTTATTAAGTAATTTATATTATTAAAATAATAGGATGAATCAAGCTAATATTATCATCTACATATTAGTATATCATAATTTTGGTTCATAGTATAATAGATTCTAGAATTTTATAATAACTATAATCAATGTAATATATCAGTTATTGTCAGTAGGGCTGTGTAGCGTGTAAAAGACTGAAAATACTGTGAGGTCACATTGCATGTGAGTGTGAGCTTGAGTTGTGCTCCGTTCTTAAGAGTATTTTCTAAGAGAAGTAGAGGTTGTAATTATCTAAACTCTTCATTGTAATTCATCATTTTTCACAATCGATTGATCATCACTGGTGGCTGGATATAGGTTCACATCTTATGGACTGTGCCAAGTTAAAATCTTGTGTGTATTTTCTAATTTCTTATTTACTAGTTTACTACCTTATTTATGTTGTTCTTGTTTGATCATTATTTCCCATCATCCACTTATCTTTTCAAAACAAAATTGGTATTAGAGCTTGGTTATGTTCGAAGAACTTGGAAATTTGCTTAAAGATCTTGGTGTGAGTTCTAAGGTCTACCAAGTGTTCGATTAAAGTTCTGAAATGGGTACTTTAAAAACTAAACACGAGGTTGAAAAGTTTGATGGCTCTAATGATTTTCCTGTATGGAAAATGAAAATGCAAGTTCTCCTATGCAATCTAGGGTTGGATGACGCTCTGGAAGGTGAGAGCAAAGTGCCTTCCACTTACTCAGAGGAAAAGAAGAAGGATATCATGAAAAATTTCTATAGTACATTGATACTTAGCTTAAGTGACAAATTGTTGCGAGAGGTTTCTGAAATGAAATCTGCAGCTAAGGTATGGCTTAAAATTGAGAGTCTGTATATGACCAAGTCATTGTCTAGTCGACTATACCTTAAGGGGAGGTCTTTACATTTAAGACGAAAGATGGGAAGAATTTGCAAGAGCATATTGATGAATTCAGTAAATTGTGTCTAGATTTAGAAAACATCGGCATTGAATATAAGGATGAGGATAAAGCTTTAATACTGTTGCATTCTCTTCCGAAGTCTTATGAATTTTTTTGATATTCTCAAACTCTGTAGAGAGACCCTTCCCCTTGACGATGTTATTGGTGCCTTGAACTCAAAAGATTTTCAAAGAAAGTGTGAAATGAAAGTGCAGTCCGGAGAGAGCTTGGTAGTGAGAGGAATAACTGAAAAACAAGATCAAAAGTTGATAGGGAAGTCTAGATCTAAATATAAAAGAGGGCATAAAATCAGGTGTTACTACTGTTATGAAGAGGGACACACTAGAAAAAATTTTCCAATGAAGAAATAGAAAAACAAAGAAAAAGAAGCTGAAACTGGTGATGTTCCTATTGCAGAATAGGGCTATAAAATTGCTGATGTACTTGTAGTTTCTGTTAAGAATAGTGACAAAGATTGGATCCTTGACTCATGGGGCTCATTTCATATGTCACATAATAAGGATGGTTTGAAAGCTACAAGGTTATTGATTGTGGTCATGTACTACTTGGGAACTACAAAGCTTGCAAGGTTACTGATATTTGTACAATCAAACTGAAGACTCATGATGGTGTTGAGAGGTTGCTGCAGGATGTCAGATACATATATGAGCTAATGAGAAATTTTATTTCTCTAGTTATGTTAGATCAACATGGTTACTCTTAAAAAGCTGAAACGGTTATTCTTAAGATTGTGAGAGGGTCTCTAGTAATCGAGAAAGGTGTCAGAAACAATAACTTGTATACTTTGTACCTAGTACTGTGATTGGTGTTGCCTTAGTAAGTTCTATTATTGATATGGGGAAATCTATGTTGTGGCATATGAGATTGGCACATGTATCTAAGAAAGGGCTTCAGGAACTTCGAAAACAATATCAAAGTTAGGAAAACTTGAGTTTTATGAGCATTGTATTAGGTTTTTGGAGTTGCGTTGGTATTAATTCCATATCAAAACATTGTTTTACTTGTATTGATTAGTTATTTTTTATTGATGATGATTCAAGCTTCAAAGAAGATATGCCAACTTATCAAGCAAGATCAAGTCTTCAAGGAAAAATGTGCTTCATTGCTCTACAAAGGTATATTTAAGACCTCATTTCTCTTACAAGGCTTAGGCACCCACACACATTGCATCCACATGTGTCTCTGCATCGTTGTGCTCACTTTGTATAACACATTCACACACTTGATATTGAATGCTCATGCATTGGTGCTAAATTGACTAGTTTTGTAAATTGCATGTATTTGAACTATGTCTAAAAAATAGCATTCTTGTGTGTTATGTGTTTGTATGTTTATGCTTCATGGACCTTGGACTCGAATTTGATATCATATTGTTCCTTATTAAGTTCTGGTCATTTCTGTTACTCATTCATTTAATTTTGAGTTCTAAGTATAAAGTTATATAACTTTCCGTTCACTTTTCATGCATTGTCTTCATCTTCGTGTATCGACTCGAATTCATAATTTTTGGTCTAAGTTTCATAGTCGACCGTGTGCATGAGAGAGTACCAATTTTTAATTTACAAATGGATTCAAATTCGGAGTTTGAAAGCCAGAGAACTATCGAAGAACATGGAAGTGCGTAAGGGAGGAAGCAAGTGGCCAAAAGGCCACCAAGCCTTCCATCTTAAGATGACGCGTGGCCATCTCGAGGAGGAACCCTCCCTGCCCCCGAGATGCCCTCACACCATCTTGGGATGGGAGAAGGCTTGGGGACATTTTGGTCTTTTAGCTTCTCTTTTGTCTTCTTATTTAAATATCTCTTTCCTCTCTCATTTTCATTAAGAAGAAAATTTTAAAATCTAAGGTGTAGAAAATTTTCTCTCAACTTTCTCATCTCCCAAACACCATATCTTTTTCGTTTGAACTCCGATTCAATCGATTCAATTTGGAGATTGTTCATAGTTCAATTCTCTATCATTTTCAAGAAGGTTGAGGTCATTTATTCAAGTTTTTCTGGTGGTTCTTTATCTAAAACGGGACTGCACTTTTTCATCTAAGGTATTGAAAATTTCTTATGTTTTGATCTTCAAAGTTTTTCAGTTACCTTGGGTTTTCTTATTCTATATATGTATGTTTAATATGTATACTTTGATCAGAGTTTTAAACACTATAAAAGCTAGATTGAGCATGATTAGAATCTCTCATGTTGAGTTATATTTTTTTTAAAGTCTATGTTTTCACATGATTGGATATTGTATTGTGCTAGCTTTTATTTTAGGACTATTTTGGACTTTGATTGATTGATTTTGATAAAAAATAGTCTATACATGTGTTATGTTTCTTTAATTGAATATATTTTGGAATAACACATTTGATTGAGTGCTTAGAGCTATATAGGCTTTTAATTGAATTTTGTGATAAAAATATGCTCTAGGTTGTAGCTAGAAATTTGATTGATATTATCTCATGAGTCTAGCATGTGTTTATTTTTGTTATTGAAACATTAAATATGTGCTTAGTTTATATGATTTGATTCAAGTTTTAGTCACATGAATAATTCTAGGAATTAAATGTGTTTGTGGTGTTTCACATGATTATAGAATATTACTCATGATTAGTAACTAGACAACATTTGTTTTATGATATCTCATGCAAATGTCTAGTTCCCATAGGATGTGTTTGATCATCATATTCTATGTTGAGTGCTTGTTTGTATTTTTGCATTCATTGATCACATATAGAAAGTCCTTGTAAAAGGCATGGAGTCTTGGCTAGGACATGTGGTCCGGATAGCTAAGCAAGAAGTCTTGGTTAGGACATGAGGTCCGAATAATCAATCAAAGGGAGACTTTATAGAGGCATGGGTGTCTTGGATAGAAGTAGACTTTTTATTGGTAGATCAGGGATATTAAGATGTGATGGAGTCCAATATAAGGTGAATCATTTGTTGATCACTCTAGAGGAATTTCCAACTTCTTAATGGTGTTGGTTAGAGTGCACTCAAATAAAAATTGAGTCATTTATTGATCACTTTTGAGGAACTTCGAATCTATCAATAGGGATTGGGTAGACGACGAGTTCAATATAGAGTGTGTCATTTGTTAGTCACTTTTGAGGAATGTTTTGTCTACTTTCCAGTAATTAAAGTACTCGATAGTTGTATTCAACCGGTGGATGTTTCCTCTATGTAGGTTTTACCACGTAAAAAATATAATGTGTTAATTCTTTCTATCCATTTCATATACTTGTTTGTGTATGTTGTAATATGTGATATACAAGCACCCTATATTGATCAAAATTGTAAATATCCTTGTATGTGTATTTGAATATATTTGTATATAATCATATTTGTTTGAATACTTGTACATATTGAATGATCTTGAGAATACAAGTATTGTTTGTTTTTTTGTTTAATATGTCAATCTTTTTACTAACAGCTTGTAAGTTTGTTTAGCAATACTTGGTTTGATAATACTTATTGTTTACTTACATATGCTTTTATTATCTTAAGTATTGTTATCCAAGCTAGCTAGAGGGACAAGCATACGTTTGTTTGAAGGGATTGAAAAAGGTATAAAAAACCTATTCATCCCCCTCTAGGTTAGTCTAAGGCAATTTAACCGCATTTGTACAATTTCACATTGTATATATGGTAAATATTGCAGAGTTTTGTTCAGTAAGTCAGAGCATAGAACTAAATAAGCATTGAGCTATATTCATTTTGACCTTTAGGGCCTTTCAAAAACTTTGACTCTAGGTGGAGCTAGATACTTTATTACCTTTATAGATGATTATTGTAGGAAGGTATGGTTGTGTCTCTTGAAGACTAAAGATAATGCTTTATAGAAGTTCAAAGATTAGAAGAATATGATTTAGCTTCAATTTGGTAACAAGATTAACGAGTTGAGTAGAGTACTGTAGTGGTGAATTTTAGAAACTCTTTAACGATGAAGGCATAGTAAGACACAAAACAATAGTGAAGACTCCTCAGCAAAATGGCTTAGCTAAGAGGGCGAATAGAACTTTGCTAGAAATGGTTAGATGTATGATGTCTTGTGCTAATCTACCAAATATGTTTTGGGGTGAGGTGAGGCAATTAATATTGTTTCTTACTTGATTAACAGAGGTGCATATGTTGTTATAGGCTTTAAAATTTTTGAAGACATGTGGAGTGGCCATGCTCATGAATACAACCAATTAAGGGTATTTGGTTATGTTGCTCAAGCTTACACCAGACACGACAAACTCAAATCGAGAGCTAGAAATGTATGTTTCTAGGCTACCCTGATGGTGTTAAGGGTGTCAGGCTTTGGTATCAAGATGGAAGTGTCTCAAAGTGTTTCAATTGTAGAGATGTGGTGTTAAAAAAAATGAAATGTTCATGAAGAAGTTTGAATCTCTAGAAAGTCCAATTCAGAGGCCAAATGAAGAAGATGAAATTGAGGTGCAATTGTTTAACAACTATTAGAACACTGATTCATCTCAACCTAGTACTAGTCAGACTGGTGACATGGATAATTTTGAAGAGGAAGCTTGTGAGGATCGAGAAGCTTTGAGGAATTATCAATTGACTTGAGACAGACCAAGAAGAGATCATAAAACACGTGAAAGGTATAGCTTTACATATATTATCTCTTTTCCTCTATCTATTGATGAGGATATAATTGATAATTCAAACTTAAGAACTATAGATAAGTTACTTATAGCAAAAATAAAATATTCTGGTTGGCAGCTAAGATTGATGAATTACACTTATTATATAAGAATAAAACCTTGATTCTTGTAGATATACCTACTAAATAGAAGATAGTAGGCTGTAAATAGGCTTACAAAAGAAAAGAAAATATTCTTGACGGTGATAAGCCTATATACAATGCTGGACTTGTAGACAAAGGAGTTCACATAATGGGATGGGACGGATTATAATGATATCTACTCTTCAGTGGTCTAAAACACTTCAATTAGAGTGTTACTAGCATTAATGACACACTTTGGCATGGAGTTGGAACAAATGGGTGTGAAGACTGTTTTTTTGCTTGGAAATCTAGTTGAGAAGATCTATATGGCACAACCAGAAGGCTTCTTGATTAAAAGAAATGAACAACAAGTTTGTTTATGAAAGAAATCTCTAAATAGTTTGAAGTAGTCATTGAGGCAATGGTATCTCAGATTTGATGAGTTTAGGTTGAAGAATGACTTTCATAGAAACGTGTATGATAGTTATGTTACTTCAACTGGGTGGATGGCAACATTGGTATATTTCTACTTCTATATGTAGGTGATATGATGATTGCTTCTACTAGTACACTGGAAACTCAAAAACTGAAGAAGCAATTGAATAGTGAATTTGAAATGAAAAACTTAGGTGTATCAAAGAAGATTTTAGGAATGGAAATTGAAAAAGATAGAGATAATGATAACTTATTCTTATCTCAAGGCAAT
Source organism: Dipteronia dyeriana (assembly GCA_032871835.1). Lineage (NCBI taxonomy): Eukaryota > Viridiplantae > Streptophyta > Magnoliopsida > Sapindales > Sapindaceae > Dipteronia > Dipteronia dyeriana. Next base: position 49,803,973 of record CM065300.1, on the reverse strand, counting down.
AATAATTCTAAAGTGCTAAATAAGTTTGGTATGAAAAGTTCAAAGTCTGTTCAAGTCCCTATTCCAACTTATTTTAATTTTTCATCTACTTTTTCACCTATTACAGGATAAGAAAAAGATAAGATGGATAAAGTTCCATATGCTAGTGCATTTGGGAGTCTTATGTACTCTATTTTGTGCACCAGACCTAATTTGGCTTATGCAGCAAGCCTGGTGTGTGGATTTATGGCCAAACCAGGTAGTGGTTATTAGAAGGCTGTCAAATGGATCTTTAGGTATTTGAGAGCAATAAGTTTCTATGGTTTGTTGGTTTTGTGGACTCTGATTATGTATGGGATTTAGTTAAGAGAAGATCCTTAACTAGTATTGTTTTTAGGTTATTTATTGTACATTACAATTAATGGTGACTCTTTCAACTACTGAAGCTAAGTGCATTGCTCTAACTGTGTCTGTAAAAGAAGCATTGTGGTTGCAAGGGATAATAGGCGAATCAAGAATAAGACAAGAAAAAATTAAGCTATTTTGTTATAATCAAAGTACAATAAATTTGACTAAAATCAAATATTTCATGAAAGAACTAAACATGTTGACATCAAATTACATTTTGTGAGAGAAGTGGTGTCTGATGGGAAGGTTGAAGTGGTGAATTTTCATACTGATGAGAATCCCACTAACATTATGACTAAACTTGTGACTTATACCAAGTTCAAGAAATTTCTGGATTTGATTACAGTCACAAATTAAATGGAAGCCTGAAAAGCATGTGAAGCCGGTGGTGATCGAGTGAAATGGAAAAGGATGCTATAGATTGTTGAGTCCAGGTGAAGAATTATTATTTTACTGACTCTTCAATGCTAGATGGCATGTTTCTACTGGTGCAGGTTTCATTCTTTTTATGTTGAGCAGATGAGGTGGTGTAAAAATGTGATTGATTGTTAGCATAATAGATTCTAGAATTTTCTATTAGTTGTACTTAATGTAATATATCAAGTATTATCAGTACTGGTTGTGTAGCTTGTGGGAGAGTGAAAATACCGTGAGGTCACATTGCATGTGAGTATGAGCTTGAGTTATGCTCTGTTCTTGAGAGTATTTCCAGAGAGAATAAGCAGAGGTTGTAATTCTCTAAACTCTTCACTGTAATTCATCCTTATTAATAATGGATTGATCATCACTGGTTACTGGATATATGTTCAAATCTTACTGACTGAACTGGGATAAAATCTTATGTGTCTTTTCTGATTTCTTCTTTGCTGCCTTATTGCTTTTGTTCTTGTTGGATCATTATTTTCCCATCATCTGCTCACCTATTCACAACAAAAGTGAAGTCAATATTAATAGCTAATCCAAAAATATGTTCCATTTATTTAATGCAATCCAAAATTATTCAAGTATGAGATGATATGGTAATGTACCAATCTTTGGATTATAGCAAATTAATGAGTGAGCCAACCTCAACTTGGGTCAATTCCAATCATTTAACAATTTATTTATCAATTTGTATATGTGTATATAATTTAGGGGTTGTTTGGTATTGAATTTTTGTGGTGTTTTCGTTTCATTTTTCGAAAACGGGTTTGAATTCTCGTTCGTTAACCGTTTTTCATTTTGTTTTAAAAAAACAAAAACAAAATCAATGTTGTTGTATGTGGATTTTATCCAGGCAACATGTCATCTGAACCAAGCGGGAAGAGCAAGAAAGTTCTTACCACATCATCAAGAATCAGCCATTCAACGGAGTACGTACCAACCTGGGACACGTTATCAAAGAAACCAGAATGAGAATTACCTATTTGAAGGACCTTCACAAAAGGGTACTCCACTTGCCCAAGTCTGCTCGGCCGAATTAGAAATATGTCTATAACAAGCTTATCCTTTATAAGCAAGATTTACTTAGCCAAAGAAGGCTAGGCAATCACAAGTAGATTCAAACACGCCAGCTAAAAAGGAAGTTCGACTCCAACAAGGAAACAATCCAATCTTCTCCGAGAAATTATCAATCCTAGTTGCATGCTGAATTGACCACCTTAATTACATGATAATTCCAAATAGGGAAGAGATCAAAGCAATCTAAGAAGGAGGAGTCCAAGTCAAATTGTGCAGAATTTCACCTATGCGTCGGGAATCCAAGAAAACATCCTATAAATACCACTATAATGCCATTGTAAAAGATAGACAAAAAAAAGAGCATGAGAGAGCAGAGCGTGTAATCAATAGTTTCAAAGTGAATTCCTTTCTTTGTCGCCAAGCGACAACACGTGGATGTTTCTCCCTTACTAAAGTTTTTCCATATAAAATCACTCTCCTCATTTTTCTATCATTGATGTGTTTGATTAATCGAATTTGTGGACAAAATCGTTGACTGACTGACAAAATCACCATTTACAATTGGAGCTAGAAAGAGGGGGGAACTGTAATAAAAATTCTAAGCCTTTGGAAACCCTTGTGAACGATGGCACATAATGGAGATGGGTACGGTTCCAAAAATGGTCAGAGCTTATCAGATGGTACAGGAAGAGCTAACGCTCTTCCAACCGTAATGGTTTGAAAGACATTGCACTAACGGCTAGAGATCAGTCGACAAATGTCCCCTATGCCCGAAAGATTCCCCCAACTATCGTGGAAATCGCATAACGACTCTGTAACTCCCTAGAACAACTTATAGAGGATATGGCTAGATATAAAGTTACCATTTCCACCTCTACAGGGTTAACCTTACTTTATGACTTACACACACTGAATGATTAGCCCAGTATCTTGCGCTCTATAATAGTCAATCAAACGTCCGATGCACCAATAAAGATGGGCTAAAATCTTACAGACTGGGCAGAGACCCTATCAGAATGACAAGCTCAAGGCAATAAAGAGCCAGAGGGTGTTAGACGCTCACACGAATGATTGGGTCGTCACCAAGCTAAACAAAATTGGGACCGACCCATCAGGTATAGTCGCCGAAGGAACCATTCTTCTTGATCCGAAAATAGTTACCAGTATTATCGCCAAAGGTGTAAAAAGAGACTGACTAGATCAAACAACCAGAAAGAGGGCACTCATGAGTGGAACACAGGTTGAGCAAACTTGACAATGACCTTTCGATAGAGTTTTAACCCAAACAGAGAACCATTCGACAAACGAGATGCACCCATACAGAAGCTAACTTATGAAGTTTTGAGCAATGACTATATGAGTGCTCATAAAGACCTAACTAGATAAAGATATGCAAGTCTAAAATCTATTCATCAAATAAAAGTCAATCAATAAGAGTTTTCATTAAACATGTCAAGGACAATCAATGAAATCAACATGTGCAATCAATAAGTCATAATCAATAATGTTTAAATGCAAGGCATAAAGACCTAGCTAGAGCACAAAATGGTTATAAATACAAGATATCACAAAACAAACAACCTTAACAAACACAAAGTGACTCAAACATATTTGAAACTATATTCAGCAAGGAGTCACACACTTAATCAAGAAAATAAATGTTAATCCTTAGCAAGATGAACATATAAATGAAACTAAAAGTTGTAGAGCATGTTCAAGTTACCTAGTTATGAAACCAATGAAGATCCATGGTTAGATAATGCTTCAATGATGCTAGTTGCTCATGGGAATGTGTTTGGTTGAGTAAAGATTAAGTCTTGAAGCTCTCTTTTTCTTGAAGTCAATTTCTCTCACTAAAGATATGATTTTAGAGCTTTTAAAGGATTTGGGAAAGAAGAAGATGAACTTAAATGGACAAACATGAGTTGCTGGTAAAAAGACAAAATTGCCCTTAAGTTGTCATTCAGCGGTTGGATTCGGCAGTTAGGAATGTCGTCGTTCCAACCACTGTTTCATCACAACACATCATTTGTGTTGACAGTAATTTTTGGATGGATCACACGTCAAAAAGAACGTATATGAGATCACTCAATTACAAATTATGAACAACTAAGGAATTGGAGAGAACACAAGGATTTTACGTGGTAAAACCTCAAGTATGGGGAAATGTCCACGGTTCCGGAAAAATCGGTAAAGAAAGAATTTCACTATGAATAATCGATTACACACTCAATCTCTTATCTTCTCTATCCCTTTTCAACCCTTCATGGGTATTATTATGGTCTATTTATAAATGCATAGAACCCTAATTTGTGCCATACAAGTAAATAAAGTTGACGTGTTTGAGTCGTTTTATTCTTATTTCCTGTTTTGCGTTCTTCACGCGTTAGATCTCTTGCACAATTTGGATTCTGGCATTGATAGGGAAATTCACTTCCTTATCAAGGTGTGCTTCAAGACATCTTACTGAAGTAGGACTCATTCTGCATGTGTTTGGTAGAATCCACGTGTCGATCTGCCGATCATCTACCAAAACCATACCAAGCTTTTTTCACCCGATCGGTTATTCAATCCCGACCGGGGTTTTATCCCGACCGTCTTAACAGCCCTAACCAGGTGTCATGAGACCATATTTGGTTAGCTTAGGTAGGTTTAGGAAGGATGAATTTTTATGACATGGCATCTCTATCTTCCGTATCTTTGGGTAGTTACGCTGACTCATCGTTCTTCAAATTTTACCAATAACAATACCCCCTTAAACACACGGGGTCGGATAAATAATTGTCGCAAATAGGGCACGTTCGACTGTGTGTGTTTAATTCATTCTATTACTTCTGTCTTGTAATCCATTATTACCCTTTTAAAGTGTTGCAGTTATCAATCACGCATATTCAGACTGATGAAATCATTACGCATCTTTTTCAAAATTCAAACGGAGTGTGGTTTTCGGTTCTCACGCACCTACCCCCAATTTCGACTGATGACACATGTCTGCCTGATGACGTCACTTGTTGGTATATATTGTCTTGAGGCGTTTCACTTCTCTTCAGCAGAGCAGTCGATTTCTAATTTCCCTTTTCTTCGAGCCCTTTGTCTTCTCGTATCTTTCATCCTTTGAAACGCTTGTTCAATATATGGACCCTATTCTTCGTCATCAATATTTTGAGCTTCTTCTTTGTGCCATTGATTCTGGTGATAATGAGAATATTGCTAGGCTCAAATCCATTCTCAAGGGTCATCTTCCTGCTTCTTATCAATCCATTGTGTTAAACGTGGATTAATCTATAGTTCACCCAGAGTTTTCTCATTTCCTCTCTGATCTTTCTGATCCGATTCGGTTGATGTTTGTGTAGATATGTCGAAACAAAGCAGTTTTAGGTGGACTATTAGAGCCTCCCCTAAGGAATTTACACACGCGGCAATCGACTTGAAAATATCCTCACAAGTTCTCAAAAAGAAGAGCATACCATGGGAGCAACAAGCTTCGATGTTGAGGTTTAGCGCTGACCATCCCTGTTCATTTGATTCAGAGATAAACGTTGTGACTGAGGTCGAGCTGGCAAAGTTCAAGGACCGATTTGATTTGACCAGTGCGTAGAAATTGTACTGTAGCAACGATCGGGCTGTGTGGAACCTTACCCTGGTACAGTTGCTATATACGGGGCTATGTTATCTTCAGGGGTCACTCTCCCCCTTCAACCTTTTATCGCTCGATTTTTTGCTAATGTTGGCATCACTCCTGCCCAACTAACCCCCACTTCTTACCAGGTGTTGGTCAATTTAGGGCATCTATGGAAATAGCTTGGGGAAAAATAACCCCCGACCCCACAAGAGATCCGCATCTTTTATACACTGAACCGATCTGATAGTGGAGGAACTTTCTACCTTCAATCCACATATCAAACCTTATGGATTCCTCATGGATATAATGGGAAACCTGTACCCCCTTCAGACAAAGATCATAATGGATTTATCTGGGGGTTCCCTTCATCAAACAAGTACTGAAAGAACAATTGTTTCTTCGTTAGAGGTGACTGGTCGTCGCTGACCCCATGCAAGAGCTGATACGAACAGAGTTCCAAGGCAGTTCTACAATCCTGAACATAGGAACAAAACTTCCCCCTCTCTGACAAAGAGCCAGGCTGACATAGTTGTCTAAGCGACTGAGACCTCTTAGGAAGAAAAGGATCGTTGTTTCCTTTATGTTGAAACAGACTTGATTGAGGCAGGTTTTTCCCATGATTTCTGCTCGTCGTAAACAATGTGAGTCATCTTTGCTTTATTTTTAGTGTAAACTATCATGTGTACCTTTCCCCTATGCCGATTATTGATTATCATGTGGAAAGTGCCTTATCAGGTGGTCGGGATAGCTGGTCATGGAGCATATCGCCTCACCCGATTAGATGGGGGAGAATTGCCCCGATCACGCAATACCCAGTACTTTAAGATTTTCTATCCGCAGAAGATTCAATTTCTATGATTTACCTTTTTTTTCTTTCTTTAGGTAGATGTTATGAATTAGCATAAGTTTCATTTGTTTCTAATCAATTGCTATTTCATTTTAGCAAGATTGATTGAAGCTATCCATAAAAGTCCCATTGAGAGAAGAATTCCAAGTGGTCAAGAAAACATGTTCTAATTTTGTCTTCGTTTACAAAGGCAATCTTGTATCACTTGAGATTGCTAATGCCAAGTAGGTTCTTGAGGGGCTTAGTGAAGAGGCCAAAAAATGTATGTCGTAAAAACAATGTATACTCACCGAAACTAACTGGTTCATAGAAACACTATCAGAGTGCCTTCAAGTCACATGTACCTGATGGGATGTGCAGAAAGCTGAACGGGGAAAGAAGATACCCCGTAATTGAATGACTGCCAATAAAACATTGAGAACCAATAAGTTAAGTTAATGAGATATGAATTGCCCCTGTTGCAACGAATCTTAGCAATACACTACTGGAAAACGTCTCTGTGACTTAATTGACAGATAAAATATAAGCGTCTATAAAATAGATACCATGCTAATGGTTCACTAAAAGAACACTACTGGACAAAAACAACCAATCAAGAGTAATTAGTTAACCAGATAACTAATCAAGACAGACTAAGTTCGGTCAGTTAAAGAGATAACTGATTGGGTCAAATAGAGAGGTAATCAGTTAACAAGATAACTGATCAAGGTAGACCAAGTTCGGTTAGTTAAAAAGATAACAGATCAGATCAGAGAGAGAGGTAATCAGTTAACAAGGTAACTGATCAAGATATACCAAGTTTGGTCAGTTAAAGAGATAACTGATCAGGTCAAAGAGAGAGGTAATCAGTTAACAAGATAATTGATCAAGATAGACAAAGTTCGATCAATTAAAGAGATAACTGATCGGGTCATAAATCATAATCAATAAGGATTATCGATCGAGCAATGGAAATTTAAATAACAATAAGGCTGATACCGAACAATGTTATTGTGCACATAGTTTAAGATAACAAAATATTCAAGCCATATATAAATCATTCGGATCAAATGTCGTCAGATGAGTCACTCAGCTTAGTGCAACAATAAGAGTAAACACAAGTAGATAAGGGTTTATATTATTGAGAACAAAAGAATCCTCTACACAATCCTACAAAAGTTTACCAGATAAGTAATAAAATAAGAAAAAATGGAATAAAATAAACAAAGTACAAACATATGAATCAAATAATGGTGCAACAACAGAATCAGGCTCTTGATGTGCTTGAGGGACTACCAGGCCCAGAACCTCCAGAGGGTTTGTTGTTGTCTTCATAGCCCTTAGTCAGTTCTTCATAGTCTAGACATCATAAATCATCATCCAGGTCATCTATCATGAAGAGGGAGTAATCATTATTAGGTAAGGGCTCAATATTAGTCCCTTTCGTCGAGGTTCCACTCTCCTCTCCTGAGTGGAAGGTCGCCAAGGAGGACATTGATGGGATTTCAAGAGGCATGATGTGGGGGTTCTTCCCGATTGCTCTACAATAGACTCTTCATCTTATCATTTGATTCTTTATAGCGTCAAAAGACTCGGCATTGTGCTTCTGGATCGTCCGATCCCATTTCTGGCTAGTCTCCCCTGAAGACTGCTCTTTAGCACCAAAAAACATCCGAGTGGTAACACATCCTCACTCAAACTCCCTCGGCATAACAGCCTCGAAAGTATGAGACCTTTTTATTGATCGACGTTCTGAACCTCGAGGGCGAGTCTGGTCTCCTAAGAAAGCACCTTCAAGCTGACCCGTTGCTGTTTCAGATCTTTAGCTAGTCATTTATAATAGAGCTAAGCTTCACCTGATTCTTGGTGTGAGTCATGCATCAATTGTTGAGTGAAAGTAAGGGTGTTCTAGGAAATTTAGCCTTCTCTTTGAATTTGGCGGCATCCCCTTTAGCCAAAATGGCCATTGATGCAAGTTCATCACACTGTATTTCAACTTTGAAAACCCTCACCTCTAACTCATCGTTGTTCGTGGTAAGCTCCCTAACATTCTCACTAGTTGCAAAAGCTCTGCTATGAAAGCTGGCCAGTGATCTCCTCTAGGCAACCTTAGTTACCTCATGTTTCCTCTGCCTCTCTTCATAAGATTGCACAAACTTTGACTCACTGGCCATAGAAGGTTTGGGAGCTTTGTCCCTCTGAGCAATCTTCCTTTTCAATTGGGAGATTTATGTAGCCTATCTGTCTTGCATGATTAAGGCTCAAGTCAATTCTTCCACAGCCTACTAGATAAGCAAAGGGTAAGAGTAGATATAAGCTTAAATAAAGATAAGAGATGCAGAGTACAGCAGGGACTGCCTACTCAGTCCCAGAAGGAGGAATGGTCATGGGCACCACTAATGAGGTGAGGACTACAACAACACATACATATGGAATTCTACATACCTACCTAGGTTGAAGGCTTATCGGGGGGATCGCTTCTTCTTGCATCTCGACCGCCTGAACATCACCATCCTCGTCTATAAGAAGGGGTTCCTGAGGCACATCCAGGGCTATAGAGGCAGATCAATCTTGGGTGGCACTCTCAGCCAGACTGGTCTCAACATCACTCATCAAGCAAATAACTTTAATATTTGGCAAAACCTTGAACGACCAGACTAATCGCATCAACGTCTTACCAATATAGTTTTGGGTGCAGTTAGACACATTATCCTCGGTGATAGGCTCAGTGAAGTTGGTCTCACCACCGTCAGAGTCAGAGTCAGAGTCAGAGTCAGAGTCAGAGTTAGTGAAGATTATTTGACGTTTAACGGTGAAATGCATCTGGCCTTGCCAGCACGCTGTGTAGGGAGATCAGTTATAGCCCGACCTGTAGGGCGATCGGTTTGGGCATGAAGTGGCTAAGATTGAGGTGTGAGTTCTATCTGTTGAGGGTTGGTCTCCTTGCCAGTCTCTATTGGGACCTGACCGACGACCCTGGTTCATTCTGAGAAAAGGGAAATATATGTCCCAGAAATATGATCTTCCCTCTTTTTCTATCGTTGTTCCCATAAGATCACATCAGTCAATGTTTCATAATCATCATCCCCCTCTTCAGGGTCTGTAAACTTAACCCCACAAAAGGTGCCTCTGGATCCACTTCAGACTGGGAATTTTTTATTTGTGAGCCACTTCGGGGGTGGATGACCTTTCTACAGTCTTGGCCACCTTTCTGTTGGATGCTTCCCAAGTGGACCTGTCCCTGGTGGACATTTCTTGGGTAGACGTTTCCCTCGTAAATCCCCTTCTACCATCCCTCGGGGAGGCATCAAGCTTACTTCCTGAGCATATCCAGTTGGGATAATCGAAGTGCCAAGGTCATGTTCGTAAATGTGCTCCACCAGATCATGCTCAAGGGGAGCAATTCCTATAGCCACTTAGTCAACAACTTCCCTTCTGCTAAGCCTATCAAGGTTATTAGCCTTCTCAGCCTGATCCCCAATTATGATATCTACTTTAAACACTGGATAATGAAAGCCGAAAAAGATCATAAGAGTAAGCCTGGATAATATAAGCTAGATGGGAAAGAGATTAGGACATACAACGTCTGCGTCTGCTGGAAATAGTATTGAAGAGCTCCAAATTGATCAAGTCATTTTCCACATGTAGCGAGCAGTGATCTCTGGTTCCATAAGACGTCTGAGCTGCCGTAATCACCAGGTTTGCTTGGCCCTGAGTCAGTTCAGCAGGTGTTTTATTCCATAAATTTAGGATGCAGATACGTCTTAGTACGCTGTTTCTGATCAAATTCTAGCGGGGTCAGCTACGACCAATTCTTCCCAATCCACCTTGACGAAAAACCAGTTGTTCTTCCGATATTTGTTGGATGATAGGAAGCCTCATATAAAGCCCTTATAATCCTTATTGGATGCGAATGTGGGTTTCTCCTTAAAGTTGTGAGGGATCCAGAGGTTAGGAGAGTGGAATTGAACATGGAAAGTGCCCAATATTTGAACGAACGATGGTGTAAAAATTATGAATCTCCTGAGAGGTCGGGGGGTACCTTGCCCCGACGTTTTTCCATAACTGTCATAAGCTATGAATTTGGGGTTTGTTGTGTAGAAGCAATCCCCACCTCTGCCAAAAACATGGCAATGAATGGTTGAATGGGAATGGTTACTCCAGAAGTGAGCATGGCCCTTTAAATAGTAACAGCGCCAGAGGGAGGATTCCAGACAGCGCGCTGACTGTTGGGAATTGCTTGAGCCGATCGGGGGATATCAAATTTGTCAATATACTTCATAACTTCCCGATCGGTCACCATATTTACCTCATAATCAAAGGCACAGGGGTGGTCAGTGGTAAACCTCGTCAAGTGTGATCGACACCTTTTAGGACGTCGGCCAACTTTAGCCATTAAAAAGTGATCTTTAAATAACTTGCCAATGAGGGGGAATCTCTAAAGGAAGCTATTCTTCCGTAATTGGTACCTATTGTCTTCGACATAACTGGGCATCCATTAACAAAAGAATATGCATGAGGGTTAGAATATGGAGGTAAAAATTCAGGACGAGCGATTGAGTAATGCACGTTGAGAGCTATGGGTTGAGATGGAGGAGTAAACGCACAGGGGGCGACCCCATAATATAGATTCAAGTCTAGCAATATTTTTCCTATCACCTATCTCAATAGCACGCAAAAGTAATTCAAAGTAAAGATGATGGGGGATAGGATCCATACTTTAGGGGTTATAATGGAGGAAGCTTGAGTATTGATACTAGCGAAATCAAAGGCCAGATGGGAGTGGATGGTCATCAAGAGTTAGAACAGTAAGAAGTTTCAAAAGGAAATCTGAGAAGAGGAAACTAGAGTTGTGTCTGTAAAAGAAAAAATAATTGCAACGATTAATCATAAGAGAGGGAAAACAAAGAGTTTTCAAATATATAGATAAGAGTGATGTCATCTCTTCACCGAAAACACACGTGTGAGGGTGGAGGTAGGTGCACGAACTCCAAAGATCACCAGCTATTCGAAAATAAAAAAACCTCCAATAATTGCCTCATTCACGTCTCATCACTTGGGCAAATCAAGCGAATATGGCCAGGATTAAATGCAGCTAGGATTAAATGCTTAGTTGTTAGGCATTAATAAGAATTAATGAGCATTAATGAGCTACAAGAAAATAATAAAAAGAAGATTAAACATACCTCACCAAGCAACTTCCTTTCTGATCGAACGAGATACTCGGTTCGAATGTTTAAGGGGGTATTGTTATTGGTAAAATCTGGGAGGTGACGAGTCAGCATAATAACCCTGAATATGCAAGAATTAGGTATGCCACATCACCAAAAGACAACTGGACATAACCAACCTAAGTTGACCAAAGATGGCCTCACAACACCCGGTCAAGGTCACCTAAACGATTGGGTGAAGATAACTCAACTAAAGTGATTAGATTGGCCAGGTAAAGATAACCCTTTAAGGATTATTGAGATGGTTGGGTCAAAGCCTTCAGTCAGGATCGAATCACTGGTCGGGGAAAGTGAAGTCTGGTCAGGTCTAGTAGATGGTCAACTGAGCGACAAGTGGACAACATTGAATTCAATGCAATCACGACACGAATACGCAAAGAATGAATTGTACTCAATTAAGATGTCTCAAAGCACACTTTGATAAGCAAATAAACTTCCTTGTAGATATCAGAGTCCGGATTAGGCAAAAGATCTAACGCGTTCAAAATATGAGCGATGCGAAACAAAAAAGAATGACAAAACGACTCCAACAAGTCAGGGTCTCATTAAATTTCAACAATATTCCTTACTTGTACACCAATAATTAGGGTTCTATGTACGTATAAATAGACCCTAATAACACACATGAAAGGGTTAACGAAAAGATAGCATACAAGAGAGCAAGTGAGATCGAGTGTGTAACAAATCTTTCATAGTGAAATCCTTTTCTCGCCGCCTCTGGCAATCGTGGTTTTTTCCCTCTTTGAGTTTTCCACATAAAACATTGTGTCTTGCATGCGTGATTTATTTTCTTACTTTATAATTCAGTTCTCAATTCATATTAACTTGTTGGATGCGTAGTTAATTTTACCTAATCCAAAATCACCGTCAACATATTTTGTTTTTGTCCAAGTGAAATATTAGTTGTAGCGTTTTATTTGAATATGATATTTTTTTTATCAGGGTAAATTCTATAATATTTGTTAAAGGGAATGAAGAAATTATACATAGTTTTTTTTTTTTAAACGTAGAAACTGTACATACCATATTTTTTTTATAGTGGTGGAAGCAATTGAAGAAAAATTGGAATGAAAAAATATATATAAGTTTAAAATTTTTAAAAATAGTTAAAGGATATTTTTGGAATTTTAAAGGGTGTAAGTAAAATTAATAATTTTAATTTTTTTAATATGAGCGTAGGAAGATATTTTATAGGTGGCAATAGAGCCACCATATGGTATATTATTATCTTTTAATTTTTAAATATTATTATTATTATATTACATATTATATTATTTAATTTATATTTTTAAATAATATTTCATTAATTTACTAAATTTAATTTAAACTAAAAATTATTATAAATATTTATATTAAATATAAATATATAAGACAATTAGTTAGAGAGGTAAATAAGATAATTAATTAAAGGTGTATATGTGTCTTATTATGAATTTTCAGATGTTTCCATTCAGACAACATAAATGAAAAACAATTAAACAAATAAGATGTTATGTTTTATTCTTTCAAAACTTTTCAGACTTCATTACATTCAGATCTTTCAGACTTCGGACAAAAACAACAACTGCTACCTCAAACCCTCATCAGTCCATCAATAATGTGAAAAGACAGGGGTACACCACCTATACCAGATGGAATCATGAATGTACAAATTAGAGTGTATTTAAGGTAAACAGTAGAAGTAGTGCATATTAGAAAAATGGTAAATGAGTTAATGAGAAATTGATACTCGAAATGTACCCGTTGAATTTGGAAAAATAATGAGTCTCATATTGATGGGAAAATAAATTCTTGATTAAGTGTGTGCATATAATATATATATTTTTTTACTTGTTGTGTAGCTTACAAGCATAAGTACAAATCACATGTATGTGCATCTGTGCTCACTATGATACTACTATGTGTTCGATTTTTCCAAATCAAATAATGAATGGCATTTAATGTTAAAAATAATCCTGTGATTATCATAATTTAAAGTTTGAATTTCAAAAATTGTAATTACTAATTTAATGGTAATTGATTTTGATTAATTCTAGATTAATTAAAATATTAATTTTTGGAATTCAAAACCGTTTGACTTTTAATTGTCATGGTTTTTTTTTTTGAAAAAAAAAATGAAACCACTAAACAACAAAAACAGAACTACAAGGGGTCAAGACAATCGTCCCTAATTATAGAGAAAATACTGGGAGGAACATCCTCCTTCCACACGGAATCAGAAGAAGAAATTAAACCTAGCTTAGCAAGACTATGAGTAGCCATATTGGCTTCCCTATGGATAAAACCAACACCCCAACCGGGACACGAATTTAACAACACGAGAATGTGTTGAATAATTACCCCTATCTCATCAGTAAGGAGGTTGATTGTTATTAATAAGAGAAACCACACCCAAAGCATCCGACTCCACCACACAAGGGCCTAAACCCAGCGACATACCCAACTGAAAACCTCTCAAAATGGCCATCGCTTCTGTAACTTGAGCACTATAACTTGTAAAGATCACCTGCGCACCTGACGCCAAAACCTTACCAGCATCACTTCGAATAATAATACCAATCCCCACTTTCCCATTAACTCCGTCAATAGCCGCATCCGTGTTGATTTTAGACATCCCTGTAGAAGGGAGCTTCCAATGGATTCCAACCCGTGTAGAAGAGCTGGATATGTCATGAGGAAGGACATTAGCACGCTAGAAGTCTGAAATATAGGAGACCGCCCATGGAACAATATCTTCAACATGTAAAGAACAAGACTTATGAACCCTCTCATTTCTTCTTCACCAAATGCGCCAAAGAATGACACAGATGGTCCTGCAGGCTAGAAGAAAATCTAATAATTATTGATCATCAAGCATCGTAGCTCTACCTAGAAATGAGCACATCTATCGAATCTTCTTCAAGGACCTACATCCCCACAAAGCATGAGATGAAGATTCCACATTAGAAAAATAGAGTGGACACAAACAACTAACATTGATTCCTCTACGTGACAAATTAGCATTAGTTGGGATCCAGTTTTGACAAGCTCTCCACAACATAATTTTCACTTTATAAGGGATTTTAATACGGCAGAAAAACCTTCACCATGACACCGAAGAATTGAGACCCGAGGTACTAGACTCTTGCATCATAGAGCAGCCAAGACGATAGCCACTTCGAACCGAATATGAACCAAACTTCTCATAGTGCCAAAGAAGGTTGTCCACTACGCTTGAAGACGAGAAAGGTATGCTCAAAATGTGAGAAGCGTCATCCTAATCAAACAGCCTTTGAATTAGCTCAATATCCTAACCATCGGAGGTTGTTATCAAATCTTTAACCTTGGCATTCAAATCTAGGAGCGGTGGCGACCACACCTTGAAGGTCAAAGGTCTAGGAAGCCATCAATCACCACATATTGAGACCAAGGCTCCATCCCCAATCCTCCATCGGAGCCTAGCTTCCAGCGAATCTTTACCCTAAATCAGGCTTTTCCAAAGAAAGGAGCTCATAGTCGAACAACTAGCCTGCAAAATAGAAGAATCTAAAAAATAAATGCTTTTGAGAACTCTGGCAGCCAACGAGTTAGGTTGAGAAATCAGCCTCCAAACTTGTTTTGTAGAAAGGGCTCTGTTAAAAATAGATAAATCATGAAAACCCAGACCACCATTAGTTTTGTGTTTACAGAGTCGTGCCCACGAACACCAGTGCATTTTTTGTTTATCCACACAGGAACCCCACTAGAAACGAGCACTAAGCCTATGAAGGTCTCAAATCAGTGATTACAGCAACCTAAATAAAGACATTGAATAAGTCGGGATTGTCTGAATAACTGTCTTCAACAGAATTTCCTTACCTGTTATAGAAAAAAAAAACTTGTGCTGCCAGCCCTTAACTTGATTCCAAACTCGGTCAATAATATAAGCAAAAACCTGTCTCTTATGTGAAACTCGACAAGCCTAAATATCGTTCATGGCACTTTACTACCTTCACCCCCAAAATTCCAGCCAACACAGAGGCAGAATTCTGGGAAACCTTCCGGCTAACACACATGGATGACTTTTGTCATGTTAATGAGAATAATTACCAATTATTTCTCCTAATTCCATCTTTGAATACTCCCTATAATGAATTGATATATGTATTGTGTGCCTTCCCATTCTTTTGACATACACAAAAAAACACAAACATAAAAATAACTTTATTGTATGCCTAACAACTTCTTGCTCTTGTTATTCGCCTTCGTGTTCCTCTATGGTAAGTTTAGATCGTAAATTTGAGTTCGTTGATAGTGGTGGTGTTAATATACAACCACTGTAAATTGTTTTATCATGGAACACAAATGCCAAACACATACGGTGTTGATGGCGAATTTTTTTAAGGACACCATGTCGATTCTAAGTTCCTATTAAAATATCATTGAAGACGGTTTTGTAACCCCAATATTTTTGTAAAGAAATTACTGAAAACCGTATCAATTTTTCTAACAGTGCAAAGTGAAAACAGACCTTAGAATGAAAATCAACTCAAATCAAATAGCTTTTAACGAACATTATGCCTTAAATTAATACTTGGATCATGGCATGCAACATTTTATCCTAAGATGAGTACTTAATTAACACAACATTATTGAATTTTTGAGTCGTGCATGAAATAAGCAGGTCAAGTATTGTAAATTAAAGTGAATAAAAAATACATTTTGTTTTTGACACATGAAGTTAGGTACTTGAAAAATAAATATAAACTATTTATATACAAATGTTTCGAAAGTAAAACTATCTTTTTGTTTAAGTATTACGATAAATTTTGATATAAAATAGTCATATCAATAAATAATTATAAAAAATATATAATAAAACTCAAACCTTCCCTCATATGTGGAATGAGAGATACACAACATGTACTAAGATGAGACGTGAAACACTAAAGCTATCTTCATTCTACAATTTTGCTACCTCAAATAAACGCAAATAGTATAAGTGTAGAACAGTATAATAGTATAACTTGACGGGGTTAACACATGATTAACAGCAAGTCCCTTAGAAATTACACAAGACAACTCAAAAATGTAATCTGGAGTTATCAACGCACTTAATATAGTCAATTAAAACTTAATTGCAAATGTAGTTAATTAAAACCTAATTGAAAAGTCATTAATTAATTATATATTTAGTACAAATCAGATTCACGAAGCCGTATAAAAATTAGCAACAAATTTTCTGGATTCTCGAGTTAGAGGAGCTTGCATTAATCGATCACTAACTCACTACTCACTAGACAACAATCAATATGCTCTATCCCTTAATCATGGGATTATTTATTAAATTAAATCCCTCATTTTTGGAGTCTAACATATAGATTCAAATCAAAATAGAATATATTACAATAATCTTTAATAATAATCAAGTCAAAATCAATCAACTAATCATTCTTAATTTCTTATTAAAGATGTAATCATCGTACATCGATCTAATTAAACACCATTTTTAAAAATTTGATTCACGGTTTGCTTAGAGCTGGTCAATTAATGGACCCAAGAGTGTCTTTATATATAGTTTATTGTATTTTTATACTTATATGTTTCATAGTAAATTGTATTGTGTGTTGTCCCTATATATCATGGACCAATTAGATTTCAAGTGTGAAAAAAAAAAAAAATTATCACCGCACACTAAAGGTATAAAAATGGACTGGCTCGACCCATTAGGTACGGTCTGGCCAGGTCCGTTTTCGAAAACGGGTTGGGCTTGGTCCGGCACGCACCGCTGTGCTTGCTGGACCAGGCCCGACCCGTTTCCGAAAACTGAGGCCCGGCCCGGCACGCCAGCCTGCCTCAGGCTGGCCGTGCCTGCGGGCCGTGCCAGGCCGGTCCGCGTGCCTGGATTGGCGGGCCGGTCCATGGGATTTGAATTATTATTTTTTTAAAAAAAAAAAATTAATAATAATTGGTTGATGTTACGGACTGACGGGCCGGTTCGACGGGCCGGTCCAGGGGCCTGGCACACCGGCCAACCGGACTTGGTACCCCCGGCCCAGCACGCGGCCTGCCACGGACCGGGCCTCAGCCTGGTCCACTTCCTTCACGTGCCTTGCCAAGCACGGCCCGTGAGATTCGTGGACCGGCCGGACCGGCCTGTCTTGGGCCGGTCCATTATTACACCACTACCGCACACAATGCAGCTTGGTAATAAGAGCACTCATACAACATGTCGTTGCTACCATATGTGACATATATATTACAATTGTTGCATAACCAAATAGTAATGTTAGTGCAGGTTAATACGAAAATTTTGTCCAAAAATCATCCCTAATAATGTTGTAAGTATTTGTCCTTCCCATATAAATTTAAAGATTATATGGTGAATAGTAGGATAATAACAAATATTTGTTATATAATTTGAATTAAAAAAATTAAGTAAAAGATTTTGAACTGTGTAACATTTTTTTGTGTGTAAAAAGATGTGGAAAAAAAGGACAAAAGTACAAACATATACATGTTCATTTCAACAAAAAAAAACATACAATTCAAATAAATAACTAATATGAGTGTGAAGCATAAATAGTTAGAATAACATGATCTTGTCTAAAGGTGACAATTTTTAATAGGAATATAGGATCCATTAATACAATTTTAATTTAGCAAGTTAATTAAGACTTGGATTTTTTCAAGATTATTCCAACGAATAAGTTCATATATAGCTCTACATGAATACAAATTCACAATCCTACCCAAAAGTGAATCCAACTCAGAACACTGGCGATACTGTCTGTCAATTTTGAGCTACTGGACTTATTATTATTATTATTATTATTATTATTATTATTATTATTATTATTATTATTTTGTTAGATATACATTTGTGAAATTCTTTTATAAATAATATATGGTTCACATTCATCGTTGGGTTTTGGTTCGTATTCTCAAGTGAACCCAATATGAATCAAACAAGACTCAACTGATGTGAAACTTCCTGGAGACATGAGATAACGATTGGAAGTTGGAATTGTGTTGTTTGTGGGAGGTTGAAGACCAGAAGAACTGAAGAAACGAAGAATACGGTGCATTCCAGTTGATTTGCAACGGTTTAGGAAGCGGGTGCGCGACCGTGACCCGAATCATAGTCAGTCATAAGCATGTGTGAAACGGGAAATCTTTGGCAGAAAAGAAAAGTGTTCTTTTGGGAAGTTCTTATACTTGAAGAAAAATGATTTCTCCTTAACAAGAAGTCTTGTTATAAATAGGAAATAGTATTTATATGGAACAAGTAATTCTTGTACATTTAGGAGTAGGATTTCCTTTTACCTTAAACTCCCTGTAAATAGTATAAATAGACCTTGTAATTAGGTTATTTCGTATGGAGTTAATAAACACCATGTAATATCATAGAGACTGGGTGAGATCCGGGAGAGACCCTAGGGAATATCAGTAGATCAAGTTAGAGATCCGTGGGTGATATTCAGGGGAGACCTAGGGGATATTTGGGAGGTTCTTTGTGAGGATCTTGTGAGCGTTGTGAGTTGAGAGTCATGATGTAAAGCTCGGCTGTGAGCTTGGGGACTTGGTAAGGCTCTGTGGTTTGGGGTTGTGGTGTGGGAGAGAATCCTAGAGTATATGGTTGTAATAATTTATCATATAGTGGAACTTTCTCTGTTGTCCTGACGGTCCATGGTTTTTTATCCGATTTAGGTTTTTCACGTATATCTTGTGTTGTGATTGGTTTATTTTCTCTCATATATTTTTCTGCTATTAACGTTATTAATTGCTATGAGTTATGGACGTATATTAAGCATGACGTTTCCGCGATCATCGGTTCAAATCCCTAACATTCATTCCATAAATATGATTAACTATAATGTTTTTTGAATATAAATCTATTGTTGTTTGTTTTTGTTTTCTAAAACTAAGTCTTGTTGATTCTCGTGTATTGTTTTTCGTAATGAGTAATGTTACTTTGTCCAAATTTGGTGTCCAAATCTGATGTCTAAATAATATGTCAATACTCCAGTTTATTCATTTAAATCATACAAATGTATTCAAATTTAAATTAATGAACTAAAATGTTGTCACATCATTTGAATACCAAATTTGGACAGAGCAACATGAATTTATTTAATGTCATTGATGATTAATTTGGGTGTTCTATTGATTGTAATAAATTTATAATCACTGTTAATTTGATTATCAGTACGATTCATTGTTGTCAATATACGAATTCATTAACTCCATAAATTAATAAATATTAATTTATCAATTAATTAATATCTCAAATAATTAATAAATCGTATACGATTATCAACAAAGTTCACACTCAATTATAATTATATATATATGTTAGAAATGAGCAGCCCCACGCATTCAACATATCAAGCATTATTGTCGAAAAAAAAAACTGTGATAAAAACTGACTTTGTTATTTGGATTTATTTTACTTGCATAATTTGTGAATTAAATGTTTTTACTTATACATTGGTTTATCCCTCACACATGTTGACGGATAAATCGTCATTATACGGAAGCGTTGCCGGATAGAATACAAACAATAGCAAAAGAAATAATAAAAGGAAGAGAAAAATAATCAAAACACACACAACACAAGAATTTTACATGGAAACACAAATCAGGAAAAAACCACGGCCGTTAGGATGACAAGAGAAAGTTCCACAATGTAGTAAATTGTTACAACCATACTCTCATGATTCTCTCTCTAAAATACTCAAAACTCAACTACACCCAATGTTCTCTTGAGATCTCTCTAGATTTGCTAATTTGCTCCACCCCTTCAATAGTCTAACTATTATGGTCTATTTATATGAATTACAAGGAGTTAAAGATAAAAGGAAATTCTACTCTAAACGTACAAGAATTACTTGTTCCACATAAATACTATTTCCTATTTATGACAAGTCTTCTTATTTAAAAGAAATATTTTTCTTTTAAGTACAATATTTTCCTATTCTTTATGAGTACAAACTCTTTCCTTTTCCAATTAGCACAAGAACTTCCACAAGAAAATATATTTCCTATTTTCGTACAATATTCTTGATTTGGGCAAGATCCGTCATTGTCGCGGTTTGGGTCGTGGTTGGCCACCTGCGCTCAACACCGCGGATCAAACACTGTCAACCACTACTTAGAATACTGTGGTTGGTGCATTGCCTCCGCCGCGGTCCACGCCACGAGAATCCGCATGAGTTCGACCGCTCCCTATGTCACGGTCTGTACATGTGTCCGCACCGCAGTCTAGGCCACGGTACGTACCAGATTTCCGTTTCTTCTGTTCTTTCAGTCTTTAAGTCTCCCTCAAACACGATCTCCTATTTTCAAACGTATCTCACGTCTCTAGGAAGTCTCCGCATTGGTTGAATCTCGTTTGGTAGCCATTGGAATTTCAAGCCATATTCAACAATCCTCCTTTATGGTGAGAATTTCCAAAACTCCGTCAATAGCTACGATTCTCATCACTGAGAATCAACATACTCACCACGAAGTATAATCACTTAGGAACACCCATCCCAAGATTTCACCAGCACATGTCAAAATTTACCTTGCTGAAAATTGTGGTACAACTCCTCACGTTAGGCTTCCCAGGGAGTTCATTCAGCCATCGACATCCTTGTCCACCACACACCTTGCATCATCGCCTAACCAATGCCCGTGCACAAATTGTGGACCCGCTATCAGCAATACATCCTTTTTCATGGCAACTAGCGGTCATGCCATGAGGATGTTTATGCCCCTTTAGAGGGCATCGTTGTAGTCGTCATACTAAAGAGAGGTGAATGCCGGATCCCCTTTTTTGGAGCCATTAGTCATACTTGTATTCTTATTTTTGCAATCCTTCCTTATATGTCCAAACTGTCCACATCCCCAACAAATGTCTTTCTTCTTGGAGCCTCCTTTCTTCCTGTCAACCAACAAAGCAGAGTTAACGGAAGATTTACCTTCACTCCTTAACCTTCGTTCCTAATAGATTAGTTTGTTTGCTACATCTTCAAAACATACGGTTGAACTCTCATGCATCAAGATTGACTTCATGTGCGTATAGGACTGTGAAATGGATCAGATTAGTCTTAAACCTTTATCTTCTTCATCAATCTTCACTCCAATCGACTCTGGTTCGGAAACTATCTCATTGAGCACTCCCAGATGATCAGAAATTTTCGTACCTTCAGACATCTGCAGCGTGTGAAACTGCTCCTTCAGGTAGAATCAATTGTAGACGGTCTTCGATTGATACAATTCTTCAAGATTCCTCCAAAGTTCTTTCGCTGAATAAGTTCCTTAAATATTTGCAAGAACATTCTTGACTAAGCTCAATCGTATTGCATTTGCAGCCCTCTCGTCTAGATCTTCTCATTCATCATTACTAATCGCCAATTTTTCAGAACTAGTACCAGTCGTTTCTTTTATAGAATTTCCAGAACCTTCAGGGTTCACAGGGGTTGGCTTGCCCTTCAACTCCTTGTGTAAAACAACATTGGATTAGCAGATCTTTGACTTGAACTTGCCACAAGCCAAAGTTAATTTTTCTATTGAACTTCTCGACCTCGAATCTCAACAACTTTGTCATCTCCAGTTTGTTAAGATCACTATCAAGTAACCAACACTCTGATACCAGTTGTTGGCGGATAAATCGTCACTACGCGGAAGTGTTGCCGAATAGAACATAAACAATAGCAAAAGAAATAATAAAAGGAAGAGAAAAATAATCAAAACACACACAACACAAGAATTTTACGTGGAAACCAAATCGGGAAAAACCACGGCCGTCATGACGATAAGAGAAAGTTTCACTATGTATTAAATTATTACAATCACACTCTCAGGATTCTCTCTCTAAAATACCTCAAACCCAATTACACACAATGCTCTCTTAAGGTCTCTCTAGATTTGCTAATTTGCTAATTTGCGTCACCCCTTCAATAGCCTAGCTATTATGGTCTATTTAAATGAATTACAGGGAGTTAAAGATAAAATGAAATCCTTCTCCTAAACATACAAGAATTACTTGTTCCATATAAATACTATTTTCTATTTATGACAAGTCTTCTTATTTAAAATAAATCCTTTTCTTTTAAGTACAAGATTTTTCTATTCTTCATGAAGACAAACTCTTTCCTTTTCCGATTAGCGCAAGAACTTTTAGAAAAAAAAATACATTTCCTATTTTCGTGCAATATTCCTGATTTGCACAAGATTCGTCATTGTCGAAGTTTGGGTCGCGGTTGGCCACCTGCGCCCAACACCACGGATCAAACACTGTCAACCACCACTCAGAATACCGAGGTTGGTGCATTGCCTCCACCGCGGTCCACACCACGAGAATCCACAGGAGTTCGACCGCTCCCTTTGCTGCTGTCTGTGCATGTGTCCGCACCGCGGTCCAGGCCGCGGTACCTACTAGATTTCCGTTTCTTCTGTTCTTTCAGCCTTCAAACCTCCCTCAAACAAGATCTCCTACTTCCAAATATATCCCACGTCTCTAGGAAGTCTCCGTATTGGTTGAATCCTGTTTGGTAGCCATTGGAAATTCAAACCATAACCAACAACACCTACATTATTAAGTTGCAACACCTACATTATTAAGTTGTGGGTTCGAGTTGTCCTCTCCTCAAATTTCGAATTATTGTAATATTTTCGACAACAAAAAACACTTGATTTCAAACTCTTGTATTGAAATTTATTTTTTAAGATAATTAGTGAACAATGATTGTTAATTACCATATATAATACTAGTGGTAAATTATGATCAATAATTAGTGTTTTCCTTTTTAAGCTATTACTTTTATTTGAACTTAGTTATGTTTCATGGGTTTGTAATAATTATTTTTATTGTGTTATTGACTTTTTATTGGTAAAATTTACATTTTCAATTTAGAAGTTGTGATAAATAATGTTATGTCGTTGATAATAAATGAGTCCAAATTCAATTTCTTTTGTTATTATTTATTTATTTAATATTAATATTTTTGTTATTGTTATTTATATTTTTAAATTTTAGTATTTTCAACCTAGCCCCAGTTGAATGGAATTTCCGTCTCCACCACTGTCCATACCATATCTTCAAATAGGATCTCCAGCTGTGATCTCCCACTGCTGGACACAATCAAAGGTATTTATGTGTAATTAATTAATTAATTCTAAATTGACTTTTTTTGTGTATTTAAGCCAAATATCAGGGTATATTATTGCAAAATCTCTATTAGAAATAAGGGATCGTCTGTTTTTTTCACTTAAAACTTAATGGGTCTGAATCATAATTATTAAGTTGTTTTGTTTATTTTTCTAAGCGGTCAAACAACTTAAAAATCCTAAAAAACAACTTAAAATAAAAAGTAAAAAATCTTGAATTTTCACTTAATTGTAAATCACTGAATTGTATTAAATGCAATCCAAAATCTTTTCTTACGATACTATCCCTCATATATAACATATTTCCAATTTCATCATAATTATATATGGTATATAAATATTTTATTTTAATATATTACTTATTTTAAATAGCTTTAAAAATAAAAAAATAAACCATAATCACTTCTCATATTGGTGTTTAATATCAATACTTTATTTTAATATTAGGGTTATATATATATATATAGTGTTTTGTGTGAGTTTGTACTGCTACCCCTTTCATTTTTTTAAAGAAAAAAAAAATTCTTTTCTTAGTAAAAATGAAGTTTATTTATAATCGAAGAAGAAGATCATGATCATATGTGTTTATATATAATTATTGTTTTTGGATTGTTTTTATTTCATATAATATGTATAATTGTTTAACACATGTATAAATGTAAAATTACTTATTTTTAGACAATTTTACTTTTAAAAAACAAATGTGTTAACAATACATTAAGATGTGAGGAAAAAAAAATATGTCATTCAAGTTCAGATTTCAGTCTTTATTCAGTATTAAAAAAAATTCAGGATTATTCAGTATTCAGATAAAAAAACAAACGACCCCTAAGTTTCTAGCTTATAGAGAGTGGACTAGAGTTATATCTATCGGTTGTTTCTTAAAAATGTCCCAGGGCAATTTATTTTTAAAACATTTATTTTCATTATTATGTTTTTTTTTTAATCTAAAAGTTCCAAAATAACTCTATTGACTAACACTAAGCTCGAGGAAAAAGATTTAGCCGGACTATTTTGATCGTACTTGCAACAACAGTGACTTAATTTAGTCAAACAAAATTAAATCCATGATAAACATTAAAAACTAAATTGATAATTATTTAAACACAACAGGAATGATACGATATTGAAATATTTTGTTCCTGTACTAAATTCATTAATCAAATAATGTATAATTTTGAAGACATTAATCGGTTTAGTTTTTGAGATCTCTTATATAGAGCATTTAGGTTGGCATTCTAGATCAAATCTCATTCAATCCAATGAACATGTAATTGTCCAGTGTAAAAAGATACATTTTAATTTATTAAGGATTAATGCTGGGCGGATACACTCACATATATGTTATATATTAGTGAGTTCAGTTAGGGATGGGCGTGAGGTCTATTGGGGTTGGGTAGGGTCTCCACTCGTTCCTCTACACCCATCATAAATAAAATACAATTAGGAGAACTGGGTTTTTGGCATTTGGGTAGGTTCCACTATCCCACCCTCAAACCCTATTTTTTCTATTTTTTAATTTTTAATTCTAAAATTTCAATTTTCAATATAGAATTTGGAATTTGGAATTTGTAATTTAGAATCCGATTATTTCAATTTTTAGTTTAATTTTATTAGTTTTTTAATTTAATTCGTTAGACTTTAGATATAAAATAAAATAAAATAAAATAAATATATACAGAAAAATAGTCCTCCACTCCCTAAATGAGGGTCAAATTTAGTGTCACCACCTCATCCCTAAAATCGCATAGGGCCCCTTGGGGGCATCCCTAAGTTCAGGTGTACATGTTGATATCACTCAACGGATAAGTATCCATTTGAATGTTCTTTCATTTGATCTTGAAACACGTGTCCGGTCACGGGCATCTTCATCTTTTCCCTGTTAAGTCAGTGTACCGGAAAATGACGCATGATATTATACCATGTGTAGTTCGAAGGCATTGAAAGAAGTATTAATTGTGCCAAGTATATTAATTAAGACTTCTCAACAGCATACTTTAAGTACGTAGTGAGTAGCAGCAGTTTAATTTCCGGGGCATGCAAACAAGGACCATATCTCATTTATCACTTGTTCCTAAGTTGGTATATATTTGTTGCTACTTTTTGCCTCTATATATATATATATATATATATATACTTGTATATCACCTATTCACCTAGCTACCTCTGTCGTGGTCCAAAATCACATTCAATTTATAACGCCTACTTTCCCGAGTGCTTGACAAGATTTTGATGTTCATCTTCACGTACAATTCTAGTTGTCTTTTTCCTATTAACTACCAACTCTATTCTAATTTCTAAGGATCGATGATCCTCGTCCATGAACTAAAAAGTCACACAATATCGTATTCTTATGACCACGTATGTATTATTAAGTTGAATAAATTGCAGCTCGTCTTGTATTGACCATTCGATAGGTTCTTCAATATTGTATCGTTGAAAGGAAAACATCTTGTTTTGTCTGTTAGTATCATTCTATGTGAGGTGAGTATTTAATCATGTAAGTGATCACTTTTATATATATCATTATCGCAAAGTGTTACAGGATTTAATTTTGACCCACTAATGAAGTATTAGAGCATCATCACTAGCTGCATGGCGGCCTAGCTATTTGCAGCCATATTGATGTAAATTACCACTCTTGTTGATAAGTGGCTTACTTGATTAAAAATATAGGAGGGGAGTGCGGGACACACTATTCTCAAACAGTTCTGTTATTGAAATCAATAAAGGGGCCGGGCCTGGATTCTCAATTAACGGATATGGTAGCGTGGTACTTTTTAATAGTACTAGATATGGTTATTATCTAATATCAGGTTGTCCGGATTATTTGTTTAATATAAATCATTAAGAGATCAAGGGTGAAACTGGAAACTTTTTTCAAGATGAATTGTCATGGAATTTTTTTATTTGTAATAATATTTTTCATTTTAATAAAAATAAAAGGGATATTAAGATTTAGTCCCTCTAGTTTACGTTAATCTAGGTTTGGTACACTAGTGTTTTAAATTACTAACTTTAGTCCATCAGCTTTCTGACAATACCTATTCAAATCTCTACCGTTCAATTCCGTTAGGTCAACAAGGGCATTATAGGAATTTTAATAAAAGCTTCTAGAAGCTTTTCATAAATAAGGGTAAAAATGGTATCTCATAATGTAAACATTTTTAAGATTAAAAAATATATTAAAATAATTATATTAAACATTAAAAACAGAAATTAAAAAATAAAAATACACAAATACACTTGATAAATTTATATAATTACATTTGATAAATTTATATAATTGTATATCTATCCAAATAATAATTAACAATAACCATAAAACTTTACGAAATAAGAAATTGACCCTAACACACCAATCAATCCCTTCCTCACATTTCTCCGGTTCATCTCTCTCAGTCTCGGTACTTGTTCGATCCTGAATCCCTTAAATTTATACTTGAGTAGCTGAACTTGTTTCAAGTATGCAATCATGTTATCCCCCTTTGCATGGTATACCCTGGAAACTTGATTGACTAGTAGTAATGAATCACTTTTGACATGTAGATAACCAGCTCCGAACTCGATGGCTACCTTCATCCTCGATCTGAACCACCACCACCAAACCCTCTCTCGAGATCTCATCTTCTCTTTCTATTTCTCTCTCTCTCTCTTTCTCGATCAATCTGATCTATCTCTCTCTCGATCTCGATAATTTAACCGATTCAATGGGTTTTTTTATTTTGCGGTGCTGATTCAATGGTTTCTTGGTTTGGTAATGGTTATCAAGTGATTTACGATTCATTGAGTGTGGTGATTGGTTGATTTTGGTGGTGGGATAAATTTTTGGGTTGGATTTTGGGGGTGGGAGAGTTTGGTGATTTCATGGAAAATGTGCGTGTGAGAGGCTGGAATGGGTAGGAAGCTAACCGGAGAATGGTCGGTCATCAATCTGGGGAGAAAACCGTCGAAAACGACGCCAGAAACTGTGTAGAACAACTGGGTTTCATGTCAGGTCAGCCACCGGATCCAGGTCGGGCACACGCAGTCGATGGGTCGCTAGTTAAAGAAGACGATGTGACGTCACGCTAACATCACACTGAAGTTACACTGATGCAATGGGGTGTACTCAGCAATGTCTGGGGTGTGGTCAATGGCCCAAGTTGACTTGTTTCAGGGTGTAATTGGATCTGGGCTAGGGTGCGCTTAGTAGGCCCAACAAGCAATTTCATTAAGGGCATAAGAGTCTTTTTACAGGTACCAAGGGCAATATGGTCATTTTATCCTCTGACTTTAACATTTAACGAAAACCGCTACGGAAGGACTAAAGTTAGTAATTCAAAAAAATAGTGGATCAAACTCATATTAACGCTAACTAAAGTAACTAAAATTTTAATATCCCAAAATAAAATGAATGTATAATTGAAATTAACAAATTAAAAACAATTTTTTTAAACAACTACAATTAAATTACTTACCGTAAATCCAAAATTGGTGGACAACTTGAAGAGGAAAAGTTGAGATCATCTCATAGTATTACTTAGGGGTGGGTGCGGTTCGGTTCGGTTCGATTCGGTTTTGACCAAAACTGTATTGAACTGTTATATTTTCGGCTTTTAAAAACTTAAATCAGTTTGAACCGTATTGGACCATGAAACTGAATTGAACCGAACACCTTTATCTCGGTTCGGTTCAATTCAGTTTTGGATCTATTGGGCTCATTGGGCTTTCAGATTTTGGGCTGTTTTTTGTAACCATCTATTACATTCAAAACATATCTAAATAGACTAAATATACCACATTATTGTTTACCTAATCAAATTTAATCCAAATCAAACACAAGTATCTGCTCAATAGCTATCATTCTACCAAATTCAATTCATATATTTCAATTACATAGAAATGATAGAATAATAAAATTCCAAAATGCAATCCAAAATAAAATAAGATCACACATAAATAGTCCAACATACAATCCATAATAAAATTAAACTTAAATTACAATCCATAATATAATAAGACATAACAAAATAATTAAAATGTCATCATGTCTTTCTTACACTTCAAATCTTCACATGTACGGCTATACAAAAGGAAAATAAATTAACTTAGAAACAAAACACATAATTAGGGGTGGGCACGGTTCATCGAACCGAACCGAATCAACCCGAACCGAGTCGAAATATGGTGTTTGGTTCAGTTCAATTCGGTTCAATTCGGTTCGAACCGAATGAACCGTATAGAAAATGGGTCGGTTTCGGTTCTTCGGTTCTGACCCTTCTAAAACCGAACTGACCCGCCATTTAAATACAAAAATAACCTAATTTCTCTTCTCTCATCAGACCTTATCCTCATTCTTTGTTTTCTCTCATACCGCCTCTCATACCACCGTAGCTCCATCTCTGTTTTCTCTCATACCAGACAATCATCACTCATTCTCTGTTTTCTCTTCGTACCGTCGCAGATCCATCACTAGTTTATTATTATTATTATTATTTATATATTTTGAAGAGTAATGAGTTTGAATCAAACATACATAAAACTTTAAAAATGAAGAAAAATAAAACAAAACAAAACTTGATCATGTAATGTCTTTTATCCTTACTAGAAGAGAATCTTGACTCATGATGTACATAATATAATTTTAATTCTTTGATAAGTCACACACATGTATATAGATATATAAACATTATATATATATTGGAAAGTGTGATATATATATATATATATATATATATATATATTTATTTATTTATTTATTAAATGTTTGGTTGGGCTATAGTCAAACTCTGCAAGCCTTATTTTCGCCCGAGTGAATATTGTGTTAGGTTCTGTTTGATTTTTTCACTTAATACTTAATAAAATTTAATGTGCTCCATTAAGTTATTTTATTTATTTATTTTAAGTGATAAAATCATTTAAAAAACCCTTAAAACCACTTATTTAGAAAAGTATAAAAAAAATCATTTTTCACTTAACAATAGTCTATTGGAATTTAATACAATAGTTTACTTCTAAAAGTATTCTCACCAATCTAACTAATTTTCAATTTTGTCCTCTGTCAAACTGCTATTCATATTAATAAAAAAAATTATTCTCACCATAAACAACTACAGCTTCACAAAAACTATTTACTTCAAAACTCAATTAATTAGAGACTGATTTTCCTACCATATTCTGGCTTCCGGTAAGGACTCGTTCTTTTTTATTTTCTCATAATTTGATAATAAGTTTTATTAGTTTGATTTCATCTAAATAATATGTTAAAATTAATATTATTAATATAAATTTAAAATATTATTAATAACTAAATATTTTTGTTTTACAATTATTAAATTACTTGTTATAGTTATCCTTAATATATTAAAATGTAAATATATAACAAATAGTTAGAAAGGTATAGTCATAAAAGTATTAATTTTCAGATATTTATAACTTTTAAAAACAAACAATTTATCACTTACATTTAGTTTTCAGTGAAAAAAACAAACATGTTTTTCAGTTTTCAGTCCTCAGTCACTATTCAGTCTTTAGTAACATTTAGCACTGTTCAGTATTCAGACAAAAAATCAAATGGGGTCTTAGGGATCGTTTGTTTTTTTGTCTCGGGTCTTAGGGATCGTTTGATTTTTTGTCTGAAGACTGAATAGTCCTGAAATTTTCTGAAGACTAAATAGATACTGAAATCTGAACCTGAATGACATGTTTGTTTGTTTTTTCTCACACCTGAATGTATTCTGAACACATTTATTTTTTAAAAGTAAAATTGTCTAAAAATAAGTGATTTTACATTTATACCTATGTTAAACAATTATACATATAATATAAAATAAAAACTATCAAAAAACAATAATTATATATGAACACATATGATCATGATCATCTTTTTCGATTACAAATAAACTTCATTAATACAAATACAATAGATAAATCATCTTAAAAAAAAAGGAGCCGCCTTCCCTCACTGACTGAATTCTCAACGTAGTAGGATTTTAGGGTTTATCTATTTACGATCACTCCAAATCCAATTAGACCTAAAAGACTAAAACGCTAATCCACAAATTGCTTAGAGGACCTTAAAAATAAAACAAATCACTCATAAATGATTAATATTCAATTATTTAATTAACAAGCTCAAAAGGGATCCAATGACAATATTTTTTATTTAGCTTCTTTAAATATAAATTACATCTCATAAATCTCTACTTGATTTATCGTTATTTATATTATCTTAATCATAATTTATACCTATAAAATTATAAAAAAAAAATAGAAAGAGGACCAATAAAATTATGTGAAAATTATTAAAAATGACCACATATAACATAGAAAATTCGTGTATAAGCACAAACAAAAATTTAATCATTAATAACCATTTTTTTAAGAAATTACTTGAATGTCTTTATATAAAAACCATCATCAAACACGCACATTCTCTTTTTTTCTCTTTCTTTCTCTCTTTAACCTCTCCGCTCCCTCTCACTAATCTCTCCCTCCTCTCCTAGTGCCATCGTGTCGTCGTCGTCATCGTCGTCGTGCTTCTCACCAGCCCCCGATCTCTCTCTCCTCGATCTTCTTTCTCTCTCCTATCCTCTCTCTCATGTGACGTCGTCGTCGTGCCGTCGTGCTTCGTCTGGGCTTCACGATCATCCAGCAGCGCCGTCGAGCTCTCCTCCGCCGGTGACTTGATCTGCATAAAAAAAAAAGGGAAAGAAAACCTAAAAAATTGAGGAGGAAGAAGAAAGAAAACATTTCAAGTTTCAACATTCAATTTAGTCAAAATATCAAGTTTTAACATTTCAATTTAGTTAAAATTGTAAGTTTCAAAATTTCATGTTTTTAGGTAAGATTTCAAGTTTTAGTCGTGTTTTCAAGTTTTTAGTCGTGATTTCAAGTTTGGTTCCAAATTTTAGTCATGATTTCAAGTTTGCTTCCAGACTTTTAAAAAGTAAACTAAGTTCAAGGCTACTTTTATAATTTATAGATATACACTGGATTTTTTTTTAAAAAAAAGTAGTTATTAACAATTAAAAAAAATGGTTATTAACGAAAGTTTAATGTTTCTAATGATTATTTTTTTATTTTTTTTCTTTAAAATTATAATTGAATTTCAAAATTAAATATGTTATCAATGGAATTAAACATTATATTCGACTTCCTTAATTAGTTATATGTTGTGTAACAATGTCCTCTGCACACATTCTATAGTAATCAAGAAAATAATATTGTCAATCAAAAGCTTCAATTTGGTTGCTTCACTCAACCAATTACAACAAAATAATTAACTACAATCATATTATTTACCAATTGGAGTAAATATATTATTTTAATATTATCACATAATTCTATTACGTCCGAGTATCCGACAGAATATAATGTAAGTGGATAGATTTTATATTCACTGCCGCTCATAATTGTTCAAGAGAGTGTCTCTATACCATTTAGGCTTGCATAATTCTTATAATTGGTTTGATAAAATGGAATGAAATTCTCGAATTTGTTTGGTTTGTTAAAATACAATAGAATAGGGATTTCACCATTTTGATGGAATGGTCATTCGATCCAAAACCCAGTAGAATGTTCATTCATTCCATTCCATTAACAAAAGTAACCCTTCCAAAAGTAACCCTCTATGCCCCAACTCTATTACAAAAATATGTTCATTTCCAAAAATAATATATTCTTATATATATATATATATATATATATATATATATATATATATATATATATATATATATATATATATATAATAATATACTAAATATAATATAAACTAAATAAATTTATATTATATTATATATATATATATATTATGTAATATATATATATATATATATATATATATATATATTAGTTATATGTTATAATAATATATATAATATTATATTGATACCATGTGGGTGGCAGGGAGCTCCACAACCATCTCGTTGTAAGTGTAGTCGTCTAGTTTTCCTCATAAACGGTCCTTTCCAAACGGTCTAAACAGGGTACTAATATATAGAAGACACTAGTCGGAGATAGGTGGAGACCTTAAGCCAAAAATCTGTTATGCTATGCAGAATCCTCAGAAGAGGCATGTATAGAGCATACTGAGATTTCACAGAATCATAAATCTTAACATAGTAAACTTCCTGAAGATTAGGAAGGGAGAACTTAGAAAGCCATAGAGTTGATAAAGCACACAGATTTTATTTGATTTCTTGATTATCTTACAATGAGTGAGCCTATCCTTTTATACAGGAGAGGAGAGGGCTCTGGAAGAAACAAGCAGAGATCAGAAGGCTTGCCTACAAACAGGCTTTACAAGATGTTGTCAAGCAGATGACAACAATAATTAAAGCACACATAATTAAAGCAGATTTTACAAGATGTTATCGGGTAGCAATAATTAAAGTACGCATAATTTAGGTAAAGATGTATGAGCAGGGAAAATGATTGCTAAAGATAAACTTGGAAACAGGTCATGGGCTGTTGAGATTACAAGTGGCATGGTCCTCATCGTCAGAGTTGAGGGCTCCATAAATAGAACAGGGCCACGTGTCATTCTGTAGTGGGTCTTGTGAATCCAAAAGGTAAGAGCTTTGAAAGGGGTGCCATTCCGTGATGGGTCCCTTGGGACACCTGGAAGGATGAAATGAGACGTCACAGAGAAAATTGAGAAAAGGGATCTGAATACAGAACGGATACAGCCTTTCGTAATCATACGAAGAATCTCATTCGTAACTGACGTTAGAAGTCCACAGAAGCTTGGTATATGGATTGTAATGATAGGGCATGTGGAAGATCCAGATGCAAGATACCTTAGCGGCCATTTCTGTGTCCATTATTCAAAGATGGTACTGTCCTATGAGTTTGGTAAGTTCATTGTCCTAAACAGGCAAAGGATTGAACCACTGAAGAAAAGTATGAAGGTTGGCATTGTAGGAGGTTGAGTCATGAACTAGACCATATAAGGCTTATAAGGAAAAGACTATAGCATGATGATGTAGGACAGATAAGCACCATAAATACCATAAAACATTAGGAGAGTAGTAGTAAAAGGAAGGAGATACAAAGGGATCAAGGAAGGGCTTGGTAGGGTTGACAGGACGGTGTCTACAGTTTTGGGCCTTAAGCTGAGAGAGATAAATTGGAAGATGTACTTTGGCAAAGCTATGTATATGGCTTACCGAGGGTGATTGTCCAGGAGGTAGAGTTACTATTAACTCAGGGGGGTAGGTAGGGAGAAAATGTATTGCAAGAGAAGAGGTTGAAGATGAAGTTGCGGAGTTGATCATGTAAAACAAAAGGATAGGTCCATCTCGGGAGATAAGAGTAATAGGTTTAGGTCTGGAGAGCATATCAGGGATGATGTTGTCGTGTCCTTTTATGTGTCGTTCAGTGAATTCATACCGGGAGAACCAATCCTTGAGTATTAACAATTGAGGGTTTGGAGGGATTTTGTTGCGGAACTCGAGGACCTTTGGAAAAGAAGAATTGCCCATCTCTATGATGAAGCTTTTAGTTCTGAGATGGAAATCAAATTTGGAGATTCCATATTTGATTGCAAAGATCTCTTTGTAGATCGTGTGATAGCGTTTCTAAGCATCTTGGAACTGACCATTGGCATGGCTATAGTAGTGGTGTTTTCCTTCCTTCTCTTCGATGAGGATGTCGCCCTAAAAATGATCACTGACATCTGTTAAGAGGATGAGTTATCCTGTATAGGGTATATGTAAAGGTAGTAGTCTGAGAAGCGTTCTTGAGATGAGCAACTGCTTCAGAATGGGTAGTGTTCCATGGAGGTGGATTTTTATTAAGGAGACTGGACAGGAGTGCAGTGTAGTGACTAACCTGTGGAATGAAATCCCTGATATAGTTGATAATGCCAAGGAATTGCTAGGACTTGTTTTTGGGTGAAGTCTGAGTCATGAAAATCAAGTAGTTGTTTGGCCAAATGAGGACCAGGAAGATATGTTCCTTCTTTTATTTGCATGCCAAGGAATTTGATTTTCGTAACACCTATCGAGCTTTTCTTTTCGGATAGTATAAGACCATATTGATTTAGGATCTCGAGGAATCGACGTAAAAGTTTATCATGAGAGACATTGTCTGGAGAAAACCAGCAGTATATCGTCAATGTAGAGTAAAGCAGAGTGGAGAATAGGATGAAAAATCCTAGTGATAGCCTTCTGGAAAATCGAGGGGGCAGTCTTCAAGCCAAATGGTAAGACAGTCCATTGGTATTGTGCATTTGGGAGACAGAAATACGTTTTGTATATTTCTTCAGGATGGATTCCTATTTACCAAAAGGCTCATTTTAGGTCAAACTTTGAAAACACAGGCGCACCAAGTAGTTGTGAAAACAAGGAGTTGGTTATGGGGACTGGGAACTTGTCATCACGGAGGAATAGATTGAGGGGTTTGTAGTCGATGAATAATCTCTTTTCGCCTCTGAGTTGTTCCAAAAGTTTTTAAAAGTCTTGGCACGCCCAATGAGAGGAAGTGGGTTCTATGAGGCCTTGTCGGAGGAGTTCTTGACATTCTTGGATACATCCATTCATTCCCATCTTGTACAGTTGCAACAAACATTGTACCCCTGAATCTTCCCTTTAAATGGGTACCATTAACGTCAATAACTGGATACATACATCTCTGGAATCCTCTAAGTGAGGCACCTAAAGGCATGAAAAATTATAAGAATTTACCATCTTCGTCGTACTGTAAGTCAGTGATTGTGTCGGGATTGTTTTGTTCCAACACGTAACTGAATGATGGCAGCAGTTGGAAGGTTTCCTCATGCGTTCCATAGGTCAGTGAAAACGCATAATCGAGGGCTTCATGTGCCTTACTGTACATGATTTGGATGCCATACATTGTTTTCATGTCGACGATTATGTCTTTCGAACGCAATAGTCATTCATCTTGTTGTTAAAGTCTATGTGCAACCATTTCTCCAATTATGACTCCACTAGCTTGTTGGTGGCGGCGGTGGATCTCCTTTAATGGACAAATGTGTTCGTTGACAAAACTTTTTACTTTGAAGTATGTCCCTTCATCTCTTCTCACCGCTCTTAACTTCCACGTACAGTTGTCGATCAAACAAATCAGATGTAACGATGTCTTATTGGACCTTTTCATCTTCCACTCGAAATTCTATCGCATTGTAAAATGCCCAACAAGTCTCTTCAAATCCTTTTTAGTAGGAAAAAATTATCCTTTATTTATCATGCTTATAGGTTCATTTTCTACCAAGTTCCTGCTTTCACCCATACCAAACGAGTATAATTATGCTCCTGGAATAACCCACGTTATGACATTATCAGAATCAGTTGTAGTTACATTAGGCCGGACCTCAGAGGTCCTAGCTATATCTGATGCACTTGAACTACATCTGTGTACACATCTTACATGTCTTGCTGTTTGGACAGGTTCTTCATCTTCCTCATTGTTCACTACATTATCTACCGAATGTAAATTTACCTTATTATCATGAATTGGCCCAACATTCGGTTCATTCTTCCGCTCATTGGACATCTCATTGTATTGATGGTTGTACTGCCCAGCATTCATCTCAATTTGACAATCAAAGACATTGTCGAATTGAGGTTCAGCTATATAACCATGGTCGGCTATTTTCGGTGGGACACCACACATGTTGCCCTTCGATCCCATTTCTTTCTGTGAACTACTGGTTGCTTCTGCTAAACAATCGAAATTGTTGGGTGTTTGCACAATGAGGGATATATTCAGCTATCACATATCTTGTTGCCCTCTCAATTATACCAACACATACTTGAGGGATAACCCTATCTTTCCCTTGCATAAACTGAACATCATCACCTTTTCTTATAAATGTGTGACATGTTGTCACAGAAACGATTGATATAGACGGTAGATCAGCAATGTATTTGTTCACATCGTACTTCACAACGGTTTGCACGATCGACACCAGTTCTTCGTAAATCATATTCTTTGACACATACAATCCTTGGTTATCGGAACTTAAAAACCTCTTACTTCCGTCGAGTAATTGCTCCCATCGACCGTTGTAAAATATGATTATTCTCACCTGATCCATTGTCCTGTGAAAATCATCATCACAAACCATTATTAACAAAATAAAAAAAAATATTACATTTACAATTAATAAGAATTAAAAAAAAAAATCTTAACTGTAAGGGATCGATCCTTTTTTTAATGTGTGACCGAGCTTATTTCAATAACAATCGAGCTTTTTTTTAATGGATCGAGTTTTTTTGTAAAAGATCGAGTTTTTTCTATAAGGGGTCGAGCTTTTTATGTAAGGGATCGAATTTTTTTTTTAAGGGATAGAGCTTTTTTGTAAATGATCGAGCTTTTTTGTAAGAGATTGATAATTTTTTCTGAGGGATCAACCATATTTTTCAAATAATCGAGCTTTTTTCTAAATATAAAAAAGCTTGGTTCAATATAAAATAATATTGATTCTTCTTAAAATAATCTCGATCACACATAAAAAAAAGTTCGGATCTATTAAAAAAAACCTCGTAACTTAGAAATTAAATGTTCATACATGTTCATACAAAGACTGGAACAACATATCATATGGAATTGATATATTATTAAACCACACAGAAATACATGTAAAATATCTGAAATGCATGAAAAAAAATATAAGTGACGATCATAAATATTTGTTACTTTCTTATACAGAATCTGAAGAGAAACAAGTTTTTTAAAAAAGAGAGAGAAGTTGTAGATCGATTTTCAGACAACTTTTTTAGAGAGAGACGAGTTAAATCGGTGTCTTTTAAAGAATAAAGTTTATGGGCAATTTGGGTAGTTCACCGTAATATGTATATTTTAAACTTAAATTGTTAAACCGGTGACATCATTACAATATACAATAAAAAATGTGACATATCTTACTATTTCCGTGTATATATATAACAATATCAACTGAAAATTGTGATGTAAATCACTAAATGGTATAAAAGTTATCTAGTTTTTTTTTTCAAGGAATAAAAGTTATCTAGCTGGTTAGAAACTTTACAAAGTCAAAAGCAAATTGAGATAAAAAGTATTTGAACCCCAGTAAACAAAGGTTTGTTTGGATTGTTAATTTATTATATTCATTATTAAAAAACTTCTGTCCCCACAAAAGGAAACTAGTTGAAAATTCATTAATTCCATATGAGAATATGGACAAAAAACAGAAGTAACGTAACACCATAATTGTTTGCAAAGTTGATAGAATTATTAGCTTCTAATCATGATATTTTGTTTTAAACAATAATCAGCTAATGGCAATTAGCCCTTTATTGATCGGGAAACTATTCATTCATGATTCCTCTACATGCAATATTGCATATCGAAATTGCATCTTCTTATCTTTAGTGGGGTTCTTCGGTGCCATCCATTTAAATAAAAAGTCCCCAATTAATAAAATATCTGTTTTTGTTTCGGTTTAATTTAAGCCTTGTTTTAGTGTATGTCATTTGTCAACTTTGCAATTTGCCTTAATTCAGCCATTGCTTTCTCCTTTTTTGAATCAAGCACTTAACATTATGTAAACTTAAAAGTTATAATCATCCTCACTATAATGAGTAATGACATCGATCGATCTTAATTAACCAGCTTATCCAATCGTATCTGGCCACACCAGCCCAGAGAATTAAAGTAGTTAATTTCCAGTCAATCGAGGCAAATCTATAAAGGATATGCTCATATGATCGACAGCTGTCTACAAAGACTACAATGGCAGACTCCCACCATGTCTAGAGTAGAGCCATCTTTAGCACAGAGGATAAAAAGAACCTCTAACGTTAAAAAGCATCTCCTAATTTTTATTTTATTTTCTGAAATATGTTTCTAAACCTATCGAGAGCAATAACACTATAATGCAATTAATTTAGATATCTATTTCCATGATAAAAAAAAAATCTGAAAAATAAAAACAAATTACACTATTACGCGGGAATTGAAACAACTAATTTTTACAAAAACAGTTTTTATAATATGTCACAAGATAGTGATAGTATTTAAATAAAACAGATAAATTAGATTATATCACACGTATATACGGAGAAAGACGATTAATATTTAGAAATTAAATTTAGAGACGTTTTATTGTAGTTTTATGGTATATATAGTGTCAAAGTTTGATGGAGATTTATGAAATCTCAGAACACCCAAATAATGGCCATTCGACAACATCTCCTACGATTGATCAACTGATTGAAGTTTGAAAGTAGAAAAGATCAATTGATTGAAGTTTGAAAGTAGAAAAGATAGTGTTTTGCCTGTTATTGTCCTCAAGTTTGGTTAATTATTGGAACTTGACATTGTAATATGTTTGATAGAGAGTATAAAATTGTATTTATCAGAGTAACGAAGAATGAAATGTACTACTCAGACTGGCTAATATTTATAATATGTGAACTATTTATGATTTATACTAAATAATCGAATCAGGAATTAAATCTACCATAAAAGAAATATACCATATGGGAACTATAACATATAGAAAATAGACTATATAGTATATAGATCATATATGAAATATACCATATCAAGTCATATTATATTTGATACGGTAACAATGTTCATGTTTGATTAATTCATCTTCCTCTTGTCACAATTGCTAAAGCAAATAATTGTTTATGTCCACTGCATGATCATCATCACGAATGGTGCATGCATAAATTATTACTACCTTTCTCTGCTTAGGATAACGTTTTAGTATTTTAACTTGCACGACACGTGTTTCACGTTAGTAAAGTTCATATATATACAATAAATTTCTTAAATTGAATGCTCTATAAATTAATATTTTTAATCAAATTATAAGATAATATATTTGTTGAATATATATTGTTGTAAAAATATGCAGTCTCAAGCATTCCATAAATTATTTGCTAAAAAATGCATATAGGAATTAATATATATTGTTGAAATAGGAATCAATCAATTTATATTAAATTTCAAGTGAATTTGGATCCCATTCTAATTTTTCTTTAAACAATTTGAAATTTTTTAGAGTTGAATTCTCGTATTGAAACAAAAAATTATTTGATATAATAATGTTTCAAGTGCTTCATAAAATAATGCACATTCAATCTCTTCATAAAATAATAAATATTAATTTATTGATTAATTAATATCTCGCTTGTTTAATATATTTTATATGGTCCCAACTTTAGAGATTATATTGTATATAGTTACTAATAAGTAATAACAATCCACTTGTTCACTCAATAGTTCAATGGTCACCTTCACTGCCAATTTCGATTCTTGAATTAAGCCAATCAGAGATTTGTACGTTAAATTTGCATATTTTTTAAAATATTATATTAATTTGGGATTTGAGGTAGATGACAGACTTGAACCTATAACCTCATATACCATTGAATCAATAAATTTTTCTCTAATAAACATATAACTATATGCATACTAATAAAAGTGATGTGGTGTATAAATGTACTCACAGTTATATACGTACGAAAGAAAGACTCTACTTTTAAAATGTGAATGATGAGACTCAAATTACTGACCATCCATATAGATGGGAGGTATACAACTACATATACTAAAAAGGCATGTGCTTTAATTTCGAATACTTGATATTACGTATATCGACAGATAACCTTACTAATAATAATTTAATGTTGGCGGAGGAATATCTTGGTAATATTAAATGGCTATGGTCTAGGAGGGGTCAAAAGAATTTTTAATACTTGATTAGTAACAAACGAACTATTAGATCGATGTATCTAAAAAGAAATTTCTAAGAACTTACGTGATTAAAATGGACAATTTGTACTTTTTCCTTTCCTTTTCTTTTCTTTAAAATTGATTTCCAAAGAGTTTGGGAGTAGATAAATATTTATCAAATATAATTAAACTTCTGTCCAACCAAAAGGAATCTTTTGCCACATTAATTACGAAGTAAAAAATATTTAATTATTTCAGAAATATTAATTGAAATTGACCTAGGTCAGCTCAAGGGTTTTTTTTTCTCTCTCTTTTGTTATTGACCGGTGTGGAAAGAAGAAAGAAAATCTCTTCCACGAAGAAGCAATAGAGCAAGTAAAAGAGGCATAGCCTTGTTTAGGAAGAAAACATGCAACCTGCTACAGAAACAAACTTGAAAATCATATTAATATTTACATTGATTCAGGATTTTGGGAAGAAAAATTAACCTATAAACTCTTATCACAGGTGTGAGATGTGTATCACTTGACCGACCAATTGTACTTACGAAATTATAAATGTTAATTTTTTTATATAGTATTAATAATTAAAAAAATGATAAAGTTGACCAAAGAAGTAATTAAAAAAAGTAGAGTCACGTGAACAAGCACGTGCAGTCCATATGTGGAGCAGAAGCCGCCGCGGCAACGGCGATGGGAACCATGTTGGGACTGGGAGTTCAGTGACAGTCTGTCCAGTAAAGCAACACCCCAGTCCCCTAGAAGAGGTGTTGAAAAAGCGATAAGTCATAAGTCTGACCAATCAACAGCGACTGTCGGCGTGCCCAGATCACAGCGACGTGCCATTCTCTTCAAAGCATCAACGATCTCTCGTCTCACTTTAATTTCAAGATTTGCGGCTGTCCTCCTCAACAAACAACACCACTCAACATTGCCTTTGACTATTTTTGACATTTTCATTTCCACTTGGTTTCATACTTGCATTATGTAATCTATTTCCATGCATTTAGGCCATAATTGTTATAATCACATAGAAAATTAACTAATTTTAATTCTATATCTCCATCGGTGTGGGACTCAATTTATATATATAATTTATTTTATTTTTTATATATTTTATTTTATTTTTTATATAATTAAAGCATAAATATATTTTAATAATTAATAAAATATTTTATTTAAACATTTTTAAAATAATAATTTTGAATTTTAACAAATAAAAATAAATAATATTTAAAAAAAAAATTGGCTTTAAATACTTAAAATATTTTAAAATATTTTTTTTTAAAAATTTAATTTAAATAATAATTTAATCAATTCAATTCTATATAACTATTTTATCTGGTTGAGGCATGACTATTTAGTCTCATATGTTTTTTTTAAAAAATCTTCTTCTTTTATTTATGTTATTTAATTATTAAATTTTTTAATTATTTAATATATCTTATTATAATATTTAAAGTATTAAATATTAATTAAAAATGTTTTTTCCTTTAATATTAATTTTAAATATATTTACAAAAAAAAGTTAGTTATTAAATTATTTTAAATAATTTAATTTAATTTAATAATAATCAATTTCACATTGTCTAAAATATGTGATAAAATTATTATTTTTTAATCTAATCTTAGGCTACACCAAACAAGAGATAAGACTATTTTAATCTAATCACATATAGCATCAAACACATCATAGTGCTATTTTTAGTTCAATCATATCTCTTCCAGTCTAGTTCAATTCAATCCCATGAAAATAATCATACATTATTCCGCACACCGAACGAGTCTTAAGGTAATTAGTTGGTTCTTTTGAGATTTTTGCTTTTACTATTTTTATTAGGATTTTTGAAATCAACACTAGTTTTGGTATTGATAAACAATGAGTAGTTTAAATCTTATAAGTTATGACAACATTTTTAAGAATAAAATCATAAGGTTCAGTGGGTCAAAGCATACAATATCCTGTTATAGGAATTGCACACCTTTAATAACTAATAAGTGGAAACAGTACACCCTCAAATCTTGTCATTATAGTGTAGCTTGAGGTTGAGGATGTTTTCTTACAAAATTATAATTTCGCTTTGAATACATGCATTTCATCAAGCCCTTAAGTTCAATTTTGATGTTTTAATACTATTTTTAGATTCCCCTACTACTGGTACATTCTTAAACCCTAGTTACTTTGAAAAAATATACAATTTTAGGCAATACAAAAACGAGAATCAGTATACACGAAGAGGTTGAGGTCCTTGTCTCCTTGAGTATGTGGGAGAATTTCAACCCTAGCTAACTAGATAACAAAAATTCAATTGTTGAAAGCTTCTCTAACCTTACAGCTTGAAGCCGACATGCACATGAAACTCATTCGCTAATGTTTATTCTACATCAAATAATATTTGATTCTTCAATCATATTGAAACACATGAAAATTTATCTAAGAATGTTTAAAATATGTAGGAAAAAGATTATTCTTTAAAATATTCAAAATTCGTTCAACATTTTTTTTTTATAAATTACTTTAAAATTAATATTTACCGTTGGTATCAAATTGACCATATTCGAAAGACGTAATCTGTGGAATGTACATACTCGGATGACATAACACATAATAATATATATAACACACATACAACTCTATAAAACCCCCTTTAAAATAGGTTAAAATAGTGAGAAATGTCACATTTTTTGTGGTGCATTGCACTGATGTCATTGCTTTAATAAGTTAAGTTTAAAAAGAACCTTTTATGGTGAACTACCCAAATTGCCCTTGAATAATCAATTTTTAATTTTTTTTGTACTTCAATCTCCACATTTTGATCACTGAAAGCAGTAACTCCCCCCTCTCTCTCTTCATTAAACTTGTCTGAAAATCGATGTATTTCAGCACAACAAGGTATTCTGAGTCTTGTAATAGTTTATTCATTCCTTATGATTTGTTGTCCGAGTCTTTGTGTGAATATAAAGCTGATATTGTGAAGTTTGAACCTTTGAAGATTAAATCTCTGAGCCTTTTTAAGCTCTATCCGAGCCTTTTTGAAGGCTGTCCGAGACTGTATTTATAGTATTCGAGCCTTTATGTAAAGTATCTGAGACTTTGTGTAAAAGCTCCGAG
This sequence comes from Dipteronia dyeriana, assembly GCA_032871835.1. Taxonomy (NCBI): domain Eukaryota; kingdom Viridiplantae; phylum Streptophyta; class Magnoliopsida; order Sapindales; family Sapindaceae; genus Dipteronia; species Dipteronia dyeriana. The sequence continues at coordinate 49,760,583 of CM065300.1, read as the reverse complement.
CTTTTCTTTTTTGTAATGGTTTCGAGCTTTTTTGTAATATCTCCGAACATTTATTTTGTGTAATGACTCCGAGCTTTTTGTAATGGCTCCGAAGTAATGGATCCGAGCATTTTTGTAATGGCTCCAAGCTTTTTTTTTTAATGGATCCGAGCTTTTTTGTAATGGCTTCGAGCTTTTTAATAAAGGCTCTGAGACTTTTACTAATGGCTCTTAACTTTTTATAAATACATTTTGAGTCTTTTAAGCACTAACTAAAAAAAACAAATCCAGGGCACTACAACATCCCCCCCCCCCCCCCCCCCCCTCGCGAGCTAACCGAGCAACTCAACCACCACAAGCTCGGTGAGTAGCTCGACCACCGAATGCATATGCGTAACGTCACTCTGGCGCCGTTCAAGTGATTTCCTGGGTTTCAGTAGAACTTTCTCTCTCTACTTCATAACTCTGACACTATAAAATGAATGAAAGAAATCTGATGTGGAACAAGTATTGGGGGTATATTTTTCCGTTTACCATAATAGGTACTTTTTAAACATAAGTTAGTAAAACTATGACAGTGTTGAAATGTCACATCCAAAAAGTGTCATTTATTTTTTAAACCCAATAAAATAGGGGGTGGTCTTCAACGGGGGAGATTTAAGAAATTAAAGAGGATGATTCTAAAGAAAGTTGAGAGAAATGTACTCTGAAATGCCTCATTTTTTGCCTCAACACTTATAATTGTTTTTTTATTTTAATTTTATGTCATGTAATAAATTAAACAACATAAATAAAGTATTAAATAATATAAAAGCAAAGCAAGAAGACAAGAGAGATGAGTATATACGTTGTGAGGCCAATATGTATTGATTTCATATCTATAGGTCAAAACTTACAATTGAATGGCCTTTTATAGGTAAATAATCATGGGGTTTTATTGTAATTTATGTATACATGCTTTGTTGTCTCTCATATAGCATTGACACCTTGCTTTGAAATTAACATGTGTATTTACATGTGTCATGCAAATACCAATCCATTTGTAAGTATCGTGGAAAGTCACAATTACAACACTCTCCCTTAGATTTCCACCAATTGTATTTTAATTTGTTAGGAAAAATCCAGTGGGATAAAAACCTTAGTAAAATATATACAATGATCTTCTGGATCAAGTTATATTGGACATGTTTAGAACTGCCTCATTAAAACCTTTCAGGTAAAACCCAGTGGGACAAAATCTGGTAAAGGAAAAATAATACAGTATGTCCATTCAAATTTTGTTCAGATTGTTCCCCCCGAACAAAATTTCAATATCAATCCTGTAATTTACATAGCCGACGCATGCCAATTCCATATACCAATTTCTCAAAAGTTGATGTAGGAAATGTCTTGGTAAACAAATCTGTAAAATTATCTGTATACCGAATTTGTTTAACATCGATCTGTCGGTTCTGTTGAAGTTCATAAGTATAAAAGAATTTAGGAGAAATATGTTTGGTTCTATCTCCTTTGATATATCCTCCTCTAACTTGAACAATACAAGCGGCATTATCTTCAAATATCGATGTCGGTATTTCTGTAGATAATGAGAATCCACATGTCTTTTGTATATGATGAATAACTGACCTTAGCCAAACACATTCTCAACTTGTTTCATGATGTGCAAGGATCTCCGGATGATTAGAGGATGTAGCAACAATAGTTTGCTTTGTGGAGTGCCAAGAGATTTTTGTGCCATTATATGTAAAAATGTATCCCTTTTGTGAACGAGCTCTATGGGGATCAAACAGATATCCGGCATCAGCATAACCAAGTAAACCTAAAAATGTGTTAGATTTTGAATAAAATAATCATAAATCTTTCATGTCACGAAGGTAACGAAAAAGATGTTTAATTTCATTCCAATGTCTTCGAGTTGGTGCTGAACTGAATCTAGCAAGCAAATTTACTGAAAATGCAATGTCTGGTCTAGTACATTGAACCGGATACAACAAAGCACCAATTGCATTAAGATATGGTACTTCAAGACCAAGTTGTTGGGGTTTATACCCTAAACATGTAACTTGTAAATGGATTTATGAAGTAAATAAAAAGAAAGGTTCAATTCATTCTGTTATGTTATTTATTAAATAAACTTGTGTATATATTAACATCCTGGATTGCCGGATGTAATCTCGAATTGTGTATATGAGTGTCATATACGGATGGATGCAGTAAGAGACGTGCAATCTAAAGAGTCCATAGATAGCAAATAAAGTTGGGTACTTTATTTGTGGTTAATCTATAGCTGCGGTCCATTCCATAATGTACAGTGATTCTATCCCGAATCATTCATATGAGATATGGGAATATAGGCACCTTGTATGATGTGATCATATAGGACTGGGTCATGATCTATATGAATCTCACACCAAAATCTGTTTACCAATGAGATTCATATATATCAACTAATGATGGCTATATATGGGTGATCTTAATCCTAAATGTCTTATTGACTCCTTCAGGTTAGATCGTGATCTTTGATATGCCATGGGTGAGGTCAGATGCATTTTCTGATCAATATACTCCGTATGTTGGGATTACGGTTTGGCTTGTGGCTGGGAAGGTTTGTACACAATAGTGGAATCCACTCATTCTTGTGAGAAGTAGATAGTAGTTCCCTTAAGGGTTGATTCGGGGGTTGGACAATATGCGTGCTCTCCTAATTCCGTGAGGAAATAGGATTTATTGTCCATTAGAGAATCAATGGTACTTAAAGGATATATGTAATTAGAGGGGTATAACAGACATTATGACCCAGCTCTAATTATGAACTACTGTGGAGGATCACACCATATGTAATAGCTATATCGATGGACATCGAGTTGTATCGGTCTGTGTAAAAACGTATACAGTTGAGAGAGTGCAGCTTCAGGTTTTTAGTGGAATAACACCGGAGTTAATAATCAAAGAATATTAATTAAAGAGTTTAATTAATGATTCCGATGATTATTGGAGCTCAAAATACTGTGGGTCCATTAGGTCCCCTTACTAGCCCGATCGATTTAGGTAACAAGGGTCACGGTTAATTAATTGAATTGTCCAATTAATTGTGTTACGAAAGTGACACGTATTTATTCGGGAACTAATTAAATAATGAGATTATTTAATTAATGAATAATGGTGATTAAATAAATTAAATAATGAGATTATTTAATTATGTTATTAATCACTAAATGAAGGTTGTATGTTGATATTTATTTTTGAATAAAATAAGATAATGTGATTATTTTATTTTATTAAATTAAATATTTTATTTTTAAATTTAAATAGTTTGAATTCAAAATTAAAATCAAATAAAAGATATGAGATATTTTTTATTTGAAAGTTTTTAAAAATCAAATATAGATTTGATCAAATTTTTAAATATTATATATAAGATATATATTACTTGAAAAAAAAAAAGTGTTGTGCTGGAAAACGCACAGCTTTTATACATATGTATATTTATATTAACAAAAGACAATAAAAGTTTGTTTGGTTGGTTTTTGGTCAAACGAATTAAGTGGTGCATGAACCAAAGGTAGTGTGTGAGAAGAATATATGCAATTGTTTTGATATATTCAAGTAAGGTGTGTGTGTGATCAATACCCCAAAAAGAGAGAAAAGTGTGCAAGTGTTGTATACTTATATCAAAAGAAAGAGTTTCTTATTCTTTTCTCTTTTACATCCTCCATTCTAGTTTCTGAGTTCGTGACGTGCTCACACGCAGTTACCAGTCCCGGGATATAGCGAGGAAGATCAGTGGTATAGGCCAGGAGCATATCGAAAAAGTGAAGGAGCCTCCAAACGTTGGTATAGTTCTTTTAATCTTTTTATTATTATTATTGATTACAATTTCCTATATTTACATATATATATTTTATTAGTGTAATAATTAGTATATGTATTTGTTTCGAAAATAAATATGATCACAAGTTTACTGGTCCCAGATACATATTACGATTTGTATAAAAAAATTTAAAACTCATTTCCGTTGCGTGACCGGTGAACGGGGTTCCAACACAAGTATCTTTTCACCATCTTCAAGTGGTCGGAATGGATCTTTCTTAGGATCAAGAGTTCTAACAACCATAGGAATACTCAATGGGTGAGCATTATCCATGTGGAATCTTTTCAGGATCTTTTCAACATATGCTGATTGATGGATAAGTATTCCATTTGATTTATGTTCAATCTCTAGACCGAGACAATATTTTGTCTTTCCCAGGTATTTCATCTCGAATTCCTTTTTCAAATATTCGGCAGTTTTCAGGAGCTCTTTTGGAGTTCCAATTAAATTCATATCATCAACATAAACTGCTATGATAGAAAACCAAGATTCTGATTTCTTTATAAAGACACATGGGAATATAGGATTATTAATATATCCCTCTTTAATCAATTATTCACTGAGGCGGTTATACCACATACGCCCAAATTGCTTTAATCCATACAAGGACCTTTGTAATTTAATTGAGTATAAATTGTGAGGTCTCGAGTTGTATGCTTCCAGCATTCTAAATCCTTTAGGGATTCTCATATAATTATCGGAGTCGAGTGAGCCAAATAGATAGGCAGTTACGACGTCTATAAGTTGCATTTCAAGTCTTTCCAAGACAACCAAACTTATTAGAAATCGAAACGTAATTGTATCCAGTACTGGTGAGTATGTCTCATCAAAATCAATACCCGGTCTCTGTGAGAAACCTTGTGCTACTAGTCGTGTCTTATATCGCACAACCTTGTTTTTCTCATTACGTTTTCATACAAAAAACCATTTGTATCCAACAGGTTTGGCGTCTCCAGATGTCTGGATTATTGATCCAAATACTTTACGTTTGGCTAATGAATTCAATTCAGTTTGAATTGCTTCTCTCCAATTAGGTCAATCAGACATTTGCCTACAATCATCAACACTATGAGGCTCATAATCATTATTTATAATTTCAGTAGCCACTGTATATGAAAATATATTATCGATGATTGTTTCCTCACGATTCCACATTTCTCTTGTATAATTTATAGAAATTTCCTCATTTCTATGTTCTTGAATCTCTTCAGGGATTTCTTCCACTACAGGGGTTTCTGTTACTTTAGTGACTTGTGTCCTTTCAAGGATATCTAACTCTTGTGGAGTTGATTTTGAGAAAGTGGATTTATTTATAATCCCAGGAACATTATCCTGGTATTTTCTTTTCCTTTTCCGAGGAACAATATCTTTTGAACCAAGTGGCCTACCACGCTTCTGGCATGCAATAGATGATTCTTTTGCTATCATTTGTTTAGATCGTTCTTCTGGAACAATCACCCGTGCTGGTACATTAACAGTTGGGATGTATGATTTTGTTACCCTAGTAGCATCGGTAAATGTATCTGGTAACTGATTTACTATTGTTTGAAGATGGACTATCTTACGGACTTCAGTCTCACATTGAGATGTGTATAGGTCAAGATGAATTAGACTAGGGACTTTCCAAGAGAGGTCATGCTTCTCTTCAGGAGAAGTTTTTCCTAATGATGGGAAATTTCCATTATTAAAATGACAATCAGCAAATCGTACAGTAAAAAGATCACCAGTTAAAGGTTACAGATATCTAATAATTGATGGTGAATCTAGACCCACATATATTCTCAAAAGCCGTTGGGGTCCCATTTTAGTTCTATGTGTAGGTGCAATTAGACATGACCCAACCGAACCATAACCATATGAAATGAACCGTAACCGGAACTGTGGAACCGGTTCTGGAACCATAACCGAAACCGTGGGGGTAAAGGTTAGGTTCCTGTTCCGGTTCTGGTTCATCCCCTAAAAAAACTGAGTAGGAACCGATGGTTCGGTTCCGGTTCTGGAACCGCCAGTTCCAGGCCTTTTTTTTAATTTGATTTTTTTTTTAAAATTAAAACAAGCTGTTGGGCTCCAACGGTCTGCTGACCGTTGTACCCAACGGCTGCTTTTTTTTCCCGTTAATTTCCTATAAATACCTCCCCCCCTAAATTCATTTTTTTTTCACACCATTTCTCTCTCAACTCCCTCTCAATTCTCCTAATTCTCTTCAATTATCTCTCAATTAGTCAATTGTTTATTTGTTTATATTTATTGTATTGCAATTATTATTTTTAAAAATCCTTGTCAACAATTTTTTAAAATATATTTCCAATAAAAAAATTAATTTTATTTTCATCCATTTATTTTAATTTTTTTGAAGAGTTATTTTACAAATTAATTTTTTTAATGGCAAGTGGAAGTGGAGTAAGAGACATTCCACCAAGGCATTCCGTTTCCGGGACCGGTAAGGGTGGTATGTCAGAGCCGGATCCGGTTCAGCCGGATAATATCGGTTTTGACGACACCGCTTACCATGAGTTCCTGCAACGGTAAGCCTATCTTGAATCCCTAAACTATCTAGTCAATCCGAATCCCCCTTTAATAATTTATGAACCTAATGCTAGCCAGCCTAGCCCTAGCCCTAGCCCTAGCCCCGGTAATATGAAAAGCCAATCAGAAAATATACCCGATTTTGTTACAGATCTAAATTTTGAAGAGGCGTTATAGAAGGATAAGAAGTATGCCAAATCTGATCTATTCGTTCTCCATATGAAGAAAGTTACGAAACTGGATGGAACATGTTGGACAGTGTGCAATTACTGTCCTAAAGAATACAAGTGGACTAAATCTAGAGGATATGGCACATATCGGAAACATATTACGACCCGTCATCCGGCAGAACTTGCCAAGGGGAGTACACAATCTCAAATTTCTAGGTTTTCTACCCATAACACTCAATTATTTAAATATAGTGATCAAGTTAATAGAGAAGAATTAGCTAGGATGATAGTTGTAGAACATTTACCTTTTAGTTTTGGTGAAAAAGTTTGTTTTATTAAATATTGTCATAAAGCATTAAATCATGCTGCATGTAGTGTCCCTAGAACCACTCTCACACGTGCAATGTATGATATTTATAAAAAGGAAAAAAGGATTTTGAAAAAATATTTTACGAACTATAAAGGTCGTGTTTCCTTATGTGCTGACATTTGGACTGGTCATTGGCGAATGCATTCATACTTTGGTGTAACTTGCCATTATATGGACAAAGCATGGACAATACAAAAAAGAATTCTTGCATTTAGAGTTTTTGATGATGCATATATTGCTGATAATATTTATAAAAATATGAAAATCATTTTTGAAGAGTATAAAATTGAAAGCAAAAATTTTTCAATAGTTTTGATAATGCTTCTAATAATACGGCAATTATTTCTGCTTTAATTGAATTATGCAAACCTTATTTTAATAGTAAATTTTTCATCAAAGATGTGTTTGTCATGTTTTAAATTTATACGTTCAAAAAGGTTTGAAAATTCTTCAAGCTTTTATTAAACTCATTAAGGATGTACTCTCATATTTGTGGAAACATCATAATGTTATGAAAGCATAGGTAAGATTTTGTAAACAGACAGCTAGGCATCCCATTAGATTTTATCGTGATGTTCCAACACGTTGGATAAATTGCTTTGTGAAAGTTATGAATATAGGGATTTATTAGTTTCTTTTATGCAATATAATATTAGTCAAATCAATCTTTATGCACACCATGAGATGTTTGTACAAAAATTTGTAATTTGTTAAAAAAATTTAATAGTGCTACTAACAATTTGTCATGTATTTATTATCCTACTGCTCAATTATTTATTATTGAGGGTTGTAATATTGCCGGTGCATTTACTGACTGTTCATCTGATATACAATTACAGGCATGCATTGAAGCTATGAAAAAAAAATGGTTAGACTATTATAGGGAGTTTCCAACTATTTACCTGCTTGCGTTGTGTTTTGACTCACGTTGTAAACTAGATGCATTGATAGATTATTTAACTCTTTATTATAATTGTTTAGGTATAGAATTAGAAATTAATACTTATTGTGCTACAATTAAGACATTATTTTATCAGTTATATGATGAATATATAAAATTTATGGTCCATCATTGAACATTAGTGTTCCACAAAATGAAAATGTCTCCCAAACTCGATCTTCTGGAGTGTTGGGGGCAGGGTCTGCACTTTTATTCCAAAAGATCAAAAGATTACGATGTTCTTCTTCTTCTGCATCAAGTTTGGTCTCGTATCATGAGATAGAAACTTATCACAGTACCAATTTTGAGTTTATAGGAGACAGTGATGTGGATCAATTTAATATTCTACATTGGTGGAGAGAACATCAAAAGCACTTCCCAATCTTGTCTATAATAGCCAAACAGATTCTTGCAACACCTGTTTCTACAGTGTCTGTGGAACAAGAGTTTAGCGCGGGTGGAAATATTCTGGATGCAAGATGATCACTTTTGAGTCCATAACCAATTCAAGTCCAAGTGTGTGTTAATGATTAGACAAAGACTGAATATATACAACAAGAAATGGAGCCAAAAGTGATTTACGATTTCTTCGATGATGATCACACCACCGACACCGGAACGGAAGGCAACGATTAGTTACAGACTTACATAATTACATATGTAAAAGACAATAAAATATAAAAGAACTACGTGGTCTTTGATTCCTCTAAACCCCAAGAGGATATGTAGGCAACTTAATTTGAATTTTGGTACAAATTAAGTGCAAGACCAATTTTTTTCTTTTTTAGTTTTATACATTTATTTCAATTTATGTATTTAGTATTTTTTTTTATTTTAATTTCGGCTTACGACCTTACACAATAAAATTCATTTACAATTTCACATTATTACATGTCTTATGTTTTGGTATTTTTTTTAAAATGAGTATAAATGTATAATCAGAAAAAAAAATCGAACCGGTGGAACCAGAACCGTCGATCTAAGGTTCTGGTTTCGGTTCTGACTCCTTCTAAAACCGGAACCGACCGGAACCGTGGGCATGTCTAGGTGCAATTGGGACATATACTGCACAACCAAAAGTATGCAGATAAGAAATATCTGGTTAATGGCCAAATACAAATTATACTGGTGAATATTGATAATAAGCAGTGGGACGAAGACGAATTAATGCAGTAACATGTAAAATAGCATGTCCCCAAATAGAAATTGGTAATTGTGTTCGCAATAATAAAGTTCTTGCAAGTACCTGGAGACGCTTGATAAGCGACTCTGCTAATCCATTATGAATATGAACATGTGGAACTGAATGTTCAACATCAATCCCAACTGATCTGCAATATTCATCAAATTTCTTGGAAGTAAATTCACCAGTATTATCAAGGCGTATTGACTTAATCGGATAATCGGAAAAATGTGCACAAAGCCTGATAATCTGTGCAAGTAATCATGCAAAAGCAACATTATGTGTTGATAATAAACAAACGTTTGACCATCTGATGGATGCATCAATTAGGACCATAAAATATCGGAACAGTCCACTTGGTGGATGAATAGGTCCACATATGTCCCCTTGAATTCATTGTAGGAATGATGGGGATTCAAAACCAACATTGGAATGAGATGGTTTTATTACTAATTTCCCTTGTGAACATGCAGTACATAAATTTTCATGGGATAAAAGAATCTTTTGGTTCTTTAATGAATGCCCATGAGAATTTTCAATGATTCTTCAAATCATTGTGGATCCTGGGTGACCAAGACGGTCATGCCAGAGCATAAATATTTTTGGGTCTGAGAACTTCTGGTTCATAACTGCATAAACTTCTACACCTCTTATAAGGGTGTAATATAACCCAGATGATAAAGCACATAGCTTTTCCAGAATGAGTTTCTGGCCTAAATTATGGGAAGTAATGCACAGATATTCGATATTCTCATCATTTATGGTTTCTATGTGAAATCCATTACACCGTATATCCTTGAAACTTAGTAGATTTCTTCTGGATCTACTTGAATATAAAGCACCATTGATACATATTTTAGTATTGTTTAGTAACAATATCATGGTTCTACCAGAGCATTCTATCAGATCCGCTGTACACGATATTGTATTAACATTTGCCTTAAGCAAAGTCAATTTCAGAAAATATTTCTGATTCCTTAAAATCGTATGTGTCGTTGCACTGTCGGCTAGACATATATCTCTTGTACCTTGTTTTTCAATAATACTCAATTTATCGTTTAGAGATGTATTTGTTGTGCTTCACAAAAAAAAATGCATATTAGATGGAGTGGTCAAAAGTATATATTATATAAGGAATATTTACAGAAGCATTTCACATGATAGCAAAAATATTACAAATAGTACTTAATTTGTATGGATATTTCCATCACCAATTGAAGTGGTCACTTTGTCATTTGGATCAACTAGAAAAACAGAAACATTAAACTAGGTAATATCCATAAAATTCGAATCCTCCATAAAGTTGGTTTCAGGATTCTTCCCATTTTTCTTTCCCTTGATCAATAATTGATAAAGCTCAACCAAATGTTTGGGTGTACGGCATATACGTGACCAATGATTATGCCAGCCACATCTGAAACATATACCATCATCTTTCGTAGGCCCATTTGGATACCCTTTCCTTTATCAGGCCGGATCTTATTAACATTCTGCTTCTGGGGAATATTTTGATTATAACCAACTGGATTAGAATGATCATATGCTCTTTCGCGACCCTGACCACGGCCACAACCACGGTAAGGACCGCGACCACGACCACGGCTAAGATTTTTTTCCCCGATAGTATTAGCATTCACTTCTAGGAATGCTGTAGAGCTGGTCGGGCGTGATTCGTGATTTTTTATTAACAGTTCGTTATTTTTTCTCTGCAACCAAGAGATATGAGATTTACTCTGAATATTTTGAGAATCGATGTTCTCGATATTGTTGTTGTAATATCATGTTTGAGGCATGAAATGTTGTAAATGTTTTTTCCAACATATCATTTTCTATTAGCTCATGACCACACAATATCAGTTGTGTAGCTATTTTGAATAAAGCAGAGTTATATTCAAAGACTGACCTATAGTCTTGAAAACGTTAATGTTGCCACTGATACCTGGCATTTGGTAATGCAACATCAGGTTGGTTATCAAATCGGTCTTTTAATTCTTGCCATATAACTTTCGGTTCCATGACAGTTAGGTACTGGGCTTTTAGATCTTCATGTAGATGGCATCGGATAATGACCATAGCAGTGGACTTATCTTGTTCAGTTGCCTCAGCCCCTTCTTCAATGGTGTAATATAAGCCTTCTGATTTTAACAATAATTTCGCATCAGTTACCCAGGACATGTACTTGTCCCCAGATACTTCCAGCGCAGCAAACTTCAAGCTTGCAAGTTTTGATATTCTTATAGCTTCTGGTTATCTGAAAATCAGAATCAGAATCAGAATCAGAACTTTTGGTCTGATAAAAATCTGAGGTATTTAATTTTTCAGATATATAAAGGAATATTTGTGAGTAAATAAATCCAAAAGTTTCATATTCCTGTAATGATAAATAAATCCATAAACTTCAAGTTTTGGATCAGTGACCAAATTGTTTAAATAAAAATTACGTAAAAGTAAATAAATTACAAGAAATTAAATTGCATAAAAGTAATAAAATACGAGAAACGAAATCCAGAACTACAGGTTCTGGTATTGATAAATAAAAACCTAGAAGCTTCAGGTTCTAGTAATAATAAATTCAGAAGCTTCAGGTTCTGAAAATAAATTTAGGAACTTCAGGTTCCAATGGAAATAAAATTCAGAAGATTCAGGTTCTGAAAATAAATTTAGGAACTTAAGATTCCAATGGAAATAAAATTCAGAAACTTCAGGTTCTGAAATCGTGCTGACAGCGTATAATAAATTAAATAACATAAATAAAGTATTACATAATATATAAGCAAAGCAAGAAGACAAGAGAGATGAGTATATACGTTGTGAGGTCAATATGTATTGATTTCATATCTATCTGTCAAAATTTACAATTGAATGACCTTTTATAGGTAAATAATCATGGGGGGTTTATTGTAATTTACATATACATGCTTTGTTGTCTCTCGTATAGCATTGACACCTTACTTTGAAATTCACATGTGTATTTACATGTGTCATGCAAATACTAATCCATTTATAAGTATTATGGAAAGCCACAATTACAACATGTCACCATTTTATAAAAAATATTTAGTGCTTACGTTAAACATTTTCATTCCGAATTTTATATCCCTTTTTGGCTATTATATAGGAGCTATATAGTTATAAACGTAGTTATTTATGACATTGATTTATTTTCTATTAATTTATAATTTTTAAAATTTTGATTTTTTCAGACCTTTATATTATAATTCAATAACTAATAATAATCATTCACATAACCATAGACAACCTGTGTAGTAGTATTACCCTCGTTTTGTTGGATAATAAACATTGATCAACATGTTTTTTGTTTTGTTGTCTAGCTTTTGGCATCTAGACATCCAATAATACCTACATTATAATCATATCGCCAACCTACCTACTTTAAATTGGGCAGTGTAATAGACATATATACATGAACTTATGCAGAAGAAATATATTGGTTGTTTGAAAAATACATCAATAAAATAGGCCCTACACGAAATAAACTAATATGGCAGACAAAGAAAGTGCAATTTGTCTTTAAGAGGGAAAAAAATGTGCAACAAACTCACTTTTTGGTCACTACCTGGCTAATTCCATATTTCCTTTTCAATGTATATGCAAATATAAGATCAATAATACAAGATTATGTTACTGCTTTTCATGTAAACAAATTGACGTGGATAGTGGAGCATAAAAGGTTCGACATTGAACTCGCATCTGCTCGAGGAACAAATCATCGATCATTTTAAGGATAAACCGAAATCTACGTACCTCAAAGGTAAAAGCGGACAATAAATAGTGAAGGATGGTTTTCTTCATGCATCATACTTAACGAAATGATTTGAAATTTTTTATCATGTCAAGTTCTATCAACTTTTTATCTATATCATGATTATGTAAACTTTATATGCTTTAATTATACCGATAGATTTCCTTCTAAATTATTTTTGGATTTATATAGATATATATTAAAATATAGTGTTCTATACTTCTATCTAGGCTTTCGAAATGTCAAGTAAAAATGTGCGTGAGGCCCATAAAATGTCTCAATTGATTTGAAAAGTATTGACTGGCCCATGTCACCTACCACAGAGGTCCACGACTCCACGGGCCCCATGACACATTTACATCATCGTCAGATACGGAAATCGACGGTCACAATTCACCCAAATTTAAGAAATGGAAACAAAGAGGGTCCCACAGACATTGTGGTACAGTGTTTTGCCGACCTACGGATGAAATCATGACAATCGTCAGATTATAATATATACTAGTCACATCAACATCTGATAGATAGTCAATGTTTTGACCCGAGAGGAGGTTGTTGTGTTGTGGCGGTGAAAAGTGGGCGGTGCTGTGAATTGTGATGTTCCGGTGAGGAACAGCGTAGGGGCCGCTGAGATACGCGGCGTCGGCAGAGTCTCGGACAAGAAGATATTGTGAGTTGTAACACACACCCACCACACGTGCGGTGAGTTTGTTGAATTTTAAACATGTGCTCCTAAGTATTAGAAAGTGATGTTGTGTAGTTTTCTTGACGATAGAATGATAGATTGTGTCGTTCCTCAATCTTTGTATAAAAGTCTTTGAAGATTGAAGATACGCAAAATCTTTCAGTGTACATGTACTCAATCATTGAAATAAACGAAGTTTTTTTATTAAAAAAAAATGTCGGGTAAGCACTCAGAATGCTTTTTTTTTTTTTTTTTTTTTTTTCTAAAAACAATATCGTTTGATATGAATGTTTTAAATTATGGTTTTAAACGAATAGAAATTTAATCGCTATTTTTTTTTCCTTTTTATAATGAAATCATCATATTCTTAATTTCATCAAATTGTATTGTATTTTTAAGTAGGTTTTCATGAATTCTTTAGAAATATTACTTAATGATTCGGATTATTAAAAAAAAGGAATTTAAAAACTCATGGTAATTGTATAAAAAAAAAACTTTCTTGTAAAGAATATTGATTGTTGTATAAAAATGTTATAAGAAAAGACTAATAGAATTTATCAGGATAGTACATAATGCACTACATATTGTCGGGAATTATAGGTGCTATCTTTTGTGTTTAACACGTGTACTGAAAAGAAAAAAAAATTAGGGGGTTTTTTATTTTTTATAGAAATAAATAAATAAATTAGGTTAGATGAGTGTATCATTAAATTCAGTCAGCATCACAATCGCAGACTTGGTGCAGGCTGTATACTTGTATGTGTATGAATGGGGTCCAGAAAACTATTACATAATTCTGCAAACGGATTTGCTAGTTGCTACAACTACGACTCTACAAGAAAGGGTCTCTGGGTTGGACCAAACCCAATTAATGTTCTAAAAAAAAACCCAAAACTGTACCGGAACCAAACCTCGAAATGCTAACCCATTAATAAGTTTTTCAGAATCAGATATAACTCACCCCTTCAAAATACCATTTTCAATTACTGTTTTATAAAACAAAGTAAACCATCTTACAGCCCTTATCTAGAATTAATGTTTCCACATTCGAGTCGCTATAATAAACTCAAAAGTTTTTCTTTTTTCATTTTTATTTATTTAAATATATACATTCTCACAAGTAGAAATCGTTAAAAATAACAACAACTATTATGGAAATTTTGTTTTTAACCACATACGAAAATTTATTCGTTAATAGCCACTTTTTTGAGAAATTACTTGAATGCCCTCGTATAAAAATCATCTCCAAACACTTTCTCTCTCATTTCTCTTTTTTTTTACTCTTTTTTTTTCTCTCTCCTTTCCTCTCTCTCTCTCTCCCCGATCTCCAGCGTGCCGGCGAACCGTCGAATCGTCGTCGACGTCCCTGCGAAGGCCGGCGAACCGTCACCGGCCCCCTCTCTTTCTCTCACTGAACCTCTCTTTCTCTCTCTCTTCTTTCTCTCTCTCTTTCACTCACCTCTCTTTCTCTCTCCTTTCCTTTCTCTCTCACACATTGTCGACGGCTTGCCGGAGTGCTGTCGCCTGGGCTTAACGACCGTCCAGCAACGCCGTCGAGCTCCCCCTCCGCCGGTGAGTTGATTTATCGGAAAAAATGGAAGAAAACGAAATACCTAAAAACCTAGAACATTTCAAGTTTCAATATTTCAATTTAGCCAAGATGTCAAGTTTCAACATTTCAATTTAGGCACGATTTTAAGTTTCAAAATTTGAAAACGAAAAACTAAAAAACCCATAACATTTCAAGTTTCAAGATTTCAATTTAGTCAAGATTTCATATTTCAACATTTCAATTTAACAAGATTTCAAGTTCCAAAATTTCATATTTTTAGACAAGATTTCAAGTTTCATGTTCATAGTTGTGATTTCTAGTTTGGTTCCAGATTTTAGTCGTGATTTCAAGTTTGTTTTCAGTTTTAAAGAAAAAAATTCAAATCCAGTGATATTTTTATAATTTATGGGCATACACTGAATTTAAAAAAAAAAGACTATTAACAAATAAAATTTTAAAAATGGTTACAAATAAAAATTTAATGTTTCTCATGGCTATTTTCTATTTTCTCTCTAAAAACAATGCTATATGGGTTTCATTAGTTTATAGGAAAACTTTGGTAAGATCCCAGCCCATGCCATAAATTGGAAATGGAAAAAAATCAAGGCAACATGAAAACGTGAATGCAGCAGAGAGAAATAAAGTTTCACACATCTCCTCCTGAATCCTGAGCCTGACTATTTACTAATATTTTAGTAACTTCACATGGTAAAATTTAATAAGAGGAATAGAGGATCATGATCATTGGTCATGTCTGCACTGCACCTCCATCGGGGACCATTCAACAGACTGGACACGTTTCACTGCTTCTGGATTTTGATGGTTTCAATTGGGCCTCAACTTGTAGGCTTGGGCTATCAACTTGTACGTCACTGTTTGGATAACTCAGCCCATCTGAAAATTGCTAGTATGTTACAGCAATGTATTTCATGCTTCTCAACGAAGAAAACATTACTTGATATTAAATCAGTTTTCACTTGAGATGCCTGTAACAATTTAGCAGTAACCCAAATCATATGCTAGTGAACAATTGACAATCAGAGACTAGATAAGAATACGATGCTTTCTCCTCATGAGTCATGAACATGGAAACTAGTGAAAATATTTCATCAGGACAATACAGAAGTCGACTCCCTGAAGAGCTTGACAAGGTCTTTTTTGCAAGTTTCGTATTTACCCTAACCATTTACCACCCCTATGCCAGATGAAAAAAATGAACATGTTTGATTCGTTTACAATATCAACTCCTGACATTTCACACCTTGAAGCTTTCAATAAATTTTGAGAGTAGATGATGACCTTTACTTATCAGCTTTCTAGGATAAAATATCACACACTACTCTCACATTATTTCCTTTTAAAACTGTTTGCATGTTCTGAAATTCCTGGTTTCTGTCATTTCAAGCTCGGTAAAAGATTTTCAACCTCAGGGAATTTCAATATTGATAGTTTATCCGAAAAGCATTCCAGTTCCTCTCCATGTAGCAGTCATATACTGTAATTCCTGTTACTCTTCTTCCACGGTTCTTCCAAGAAAAGAAATGCTGCCGTTTCCCTCTTCAAAACTTTCCAGAACAAACAGGCTTGCTTATTCTTACCACTGACCCCTGCTGAAGAAGGTTCCAATCATTCATCCTCGCTGTAGAAGTTTCGCTTTCAAACTCTAGTTAATATAAAGCTAAACAGTGGCCTCTATTTTTTACCAGTAATCCTTGCACGAGCACTTCCCTCCAACAAAATGATGGAATCTATTGGAATCTCTTAAGATAATAGGTCGTTCCATGATTTTAGACACAAACTTCATAAACACATGGCAGTCACCGCAAACACGAATGTTCTTCATAATTCTTATGGGTGTCCCTCCTTGGGGTTTCTTTATTAAACCAAATGCCAAAGCAAGTTTCTCACTGTGGTAGCAAATAGATTCGAATTTTTCTTCCTCCTTCACATCATGTAGAACATATTTTGCATTAGGAATAAAGCCAGCTTCCTGCAGCTTTTTGATCAGTTTGCTTAGTTCTTTGTATATAATTTCTGTTTCTGGATGACTTCGATCCTCTGCTACAAACTTATGGACTTTGTTATCTATTTCAATCCAACTATAAGCAGCGAATTTCTTAACATTTTTGCTTCTCATGAGAGACCTCAACGATGCCACATCTTCCCATCTCCCACAAGCGGCATACATGTTAGAAAGCATGATGTAAGGACTGGCTCTGGATGGATCTAATTCAAAGACACACCTTGCCGCCATTTCCCCATTGTTGATGTCACCTTTCATGGCACAGATGGATAAAAGGGTGGACCAAATTAGGGAATTTGGTTTATGGGGCATACTTTTAATCAGATCCACTGCTTTATCCATGTAACCAGAACGACCAAGGAGATTAACCATACAGGAATAGTGATCAAGAGAGGGTGTCAATCCATGCAATTCACTGATTGAATCAAAATAGCTTTGTCCCTGTTCAAACAAAGCAGCATGGACACAAGCAGATAGAACAGCTACAAAGGTAAAACTATCTGGTTTTAAGTTTTCTTGCAACATATTTTCATACAAGGCCAAGGCCTGTAAATCCTGCCCATTTTGTGCATAGCCATTGATCATAGAGTTCCAAGTAACCACGTTCCTTGTTGGCATCATAGTGAATACAATCCAAGCATCATCTGTAACTCCACATTTGCAATACATGTCAACTATGGCACTAGAGACTAGCAAATCATCAACTCCCAAAAGAATCGCTTTTCCATGAACAACCTGACCATGATAGAGAGATGCTAGTTTGGCACAGGAACTAACCACGCTTGAAATAGTAAAACTGTCGGGCCTTACATCTTCTAATAGCATCTCACCAAATAACATTAAAGCATCCTCTTCCTTTCCATGCTGTGCATAACCAACAATCATTGTTGTCCAGCAAACCTTATCCTTTTCTCTAATCACACGGAAAAGCATACCCGCCTCGTCTATACACCCACATTGAAAGTAAGCACCAAGAACATTTGAAACCGTAACTTGATCAGGCCTCAAGCAGAAACCTTGCATTTCACGAAACAATTCAATGCATTTCTGAGGATGTCCATTTTTCAGATACCCTGAAATCATCAAATTCCATGAAACCACACTCTTATTATTCATTCGATTGAACAACCACCTTGCCTTATCAACCTCTCCACACTTCGCATACAAATCAGTCAAAGCATTCGAGAGGAAAACATTACCTCCTAAATTACCAACAACAATCCTCCCGTGAATCTGCTTCCCTCGCTTCAAATCCAATAACTGCGAACACGCATTTAACGCACTCACGTGACTATAATCCGTAGGCTCTAATCCATCTTCTCGCATTCTCGAAAAAACCTGCAATGCCTCTTTTGAAAAACCATTACCTGCAAAACCCGCAATCACTGTATTATAGGAAACAGAATCGCGGAATGGCATTTGATTAAACACCGCCTTCAAATCCTCAACAGACCCAGATTTCGCAAGCGCAGAGAGCATAGCGTTCCATGAAAAAATATCTCTAACTGGCATTTCATCGAACAGGTTACGAGCATCGGATAGTTTCCCAGATTTAGCATACAAATGAAGGAGACGATTGTGGAGGAATGTGTTGGTGGGTTCACAGTAATGTAGGTCCATGTGGGATTTCAATCTCTTGGCTTGTTCAACATCGCTGGCTCGAGCGCATTCGAGCACAAGGCGAGTGTATGCTTCTTCAGTGGTGGCTCGGCCATAAGAGTAGAGTGAGTCGATGGCTTGGCGGAGCTTGTGCTTTGCTTTCATTTACTGATGACTTGAATATTTGAATGACAGTTTTCTGTTATGTTGGCGCCCAAACCAGTAGATAAGTCCAGTGTCTCACTGTTTGTTATTCAGTGACAAGTGTACAAGTTGTCAAGAATCAAGATTAGGTTCGGTGAATTAAAGTTGGGTTCGTGACACTCTTGGAAAATCCTATAATATCAGACCACACATATAAATAATAAATGTGTTATACTATTTTTGATCAAGTCTAAATTAAAGTGATCTAGTTAAAATTTAAAGTTTTAAGGTTATAATTGTTATAGAATTAATATATAAAAATTATAGTGTTATTTTTAATTTGATAAAAAAACATATAATAATCTGATTATTATATATTTAGGGGCCGCTTGGTATGGGGTATTCAAAATAATCTGATTCCTGAAAAAGTTAAACACGGTAATGTGATTCCTGGGAAACCTGTATATTGTGTTTGGTTATGCACGGGAAAATTATATCAGATTTCTGGGAATGTCAGATAACTGTGTTTGGTTGCACATGAGAATCTTTTTTTTTTCTTTGAAATAATTTTTATTTGTTAATATTTTTTTTTTCATAATTACATAAAAAAATTAGATCTCCCTTATAAAAATTTATTTTGAAATTAAAACAAAAACAAATTACAAATTACAAATTACAAATTACAATAAATTATTATGATACAAAGCAATAATAATAATAATAATAATAATTACAAATCATACATCAAAATGAAATATAATCGAACATCAAAATGAAAGAAAATCATATCATGTCCAAGAGTTTTTTTGTCATTCATTGAAAAAGGGTATCAAATTTTCTAAAGTTGTCCCCAAAGTTTCTAACTGTTACATAATAATAGCAATTCAAAATTACATCTCAATTGAAGAAAGATGTCAAATACGAAAGTTCAAACATAACTTATTCCAACAAAGACAAAAGGAAATCAAGTTTGAATTCTTCATCCAAAGTGAAGAAATAATCAATGTTAGCTTGATCATGGACAAGAAGTTGTCCAGCTTTAACTCGTTGAGCATTTGTCATTCCATCAATTTTCTTGAGTTCATCAAATACCTTCATCCTCCTAGTAGCACCATCAACCTCAAATTGAAAACAATCAGCAAGTCTTTTAATAGAATCACTTGCAGCAGTTTGCATATTACTAAATTCTTTAACCGAGTCTTTAAGAAAATCAACTATTGGATCTTCGTTCCTAGATCTATTTTTACCTTTCTTACTTGATTGAGTTAATGGTGTGCTTGTGCTACTCATATTCGCAGTACCATTCAACTCATCTGATGGATAGAAAGGGTCAAAGTCATTATGTTGATCATCCTCATTGCCAATATCCTCAACCGTTTTAGAGAATCTCATTGCACCTTGTCCGTTAGCACGATCCTTTCCAAACACTATTCCTAATTCTTCGTAATAGAGAAAAGACTTGTTTCTTAAGCCTTTTGCAGTTGGGTGACTCTGTAATAAATAGATAACATTAGTAACAAAAAAATTATTGAAAAGGTTAAATAAAATAATGATTACTAAATTAAATGTGTTAAAAAATGGAGAAACTAACCTTAACCCATTCATCAAACACATTTTTCTCAACCACAACACACTTGATATCATTATTCCACCAAAAACCACTAGCAGAAGGTCCCAACATCTCTAAAATCGCATGATATTGTTTCTTCAATAACTTGATGCGAGAATCAATGTGTGGTTATGCTCTAAGCCCGCAACCTGGAATCTTGTCACTCATTATTTTTTCTATTTGTTGCAAGAAGCCGGGTTTGAATATACCATTATCCGCTTTCCATCTTCCACAATTGGTTAAATCCACCAAACACTCCACCAACTTTGAATCCTCAATAGCAGTCCATTGATGTTTTTTTCCAATTATTGATGTTGTTTGAGAATTAACTTCCATAATTCTTTTACAAAGGTTTGAATAATCATCATGAAAAAGATATCAACATTCATAATCAAGTAAAGTTTTGAGCAAGGAAAACAAACAATTATTAAAAACACAAAAGCCATATATATATATAAAAAATAACAGCTATGCTAAAGTAAAAATGTGCTAAGTACGGTGCTCATTCATTTATAAATAACAGTATGTAGTCTGGTCCAACTGCAGTTGAATTATATATATATATATATATATATATATATTTTTGAACAACAGTTTTAATAGAAAATAGGGGAAAACAACCCTAAACACCACCAACTACAAAACATGGGCAGCAAACACCCACACGGAAACATCATACCCAACAAAAAAAAAAACCTGCAAAGGAAACAAAGCAAAGACAACAAAAAACGCCACACCAAACAGTGGGATCAAGAACACACAAACCTATACGACCACAGCTGAAAACACCATCAAGAAAAACAAAAAAAAAAACATAACAACATTAAAGCAGAGACAAAGAAGCTCTGCTGCCACTGAAATGAAAGACTGAATGATGCATTTTCGAAAATCATGACCTTCCAACACAGCAGAAAACTGGAAAACAGTCTAGCCCTATAACCGCATAAACCAGCCCCATCTTCTTTCTCTTATCTTCTGCACCAGATTCACCCAACCAATTATCCTTGTCATTAAAGGCAAAACCCACAATCTCCTCTAACTCTAAACCTTTTACTATCTCTTATTTAGAATTCCAGGGAATTTTATCCCACATTAATGAAGGTCTCATCTTCATACTATGCCTTATGGGAGTTAGACAATTTTTTCTTCCCCTTCTTTTAAAAACCGAGATCATTGAACTACTTTCCTCACCATCCTCCACCACAGAGACCTTGTCCCTTAAATCAACATAGATATCAATGGATGGAACTCCATCCATAATTAAGAAGAAAAAATTTATATTAACTGAATATTATAAATGAATGAATCTAAGGTTCTTCAAATTTCTAGTAATAAAAAATAATGAATCTGTTTTAGATTTTTTTATGATTTTTGAACTACTTAATCATTTTATCTAATCTTCGATAAATTGAGTTTAGGATCTAGTGACAATAAATTAATGTTTTGAAATAATGAGAATTCAATAAAAAAAAACATGTTAAATGCAAGAGATATCATCCAATTTACAAACGGATCAGCCCAACTGCCCAAGTATATCTCAACCCAATTAACATCAGTATATCAACATCAATTGGCAAACCATGCATTCTATCAATTGGCTACTTGCAAGTTGCAATTGTTGGAGACACGACATTATTCTCATTTATTGTTGTAATTCAGAAGTAGATGAAGAATAGTTATCTGATTGTTATATATACAGAAAAAAAATTGATTTTTTTTCTAAAAATAATGAATTACAGATTCATGGAAACACATTTGTTTTTCTATGGCAATGCATGTCATGACTGAGATTATCACTGTAAATACATTAATTAAAAAAGAGGTTTTATACAAATTAACGAAAACACAAAACAAAAAACAACAGCAGAGGAGGAGCCCCAAAAATCGAACAAAAACAGAGGCAATCAACAAACATCAGCTACCAAAATCACCTCATTCGACAAAAACCCCATATATATCGATTAGTCAATCAGACGAAGAAATCGGAGAGATGACATACCTCAACGGAGAGAAAGGGTTCGACAGAGAGAAAGGGTTCGACAGAGAGAGACGGTTCGATGGAGAGAGCGGCGAGTTTGATGGACTCTAGTTGGTTTGAAGGAGAGAGAGAGGGAGGTGAGTTCTTTTGAAGAGAAGACAAGTAAACGATGATGTTCTAGTTTCTTCTTAGGTTACAATTTTTTTTTAAAATAAAATATGGGTCCCACAATGGGAATCAGATGGAGGGTAATATGAAACCCACCTGTTGGGGTGGGTTTCACATTACCCCCTTGGAGGGTAATGTGATTCCAATGGTAATAACTTTCCCGGGAATAGAAAAACGTAAACTTGGTACCAAACACAGTAATGTCATCAGATTCACATTCCCATATAAAGATTACCCCATACCAAACGGCCCCTTAGGGTTATGGTCCCTAAATTACACATTCACTTTGAGCTTTTATGTATCCTCATCACCAGAAAAAAAAAGAACACTTTTGTGTTCCAACGATCGTGATAATTTGAAAGATCTCAACATGTCCACCAATCTCCGGTAATGGATTCAAGTACACTTCCGCTTTCTCCTATCTCCCTTTTTCTCGTGAATTGACATGAGTTAGTAACATATATTTAGGGTTTGATTAAGCATGATATAGAAACATGTTTAGGTTAAACTTGTGGATTAATTATATGCCTATACATGTTAGATTATTGTGTTAATCAAATTCGTGGTATCAGAACGGCCCATAGTCTATTCTTGAGGGTTTGAGATTTGGATTTCCTTTATTCATCTACTACTTTTGAAACATATTTATTTTCTAATATATATGTTGAATCCATAAATATATTCTGTTTTGTTGGTGTTTGTGTTTGTTTTTGTGAGTTATGTGGATGGATTTTTTTGGTGGATGATCAAGGAGATGAGGTCGTTTTAAGATCAACCCAAATATGGTGTTTTCTCGATCTAGGTATTCTGACTTGATCTAGTTTCTTTTGCTCCTGGGTTGATGGGGTTTCAACCCAAATTTGTGGTTCTTTGGTTTGATGGGTCACACACATACCCAATTCCTCATCTCCTTCAATCCACACCCATCGCCGATCTCTCACCCAAACTCAGACCCATCTCGTTCCTTCTCGGTCAACACCTACTTTCAGTGAGATGGTGTGCGTTTTACGGTGAGGACTTCGACCGCCGATTGTCGTCCACGATCTGGCCCGAATCGGGCAATCCAAGCCCACCTCTAGCCACTGGTCGCTCGATCGGTTTTGGACGATTCTTAGGCTTCTTTGATCATCGATCTGTGTTTATAGGCCGACGTCTAGTGCTCCGCCGTGCGTTGTTGCCTCCTAGCGACGACATGGAGGCTATGCGACTGTGAACGGTGAGAACCAGGTCAACAAAGGTCGATTTTTGTGTTGGGCGACTTTTGGAGAATTTGATATTCTTAAGGGACTGATTTACAATTTTTTTAGGCCATTGTATTATTTTGATAAAGTTATAGGGCCAATTTATAATTATCAAAACTTAATAGGCCAGTTTGTAATTACATAAATTTTTTATGGTGGATTTATAATTACTTAAAAGTTATATGGTCACTTTGTTATTTTCAAATTTTTTGGGCCAAATTTTAATTATTATAAATTAGTAGGCTAGTTTTTTTTATTTCGAAAAAATATAGGGTCCAATTTATATTTACTAAAACTTGAGCAGTCTTTCTGTAATTTTATAAAGTTAGGGGTAGTTTTGTAATTTTGATAAAAAATATTTTATTTTTTTTATTTTAAGGATCAACTCAAATTCAAATATTTCTTGGTATATCTTTTATGGTTACATAAGGTGGTCCATCATTCTAAATGGACTAATTGAAATAAAATATCGTCAAAGTGACCTCTATTGTGTAGATTGTTCATAAGGAATGTTGGATTTTTGTGTGTGTGTAAATTCATATGGGTATTAGTCAACCCAAAGGAAGGTTAATACTTGGCCGAATTACACACACATATGATGGTAAACATGTGACGATTATAAGGTTTTACATGTAAATAATAAGTCGATCCAAAGATATATTTATTACTTGACATGAATTATTTTCAATGTTTGATCACTACAACAAGAGTATCACTTACAATTAATATTACTGTCCAAAGACTTGATATTAATGTTGTGCTAGGTATCTTAAGATGGGACTTACCATTATTTGAATTTGATGATTATTGTATTTGGTTATTAATGTGAGCATATTTGTATGTTTGTTTTGTTCTCTTTAAAACTAGTGTCTCTACTATATCTGCTAATATCAACTCTATACACATGCTTAATAAGATTAACTTTAAGGATTGGCAAGAAACCATACTTATTGTTCCCGGCTACATGGATCTGGACCTTACACTTAGCATTGAGCAGACCGCTTCTCTTACGGATGCAAGTTCTTTTGATGACAATAAGAGCTTTGAGAAGTGAGATCGCTCAAATTGCATAAGTCTTATGATCATCAAGTGTGACATTCCGGAGACATTTAAGGGTGCTGTATCTGAAGGGATAACCAATGCCAAAGAGTTTCTAGCCAATATTGAAAAGCGTTTTGCAAAAAATGATAGGGTTGAAACAATCACGATTTTGCAAAGCTTGATTTCTATTAAGTACAAAGACAAGGGGAACATAAGGGAGTACATTATGGAAATGTCTCACATTGCTTCTAAGCTTAAGGCACTAAAGCTCGAGTTGTCTGTCAATTTGCTCCTGCATTTGGTATTAACATCACTTCTTGTATAGCCAATTTAAGGTCAGTTACAACTGTCAAAGGGAGAAATGGACTCTTAATGAGTTCATTTCTTACTGTGTGCAAGAGGAAAAGAGATTTAAGCAAGACATGACCGAAAGTGCTCATTTGGCTAGTACCTCTAAGGATAAGGGAAAAAAATGTCAGGTATAACCGTGGTGGTGAATAATACGGCAGATATGACAATTCAAGTGAACAATGTTCAGGACCGTTTGCTAAATTCCTAGAGGAATGTGAAATCGTCCTACAGTACACCATGTCAGGATCACCTAGCATGAATGGTGTAGCTGAAAGGAAAAACCGGACTCTTAAGGTTATGGTAAGGAGCATGATTAGTCATTCCATCTTACCAGAGTCACTCTGGTGAGAAGCACTCAAAACAGCAGCTTATATTATGAACTGAGTGTCAACTAAAGTAGCTGTAAAAACACTTTATGAGCTTTGGATATGCAGAAAGCCTAGTCTAAAGCATTTTCACATTTGGGGATATCCAACTGAGGAAAGGCCTTACAGGCCAAATGAAAAACAATTGGACTCCAAAACTGTGAGCAGTTACTTCGTTGGCTACTCTGAGCGATCTAGAGGTTATAAATTTTATGATCCGACACTTAGGTCAATTTTTGAGACGGGAACTGCAACATTTTTTAGAATGTTAAGTTTATGGGGAGAAATAAGGTCATAGACATTGTCTTTGAGAAGGAGTCGGTTTCGATTCCCACTATCGCTTTTGACAATGTACAGGTTTTTATACCTGTCATTGAGCAAGAAGAGAATCTGGATCCTCAACCAGACAATGGCCCAGTTTGGGATTGCTTCCCAAGCTGCTTTTGGAGCCAAAAGTGCTTTTGGAGCCAAAAGTGCTTTTGGAGCCAAAAGTGCTTTTGGAGCCAAAAGTGCTTCTGAAGTTGGTCTAGGGTGTTTGGTAAAATTTCTGGAAAGGGTTTTTGGTCTCTTTTGGCTTCCCCCATGGCGAAAATTGAGAAACTATAAATTGATGCTTTTAGAAATCAGCTTCCTGGGAAGCAGAAAT
Source organism: Dipteronia dyeriana (assembly GCA_032871835.1). NCBI lineage: Eukaryota > Viridiplantae > Streptophyta > Magnoliopsida > Sapindales > Sapindaceae > Dipteronia > Dipteronia dyeriana. Next base: position 49,734,379 of record CM065300.1, on the reverse strand, counting down.
GAAAACACGTTCAATACTCTTATTAATGATTTTTTTATTAAATTTCTTGTTAATAGTAAAATTTGGCTAGGGGTCAAAGAGAAATTTTTCACTCTCCTAGCCCGAATCAAAACCCCAATTCGACATTCATGAGACCCTGGGCAGACCATAAAGCTACCCCACAGAAACATGGAAGGATCGTCGGGCTTCAGGACCATTAGAGACAAAGCTAGACACGACCTGGTCGAGTCCTCACGAGAACACTGGAATCCGGGCTTCTCGAGGCCATCTATCCAAGAACTTCGATTCCTGGGATCAGACTCCAAAACCACCCCGTAAAAGCTAAGAAGGATTGCCGAGCTCAAGAAACACTCGAAGTGAAGCCCGACAATCAAAGCAAGCTCCCACCAGGTTAAGGCTCCCGGAGGTCGAGCTTAACTCGTAGTATAAAAGCCGGAAACCCAACAACCTCTCCAGGAGCCTGCTGTCCCCTCCACGATATGAGGAGAAAGAGGACCTCTAAGTGAATCAGACCCGAGCAACCTCTCAGGAATGTCTACAGGGGCATCCATCCCAAGCTCCTGAAGATAAAACCAAAGCATAGATCTACCTCGCTCTACTAAACAACAAATGGCCAACGCGATGACCTCAATGAAGAATCATGCCATGAATACATACAAGATCATATCTACGTTATAACGAACATTAAATTCTGCATACATGTAAGACAAGAGTTTGTTTCCAAAAAGGAAACAAAATTATCTCCACCAACGATAATCTTGAGTTCATTATTTACTCGAAGTCAATGACTTTCAAATAAAAGATCCTGCCCGATAAGGAGGGAACAGGTTCAGAGAATCAAGGTGGGAGATACACCCGCTCAAATTAATTCGACCATGTATAAATATACCTAAGTATTCCCAAGAACAGGACACGAAAAAAAAGAGGAGGAAGAAAGAATAGCATCGAGTCTAAATTTTGTGATCACAACACGGCCATCATGGTATCCACTATTCGACAAGAACGAAATTGCCACATTCCTATGTACTAGAGAGATTGTGAGTGTATATGAAAGATTCATGTGTATCACAAGTGTTCTATAATAAAGCTCTCATTTGCTAGGGTCATTTAAACATCCGTTTCAATATAAGCAGATCAGGTATCAAAGGTATCGACCCCGGCCACCACCTCCGTAGTAGTGGTCTCGAGGGTGTTAGTTGAAATTTCTCATCTTGAGTAAATTTCTCATTAACACTTTATGGCGCCGTCTATGGAAAACTCTCACACCACCATTTTTATATTCACAAGTTTTTTGTTTTACAAGAGTCATGAGGCTTCGCTCCTCCCAAGGACAGTCAGGCGAATTGGGATAGCCTTCAGCTGTTTCGACACGAAAGATCCCGAAGAAAAGGAGAAAATATGGGCTTCATTGCCAAGTCCCAGACTAGCCAGCCAATGTGCAGGCTGTGGATCCCCCTATGGGAAGCCAGGTCATGCTTGACCAACAAGCGGCGGCCTTCGTGGAAAACGTCGCCTACGGTTGCTCGCTGAGGGTATTACTGTCCAACAAGCAAACCTCTGCGATCAAGGGGAACCAAGTAGGCCCGGGACTAGGTAACCCATCTTTGATTGTCTGGGACGTACCCCTCTAGAGCTAGCTCGTAATAGAACTGGACTCCAACCCTCGATCCGGGATAGGTTAGGTCTCATACCCCCCGTTCCCGAAACGTTGCCACGCTACCAACTCAGGCAAGCCAATTCTGCTACGGACGTCCCTCCCCTAGAGCGAAGAGAGTTTCTTCACCCAACGATTTTAAGGAGAGGAGCCCGAGCAAGGGAGGACGAACGCCAGTGAAGCCCCCAGGCAGACTCCTTCAGAAGAAGAAATCGGGGTAAAGGTCGCCAGCTCATCAAAGAGGTCTGACGGTGAAGAGACCGAGGTCAACTCAGGAAATCAGAGAGCAAGCACCTGGGAGACCAGTTGGCAGAGCTTCAGAAAGAGGTCTAGCAGATGAAGAATGAGAAGTACAAGGAGGACAAGAAGGACCCTCTAAGTGAGATGAACGCTCCATTTACCAGAAAGATCCAAGACGCAGAGCTCTCGCCAAAACTCAAAATGCCGACTGACAGAGTCTCCGGGACTGAAGATCCCTTGAGCCATTTGGAGAGCTTTTTTCAACAGATGGAGGTCCAGAACATGACCAGGGACGCTATGTGCCGAATGTTCCCAACTACGCTGACAGATTACTCTAAGACCTGGTTTAGAAAGCTACCCGCTGGCAACGTGGATTCCTTCACGAAGCTGTCAACCCGATTTTTGCTCGTAATTCCAGGGAGTTAAGCCCCGATTGAAAGACCTAATCCATCTATAGTACGTGATCCAGGAGAGAGGGGAAACCCTCCGGGCTTATATCGAACATTTTCACAAGGAATTGATCCAAATGGGGGTCTTTTAGAAGGAACACGTGGGTAGGTAAGCTTTTCCGGTCTTTTGCCAAGAGATTTCCAAAGACCTACCAAGAAGCCTATGATCGGGCTCTAGAGCAAATTGAAGTCAACGAACAACTCAAGGTCAAGATGGAACATGACGATATGAGAGCCGTAAAGCTATAAAAGAAGGAAGCTCCCAAACCCGAGCAAGCTCAGAAAAAACAAAATAAACCCTCTAATAGGTCAACGTTTTGCTTCCTCACTTCTCAACCAAGATCAGAAAGACATCCAGCAAAACGAACTCCTTTGTGGGTTTCACCTCCTCACATGACAGTAGCCGCAATAGCTCGAGATGAGAGAGGATACGATCGTTACACCCCCTTAAATACATCCCGTGAAACAATCTATCTCGCCATTCGAGACAAGGGGTTGCTACAGAAGCCCGTACCTATGAAAGCCCCTGTCGATAAGAGGAATCGTTATAAGTATTGTGATTTTCACGAAGACGTGGGGCACAACACCTCAGAGTGCTATAACCTGCGGATTCATATTGAGGCTTTGATAAGGGGAGGATATTTGGTAGAATTCTTACAGCAAATCAGGGATAATATTCAGACTGGAAGGGAAGTACAGGCTGAGATTCACGAGCATGTTGAGAAAAGAAAGGGGGAGCAGGCGGATCTGATGCAACAAATCCAGATAATACATACCATTAGCGGAGGGCCTACTCTGGCTGGGACCTCCAATAATTCCAGGAAAAACCACGCAAGAAAGTCCCTCGCATAGACGAAGGGCGGGGTATCTTCAAGGTCGATCAGAGCCCGACCAACCCCTCACAGTTGTCACAGATCATTTTCACCAAAGCAGATGTCTATAACACCGTGCAGCCTCATGATGATCCCATGGTGATCACAGTATAGATTGTCAATTGCATGGTATACCGTGTGCCCGTCGACATAGGCAGCAGCGTCGACGTCCTATTTAAAGACACACTGGAAAAACTGAACTTAAAACACTGGTGTTACAATAGTTGCACTACCCCGTTGTACGGGTTCACTGAGGACTCGATCATACCCGTGGGATCAACAATCCTGCCAGTAATCATTGGAGCCACACATCTCCAGTAGAATATCATGACAGACTTCGTGGTGGTGGATACCCCATCGGCCTACAATGCAATATTAGGAAGGCCGTTTTTATCATCCTTGAAAGGGGTTATATCCATCTACCACAACATCCTCAAGTTCCCAGTAGGAGACAATGTGGGGGAAGTTTGGGGTGTCCAGCAAGCAGCCAGGAGATGTTATGCAAAGTCTGCCAACCCAACAGCTCTAGCAAAACAACTTGCCCATATGACAACGATCCAAGGTGGGGCAACCCCTGTATTGACCCTAGAAGATGAAGGATCCACAAATCACCCCGAGGATGACCCCAGGGTGCCAGACCAGGAGGAACAGAGAAGTGAATGGGCCAGCTGCCATCCAGTGGATAAGCTAGAATAGATTCCTATCTGAATGGTCGATCCCTCGAAGGTTGTCAAAGTCAGAGTCACCCTTGAGCCGGGAGTGAATGAGGATTTGATCGGGCTCCTCAAAGAGTTTAACGATATCTTCGCTTGGAGTCACGATGAGATGCCTGGGATCCCGATGACTTTGGCTGCTCATCTATTGGTAATGGATCCGACCTTCAATCCCATCAAACAAAAAAGGCATCACTTCAACACCGAAAGAAATGGATAAAGTGACCCAAGCAGGCTTCATCAGGGAAGCGCGCTACCCTGAATGGATTGCCAACGAAGTTATGGTCACAAAGGCAAATGGAAAGTGGCGCATGTGCGTCGATTATACCGACCTCAACCGGGCATGCCCGAAAGACGGTTTCACTCTACCAAAAATTGATCAGTTAGTTGACTCTACCTCTGGAAACAAGCTCCGGAGCTTCATGGACACATTTTCAGGGTACAATCAAATTATTATGTATCCCGCCGACCAGGAAAATACCAGTTTCATCAAAGGGCGAGGTTTGTACTGCTACAAGGTGATGCCTTTCGGGCTTAAGAACACATGAGCCACATACCAACGGTTAGTCAATCGAATGTTCAAACCCGAAATTGAAAGATCAATGGAGGTGTACATCGATGACATGATCACCAAGTCATCAACCTCTAAAGGCCATCTAGTCGACCTTCGCCGGACCTTCATGATCTTAAGGGAGAACCAGATGAGATTGAACTCTTCCAAATACGCTTTAAAGGTGACTGCGGGGAAGTTTATGGGCTTCATGGTCCATTAGAGAGGCATAGAGGCTAACCCGGAAAAGATTAAGGCTATCATGGATCTAGAGTCCCCCGCATCGCTTAAATAGGTTCAAGTCTTGACCGGGAAGGTAGAAGCACTCAACGGGTTCATTTCTCGGTCTACCGATAAGTGTCTCTCATTCTTCAAAGCCATAAAGCAGTGAAGAAACATGAAATGGGACCAAGAGAGTGAACAAGATTTTCAAGCCTTGAAAAAATACCTGTCAAGCCCTCCGCTACTGGCTAAGCCAAGCCCCAGAGAAGAACTGCAAATCTACTTTGTCATCTCAGAAACTGCGGTAAGTGGGGCCCTGGTCAAGGAATGTGGAGATAGGTGTTGGAACCCAATTCCCATGTCATGGGTATGGGCACGGTCCCAACTCCTTGGGGTGACACCCACAGATACCTATCAGAGCACTCCTCTAATAAGCCTCCAGGCGGAGAGCCACGCTTCGTAACACGATCACGCGTGAGAGTTCCCTGGGATCGGTCAGTCGCCACTGTCTTTGCTTTGATACCAATTGTTGGAACCTCGTTCACCGGTCACGCAGCGGAACTAGGTCTTAAATTTTTTATACATATCATATATGTATCTGAGACCAGTGAACTTTGAATCGTAATTATTTTTCGGAACTAATACATAGAATATGTAATCACTGGAAATTGTAATCAATAAAATCATAAGAACATACCAACGTTTGGAGGCTCCTTCTTCACTTTGCGTTATTCTCCTGTCTAAACCAACCTTACCAACGTTTGGAGACTCCTTCACTTTACGATGTGCTCTTGTCTGAACCACTCGATCTTCCTCGCTATCTTCCGGATCTGGTAACTGTGTATGGGCGTGTCACGATCTCAGGAACTTGAATGGAGGATATAGAGAAATACTTGAAGAAACTATTTCTTCTCAATTTGGTGTATTGATTTCATTCACACATGAATTGCATCTCATGCAAAAATATATTGACAGATGTGGTTCAAAAAATATATATATATATCTCTATTATTTTTTTCTTTGTGCACGATGAACAATAAATATATATTTGTGTTTTATTTTTCAATCCTTTTGCATGTGTATCAAGTACACAAAAATAAAAATAAAAAACTTTTTTTTTCTGTGTGTTCAAACCCAAAACCACGCTACTGCCGATATATATATATATTTATATATTTATATCTCATGTCTTTGCCAAAAAGAATTATATCACTCACGACACTTCCAATATATATCATGTTTCACGCAAACTTTTCTTATCAATTGATTCACGAGCTCACACGTTTGTATAGGATACAAGCGTTTATATATGTACACATCAATTTACATCCAATACAATCTCTTGTGTTATAATTGATATATATCTTTTAATTATCATTTTCAAATATATCTAATTTATTAAAAGTGATAATAAGTATTTTAAATTTAAACTTAAATTTAAATTCTAAGATAAATAATTTAGTAAAATAAAATAATCTCATTATTTTATCCTCACCTAAATCTATATATCAATTAACACCCTCTAATTAATAGTTAATTCGTAATTCATAATTATTAATATAATTAAATAATCTAATTATTTAATTAATTTAACTATTAACATTCATTAATTCAATAATCTCATTATTCAATTAATTCCTACATATATACGTGTCACTTTTATAACACAATTAATTGGACAATCCAATTAATTAACCGTGACCCTTGTTACCTAAATCGATCGGGCTAGCAAGGGGACCTAATGGACCCACAGTATTTTGAGCTCCAATAATTCTCGAAATCATTAATTAAACTCTTTAATTAATATTCCTTGATTATTAACTCTGGTGTTATTCCACTAAAAACCCGAACCTGCACTCTCTCAACTGTAGTCGTTTTTACACAAACCGATACAACTCGGTGTCCATTGATATGGCTATTACACATGGTGTGATCCTCCACAGTAGTTCATAATTAGAGTAAGGTCATAATATCCGTTATACCCCTCTAAGTACCGTTTATTCTATAATAAACAATAAATCCTATTTCCTTACGGAATTAGGAGAGCGCTCATACCCGGATCAACCCTTAAGGGAACTACCATCTACTTCTCACAAGAATGAGTGGATTCCACTATTGTGTACAAACATTCCCACCCACAAGCAAACCATAATCCCAACATACGGAGCATATTGATCTGGAACAACATCCGATCTCACCCATGGTATATCAAAGACCACGATCTAACCTAAAGGAGTCGATAAGATACTCAGGATTAAGATCACCCACATATAGCCATCGTTAGTTGATATATATATGAATCTCATCGGTAAACGGATCTTGGTGAGAGATTCATATAGATCATGGCCCAGTCCTATATGATCACATCATACAAGGTGCCTCCATTCTCATATCTCAGATGAATAATTCAGGATAGAATCATTGTACATTACGGAATGGACTGCAGCTATAGATTAACCACAAATAAAGTACCCAACTTTATTTGCTATCTATGGACTCTTTAGATTGTACGTCTCTTACTGTATCCATCTGTATATGACACTCATATACACAGTTTGAGATTACATTCTGCAATCTTGGATGTTAAATATATACACAAGTTATAAAATAAACAACACAACATGAATGAATTGAACTTTTTCTTTTATTTATTTCATAAATCCATTTACAAATTACATCTTTAAGGCATAAACCCCAACAATCTCCTACTTGCACTAAAGAATGTGAGGCATGACTCGTAACCCTAGACCATCTAGGTGACCTAAAAACACTATAGCCGGTAAGGTCTTTGTAAATGGGTCAACAAGATTGTCTTGTGAGGCTATTTTGTGACGATCACATCTCCTCTCTATATTATCTCTCTAATGAGATGATACTTTCTCTCTATATGTTTCCCTCTCTTATGGCTTCTTGGTTCTTTGGAATTAGCCACAACACCACTGTTATCACTATAAAGTGTGATAGGCCTATCCAGATCTGGAAAAACTTCCAGATCTCTCAAGAATTTATAGAGCCAAACAACCTCTTTAGCAATTTCACAAACGGCTACATATTCGGCTTTCATGGTGGAGTCAGCAATGCAAGATTGCTTGAAACTTCTCCACACAACGGTTCCACCACCCAGGGTGAATACTGATCCAGACATGGATTTCCTAGAATCCCTGTCTGACTGAAAATCAGAATCCTTGTATCCTAACGGTATCAAATCCTGTCCGAAATACACTAGCATATAGCCTCTTTTTCTCCGAAGATACTTGAGAATTGTCTTGACAGCAACCCAGTGATCCAATCCTGGGTTGGACTAGTATCTGCTGACTACTCCCACAGCATAGCAGATGTCCGGTCTCGTGCATAACATAACATACATGAGACTACCTACTGCCGATGCATAGGGTACACGTCTCATATACTCAACTTCTTGAGGTGTCTTAGGACACTATTCCTTAGACAAGTGAATTCCATGCCTAGAAGGTAAATTACCTTTCTTGGAGTTTTGCATCGAAAATCGCACAAGAATCTTATCGATATATGATGTCTGAGACAGTGCTATGAATTTGTTCTTACGATCCCTTATAAGTTGAATCTCTAAAACATAACTCGCCTCTCCCAAATCTTTCATTTGGAATTGGCTAGCCAGTCAGCCCTTTACATCAGACAACACTCCCACATCATCCCTAATGAGTAGGATATCATCAACGTATAGGACCAAGAATAACTACTTTCTTATCAATGATACGCTTGTAGACACAAGGCTCATCGATGTTCTGCTCGAAGCCATAGGTTTTGATCACATCATCAAAGCTAATGTTCCAGGATCTAGATGCTTGCTTAAGTCCATAGATGGACCTTTACAGCTTGCAAACCTTTTGCTCTTGATCTGGAGACACGAATCCCTCTGGTTGTATCATATAGATGCTCTTATCAAGATTGCCATTCAAGAATGCAGTCTTGAAGTCCATTTGCCAAATTTCGTAATCGAAATAGGAAACAATGGATAAGAGAATCCTAATAGACATAAACATGGCTACTGGCAAGAAGGTATCTTCATAATCGACCCTCTCTTTCTGGGTATAACCCTTGGCCACTAGCCTTGCCTTGAAGGTCTCTACCTTCTCGTCTACTCTTCTCTTTCTCTTGTAGATCCACTTACACCCTATGGGTTTTACCCCATTCGATAAGTCTACAAGATCCCAGACTGAGTTAGAGTACATGGACTCAATCTCGAGATTCATGGCTTTAAGCCATTCCTTTTTATCAGAATCTTCCATTGCATTCTTAAATGTCAATGGATCATTAACACTATCAGCAGAGACAACATCTTGTCCCTCACCTATACCTAAATAGCGTTCAGGTTGTCTCACAACCCTCTCACTACGCCTAGGTGGTAGTGTATCGTGATCAAAAACCTTCTGACTCTCAGATGTTTATGGATCAACAACTCTTGTTGATGAAGCACTAGTCTCACCAGGCTCCAACTCACTCAATACAATCTTAGAACGAGGTTTATGGTCACTAATATAACTGTCCGCAAGAAACGTTGCATTTGTCGATACAAATACTTTGTTATGTTCGGGACTATAGAAGTGTCCACCTCTGGTCTCCTTGGAGTATCCTACAAACAGGCAGACCACAAACTTGAAGTCTAGCTTTCCAGTTCTAATCTTCAGCACGTGTGCTGGACATCCCCATATGCGAAAATGTTGCAAACTAGATTTACGACCATTCCACAACTCTAGGGGAGTCTTAGGAACAGATTTGGATGACACTACATTCAAAATGTATACCGCTGTTTGTAACGCATATCCCCAGAAGGAATTTGGTAATGATGAGAAACTAATTATAGATCTCACCATTTCCATTAGGGTTCTATTTCTCCTCTCCGTTACACCATTTTGTTGAGGTGTACCAGGAGCTGTGAGTTGGGAAACTATCCCATGCTCGACCATGAAGTCTTCAAACTCTTGGTCAAGGTACTCACCTCCATGATTCGATCGTAGTGACTTGATAGTCCTACCTAATTGATTCTCAACTTCAGCTCAAAATTCTTTGAACTTTTCAAATGTTTCTGACTTTCGTTGCATCAGGTAGACGTATCTGTATCTTGAGTAGTTATCTATAAATGTGACATAATACTCATAACCACCCCTCGCTTTAACATTCATCAGTTCGCAGACGTCTGTATGTATAAGCTCTAGCGGTTCTTTAGCTCTAAGTCATTTTCCAGTAAAAGGTCTTTTAGTCATCTTACCTTCCAGACAAGATTCGCAGACAGGTAAGGTGCCAACCTTTAACTCACTTAAAACGTCCAATTTTTACTAGTCTGTCTATCCGGTCAAGGTTGATATGACCAAACCTTAGATGCTAGAGATACATGTCATTATCTGGAGAAATCTTATATCATTTAGTTTTTGGTTTTTCAACCTTAAACATTTCGGTGTTTAGCAGTGTAGTATGTATTAACGATATTAACACATACAAATTGTTTTCATTAATTCCTGAACAAATATTCAGACCATTCTTTCCAATAATAACATACTTATTATTAAAAGAAATAGAATACGATTGTTCTAACAATTTATAAATGGAAATCAAATTCCGTGAAAATCCAGGAATATAAAAAACATTGTTCAATAATACAAACTATTATTATTACAAAATTGCAATCTTATTGCTCTCATTGCTTTTGCGGACACGACATCCCCCGACCCCACATGCATTGAGAAGGCTTGCTCCTCTAGCTGTGTCTAAGAATCAGTCCATTGTAAAGAAGAACAAACATGGTTAGTGGCCCCTGAATCAACTATCCAGGGTGAAGAATAATCTTCTACTAAACACGACTCAAGAACAAGTAAATCATATTTACTTTTCTTGGACTTCTTCTTGCTTTGGGCTTTCTTAGGTTTCGACTTACCCTTTGCTTGTATGCCTCTCGAACAAATCGTGTGGCATTGGCAGCAGGCGCTGGAGGACATTCCTCTGTAAGCACAAACTTGAGGTCTTTGGTGACCAATATTGCATTAATGTTAAGTTTCCACTTCGTGTAGTTATCACCAGTCAATATGTCGTTTACGAGAATTTGAAGTAATACAGAAGACATTATTGCTGAAATAAATAAAATATTCATTCAGTCATTTATTTAAAACATGTGTGAGTGCTTTGGCATAAATTTAAACATGATGCATGCACATGTTTAACGAACTAGAACTACCCTAAAACTAGTTACTATACCATGACAATCCAACATACCACAAAGAAGTGCCGCCTTAGGGTCGGTCAAGTCTTTGTATGTTGGACCGAGACATTCTCAATCAAATGATATTCTAGAATAACTCTTATTCCATATTATTCAACCATCATTCATTCAGTCAGGTTTTTAATTAACAAACTTAATCAAAACCTTCGTGAGTGTAACCCACCATTTCAAATCTCATATGCTTAACTCGAGAATTGCCACCTTAGGGTCAGTCAATCCCGAAACACCCTCAGAAATCCTATCCGTTAAGAAGTCAACCTTGGTATTGACCTTTGTGGAAACCCTCCTTAGGGAGGACGAAAGCAAAGCCGTCACGAGGCCCCACTCGGATCTCACGGTGTTGAACTAATGATGGAGACCGCGGGATATATATGTCATATATCCCTCTGCCACTCATTATTTTAAAATTAGGGTTTTCTATTAACCGTTAATGCACCTAGATTCTACAGGATTAAACGACTAATTTTAATCAAGTTATCTAGCGCATTAACTAATTAGAAACAAATTCTAATTAACTAATAAATTATTAGTGATTTTAACAATTAAAAATCTAATATATTAGTGAATAATCTAACATTTTGTAATCTATTTCCTAAGGTCAGATTATTATGTTAGTGTTTACCAAATTTTAACTATTAAAACTCTATCACTTTATTCGGTTCATGTATTATTAGGTAATTAATCATATTAATCCTAATTACAATAAATAACCCTATTAATCTAACTTATTAAACTCTTTAATAACTAGATTAATATTAATAAGAATTACCAAGTTTTCTAACCATTAAAAACTAATCTCATTATTCATAGTCAATTATGTATATTGCCCATTTTAATCACATTAAAAAAAATACATAAAATATCAGGCTATGATTCATGTATGACATATCAAATATATTTGTGTAGGCACATCTAATCTAAATGAAATACGTATGCATGATAATGCTTTTATCATCAAATAATATAAAGCATACATGAATTGACCGAGTACTGTGGATTATTTAACCTAAAAATTGGAATCTAAAATTACAAAAAAAAATCCTAAGGCATTCAATGGTCTTCTTGTAATTTCCGAGCCTTCCAGTCTCTTCAGATCACTCTGATTCATCTCATGATTTCGAAACGGGAAATCTGCACGGAACGCACTAGGCAACACTTGCCACCGGAACCGTGCGTGAACAGTACCTGGGAACAGTGCCGGTCGTGAATAGTACGTCGTGAACAGTCGGTGAACAGTAACGCAGCCGTGAACAGTTCTGACGTCACGCGCGTTTCCAGTTCTTCGTTTACAAGTTACAATTTTTTTATTATTATTTACAAAACAATAACAGTAAAATAAATAAAATAAAAATTATACAACCCATAAACCCTAAATCCATAATACCATAAAAAATTACAATCAACCATGTTTAAATTAAACAATTTAATTATAAACATTCATACAATCATAAAGATGGTGCCTACACAATTCATACATACAGGAGCATCAAAAACAATTTCCTGTTCCGAAAAATAAAATTGGCTCCGATACCAATTGTTGGAACCGAATTCCCATTTCATGGGTGTGGGCACGGTCCCAACTCTTTGGGGTGACACCCACAGATACCTATCAGAGCACTCCTCTAAGAAGCCCCCGGGCGGAGAGCCACGCTTCATCACACGATCACGCGTGAGAGTTCCCAGGGATTGGCCAGTCGCCACTGCCTTTGCTCTGATACCAATTGCTGGAACCTCATTCACCGGTCACGTAGCGGAACTAGGTTTTAATTTTTTTTATACATATCATATCTGTATCTGAGACCAGTGAACTTTGGATCGTAATTATTTTTCAGAACTAATACATAGAATATATAATCACAGGAAATTGTAATCAATAAAATCATAAGAACATACCAACGTTTGGAGGCTCCTTCTTCACTTAACGTTATGCTTCTGTCTAAACCAACCTTACCAACGTTTGGACACTCTTTCACTTTACGATGTGCTCCTGTCTGAACCACTCGATCTTCCTCGCTATCTTCTGGATCTGGTAACTGTATATGGGCGTGTCACGATCTCAGGAACTTGAATGGAGGATGTAGAGAAATACTTGAAGAACTCTTTCTTCTCAATTTGGTGTATTGATTTCATTCACACATGAATTGCATCTCATGCAAAAATATATTGACAGATGTGGTTCAAAATATATATATATATATATATATATATATATATATATCTATTATTTTTTTCTTTGTGCACGATGAACAATAAATATATATTTGTGTTTTATTTTTCAATCCTTTTGCATGTGTATCAGGTACACAAAAATAAAAATAAAAAACAACTTTTTTTTTTGTTCAAACCCAAAATCACGCTACTGCCTATATATATATATATACGCTACTGCCTATATATATATATATATATATCTCATGCCTTTGCCAAAAAAAAATATATCACTCACGCCTCTGCCGATATATATCATGTTTTACGCAAACTTTTCTTATCAATTGATTCACGAGCACACACGTTTGTATTGTTTGTATAGATACAAACGCTTATATATGTACACGTCAATTTATATCTAATAAAATCTCTTATATTATAATTGATATATATCTTTTAATTATCTTTTTTTAATATATCTAATATATTAAAAGTGATAATAAGTATTTTAAATTTAAACTTAAATTTAAATTCTAAGATAAATAATTTAGTAAAATAAAATAATCTCACCTGAATCTATATATCAATTAACACCCTCTAATTAATAGTTAATTCATAATTCATAATTATTAATATAGTTAAATAATCTAATTATTTAATTAATTTAACTATTAACATTCATGAATTAAATAATCTCATTATTCAATTAATTCCTGAATATATGCGTGTCACTTTTATAACACAATTAATTGGACAATCCAATTAATTAACCGTGACCCTTTATTACCTAAATCGATCGGGCTAACAAGGGGACCTAATGAACCCTCAGTATTTTGAGCTCCAATAATTCTCGGAATCATTAATTAAACTCTTTAATTAATATTCCATGATTATTAACTCCGGTGTTATTCCACTAAAAACCCGAAGCTGCACTATCTCAACTGTAGTCGCTTTTACACATACCGATACAACTCGGTGTCCATTGATATAGTTATTTCACATGGTGTGATCCTCCACAGTAGTTCATAATTAGAGCTAGGTCATAATGTCCGTTATACCTCTCTAATTACATATATCCTTTAAGTACCGTTGATTCTATAATGAACAATAAATCCTATTTCCTTACGGAATTAGGAGAGCGCTCATACCCGGATCAACCCTTAAGGGAACTACCATCTACTTCTCACAAGAATGAGTGGATTCCACTATTGTGTACAAATATTTCCAGCCACAAGCCAAACCATAATCCCAACATACGGAGCATATTGATCTGGAATAGCATCCGACCTCACCCATGGTATATCAAAGACCACGATCTAACCTGAAGGAGTCGATAAGACACTCAGGATTAAGATCACCCACATATAGCCATCATTAGTTGATATATATGAATCTCATCGATAAACAGATCTTGGTGAGAGATTCATATAGATCATGGCCCAGTCCTATATGATCACATCATACAAGGTGCCTCCATTCTCATATCTCAGATGAATAATTGATGATCGAATCATCGTACATTACGGAAATAGATTAACCACAAATAAAGTACCCAGCTTTATTTGCTATCTATGGACTCTTTAGATTGCACGTCTCTTATTGTATCCATCTGTATATGACACTAATATACACAGTTCGAGATTACATCCGGCAATCTTGAATGTTAAATATATGCACAAGTTATAAAATAAACAACACAACATGAATGAATTGAACTTTTTCTTTTATTTATTTCATAAATCCATTTACAAATTACATCTTTAGGGCATAAACCTCAACAATAGGATCCGGCGGCATATCTACTACGTGAGCCATGCTCTAACCAAGCCCGAGAAGAACTATACCCTTTTGAAGAAGCTCATTTATGCCTTGGTAACCTCGGCAATGAATCTCTGCCCTTACTTCCAAGCTCATTCAATAGCAGTAGTGACGGACCAACCCCTCCGTCAATTCTTGCAAAGGCCAAATGTTTCCAGAAGTCTGGTTTTATGAGCTCTAGAGCTCACCCGGTTTGATTTAAGGTATAAGCCTAGGACCGCAATTAAAGCCCAGACTCTAGCAGACTTTGTAACAGAGCTCTCAATGCCCCCAGGCCAAGCAACCTCTGCAGCAACAAACGTAGCCCCTGAGAAGAGTCCAGAATCTGACAGATGGCCAGAATGTTACAAACCATGGATCCTTTACACTTATGGAGCTTCCGGGTAAGCTGGGGGAGGAGCGGGCATAGTTCTAATCGAGTCAAAAGAGACTGAGTGTTGCCACTGCTTCAGATTTGAATTTAAAGCCACTAACAATGAGGCAGAGTATGAAGCTCTCTTAGCCGGAATAAGGGCAGCCACAGGCTCGGGGTCGATTACCTACAGGTCAGGAGTGACTTTTTGCTCATAGTCAACCAAGTCTCTAGGGATTATCAAGCAAAAGGGGATAACATAATTGCCTAGCTGAAGCTAGTTCAACAGCTTAGGAGCTGAAAAGTCCTCATTTATTGATTGGCTTATGTCGTGAACAACCACATTGTTGGGGTTCATGTAAGTGTAGCTTAGGCTCTCAAGAACTGAAGAGGAGAAGCACCAAAGGTAAAATTCTTGTGCTTACTGATTAACACTGAAAAATGTATGTTTACTAAAGGATAATATCATCATTTTACACTTCCAATATGTTTAATTCCCCAATTTAGACATAATTTCGTTCGTTTGCTTAAATAAATGTGTTGTGTAGTAATCAGTGTATATTTCTTTATATTTCAGAGGTAATTCAATCAATTCAGAGGTAATTCAATCAATTCAGAATTATGGAGATGTCAGATGGCAAAACAAATATCGTTTTTAAGTTTAAAAAGTCAAAAAACTTTAAGAATACCATGAAGGGTATTTTCATAATTTTAACTATTCATTGTTCACAGTGACTTTCACTGTTCATAATTGACTTTTACTGTTCATGGTTGACTTTCACTGTTTACTCACGATGTGTTAATGTTCACTCTCGGATGCGTTACTGTTCACTCTCGGATGGGTTACTGTTCACTGTCACTGTTCACTGATGACGTGGCGAAATCTAGATGCTTCATTCTAAATTCATCCGATGGTCAATTTTCATCAGTATTTTGTAAAAATATGGGGCCTCTCCCCCCTAATTTGGATATTCTGAGTCCAAATCTAATGTTAGATTTGTGAAATTCTCTCTCTTTTGTTCTCAAATTCTCAGTTTAAATAAATTAGTTATTTTCTAGTTAATTTATATCTGGCTAATTTTATATAGCTGGGGCCAAAGGTGATACTGTTGGTATGGAAAATATGATCCAATTTTGGTAAGTTTATTATTTTTATGCTTTCTCCCCTCTGATCTTTTTGGAGTTTTTAACTCATTGTAGATAGACAGATATTGTCTAGCACAGTGTGTACTTTTACCTATATCTATCAGAGAGTGGTTTATCCTCTCTAATCTTTGTGGAGTTTTTGACTCATTGTAGACAGACAGATATTGTCTGGCACAGTGAGTACTTTTACCCACATCTATTAGAGTGTGGTCAGTGGAGTGGAATACCCTCCCATTAATCTATACTAAATATAAATAATTGGATCATATTCGAATTACCAACAGTGGATCCCTTAGCCCCAGTTTTAATTTTAATTGATTTACATTTTTATACAAGCCTAGTAATTAATTTAGATTATTAATTCTACAAGGACAAGTGAACAACCTCCCTGTGGTTCGACCCGGTCTTACCGGTTAATTTATTACTTTGACACTCTTATACTTGAGAGTATGAACACTTCTTTAGGACGTGTCACTTACTTACTTTGAAGAGATAGTTGCAAACACTCACATATTCATGCATAACTCTTGATCATATATGTTGAGTGTTTTCTTGTGTGCATTTTAGTTTAAATGACTCTTGTTGACCTATTTGCATCTTGCTATGAAAGTCTTATGTCATGCTAGGCATTAAAATAGGATGCAATTTCATCACTCTTAAACTTATTGTTTATATGCATTTGAGTGTTGAAAAAATAGGTCTTGCGCTGGTGGTGCGCTACTCAACCAGCGCACCCCACCAACGCAACATTCACAGTGGATTGTCGCTAGTGTTGCGCTGCTGCACCCGTGCAAAGATGCAAAAAGTGGGTGTGCGCTGGTGGTGCGCTGGTGGTGCGCTACTCGACCAGCGCAGCCCCACTAGTGTAAACATTCTAGTGATTTTACACTTGTGTTGCGCCACTGACGTGCGCCACTCAACCAGCGCCTATTGAAATTTTTAGGCAGTGCGATGGTTAGACATGACCACGGTTCGGTTCAAACCGTGGAATCGAACCGTAACCGTATGAAATGAATCGTAACAGTAACCGGAACTGTGGAACCGGTTCCCGAACCGTAACCGTAACCGTAACAGAAACCGTGGGGTCAGCGGTTCAGTTTCGGTTCCGGTTCCTTCTCTTAAAAAATCTGTCAAGAACCGACGGTTCGATCCCGGTTCAGGAACCGCCGGTTCCTGGCCTTTATTTTTATTTTTATTTTTTTTAATTTGAATTTAAAAAAAAAAACAAAAAAACTTACAAGAGCCATTGGGCCCAACGGGTCAATTTTTTATTTTATTTTCTTTTCCCCTTCAATTCTTTATTTCCTATAAATACCCCCCCCCCCCCCCCCCCCCCCTAGTTCATTTCTTATCATACAATTGCTCTCTCAAATCTCAAATCTCCTAATTTTCTTCAATTATCTCCCAATTAGTCAATAATTTATTTGTTTATTTTTAGTGTATTGCAATTATTATTATTTTAAATCAGTTTTAAATCCTTGTCAACAATTTTTAAAATATATTTCCAATAAAAAAATTTAATTTTAATTTCTTCTATTTATCTTAATTTTGTTGAAGAGTTTTTTTACAAATTATTTTTTTCGATGGCAAGTGGAAGTGGAAGTGGAGTAAGAGATATTCCACCAAGGCATTCCGTTTCCAGGACCGGTAGGGGTCGTATGTCGGAGCCGGATCCTGTCCAACCGGATAATATCGGTTTTGATGACACCGCTTACCATGAGTTCCTGCAACGGCAAGCCTATCTTGAATCTCTAAACTATCCAATCAATCCAAATCCCCCGTTAATAATTTATGAACCCAATTCTAGCCAGCCTAGCGCCCCTAGCCCTAGCCCTGGTAATATGACAAGCCAGTCAGAAAATATACCTGATTTTGCTGCAGATCCAAATTTTGAAAAGGCGGCAGAGAATGATAAGAAGCAGCTCAAATATGATCTATTCGTTCTCCACATGAAGAAAGTTACGAAACCAAATAGAACATGTTGGGCGGTGTGCAATTACTGCCCTAAAGAATTCAATTGGACTAAATATGTAGGATACGGCACATATAGGAAGCATATTACGACCCGTCATCCAGCATAACTTGCCAAGGGGAATGCACAATCTCAAATTTCCAGGTTTTCTACCCCTGACACTCAATTATTTAAATATAGTGATCAAGCTAATAGAGAAGAATTAGCTAGGATGGTAGCTGTAGAACATTTACCTTTTAGTTTTGGTAAAAAAGTTGGTTTTATTAAATATTGTCATAAAGCATTAAATCCTGCTGCATGTCGTGTCCCTATGACCACTCTCACGCATACAATGTATGATATTTATAAAAAGGAAAAAAGGATTTTAAAAAAATATTTTGCGAACTATATAGGTCGTGTTTCCATATGTGCTGACATATGGACTGACCATTGGCAAATGCATTCATACGTAGGTGTAACTTGTCATTATATGGACAAAGCATGGACAATACAAAAAAGAATTCTTACATTTAGAGTTTTTGATGATGCACATACTGCTGATAATATTTATAAAAATATGAAAATCATTTTTGAAGAGTATAAAATTGAAAGCAAAAATTTTTCAATTGCTTTTGATAATGCTTCTAATAATACAGCAGTTATTCCTGCTTTAATTGAATTATGCAAGCCTTATTTTAATAGTAAATTTTTTCATCAAAGATGTGCTTGTCATGTTTTAAATTTATGCGTTCAAAAAGGTTGGGAAATTCTTCAATCTTTTATTAAACCCATTAAAGATGTCCTCTTATATTTGTGGAATCATCCTAATGTTATGAAAGCATTGGTAAGATTTTGTAAACAGGCAGGTAGACATCCCATTAGATTTTCTCGTGATGTTCCAACATGTTGGAACTCTACTTATAAATTGTTTTGTGAAAGTTATAAATATAGGGATTTATTAGTTTCTTTTATGCAATATAATGTTAGTCAAATCAATCTTTATGCACACCATTGGGATGTTTGTACAAAAATTTGTAATTTGTTAAAAGTTTTCAATAGTGCTACTAACAATTTATCAGGTATTTACTATCCTACTACTCAATTATTTATTATTGAAGGTTGTAATATTGATGGTGCATTTACTGACTGTTCATCTGATATACAATTACAGGCATGCATTAAAGCTATGAAAAAAAATGGTTAGACTATTATAGGGAGTTTCCAACTATTTACCTGCTTGCGTTGTGTTTTGACCCATGTTGTAAACTAGATGCATTGACAGATTATTTAACTCTTTATTATAAATGTTTAGGTATACAATTAGAAATTAATACTTATTGTGCTGCAATTAAGATATTATTTTATCAGTTATATGATGAATATCGTAGAATTTATGGTCCATCATTAAACATTAGTGTTCCACAAAATGAAAATGTCTCCCAAACTCGATCTTTTAGAGTGTTGGGGGCAGGGTCTGCACTTTTATCCCAAAAGATCAAAAGATTACGAGGTTCTTCTTCTTCTTAATCAAGTTTGACCTCGTATGATAAGATAGAAACTTATCATAGTACCAATTTTGAGTTTATAGGAGACGTTGATATGGATAAATTTGATATTCTACATTGGTGAAGAGAACATGAAAAGCACTTCCCAATCTTGTCTATAATAGCCAAACAGATTCTTGCAACACCGGTTTCTACAGTGGCTGTGGAACAAGAGTTTAGCGTGAGTGGAAATATTTTGGTCGCAAGACGGTCGCTTTTTAGTCCAGAATCAATTCAAGTTCAAGTGTGTGTTGATGATTGGACAAAGGCTAGATATAGACAACAAGAAATGGAGCCAGAAGTGATTTATGATTTATGATTTCTTCAATGATGATCACACCACCGGCACCGGAACGGATGGCAGCGATTAGTTACAGACTTACAAAATTACATATGTAAAAGACAATAAAATGTAAAAGAACTAAGTGGTCTTTGATTCCTCTAAACCCCGAGTCCGAGAGGATACGTAGGCAACTTAATTTTGGTACAAATTAAGTGCAAGACCAATTTTTTTCATTTTTATTTTTATACATTTATTTCAATTTATGTATTTAGTATTATTATTTTTAATTTTAATATCGGCTTACGGCCTTACACAATAAAATTCATTTACAATTTCATATTATTACATGTCTTATGTTTTCATATTTTTTTGAAATGAGTATAAATTTATAATAAGGAAAAAAAAGGAACCGAACCGGTGGAACCGGAACCGGAACCGAAACTTGAACCGCGGTTCCACGGTTTCGGTTCCGAATCTGGCTCCATCCAGAACATCCAGAACCGGAACCGCCGGTTCCGAACTGAAACAGGAACCGGTCGGAACCGGGGTCATGTCTAGCGTTGGTGGTGCGCTACTCGACCAACGCACCTTACCAGCGCACAATGAAGAAGCTGGAACGTTTTTTTTCAAAACGACACCACTTTGTTTGGATCTCATATATATATATATATATATATATCATTGTCTTAAGGTCGTGTAAGAGTTCAAAATATCATATATTTTCCTTAGAACACATTTCAAAGGAAAAACACTTTCAAGAACTCATTTTTAATCACTCAAAGCATTCCCATGTGCATCAAAACTTCATCTTGCATCATCTAAATTCATCTAGAGTGCATCTATGGATAGGGTTGCTTCATCACATCTTGTTTGGTAAGCTCTTCACTATCTTCTTACAAGTTAAGTGTTTTTGCTTGCTAAACCATCTCTTTAATTAATTGTATTCTCTTAGAATATTTCTAGATACAAATTAGAGATTGTTGTGATGACATGATTGAGTGTTGGGATTGATTGATCTATGTTTAGCTAAGCTATTTGAACATGTCATTTAGCACTTGATATCTAGGATTGCACTAATTGTCATCTCATTATCCTATATAAGCATATAGGGTTTCCTAGCCTTGTTTGTTCATTGAATATCATCATATATTCACTTAGGACACTTTATCTCTTCATTGAGAAGTAAGACTTGTATTGCTTCCGGGAGTAGGTAGCTTAAAACACAAGCAAGTTGAACTAGGTTCACTTATACCGGGATTAGGTAGTGGTGGTGGATAAAACCGGGATTAGGTTGTAATTCCTTACCATTAGTGGATTCGAGGTTCTTGTGTGGCGCACTCATCAACCCGTGGTTTTTCCCATTTGGAGGGTTTCCACGTATATCTCAAGTGTCGTTTATATTTCTGCATTTTTACACTTGTGATATTATTGTGACTAATTAAGGGCATTTTCGTCAATTTGACTCTTAAAAAAAATTGGGTAAAAATTAATTAAAATCTATTCACCCCCCCCCCCCTAGATTAATATTACACACCATAATATTTGTTTCAGGAGCAAATTCAAAGGTTTCAGGATTGAGCAGATACCTCGACAACAGAATCGTCGAGTAGAAATCTTAGCCAAGATAGCTACGAATGACGGCCAGACCTTACCATAAAGAGTCCCCTTCCAAGTGATCTCCCTACCAAGCATAACAGCAGGTAACGAGACTTATACCCTAGATCGGCGGCCATGTTGTATAGACCCAATAATAGATTTTCTCAAAGAGGAAGACTCCTCGAGGAGCCCGACCAAGGTAGGAGGATCAATAGACTCTCGGTTCGATATTGCTTGGTGGATGGGTACTTGTACATGAGGGGCAAATACCTTCCTTTGCTTCGATGTTTGCATCCTGAAGATGCCAAATGGGAATTGAGAGAGCTTGGCAACTTGGTACTGCAGAGCTTTGTTCTCAGCATCCAGTGTTTTTGCCTCTTCCTTCCAATCATCCCGCTGACTGGCTCGTCATTTGGATCGAAGAGTTTCTTGATCAAAAGACTGCTTCAGCCTCTCGTGGTTGCACTGAAGCTTAGCCAGTTGTGTTTCCATTCCTCTCTGGCTGGAAGTCATCTCCTGGACCAAGGATTGAGCCTGCACCAGCAATCCTATGGCTCGCTCAGCCTCAGCTTTAGCCCTAGCTGCCCGATCTCGGGGAAAGGATACCTTGTGACCCAATGCTACATTAAACTTGAAAGCATGCAAAGTATGAAACAAAGGTTAGAAAGCGATCAAAGCTCATAATCATAGAAAATAAAAGCAATGACTGCCTCGGCCAGAAGGGTAGACCATTTGGTAACCAGAATGTCCACAAGCATGGAAGCCATCTTAGAAAGCCCGTCACCCGGGCAAGACGCAACGAACTGCTTCAAAACTTTATCCTGACCAACCGAGCCCGGTTGATGGTAGGGGCGAGTAGGGTGAATCTCAAGAATACCAGTCTCGGGATCCCCTGAAGCCTGAACTGCTTGAGATACAGATGAATCAGCTGAAGAGGTGGGTAATGTAACTGAAGAAGCAGAAGCTATAATGGGGGCCATTGAATTAGGGGCGGAGGTGGTCGTATCAACAGCCTGAAGAGCGAGCCCTCCTAGATTTAAAGATTTAGCAGCCCGCGATACGAGAGCCATCTTGGATCTCATCTAGGAAGGAGATGGAGCAGGACCAGGTGAAGCAGCGGCCAAAAGGGTTGGCCTTCCTTTCTCCGAGGTAGCCAAGATGGTTCCCTGGGACGGTTTGGTAGGAGAGGGAGGGGTCCGAGCATGCCGGGCTTTGCGAGAAACTAGAGCAACAACAAAAACTATTTTTTTAAAAAAAAAAAAGATGACAAAGGCAAGTCAGCTAGCAAAACAAAGCATAATAACTTAATATTACTCACGAGGGGAAGCATCGAAGATCCGTATACACTTATTCACCCTGCGGGGATCGAAGGGATCAGCAGTGGGAAACCTCAGGTTCAGATAATTCCTGGCGAGGATGGTCTTCAGCACAACCTCAGATTCGGCAGGCAGAGAATCTCGGTCCCATGAGGGTTTGTCGTTGAAGGCGGTGGGAACCGCGAACTCATGCACGCCTATAAATATGGAGCTTTCCCAATCTCATCCCGCTAATATCCATTCTTCCTTGTCTTTTCTCGAAGCGCTGGGGATGATGAAGTTGAGCTTGTTATTGGCCTTCACATAGAACTTTCCCCAGGGACCTCCAGATAAACTCCTGATTTGAAAAAGGTAGGCCAATTCTTCTGCTCCAGGTTCCCGGGTGACCTTGCCCAGCTCGTATTCTTCCATCTACATCACGAGAAAGACAATCAGATATCTTCAGAAGCCGAGCGTCAGGTGATGGGAAGCTAGTTGAATGGCGATAAGAGCCCGCAGAAGAGTAGGGTGAAGGGGAAATCTGACCCCGTTCTCAAAGGCCGCAAAGTGAATAAGGAGTACGCCTGCGGGAGGGTTAAAAACATAGTAGTTCCTATGGGGAACTGTGAGGGTGACACCTTCAGGAATGCCATATTTATCCTGAATACGGTTGATCGATTGTGGGTCAACAGTAGTGTCAGGGATAACCCTAGATTCAGAAGGAAGAAGCTTTGCTGAAGGAAGCCTAGCCACCATAATTTGAACCTCCTCAACAGCGTCGACCCTCTCTTCTACGTCGGAATCCTTGTTAACTAAGTTCGGAGGGTTGTCAGGTTGATTGGAGAAGCCGGAGCCTATCGAAACATTCCTACTGGAGCGAGGAGCTGACGGATCGGGGAAGAGTCCTCTTAGCTTGAGATTCCTCACACCCGTTTCTAAGGAACCAAATTAGAGCCGATGGTGCCCTCTACCATGGCTTCAATGCTATCAAAGGAATTCAACATTGTTGAATGAAAAGAGCTCGAAGGTGTGTGAAAAATAATGATGTGGTCGGAGAAGACAGTAAGAGAGAAGGTTTTTTGAAATTTTGAATATTGAAAGAATGCGTGAAGATAAGGATGATGAGCCCGGGATTAAATAGAGGTAGAATAGCCATTGACATCAGTAAAATCTTCTGTAAGATCGCCTTGAATCTCGAAACCGCCGTAAAGTAGCCGGACTATTTAGGGGAACGTACCAATCCGTCCACGACACGTCACCTGAACAATTAATGAGAAGATTTCATTCGAGATTCCCAGTAATTACTTTGTAACGGAAAATTTCCCAAATAAATAGGGAATCTGACTCCAACCCCAACTCTACCTCCAGTGTTCAAGTCAGATGGGACTTCTGTTAATAGTAAAATTTGGCTAGGGGTCAAAGAGAAATTTTCCACTCTCCTAGCCCGAATCAAAACCCAAATTCGACATTCATGAGACCCCGGGCAGACCATAAAGCTACCCTATAAAAGCATGGAAGAATCATCGGGCTTCGGGACTATCAGGGACTAAGCTAGGCACGACCTGGTCGAGTCCTCACGAGAACACTGGAATTCGGGCTTCTCGAGGCCACCTATCCAGGAACCTCGATTCCTGGGATCGGACTCCAAAACCATCCTGTGAAAGCTAGGAAGGATCGCCTAGCTCAAGAAACGCTCGAAGTGAAGCCCGACAAGCAAAGCAAGCTCCCATTAGGTTAAGGCTCCCGGAGGTCGAGCTTAACTCGTAGCCTAAAAGCTGGAAACCCAACAACCTCTCTAGGAGCCCGATGTCCCCTTCACGATACGAGGAGAAAGAGGACCTCTAAGTGAATCAGACCCGAGCTACCTCTCAGGAATGTCTACATGGGAGTCCATCCCAAGCTCCTGAAAACAAAACCAAAGCATAGATCTACCTCGCTCTACAAAATAACGAACGGCCAACGCGATGACCTCCATGAAGAATCATGCCATGAATACATACAAGATCATATCTATGTTATAACGAACATTAAATTCTGCATACATGTAAGACAAGAGTTTGTTTCCAAAAAGGAAACAAACTTATCTCCACCAACGATAATCTTGAGTCCGTTATTTACTCTAAGTCAATGACTTTCAAATACAGGATCCCGCCCGATAAGGAGGGAAAAGGATCAGAGAATCAAGGCGGGAGATACACCAGTTCATATTAATTCGGGCATGTATAAATATGCCTAAGTATCCCTAAGAACAGGACACGGAAAAAAAAGAGGAAGAAAGAATAGCATCGAGCCTAAATTTCGTGATCAGAACACGGCCATTATGGTATCCACTATTCGACAAGCACGAAATTGCCACATTCCTATGTAATAGAGAGATTGTGAGTGTATATGAGAGATTCATGTGTATCACAAGTGTTCTATAATAAAGCTCTCATTTGCTAGGGTCATTTAAACATCCGTTTCAATATAAGCAGGTCAGGTATCAAAGGTACCGACCCTAGCCCTCACCTCCGTGGTAGTGGTCTCGAGGGTGTTAGTTGGAATTTCTCATCTTGAGCAAATTTCCCGTTAACACTTCTCATTTTATCCCTTTCCTTTTATGAAATTTACCACATAACAAAACACACCCTTAACATTTATTATTATATTTACTATTTACTATAACATATAATTTGCTATTTAGGTTCTTTTGTTGTCCATTTCAATTGTGTAATCTTATGAATCCTTGAATCAAATTATGTTAGTTTTCTTGATATATTCACAATATATGTGGCAATAGATAAAAAAAATATTAAAACAAAATTATATATTTTTTAACAAAATTTATTTACTTTATAACAAGTTTATGGTCACACAAATAAAATAAATTATTTATTTTATAACATGTTTATGGTCACACAATATAAAATAAATTATTTATTTTTAAAACATCTTAAATATTCACTTTTATCATGTCTAATAATTTTGGACAGTCACAACACTTTTTACTTACAGTTTACCAAACACATTGAAATTGCTTTTAGTTCTCACAGCACTTTTAACAATCAGTTTACCAAACACTCAACTAATTATTCTCAAGACAAATCCGAAAGCAATTCCCTCACATCAAAATCAAAAGTAATTTTCCCCACAGTACAACAATGTCAAACTGGGTCAATGTTGAACAACCCCTCATTCAAGATGAAGTAATTTTTCCTGAGGAACAAACTCAACAACCTCAAGAACTGGTGTCATTAAGGTGATTCACTAGAGAAAGGAGAAATGTTATTTCGGACGATTTTTTTCATATTTCTCCAAGAACATAAGAAAGATATTGGAATGGTGGAAGATGATCCAATCAACTTCCATCAAGTTATGCAGGGTTCCAACTCTCAAAACTGGATTGATGACATGAATGAGGAGTATAATTCTATGCAAGACAATAAGGTTTGAGAATATGACCCATTACTAGGAGGTGCAAAGCCCATTGGTTGTAAATGGATATTTAAAACTAAAAGGGATTTGAAAGGTAATGTGGAGAGGTATAAGGCTCGTCTTGTAGTTAAAGGCTTTACCTAAAAGAAAGAGATTGACTTTAAAGAGACTTTCTCTCTGGTTTCAACGAAAGATTTTTTTAGGACAATCATGACACTTGTTGCACATTTTGACCTTGAGCTTCATTAGATAGATGTCAAGATGGTGTTTCTCAATGGTGACATTCAAGAAACAATTTATATGGTGCAACCAGAAAACTTTGAGTTGAAAGACCTAAAGAATATGGTTTGTAAATTGACAAAATCCATATATGAACTCAAGTAAGCTTCATGACAATGGTATTACAAGTTTAATCAAGTGATTATCTCGTTTGGTTTTAAGATAAACGCTTCTGATAATTGTGTGTATCACAAATTCAATGGGAGTAAGCACATATTCCTGGTTTTGTATATGGATGACATACTGTTTGCCATAAATAATATAGGCATATTGCACGAAACCAATAGATTTCTATCAAA
This sequence comes from Dipteronia dyeriana, assembly GCA_032871835.1. Taxonomy (NCBI): domain Eukaryota; kingdom Viridiplantae; phylum Streptophyta; class Magnoliopsida; order Sapindales; family Sapindaceae; genus Dipteronia; species Dipteronia dyeriana. The sequence goes on along the minus strand of CM065300.1, from coordinate 49,707,301 downwards.
GAATTTTGAGATGAAAGATCTTGGTGACGCCTCATTTGTATTAGAGGTCCAGATACAATGAAATCGCTCTCAGGGAATTCTTGGATTATCACAAAGAAGTTGTAATGATAAAGTGCTCAAAAAGTTTAGCATGCAGGACAACAAACTAAGTGACACCTCTATCGCTAAGGGAGATAAGTGCAGTCTCAATCAGTGCTCTTAAAAATAACCTTGAAGTTAAGAAAATGCAGATGATTCCCTATGCATCAGTTGTGGGGAGTCTAATGTATACTCAAGTGTGTTCTTGTATGGATATTGTGTACATTATTTGTATGTTAGGTAGATATTTAAGTAACCTGAGATGAATCATTGGAAAGCAATCAAGCGAGTTATGAGGTATTTGTAAAAAACAGAAGATTGCATGCTCACATATAGGAGATCGGATCAGCTGGAGATCATAGAGTATTCCGATTCAGAATATATTGGATGCCAAGACAATAAGAGATCCATATTAGATACATATACATATTGGCTGGTGGAGCTATTTCTTGAAAGAGTGTCAAACAAACACTCATAGCTTCTTCTACCATGGCAATAGAGTTTGTAGTATGCTATGAGGCATCCAACCATGGAATATGGCTACGGAATTTTGTCATTGGGTTGCATATTCTAGAGGGTATTGAAAGATCAATCAAACTCTATTGTGACAATAAGTCCGCAATGCTATATTCTAACAACAATGGGAGCTCATCTAGAACAAAGTATATTGACATTAAGTGCCTAGTTGTGAAAGAGAGAGTGCAGAGTGGAAAGATATCCATAGAGCAAATTGAGATAAACTCTATGATAACGGATCCACTTACAAAGGGATTACAACCCAAGGTCTTTCATGAGCACACTGCTCATATGGGTGTTATTTTGTGTGAAGATATCACATTATAATGGGAGTTTGTATTGTTTTGTATTTTATTGCTTTATGTTTGATTTTGAACATACTTATGTATTAATGTATTTGGATATTTTTCTGATTAGAAATAAAATATTCAATTCATTTCACTCGGTTACATTGTGTTAAGTATTTATCTCATTAAAGAATAAAGTAGGACCAGTTAGAGATAGCAGTATTCCCTGTGGTCCAGGGGACCGGTGGGTCCCCACCTCTAATGGGGTAGGGATTGGGGATAATATTTAGGGATGGGGACAAAGTCTTTTCCCCGAAGGTGAAGCGTGGCGGGGACGAGGGAAGCAATCCCCACCCTATCCCCTTAAAACTAATTTTTAACATAAATAGTTTTTTTTTTAAGTAAACTTTAGAAGTTGGTTTGTTTTATTGAATCTTTGATTTTGAACTAAATATGAGTTTTTACCCTTTTTTACTTTATTTTATGTTGTAATTTTTAAATGTGGCGGGTATAGGGAAGATCCCTCCGACGGGGAATCCTCACCTCCCGCCCAGCTTCTCTTCATTCGAGGACAGAGACGGGGATGAGGATGGTTTGGGGGATAAGGACAGGGATGGAAAAGCATTTCCCAACCCCGACTCGCCCCGTTGCCATCCCTAGGATCAATGGGAAATAGATATGTACAGATCACACTGCATGTAATTTACATGCTACACATCCATGATTGATCTATGTCATTTGGTTATGTTGGTATACGTGACCATTGATGGGTTTAGTCACGTTAAATGTGACGAAAACCACTTTGATCTTATATCGGTAAAATCAATGGATGAGATCGTTCGAATATACCCTAAAATTGTGATAGCAAAATTTAGAGCTCATAAAGTCATACACATTTGTAAAGTTACATATATGGCTCAATGGAAGATTGTTGGAAAATTCCATCATGTGGGGCAATACATATAAATATTAAATGTGTTATGATATCTTTGGTTAAGTCTAAATTAAAGTAGCCTAATTAAGATTTAAAGTTTTAAGGCTTAATGGTATAATTGTCATTGAATTAATATGTAGATATCAAAGTGTTACTTCTAATTTGATGAGGGGCCAAATTAGAAATAGCAAAATATATAATAATCTGATTATTATATATTTAGGGATATGACCCTCAAATTATACGATCACTTTTGATTTTTTTTTATATCCCCAGCACCAGAAAGAGAGGCCACTTTTGTGATCGTGATAATTTGTAAGATCTCAACCTGCCACCAACCTCCGACAATGGATTCAGGTACGCTTCCGCTTTCTCCTATCGTCCCTTTCTCGTGAATTGACATGGGTTAATAACATGTATTTAGGGTTTGATTAAGTGTGATATAGAAACATGTTTAGGTTAAACTTTTGGATTAATTATATGCATATGCATATGCATATTACAGGTTCGGCCCTAGTGGGAGCCCAGTGAGACAACCCCCTAGGGTCCCCGATCTGTAAGGGCCCTTAAAGTTTCAAAAAAAAATGATTTTACATATAACCCTTATATGAACTAATAGACCCATAAAAATGAGTTTAATAAAGTCCACTGAACATCTAATTTTTTCAAACTAATAAACTCATAAAATGAGTTCAAAATAGGTCCACCAAACATATTTCATTTTAAGAGGTCCATAATTATAAAACTCAATTATTAGAGTGTATTGAATACTTGAATCCTAATAACAACAATAATTATTTTTTATATATTAAAAAAAGAAATAAAACGGTACAACACTCTTATTATATTAATATTTATAAATATTTATTAGAGAAAAAACATCTAATAAACATACGTAAAGTATCGAGGGTCTCGTTTTTTTGGATTGCCTCGGGCCCAAAAATCTTCAAGACCGGCCTCGACATATTAGATTATTGTGTTAAACAAATTCTTACAGATACCACCTAAGATACCAAAGTCTGATCGGTCAACTGGACAAAGTACAGGGTTTTAATTTTTATTCGTCTCAGAAGTCGGAACTAAAACCACATTTCATTTATGCTTCACAAAAAAGTACCGTGGTAATAATATGTTTCTTAAATTCATGATGTGAATTTGAATTATATGTCAAATTTCAAAGTGCGATGTTACTTTGAATAAACCACTTGGAAGAGATAAATTGTACTGTAAATCTGTAATCCATATAAATTGTACTATGCATCTCTGGTTATGATTCCGTCATGAGACATAATCACATGGAGAGATGTATGATCTCCCATTTAAGGGATTCTATAAATGTTAGTACTAAAACTGTTGAAAATGTATTAAAGTGAGTTCACCTTCCAGCCTTTATAGTATCTATCTGCTTATATTATAATCTTCTTCCATCAGCTCTCTTCTGTTGTTAGATGAGGTATCATTGAGTACAGTTGCCTGTAATAACTTTCTGCTCTACCTCATTGATCATTAGATTTTGATATCTTACTTGAAAAATAGTAGTAGATGTAGATCATGCTGACATGATATTAAAATATATTTGGCTTAACATTTTTGAATTCAAATCTCATTACGCTGATTTCACCGATTAAATCAAAAAAATTCAGACAATACGTGTTTTTGCAGTTGTAATTTGACATATTCGTGACGTTAAGTCAAGTTCTCTGAGTTTAATTTGAGCAAGTTTAGTGCCTCCGTGCCTGCACTCGGCCAACTGTCAATTGACCGGCGCTATATAATAGGACGCGCAATCAACGCCACCTGAGCTTACAGTTGACTGTTGACAGCAGATTTTAATTAATAAACACAAATCATATCAACCACTAAATATAAACAAGAAATAACAAACTAAACTAAACTGCCTGCATTGAACTATTACAAAACAAATGTCCAGTGCGGGAATGAATCGGGGAACAACATTTGCAGGCCTTTTGTAGTTTTCTATTAGTATCAAAAATCCCAGATAACATCAATAATGACGACAAATTTTCAAATTTAAAAAATAAAATAAAAAATTAGACAAGTATTTATAAAATAAAGGGGAGGTGGTAATAAGTTTCATTAAACAAAAGAAAAAAAAAATGGGTTTGGTTACTTGTCAGTACTCAGTTGGCACTTTAAACTTTCAAGAGCACGATCTATATCAAACGTGCGCGTTTCATAGACGGTGGAAGCCGGTCCATATTTACTCATCTCTTTGGTGATCGATCATTACCTCCTCCCATATAGATCATATATATCAATAGAGAGGTAAATTTATTTAAACATTATCATCTTTTAAGATAAATTACTACTTCTTAAATACATATCATTCATGTGGAGTGAGCAAAAGTGAACTCAGTGGAAGATCACTGTCGCTAAAAAATAATAATAAATTAGGGGTTCACTCACTAACATTTTCATTTGATTGTTTTTTATTAACTTCATCTAAAACAATTGGAGTTCTTAATTAAAAGAAGTTAAAAGAATTCTTGATTCATCCTTTTTAGAATTTTAATATTTAAGCAATAAAATGGAATTTAAAAAAAATATTTGAAAGTGAAATATTAGGGGAAACAAGCATTTGCAAGAAGAAAATAGAATATTGGGTTACCGATGGTTCATTGATTTGGTGGTTGGAGATTTCAAAATAAAACTATATAAAGTGAAAATATAAACCTGTATTTACCCATCAAATTGCAAAGTGTGAGGAGATGAGAGACCCATTTCTTTGGGTATAATTTGGGTAGAGTTATATTCAGAAGAGTCTAATCTCGACGCAACCATAAACCTTAAAATGTCAGTTAAAAAAAAAAGGGTTAATAGCATTAGTGTCCTCTGAATTATATGCGAAATCACATGTTGCCCCCTGAATTTTTTTTCTTGACATTAAACCCCATGAACTTTCATTTATTAACAAAAGCTAAAAGAAATGAAACAGACATCAAAGGTAAATTACATTTCTATACCCTGAATATATAAATAATTGTATTAAAACTGAAAAGATATAATAATATCATATATTTACCCTTTGACATGTTTGACTAATGTAAAAAAAATAAAAATAAAAATAAAAATATTAATAAAATTAATTATTTTTTAAAAAATAAATAATAATAATAATAGTAATAATAAACTTTATCAATAATAATAATAATAATAATAATAAAAACTTTTAAAAATAAAAATTATAATATATTAACAATAATAATAAAGAAAAATTAAATTAAAAATATATGGAACCAAGATTTCCAAATTCCAATTAAACAATTAAACAACCCATAATTCCAATTAAACAAAAATTAATTAAATTACCCATATTTTTAAAAAAATTTCGTTATTATTATTGTTAATAAATTATTATATATGGAACCCGGATTTTCAAATTCTAATTAAACTACCTATAAGTCTAATTAAATAAAAATTAATTAAACTACCCATATTTTTAGTTTAAATAGTTGAATTTAAAACCCAAATTTCTCAACCAAAACCCATATTTTTTCTCCTCCAAACCCAGATTTCTCAACCCAAACCCAGATTTATTCTCTTCTTACAACAATCAAATCCACACCCAAACCATAAAAAAAAAAAATCATCACTCATCAACTCCACCATTCATTTGCATCATCATTCATCAGAACAACACCAAATGCATAAATTCAAACCATAAACTTTAACAAAATCATCATCAACAACAACATCTAAATATGGACATCATCATCAACAACACCAACTATCACATGTCAAGACTCAACGCCACAATTCTGGATCAAAAGAAAAAATAGTGGAGATCCAAAGAAAAACAAAATCGTGTTATTCCCTAAATCCAAACAAACCTGAACCCCACCAAACCCACCTCGTGACCTCACCAAAACCACAATCAATCTCCAGAAATCAACACCAGACCATCCATACCATTAATAACCAAAAAACAAATCCTTAAATTCAACCATCACCCCCACCAGTACTGACCACCATGACACCACCAGCATCGATCACTTCTCTGTAGAGGAGATCGACACTCGAATCATCACCGATGGCCAGCCAGATTGGCTTGAATCGGGAGAGAAAGAAGAGAGACTTGGGAGAGAAAGAGAAACACGAGAGAAATAAGAGAGACAATCTCCTCTCAACAGAAGAGATCGGCGCTCCTCACCGGTGATGGGATAAAGAAAAGAGAGTGAGATCGAAGAGATCAAAGAGAGAAAGAGAGGAAGAGAGAGAGATCAGAATATCATATGATGAAGAGAGAGAGATGGATAGTGATTTTCATTTTAATTTATTTTTTTTAAATTGGTGAATTTTTTATGGTTTGGTGGTCGTTTACGTCTGGATTTGGATGTTGCATGAAAAGAATAAATCTGAGTTTGGGTTGAGAAATCTGGGTTTCAAACTATTTTTAATTTAAATAATAAATACAATTATTTAAATTAAAAATATGGGTAGTTTAATTAATTTTTGTTTAATTAGAATTATGGGTAGTTTTATTGTTTAACTGGAATTTGGAAATCTAGGTTCCATATATTATAATATATTAACAATAATAAATTAATAATAAAGAAAAAATAAATTAAAAATATGGAAAGTTTAATTCATTTTTGTTTAATTGGAATTATAGGGTAGTTTAATTGTTTAATTGAAATTTGGAAATCTAGGTTCCATATATTATAATATATTAACAATAATAAATTAATAATAAAGAAAAATAAATTAAAAATATGGGAAGTTTAATCCATTTTTGTTTAATTGGAATTATGGGGTAGTTTAATTGTTTAATTGAAATTTGAAAATCTAGGTTCTATATAGTTTTAATTTAATTTTTCTTTATTATTATTGTTAATATATTATAATTTTTATTTTTAAATTTTTATTATTATTATTATTAGTATTATTATTATTATTATTATTTATTATTATTATTTTAAATAATTAATGTTATTAATATTTTTATTTTTATTTTTTGGATATTAGTCAAACAGGTCAAAGGGTATTTGTATGATATTATTATATTTTTTCAGTTTTAATATAATTATTCATATATTCATGGTGTGTAAGTGTAATTAATCTTTGACGTCCGTTTCACTTCTTTCAGCTTTTACCGATAAATGAATGTTCAACGGGTTTAATGCCAAGAAAAAAAAATTATGAGACAACATACGATTTCACATGTAATTTAATGAACAACATGCGATTTGACGTATAATTCAAGGGACCGGTGTTATAACCCTACAAAAAATAGAAATAAAAATATGAGGTGAAATATCTTATAAAAGAAAAAAAAATGTACAATTCCCACAAGTAGAGGTTGTCTTACACGCGCCCTGACGCAGTTTCAGACCAAACTAGATATATTGTCAGTGTCTGTGTTAATTCAAAAACAAACCAAAGCAAACCAAACAGTAAACATGTAGTAATTGAATTGCGCTCCTAGTTTTATTTGTATCTTCAAACAATTCTTGAACACACAAAAACACAACCCAACTTGTCCATTTTCTTTCTGCTCTCAGTATCTGGGCTTGACATGATTAACAAAAAGAGATAATACTCTCTGGTCTATAAAATTCTGTCTTCGTGTAAAGTCTCTATCTCTTCCTTAAAAGTCAAGCAAAGTTGGTAAGAATAATAGAGAATCGACTCGAGCAAAAAAAAGTGAAAGCGACCACCACACCCACAAAACACTTAACACGAAGCTTCACTACACATACATATGTCTCATTTCTTCAGAGGCAAAGCCTTGGCAAATTCCAAGAGACACAACACCAACAACAACACCAACAACAACATGCCCGTTCGCGCTATCCAAGACCTCACCTCTCCCTTCCACGACCCTCCTCTCGAATTCTCCGACTCCGACCTCCGGGAAACGGCCTACGAGATCCTCGTTGGAGCCTGCCGGAGCTCCGGCGGAAGACCCTTGACCTACATCCCGCAATCGGAGAAAACCGACCGGGCACCGGCTCCTGCTGGCGGGGCGCCGTCGCTGCAGCGATCGTTGACGGCGAATGCGGCGAGCAAAGTCAAGAAAGCTCTGGGGATGAAATCGATGAAGAAGAGAGGCGGCGGCGGCGGCGATTCGGCGAAGGTGAAGCGAGTCGTTACGGTTGGGGAATTGGTGAGGGTCCAGATGCGGGTCTCGACGCAGATCGATTCCAGAATCAGGAGAGCTTTATTGAGGGTTGCTGCTGGTCAGGTGTTTGACATAGTGACACTAATTTTCTGATCGATAGCTGCTAATGTTTTAGCTTAATAGAAAATTAATCAAGTTATAATTTTTTTTCTTGTTAGCTATATAATAATTCTGGATTAATTTTGATTGCTGAGAGACAGAGAAAGCGAATTATAGCTCCTTCCTGATTGTCTGATTTACAAAAAAAAAAAAAAAAAAAAAAAGGAAACCATTCAATTTCATTTATTTTTATTTTATTTGATCAACTAAATTGGGAGTAGAAGTTTTAAATTATAAGCTAGTTTTTCTTTACAAGGCTTGTGAACATTATCTTAAATTAGTGTAATGTAGTTTGTTTTTAAAACTTGCTATTTATGTGCTTTTATCAGCTAGGAAAACGCATAGAATCAATGGTTCTGCCGCTTGAGCTATTGCAGCAGCTCAGGTCTGCAGATTTTCCCAGCCAGCAAGAATGTGAAGCTTGGAAGAGGAGATATTTCAAGCTTCTTGAAGCTGGACTCCTTTTGCATCCTCGTCTGCCATTGGATAACGCCAGTACTGCTCCACAGACACTTCAGCAAATAATTCACAGGGCCCTGGAAATGCCCTTGGAAACTGGAAAGAACAATGAATCATGGCAAGTTCTCAGGCGTGTTGTTATGTCACTTGCTTGCAGATCATTTGATGGGTCTATTCCTGAGGCATGCCACTGGGCAGATGGATTTCCACTAAATCTAAGAATCTACCAAATGCTTTTAGAGGCTTGTTTTGATGTTAATGAAGAAGCATCTGTTATTGAAGAGGTTGACGAGGTTCTAGAACTCATAAAGAAGACATGGCCGGTCCTGGGAATTAATCAGATGCTGCATAATCTTTGTTTCTTGTGGATTTTATTTCACCAATATGTTGCAACTGGCCAAGTGGAAAGTGACCTATTATTTGCTGCCAGTAATCTGTTAGCGGAAGTTGAAAAGGATGCAAAGGCCACCAGGGATGCAGATTATTCCAAGATCGCGAGTTCTACATTAATTATAATATTGGGTTGGGCGGAAAAAAGGCTTCTTTCATACCATGATATTTTCGACAGTGATTCTACTGATTTGATGCAAAGTGTTGTTTCTATTGGGGGTTTATCAGCTAAAATACTGGCAGAAGATATCTCTCAAGAGAATCATAGAAAGAGAAAAGAAGTCGATGTGACTTGTGATAGGGTTGACACATACATAAGAACTTCCCTACGCACTGCTTTTGCTCAGGTAAGTTAAGTAGCTAACATCATTCAGCGTATTCCCTACTTTCGGTTAAAATTAATTTATTATTCTGCTCGTGTAAATGTGATTAAGTCTCTTGATTTGTATAATGGCAGAAATTGGAAAAGGTAAAATCTAGCAAGCTTTCGTCAAGAAAGGGGCAACATCAGCTTCCTTTCCTTTCTATTCTGGCCCAGGAAGTTACTGAACTGGCTTTTGACGAAAAAGCAATGTTTAGTCCAATACTGAAGAGATGGCACCCTCTTGCAGCCGGTGTAGCTGTAGCCACCCTTCATTCTTGCTATGGGAATGAGCTGAAGCAATTTGTTTCCGGTATTACGGAGTTGACACCTGATGCTATACAAGTGCTGAGAGCTTCTGACAAATTGGAGAAAGATCTTGTGCAAATTGCAGTTGAAGATTCAGTAGATAGTGAGGATGGCGGGAAGTCAATAATACGGGAGATGCCTCCTTATGAGGCTGAAGCTGTAATTGACAATCTGGTGAAGTCGTGGATAAGTATTAGAGTGGACAGACTGAAGGAATGGGTTTCCAGGAATCTGCAACTGGAGGTATGTTTTTAGATAGGGACGCTTTTGATATCTAGTTCGGAATTAATTGAATGGAATGGTCTATTGAATGTGATTAAGATCTCGATCTGGTCCTGCACCTGTTGATCTGCTTGCAGATTTAATTAGGATCACTATTATCTGGGATTGGAACAGAGACTGACTTTTGAGTGACCTGAGTTTTGAATGCATGCATAGTCTCGAGAAGATGCAGGCATTGGTTATATCCTATTCCCATCGTTTAGGTTTTTATCCCATGGTTAAATAAATTACTAAAATTATGATTCTCTACTCTTAGGAGTTTAGGGTTATTTAGTTTCTCTTTTGCATGAGCAGAAGGGGTGATGATCCGAGCTTTAATGCTTGTAGAGCCCCTTGAGTGTTGTAAACCAAAGCTTAACTTTCTGTATCTTCATCTTCTAATATTACCAAAATTGTTGTCTACTATTGCCTTTTTTTTTCTCCCTCCAAAAGTTGGCTAAAGCACTAGGATTTTCTTTTTCTCTTAAAAAAATCCTAATCAATCATATATATATATATAGTGTTAAAATGTTTTAATGTGTTTTATCTTTATATGTACCAAATAGTAAGTATATGTATGTTTAGTAGTCCATGACAATTAGTTGGTAAGCTTTATTTTAGATTATTTCACTTGCTATCTTATCTCACTCAAAAATATCATTTGAATTGTAACTTGCTACTGATTGTTTAACCTAACCTGTCAACCACCTTTTTTGTAGGTTTGGAATCCACGGGCAAATAAAGAGTGCTTTGCTCCTTCTGCTGTTGAAGTTCTTCGAATTGTAGATGAAACTTTGGATGCATTCTTTCTGTTGCCAATACCCTTGCATTCAGTCTTGCTTGCTGAATTGATGACTGGTCTTGACAGTTGTCTTCAACATTACATAGTGAAGGCGAAATCTGGATGTGGTATGTTGTGCGCACCTGTGAATTATTTTAGTAGTCAGTCTCCATAATAACTGCAAATTCTTTCATCATATACAGGAAGCCGAAATACTTTTGTTCCTGCTATGCCTGCTCTGACTAGGTGCACAACTGGATCGAAATTTAGTGTGTTTAAAAGGAAAGAGAAGTTGCAAATATCACAGAAGCGGAAATCCCAGGTTGGGACTGTGAATGGGGATAGCTCCTTCGGAATACCGCAATTATGTTGTCGCATTAATACTGCCCATCACATTCGCACACAATTGGAAGTCTTGGAAAAGAGGACGATCAACCAATTAAGGAATTCCGAGGCCCCTTACGTGGATGATATTGCAGATGGGATGGCAAAAAGGTTTAAGCTTTCAGCTTCTGCTTGCGTGGAAGGGATCCAACAACTCTGCGAGGCAACAGCGTACAAGGTCATCTTCCAGGAACTAAGTCATGTTCTTTGGGATGGCTTGTATGTTGGGGAAGTTTCATCCACTAGGATCGAACCTTTTCTTCAGGAGCTTGAGCGCTATTTGGAAATTATATCATCAACAGTGCATGATAGAGTCAGAACGCGATTTATTACTGACATTATGAAAGCTTCTTTCGATGGGTTCCTGTTGGTTTTGCTTGCTGGAGGCCCTTGTCGAGCATTCACTCGTCAAGATTCTGAAATAATAGAGGAGGATTTCAAGTTTCTTATGGACCTATTCTGGTCCAATGGGGATGGGTTGCCAGCTGACTTGATAGAAAAATTTTCAACTTCGGTTAAAAATGTCCTACCGTTATATCATAATGATTCCGAGAGATTAATAGAGCAGTTCAAACATTTGGTGCTGGAAAGTTATGGCTCTTCCGGTAAATCTAGGCTTCCATTACCTCCAACCTCCGGGCAATGGAATTCCACTGAACCAAACACCATCCTGCGAGTTTTGTGTTATCGGAATGATGAGACAGCTGCAAAATTCCTTAAGAATACTTACAACTTCCCCACGAAATTGTGAGGTGGGGGTGTGTATAACTAATGACTTAACGGTTCAACCTTTAGATGAAATTTTGCTAGAATGCAATTCTTGACTTGGCTTTGCCTGCGTAATAAGCTTCTACAGTCATCTTTTTTCTTGGAGCTTTCGTTTGAGTTTGAGCTTGGGGTTCAAGACAAATACAGCTCTTGTCTAGTAATTTTATTGGTTGGATTCTTTTCGTTCGAAGCCTTTATCACCGGTTTTTAAAGAAGTTAGTGTATAGGGGTATTGAGAGTTGAGGTTTTATAATTCTCTACGAATGATGTGGGCATTGATTGTTATTTGTTAGACATAGTGAGCTTGAATTATTTATTTATTGGTATCCTGAGAGGACAACTCTTCTATCTAATAATAGTATTTACAGTTTTTTGACAGACGAAGTGAGGTTCTTGGGCGTCTTATAAGTTTTTATTTTCCGATCTGCATTTTGGTATATTTTCATCACTTTAGGCTGCAGAGATTAAAAGCTTTGTAATTTTGAAGTTATTTGTAGATATGTTATTCTCAATCTCCCTTTTACTATTCACATTTATATAAATAAATTAAATTCTTCCTATATCTTTTTACATTTTTAAGTAAATAAAATTAATTTATTATAATTTTTTATTCATAAATTTAATTACTATAAAAATTATATCATTAGAAATATTTTATTAAAATCTTTCAATAATATTGATTATATTTTAATGTTTTTATTTATTACACCTTTTTTAATAAATATCTTAATTCAAAATAAATGTTTTCAAATCATTAATTTATTTATACATAATTAACATTTAATATAATAATTAACTCCAAATAAGTTAATAAAACAAAATAATAACATACGAGTGAAACTAAAATTGTGACTTAAAAGTTATATCAAAACCATTAGATGTAAATAGTGTCAGGGAAATTTTATACATGAATCCATTATGAGTAAATTATTATCTAACATTATTACATAAAAATAATTTTATTAAAGAAAGTTTGATATATTATTTAGAAATCGTAAAATTGAGAATATTTGTAATAGTAAAATTATAGAGGATTGAATATTCTATTTTCAGAATCTAAAATGGAGTAAAATGGAGAAAAAATTAGAGACCAACTGAAGATGGCCTAACAGTAGGTATTGTCTCATTGACAGCCGAGGGAATCAATTTGGATAGTAACCAGGTAAAAGTCGATTGATATTCGGCCAAAATAACTCACTCAAAACTGGTTAGTGTTTCTTCCCAGAAAATGGTATGTGCTAAAAAATTATAAAGTGGAACATATTACAGAGATCTCATGAAATGTTTGCAAAATCTTTTGATTTCTGTAATGGAAATGATAAGCTACACCTCTGTGATGCCTCTCAAAAGGCTTTGAGTACAGTTATATTTGAACTACAGACAAGTAATCTAAAAGAAGATATTGCCTAGTGCCAAGGATTCTTCTTTCTTGCTACACTTTTTCTTGAGCTTGACGTCGCACTAGTTTTCTGCCAAAGAAAAAAAAAAGTGTAAAACCAGTTAAAGTAGTTTTCGGTTATGTTGGGCCAACTCTAAAGCCACACACTACAAAATATAGCAAAAGGTAAACTTTCAGTTATCTATACCGTCTTTGATTTCTTTGTTTTTCCACGAATCCTGTTCCTTGGAGGTTTCAATTTGTATATCCGAACCATCCAGTGGTGAGTTGTAAATACCTAAATTGTTAATAAGCGAGAGAATTAATTAAAAAAGTTCATGAACTTGATAAAGAAATTATTTATCAACCAACGATTCCCTCAAAATGTAAAGTAATAATTTGAATACCACATATTGACACCAATATGAGCAGCAGATTGAAAAGGTGGTTCATAACCCCCAAAATAATCCCATAACAGGTTGCATGAATTCAGGTAAATGGGCTGTGCATGTGACCTCTATCATCATGAGGTTTATGGAATCTAAATCTGGATTCGAGACTTTATTCGGGCACATTATATAGAGCATCTTACATCATTTTAATTGTTCCCTCCAGATGTTGTAATCAATTGTACTGTACAAGTACTTTCTACAACAATTGATGTTGCAACTCTCAAATGAATCAGGATAGACCTAACAAATAATCATACGTATATGTACTGCTCTTTGCATTAAATGAAAATAAGATAATCTAACCTCCTCAAAATGCGTCAGTTTGATATATTTCTTCCCAATTTCTGTCCTCCTCACTCTATCAAAGCCTTTACCATCAACATCCACAAACCTGCAGAAAAGATGTACAGAACGAAATAATTACTACAAATGCCAAATCCAATAAATGTAAATTCATAAGTTAACAGCGAAGGCAGACCTGTAATATGAGAGTTTGTACATGAGACAATTTAGCATGGTTGGAGTGGCCTGAGAATCGATCCGATACTGACCATCTCTCTTTAGAGCAGATGAGAAGGTACAAAATAGTTAGTAATATTGATAAGCAAATTAATTAGTACCAGTGATAGATAATGTATCTCTGCACAGAACTGCAGCAATTGTATCATGAACAAGAAGCCAAAAAACAAAAATTCATTTTATTTGATTACTATTGCTGAGACCAGGAACCTACCAGATAATCAGGTTCCTTAATATGAGGGAAGACACCCCCCCCTATACGAACCATCCACAGAAACTTATTGATGTCATCACTGGGGTAGCCAACAAGACCTAACAAGTAAGTTTCTTATGAGAATGGGATTCTTTAGGCAATACGAACAGAGCATACAAGAAGAAAAACAAACCTCCAAAGACGACAAGAACATATTTTACATCCAATGAGTTAAATATTTCCCAGGCCGCCTTTTCTGGGGAAGACATGGCAGTACCAACAGTTGCAATATGAGTGTTGTTCCAAGTATTATTGTCAACAATGACAGTTCGATTAGCCATAGCAGTAGTTTGGTATCCATAGTCCCACCATGATGCAACCTGCAAAAAGTTGTAAGCAAGAGTCATGCATATAAAAATCAAAGTCAAGGTATCACCTAAAATCTTCATTTGCTGAAAGATGACATCTTATTATCCAAAAAAAGAAAACTCTATTTTGATTTTTTTTATTTTATTGCAAGACATTATCAACCACAATATTGTTTTGGTCATTAAATCCATCAAGGTAAAAATATCACGCTGAAACAAGTAATATAATTATAAATATCAAGTGCTGAAGCTAAGTTATTTTTGGTCATCAGTTTCTGCAGACAACATGCATCGTTCGGATGTTGTCTGCTCAAGCTCAGACAACATTTACCGAAATTTCCTCCCCATAATTTAAGAAATACAGAACGTTTAAATATATTTCAGACAAGCGTCATACGATGGAAGTAATAATATCAGATTCTGTTCAAGCTCTTGTAGATGTTTTTTTTTATAAGAAATGGCTCTATATAAGTGCGGGTAATGAGAGCCAGCCTTATTTTTATCTCCTTAAAATTCTAAACAAAACCCATTCAGTTTAGACTATATAATGTCCAGGAGAAAAATAAAGAGAAAAAAGATCATCCACCTCAGTATTGTGCATGTGCAATGGAAAAAACTTCAAAAGGCAAGAAAACATCTAGTAAACAAGGCAAAAGCTTGGTAGAAAACTCACTTTATCATCCACCTCAGTATTGTGCCGCAACCATGCATACGCCTCTCTAAAATCATCAAAAACATGCAGACCATCATGTGAATGGGACGTTAATACTATAGAGGGTGCTGAATAAGCTTCTGCTGCTGCCCAGACACAATGAACCTACAAGGTGGATCATTTACAATCAGACACTTTTATCATCAGCCAATGAGAATAACCTCAAACAAGGACAGCAGAGATAAAAGAAAGCAGTAACTGATGTAGCTTCTCTTGATCAAGGAAAGATCAAACCAGAAATGACCTAAAGATTAGAAGTGATAAATGTACTTAAAATACTACTTCTAATCCTGTCATGTAACTGATGTGCCACACAAGTTGTTAAGAAATGGTGCCAAATCGACACCAGCAGCCAAAATGGGAACTCCTCTCTTCAAGATCAAACTTTTCATGGAAGACATATTTATCTGTTTCAGCTTTCTGTTTTCAGTTCCTCTTAAAGCCCACCTCCCTCCTTCCTCCCCAAACCAGAAAATTAGGAAGCTTTTCCTTGTCAACATATATACCCTTCCATTTTCATGTAAATCCTATTTCTTGTATAATTACTGAATCCAACTTATGTCAACAGAGTTTCCAAACCTATCCAGGTCATTTAAAAGGGAGAACTGTCTCGTTACTCCCAACCTTAAGTTGTTTGATTCAAAAAACTTAATAATGCAGCCGATATTTTATTTCTCAGTTTACCTACTCTGCTAAGGTTCAAAATTAGCATGATGGCATTATACATTCATTATCAACAATATGTTTGAAGGGGAAACAGAAGTTGCTCCCAACAACTGATAATAATGTTTAAAAAACAGATGAACACGATATCATACTTTACTTTAAAAAGAACTGGCATGTAACCGCCAGAAGGGGGCACATGCTGTTGAATTATTGCAATAATGAGAAAGGGAAAAAAAATCTAAGTACCACATAGAATGAACCCAGAAACACGAGCAAGAGGAGAGCAATCACAGATGCCTCTAAAGGTAAAACCAGAAGCCTCTTTTCTTTTTTGGACTTGGTGGAAGTCTTTTCCACACTAGCCTTTTCCACCTGCTCCTTTTCCTTCTTCTTGTTCTTTCTAGACGGCCGTTCCTTTAATGTCTCTTCACTTTTATCAGGCTTTGCTGCATCATTTTCTGCTACAACACTACTAGAACTAGTATCCCCTCCCTTAAAGATCAAAACATTTGTATATTAGTCCTGAAGCTAAACAACATCATTAAATGATGGAAGAATGAAAACTAGCAACATTTGGAGAAGAAAACATGCTCACATCAAAATCGGATTTTCCTGATATCCCAGGCAGCTGAAACTTGATTGATCGTGTGAAAACATCAAAAGCTTGAGATAAAGCAATCCCAGACATGATGCATGCTGCTGGAGCAAATACAAGCATTAGGCGCACCTGTAATTTTTGCCCAAACAATGATGGCAGAGAATTATATGAGGGAAAAATTAAATATAGCTCAAGTAAGACTAGCTGCCCAAATATGCTTCTTACCATTACTCCAGAAAAATACACAGATGTCACAATATAAAGGACCGCAAAGGAGCTTGCATCAGATAAAGGCAAAAAGCATGCCTGCCAACAGATAGAGAACATATGACACATATTTATAAGCATACTGTTTTAGGTGAGAAACCATGTGTTGAGAAATTGAAACTTACAATAATGCCAGCTGGAACCAAAAATGCCAAAACATTGATATCCATAAAATAAGACGGCCAAGTCGGGGGTTGATGTTCGCTAACACTAGCAATGATAGGTATATACTTGCTAGCATAAGTCCTGTCAAAATGAAGTACAAATAAAGTGGAAAAAAATGTTAACAAGGTAATTATGAACTCCAACCATACAAATTATTGTTCTCTCAAATTGCATAGTAACTGCTCTAAGTCATTTAACGAAAGCAACAATAGACAAACAGGGCAATCAGTTTTCTGAGATCTCTTATGTAAAAAAGAGAGTGAGAAGGGTGTAGGGTCTTCCTATTTTAACTCAACCGAGCTCAACGAAGAAAGCAACTGTTACAAATAATAATTTATCTCAGTGCGTTTCAAACCAATTCATACGCTTCAGTACAACTTCTATTTGTCCACTACTAAATTTATCCAAGGGAATAGCTTTTAAAATAATAGTAAGAACTCACGGATCAAGCAAACTTAAACTTCGTCCACTCCATCCCATTGTTGGGCTGGAAGCAACCAATGCTATAAGAACTGCTATCACAGCACAGCAGACTACCCTGAAAAAAGAAAACAATGTGGAAGTATGGAGATCAGCTTTGTGTTCCCTGATATCGCCACACTATAGCAATTTGTGGCATGATTAATAACAAATTCTCGTTTATGACAATTCGTTATGTCAATTTTGTAATATCCACAACATAACGAAGAACAGAACAGAAGCTTACAGGCCAATAGATACAACAAGAGTGACAGCGACTTTAAACATTTTGGCAGAGAGAATCCCTTTGATATAATATACGAGAGCCACCACATGGATAATAATGAAAACCTGCATATTAAAATTAGAAGCAAGAATGATTAGAGTGAGAATATATATGTGTAAAACCTGCATATTAAAATTAGAAGCAAGAATATATAGAGTGAGAGAATATATATGTGTGCGTGTGTGTAAAACCTGCATATTAAAATTAGAAGCAAGCAAATTTAAAGTGTGTGTGTGTGTGTGTGTGAAACCTGCATATTAAAATTAGAAGCAAGAATATTTTGAGTGAGTGAGTGAGTGTGTGAAACCTGCATATTAAAATTAGAAGCAAGAATATTTTGAGTGAGTGAGTGAGTGTGTGTGTGTGTGTGTGTGTGTGTGTGTGTGTGTGTGATAAGGTGACACATCTAGGAATATAGCCCAAGTTATTTTCAAAAAAATTCAAACACTTTTGCTATTATGAGCTTGTCCTTCTACTAAGCTTTAGGAGAACTGAAGAGCTTGTCCTTCTACTAAGCTTTAGGAGAACTTCAGTATATGCTATATTCACATACTGGTAAATCCAATCTTTATAATGAGTTATAATGAGATGCCAAAAGCTTTCTAAAAGTAGCATGGTTCGCGGCTTGAAGCGCTATGACAGCGTAACAGGCTTGTAACAACGTCAATCATAAATTTTGACAATGATTGCCAAATATATCCCTCAGAAGTCAGAACCATGAAAATTCAAAGAATTACAAGGTGAGCAATAAAGCAAGAATTCGCAAATTACGGAGTCTAGCTAAAAAACTACACTCACCAGAAATGATGCAAAATGTTCTGATGTCAAGACTGCATTAAATCCAACGACCGGCACCAATGAGGCTAACAATGTTCCAAGAACAACCTGCAATAAAGAAGTTACATCTTAAACCAAGAAGTTTCAAGGAAAATATTTGGAAAACAAAAATTTTGTGAATCAATTAATGATACTAACATATACAAGACAGCTAGCACAAAGTTCAAAAAGAATGTACATTCCTTCAAAACTACAGACTTACAGAGGTTGAATACATATCCATTTTTACAAGTTCTATATCTAAGCTTTTCACCAGAATATTATCGTTGAAGCAAAAGCAATAAGTTTCACCAGTGCTTGTAGTACCATTATTGAAGAGAAAAGAACAAGCAGCCAACATAATACAGCAAAAGATAACAAAAAAATTGAAATTAGAAGCCATTACATGAATTTCTTGGTCGAGACTACTTATACCAGGCATAAAAATAACCTAGCCTCTAGCTCTTGATTAAGCACAAGTCTTTTTTTAATCTTAATCCTCAAAACTAAACAAGCTGCAAGCTAGTCACATCACTTTTACAACACTAGGCATAACTATTCTTCAATCTCCTAAATTAGATTAAAAAAATTAAGGAAACTATAACAAAGATAAATATAAAAAAAACAGACTTCACACAAACTAGTGGCCCAGTCCAAAAGGGCTAAATACCCTGATTGGCATTTTATTTTTTATCAGAAACAATCATTTTATTAACAAAAAGTGAGCAAGCAGTCCAGTAAAAGGACCTTACATCCAAAAGAAGGATCACCGAGCATATACAAATAGTAAAATACCCTGATTAGCATTTTACTTCTTCTTAGATGCTCCAACATCAAACATAGTAACTACTAACTAAGACTTCCCAAGTTCAAGAAATTCATACGTTGCTCACAATATAACAGATTATCAGAAACCTGAACTGTAAAAATTTCCTCAGTGCCCATGAAAAAAGAATCAAATACAAAGGCAATCATATTTTAGTAAGGTTCCTACTCTTTTTTTACTAGAGACTAAAAACAGCAATGAACCGGTCTTAGATAATCACAATCCGTTCATTTCATGACTATAATAGAAGTTCTTAAGTCCAGAGAATATTTACCAGAGGCGCATATGCAATGTACAACCGAGAAGAATAGCGACCAGTTACTATGCACAGAAGCACATGCATTGGAATAAGGTTAATAATAAAGGTATACCCTCCCCAAGAACAAACCTGAATGACAACAAAACAACAAACATAATATGATAATGGGTTAAGAAAAGAAAGAGCACAAACAAAAATTATGAACACAGATCTTACCATATAAAAGTATGCTATAGCATTTAAAGTGGCATAAAATAGGGATCCAGTATTCAATGTCTGCAGACAATACATAACTAAAATCAGAAAACAATTAACTCAAAGTTAATAAAGTAGAAAATTCTAGTGAATTCCGTACAGTAACACTAACAGTGGAAAAACTATTAGCCAGTAAGTTGAATCTGTTATTGCTTCAATAAAATAAACTTAAGACTACAATGGGCGAAATAAATTTTAAATTAACCTTTATATAAAGATAAAAAGTGATAATCAAAGCAAAGATAGCCACAGCTTCATTGTCATAGCTTCCCGCCACAGATCGAGATATATAAGATGGAACCTGAAAACAATAACAGTAAATAAAACAGCTATCAGTGGCTGTATTAAAGACTATATTAGCCATTAGGTACAGCAGCATATCTCACATAAAAAAAGGTCACAATCTTACAAATTCTACAGCATGTTTCACATTAAAATTTGTTTTCTTCGAAGAAAGCAAGATATTAACATTAAGAAAATATCAGATTGTGTAGAACTTCCAAATGTAAAGCCACTACAGTTTACCCTAGAATATTAAGAGTCAAAATGTATGATTTACCATGGCCAAAAGAACTGCTGCTGTCAGTCCTGCACCGGCACCCTTAACTTCCTATTGAAAATCAATTCAAACATCATTACCAGATCCGAGGTCAATGAAGAATAACATATAACATAACAGATAACTAAGGGACGAACTAACCTTAGTTAGAAGGTATGCTGCCCATGATGCAAAAGCTGAGAATATAGGTGCAGTGAACACACAAACAGTTTCCACGGACAGAGGAATATTCAAGGAATTCAATATCCTGACAAAAGAGTAATGACTCAACAAATTATCGAAAATGAGAGAACACTAATATCGACTGCTTGCTTCAAGTGTTTTAAGTTGAACCACATCAATGGAAACTATTAAATTGCCAAGAGCAGAAGTAAACAATAAAAATAAGCAAAAATTTATTACTACTAACTCAAACTACATACCGCCATAAGGTGCCCGCTGTCAAGGTCAACCCAGGGTAAACAGTTCCACCAATCACACGACCAAGAGGATACCTAACATATACAAATCCAATCCAGTTGTCAAATTTATAACAAGAAATAATAACCTAATTAATGGAAAAAAAAAAAACAAATATTGTATTGCAATTACCATGTCCTATCATCAAACCAATTCCAAAAATCATATATCCCGTTCTTCGTCAGAAACTGAAACCATGAAACATACTTGTCATTCATTTCTATACAGCTTTATAACATTGACAAATAACAAAAAGAAACCAGAATCGGAAAAAGCAATCCCATATGGCAGAGAAAAACGAACCTGAGTGACTCTGTAATTGAAGTATGGATCAAATTCGTGAATAACACTCTCGTACTTGATGACCTGTAGATTAATTGGAAAACTATAAGCTGTGAATACTACAACAATAAAAATAAGTCAACTGTGATTCTCTAAACAACCGCATGCTACTGACTTTGGTAGTTCTGACAATGTACAAAGCGATACAACAATAAAAAATAAAAATAAAATCAAAATTTAAGATTCTCAACTAAAAAGAACAAAATCATTTCCATTGCTGTTCTTCGCGTCCAATGAATTTCCAATTACAATACATTGCTTGAACGTTTTCTCATTTTCTATGAATCCAAAATGTGAATGAAGAACTTATACGATAATTATACGGATCGGATCTAAAAAAAATCCGATGACGAGAAATTCTCACCGAGAAGAGGCGGATCGAGAAAGCGAGAACTCCGATCAACAGGAGGATGAAGAACGATAGGACGCTCCCGAAAGCGCTGCGCAAGGTCCTGTCGCTGGAAGTCTCTGCGGCGGCCGCCATTGACGGCCAAAATTGAGTCACTGGTTTTAGCTGGAAGTTGATATTCAGAGGGAGAGTGTGTGTGTGTGTGAGTGAATATGGAACTTTTATTTGAAGTCTCGAGTAAACGATGAAATGGAAGACTTTTATTTGTAGAGACGGGGGCTTATTTGCGGGGACGTATAGAACAGTTTCAGAGGAGAAATGACGATAATGGGCCCCGAAGTTGGATTGGAGGACACTATTGTCCTTGTTGTTTCCACGTGGCTTGGAAATTTGTGGCGATTGGTTATGGACTGCGTGGATTGCCACGTGTCATAATGTGACTTGCCAAGACAATACACATATTTTGGGAAGGAAAAATGCTTGGATGTCGACCGGCTGACCCATCAATAAGTTGCACATTTCTTTTTTTTTTCCACTTTTTACATTCTTTCAAAATAGACCACATGCTAACACACGATTAGTGGGGTTAATTTCAAAAGGAAAAAGCTTGGGTAGTGACCAGCTATACTGATCCCCTAATGGGATGTTGCCACATGGTAAAAACTTTTTATTTTTTTACTATTTTCTCCTTACTTTGAATTACATGGCAACCAACCATTGGTTGGTCAGTATAGCTGGGTACTGACCAGTCAGTACCTAAGCAATGTCCATTTCAAAATAGGCCACGTGCTAACATTCGGTAAACATGGTCCATTCAGAAATGCTCTTTGGTCGGGGCAAACAATTCCAAGTTTTCAATCCAAGTTATTTGATTCTAGAATTTAATATCATTTTTGCCCTTAAAGTTTTGTAAACTTACATGTACGTTCATTAGTTTCAATTATCTACACAAATCTCCCCAACTTTAATCCCATTTAGACATGTAAATTGGGTCATGATGGGTCGACAGGGCACATTTTATGGTCTTTAAATGTAAATTGCATAAACATAGAACATTTAGATATAATTATACGGATAGTGTTAACTTATACCCTAAGGGTGCAGGATATAACTATTTTATTTCCATAAAAGAAAATAAAAGCACAAGTCAATTAGTGTACTTTTTATCTTGTTATAGTAAATGTAGTGTTTTTATTTCTATAAATAAAGTAGTTGTTATCATGTACCCTAAAGGTATAAGTTAACACTACTTTAATTTTATATATATACAATATTTGTCTAAAATTACACAAACATCCCATGTCGTTAGTGGTCAACCGATTACGATAACATTTAATTGTTTTGTTTGTTTGAAAAATCTAAAATACCCCTATCTATTACTTTATCATTTATTTGTGTTATTGTTTATTATTTCTTTTATCATTACTTTATCATTTATTTAATATTTTGAAGTCAGCCACCTTCTATTATGGAAGAAATGGGCTAAGATCTCCTATTCTCCTACACCAATGAAGAGATTGACGATCTCCATCCATAGTGAAGGAAATTTTTATCGATAATCTCTATTACAGGAGGAGATTTTTGTCGATCTCCTCGAAATGAAGAAGGAGATCACCGAGGTTATCTCCATCAGTATCTTCCTTTTTTTCATATATATTATTTGAAAATATTGTTTATTTAAACGATATTTAATTTTAAGAAGGATTTTTATATTTCCATCAAAACATTCAAAACTTGTTCAAATATCAGAGGATTGTGGCCAATTTTTTTCCCTTTTTTTTCATTTTTGTTGATTATATTTATATGAACCTTGTATTTTTAGTTCAATGTATACTTTTTAAACACAAGTCTCAACGGATTCAGCATGAAACTGAATCCATCAAAATCACAAAATTGAGTTTTTATATGTAAGTATTGTAACTATTTTTTATTTAATCGTTTTGTGTGCACGTATTTTCATTAAACTTTTGTTCTCAATATATTTTATACTTTTTTGT
The DNA here is from genome assembly GCA_032871835.1 of Dipteronia dyeriana. NCBI lineage: Eukaryota > Viridiplantae > Streptophyta > Magnoliopsida > Sapindales > Sapindaceae > Dipteronia > Dipteronia dyeriana. Next base: position 49,683,607 of record CM065300.1, on the reverse strand, counting down.
AAATTTAGTATGAGAACTCAATTTTCAGTAAATTTAACCATTTCAACGAATTCGGTTTCAAATAGAATTCGTGAAACCGAATTCGTCAAAACCTTCAAATCTTTTTCTAATATCAAAGTATTGTAGACTTCTTTTTTCATATTTGTTACTTATATTTACAGAAATTTATGTTATTAGTTCAATTTATACTCGATTAACAGGAGTTTCAACGGATTTGATTTGAAAGTGAATCCATAGAACCACAAAAATGAGTTTTTAAATGCAAGTATTGTAGTAAAATTTAATTTGATCGTTTTGTTGCATATATATAAATTAAACTTGTATTCTTAATATATTTTATTCTTATTTCTTGTAGTTTAACTACGAGAACACATTTTTTGACAATTTTGATAGTTTCAACAAATTCGGTTTGAAACTGAATCCATCGAAACCTTCAAAACATGTTCTAATATTCAAGTATTAATCGTTGCTTATATATTACATAAAGCATGTGTTCTTAGTTCAATTTTTGCTTTTTAAACCCAAAGTTTTAACGAATTCGATTAGAAATCAAATTCGTCAAAACCACAAAAATGAGTTTTTATATGTAAATATTGTAAACATTTTTTAGTGGATCTTTTTTTTTTGCATATATTTACATCAAACTTTTGTTTTTTGTCTAATTTATACTTATTTTTCGTTGATTTAGTATGACAACATAATTTTCGACAATTTTAACCTTTTCAACGGATTTTGTTTCAAATCGAATTCGTCGAAAACTTCAAAACTTGTTCTACTATTAAAGTATTGTAGCATTTTTTTTCACTATTTCCATATATGTTGCTTATATTTACTTGAAGATTGTGTTCGTAGTTCAATTTATTCTCTTTAAACCCGAGTTTAAGGGATTCGATTTCAAATTGAATCCATTGAAACCACGACAATGAGTTTTTATATGCAAATATTGTAGCCATTTTTTTATCATTTTTGTTGCATATATTTATATTAAAAAAATAGTATATTTTATGCTTAATTTTTTTGTTGATTTAGTATGAGAACACAATTTTCTAAAATTCTAGCTGTTTCAATGGATTCAGTTTGAAATCGAATCTATCAAAACTTTCAAAACTTATTCTAATATCAAAGTATTGTAGCAATTTATTTCATTATTTTCTTTATTGTTGCTTATATTTACATGAACATTGTGTTCGTAGCTCAATTTATACTCTTTAAGCCGGAATTTCAATGGATTCGGTTTGATACCGAATCCATCCAAACCGTAAAAATAGGTTTTTATATGAAATTACCGTGGGAATTTTTTATTTTATCGCTTTTGACTTTTGTTGCATATATTTACATACAAAAAAATTATTCTATGTTATACTTATTTTTTTTGTTGATTTAGTATGCGAACACAATTTTTCAGCAATTTTAGTCGTTTCAACAATTTTAGTTTCAAACTGAATCCATCAAAACCCTTAAAATTTGTTCTAATATTAAAATATTGTAGCAAATTTTTTTCTTCATTGTTTTGATATTTGTTGCTAATATTTACATGAAATGTGTGCCATTAGTTCAATTTATGTTTATTAAACCCAAGTTTCAACGGACGTTGAAACTACAAAATTTGAGTTTTTATATAAAAGTAATTTAGCAATTTTTAATTTGATCGTGTTTTTGGGTGCATATATTTATATTAAAAATTTATTGTTTTTTTCACTTTATACTTTTTTTTCTACAAATTAACTATGAGAGCACAATTTCTTGCAATTTTACCGTTTCAACTGATTCAGTTTCAAACCGAATCTGTCGAAACCGTCGAAACCTTCGAAACTTGTTCTAATATTAAAGTATTGTAGTTTTTTTTTCCTTCATTATATTCATATCTATTGCTTATATTTATATGAAATTTATGTTCTTAATTCAATTTATACTCATTAAACCCGAGTTTCAACGGATTCAATTTGAAACCAAATCCGTCGAACTACAAAATTGATTTTTTATATGCAAGTATTATAAAAAATTTTAATTTGATCATTTTTCTTCGATATTTACACCAAACTTGTGTTCTTAATCCATTTTATACTTACTTTTGTAGCTTAACTATGAGAACACAATTTTCGACAATTTTAGCCAAAATAATGGATTCAGTTTCAAGCCGAATCCGTCGAAACCCACAAAATTTGTTCTAATATCAAAGTATTGTAGCCATTTTTTTATAATTATTTTAACATTTGTTGCTTATATTTACATAAACCTTATGTTTTTAGTTCAATTTATATTTTTTTAGACTCGAGTTTCAACGGATTTAGTTTCAAACCGAATCCGTTGAAACTACCAAAATAAGTTTTTGTATGCAAGTATTGTAGCCGTTTTTAATTTGATCATTTATATTGCGTATATTTGGAAAATAATTTTTTGGTTAATTTGAAATTTTTTAGGGATAAAAACAATACAACTTACAAAGTTATGGGTCATTTTGGTCACTTTTACAAAATTCGTAAACTATTTAAAATTGTTTTAAAAAATCGAGACTTATTTATTAATTGCCCTTCGTATTATATATATATATATATATTCCTCTTTTTATATTGGGAAAATTACACTCACACTCCTAAGGTTTTATCCAAAAATTTCTTTATTGTATACTTACACACCTATACTTAATTGCAGTTAGTAATGATGTTCAAATTTTAATTGACCAAGTTTGACTTTGTAAATGTCAAGAATGAAAACCTTTTAAAAAAATAAAAATACTTTCCGTCTTAAAAAAATGCTTTTACAAAATGAGTAATGCCTATTTTACATAAATGATGTTGAATCTCTAAAACCCAATAATTTTAATAATTCAATTCTAATATAAAGAAATCAATGATGATACATCATTTGGGGTTCAAATTTAGGTAAAGTATTAAAAAATTTAACAAAATTGTTTTTAATAGATTAAATGAAAATATATTTTTTAAACTAATTTTAAATACTTAGAATGAAATGATGTTGGTTCAGTGGTATACCCCTTACATATGTACATGCACCACGAAGTTGTGGGTTCGAGACATTTCCTCCCAGCAAACCCTTAATTTATGTAATAAAAAAAAAACTTAAAAAACTTACAAAAAAATAAACGAAAAAATGTTTTTATTTTTTTATGGAACAAAAAATTATTCTTACCAAAATTAAAATGTATAACGGCATTTCACAAAATAATAAAATATTTATTTAAAAATAGAGAGCTATGGTCCTCTTCAACTGCACGGTGGGCACTGACCATAGTTTAATAGTCTCTTCCATGGTAACAAAAGGGGGAGGCACACTTCCTCGAATAAGATCAATGAGGAAGGATCATGCCTCATTTTTCATTACAATGGATGATTCCTGCTCGTTAATAGATAGAATCCAGAGAAGAGATGGGCAAAACGCTCAATATCATTTGATTGGATAGTTGGCCTAGCTACTTGTTGTTTGAAGAAACCCTTCACTTCAATTGATATTTTTTCACGAAAAGCAAACATGAGATAGCAAATCGAGTCTTTCACTAAGATTTCGAATAGATGTCCAGAATTCAAGTTGATTATGTTTCGCCTCTTACTCGGAGAAAGACGATCAAACAATTCCCAACCATGGTCTTTATGGATCGATGTTTTTTATTTGCATTCACGACTTTTGGAAAGAGCTACTAAATTAAGTTCTCAGTTAGGTGAAAGAAGTATGACCGCTTTACCAATAGTTGAAACCCAATCAGGAGATGTTTCTAAGCCCAACAAGCAGCAGTAAAATATAGACAAATAATGGTGGAAGAGCCTCTCTTCCACAGATTCAAACTCGAAATTCTCCCTCCTCCCACCAATTCAAATTCTAAACATTTCAAACTAATCAGAACGAATTAAGCTAATCCAACACTTTTATACATAATTATCAAACCTACAAGCCTACAAAGAATACCACAAATCCTAAAACTTCTTGTTGAAATGAGCCAGATGAATATGCCATTACTGCTAATGTAGATCGATACAAGTGATGAAGGTCGTTACCGATGACAACATCATTGGATGTGGAGGTGTAGAAGATTAGATTTGGTTGGTAAGGTTAATTACACACACACACACACACACACACATACGTGTATGTGTGTTAACAAAAAAAAGTTGGCAACCTCTCCAAGGAAGCATTTTCCCAGCTAGTATGGACCCGACCCATCACAAACCTAAATCCGTCGGGGATCAAACTCGGTCTCAAAGGATGACGACCTCGGTATCTGGAAGATACCCGATCCGCTAGAGGCCTGGTCTCGGCTTATACCCGACCCCCAAAGATATAGGACTCACCCAGACCAAACCTGATTCAAGCTAATACCCTGTCCAAGTTACGATAGAAGAACTGGCCCACATATTTCTAGCTCGATCTGATGCTCAAGAAATCTGCTAGTGGCAAGCAAGGTTATGCAGCATAGATCTGCTCACCCAGCAATGGAGGATGCTAGAGGCTGTAACGGAACCTCCAAGTACCCCATGAACCTTCCAGAATGACTCAAACACCTCCGCCAACCACCAAGCAATGGTCAGGGCTGATGTTAGCTCTAAAGCAAGGTCACATAGGAGAAAGGAGAAAATAGAACCGATGCAACATGCAGCTGGTGGTTAAGAGTTTAATGTCGAGACAGTAGACATGGAGAGGGAAAGATAAGGGACCAACATGTAAGATCCCCTCGTAGCAGCACTTCACCAAATATCAGATCTTACCTCATCTAAGCCCTAACAAATATCAACCATCTTGTTCACGAAGAAGGAAGATGTGTTTTCTCAGCAAAAAGAATGTAGAAGGTCTCTAAGTTAGGGAAGGAAAGTATGGTGAATAGCGTTTGACAGGCGCTGACGTTGTTCCCCTACTGGGCGAAAATGTGAAAGTGACAAGTCTTGTCAGTTACGGGCATCTCTGACCAACCAAGGCAATGTGAATCACCACCAAAGCGCCACGTCAACCCCATTAAAGCGTCTGTAACACTGTAGGGCATAGGTGAAGCGATCACCGCCTCGTTAAGGCATGTGTCATCCATTGGCCAGATTCAAAGCAACGGTGATGATCCTCTGGCCATCTTACGGCCTAGGAACCAAGACCTTCATTTATCAAGATCGCTCAAAAAGAAAGCCTGGGTGGCACCATATTGACCCTCTCGGGGATGCCATCTGACACATAACCCAAATATGTCGGTGACAATTGAGTCTAGTTGTTCCCACCTAAAGGGACACCCCTCACCTATAATCATAAGATCACCTTATAAATACCCTAACTCAAGAAGAGAAAATGGGCTAGATAACTCGACACTCACAAACTACATATCATTCATCATACTTGGCTACTATCCTTCTAGAGAAAGCTTCATATTATCCATCCAACTTGGCTATTACCCTTCTAAAGAAAGCTTCATATTATTCATCATACTTGTCTACTACCCTTATAGAGAAAGCTCCATATTTTCCATCCAACTTGGCTACTATCTCCCCACTATAAACCTCCATTTTGGTCACCGTTCTAAAATTGTGTACGTCTATGGGGCATTGCATGATGCATCCTGTCATACTTTATTAATCAATAAAAGGCACCATGTTCCCGATTGTTTCCCTTTATTACTATACAATTCATCATTTTTAGGATCGACATTGTACCTCGGTGTCGGTCCCTAGTAGATGGACTCGGTAGGACCTCAAACCCAGCACCGGTTGAACCGGGCTAAACCCCTACCCGGTGCACCAGTACATTGCGGTCAACTGGTGTCTTGAAAATACCTATCGGATTTTCAGGATAATAATATGGTTTAGCTACAATACATAAACTGTATTGCTAATGAGAAGTTAGGTGAGAGTATCTTTAACCTTAGCACCAATATCTAAAATAGTGCAAGATTTCTCTCAAACCCAGCACTAATCTTCAAGCTACTTTGTTTATTATTGATTTTCACGCTACTTTGTTTATTCTTGATTTCCAGTGCCAGAAGTAGCGCAATATGGTGAGATTGCGCTACTTTGTTGACTGATATCTTTTTTTTTTTGTCAATCTTACAGATTTTACATTTTTAGCAACTTTCTTTAATACTTTTACGATTTGATCTCTCATCTTATAAAATTGTTTAATTGCAGTTTTATCCTATTAAATAAAATTTATTACTATTATATCTTTATAATTATCTAATGCTTTGGGTTAATATATATTTGTTTTAATTTAATTAGTTTTTATATTAATATTTATAATAAACTAAAATACAATATATAATACAAAAAATACTAAATGTCTTTAATAATAAAAAACACTAAATTTAAAACAAAACAAATCAAGCAACAAAAATATTATCGTCATTTTAGTTAATTTAATTTAATTTCAGAAATTATTAAATGCAATATTAAATACAATATTTTAGTTAATTCAGAAAATATTAAATGTAATATTTTAGTTAATTCGAAAAATATTAATGAATTTGTGAACTTATCGTCATATTATGTTAACTGAGGGGTAGAATGTTAATTGTTGATAATCAATAAAAAAAATATATTTAGAGAATATTATTTTTAGAGTAAAATTTGCTGTAATGGGTTGGAGATGGTGGAGTGAAAGTTGTTGTATTTTACTGTAAATTTGCAACAAAATAGTGTCAAATGTTGGAGATGACCTGAGAAAGAGTTAGGCTCAGTTTGGCATTGCTTCTCCAGCTGCTTTTGTGGTCAAAAGTGATTCTGTACATAATATAGGGTGTTTGTTAAAATCGTGGGGAAGTGCTTTTTGTCACTTTTAGCTTCTCTCAACTGAGTTTTTGAGAAGCTACAAATACATGCTTTTGGATTTTGGCTTCTACTTTTAGAAAACGTACTACAGTGATATTAAATGAAATTTTACTAACTTTCCAACTTTGTCATTGCCTTTAACGAAATTTAACAAAAAAAATTGGACTTATATTTCTGTAAATAAAAAATGTTGTCATAACGGTATAAAAAAAATTAAGATAATTAATTCAATAAAGTAGAATAAAAATGAAATAAAAAAATAAAGTAGAATAAAATAAAGAAATAAAGAAATAAAGAAATGAGGCTAATTAATTACATAAAGTAGAATAAAAAATGGGGCTAATTAATTCAATAAAGTACCATAATTATATAACACTTAACACTAAACACAAATAAACAAGAAAAATGTAAAGTATAGCACATTAGTACCATTTAGATGTCTATGTCCTTTTAGTAATTTTATACACTCACAACACTTTTTATTTCAGTTTACCAAACATATTGAAATTGCTTTTAGTTCTCACAGCACTTTTGAAAATCAGTTTACCAAACACTCAGCTGATTCTTCCCACAGCAATTCCAAAAACACTTCTCCCCACAACACAACAATATCAAACTAAGTCTTAGTTTCTTTTTGTTTTTGTTTTTTATTTTATTTTTAAATCCTTAATTTTTTACACACCCTTGAATTAAAATCTAAAGGTTAGCAATTGATCCAACAACTATACAATTCTATATAATAGTTGAACTCATATATATATATAGTTATTTTTTTTACATTTATATCATTAATGATTGATTTGTACAAGTAAGTTTCAAAAAGATTGGAATACCCTTAAGCCGTTAGATGGTCACCAAGCAGTACTGTTAATCAAAGTCCAAGGGGGTGGGAGTGTAGAATAATGAAATTTTTCCATATGAGTGTTTTTGGGCCAAACCTTAAGGGTGTGAGTGTAATTTCCCCATATATAGATCGTTATATTTTGAATTGTTCAAATTTACCCTCATTGTAAGTTCATCATAACTCGTCGGTTGTTCACCTCATAAAGACCTAATCAATCATCCACGAAACTTCGCCTGAATCCGACGACTTTCTGTCATCTCCTACCAAATTTCGGTGAGAACTTCTTTATTTGTCAGTATATATGGAGAATACATCATTTTTTTTTTGTTTCGGAATTAGGTTAGATAGAAATAGAATTTGATATGTTTTCGTGATTTATGTTTCTGTGTCTCTCCGTTTTTTTTTGTTTTCCTTTTCCTTTTAAATTCGGATTACGCAACACTTTTGAAACTAATTTTTCAATAGTACAATTACAATTCATTCTCTTACTTTATTGTTGCTTTGATTTAACATGTAATTAGCTATATATGTATATTGGATTGTTTATATCTGTCTAATAAGTTTGTGGGTGTTTCTTGTGCAGGGGTGGAATTCGAAGTTGTGTTTGTTTTTGATGTTTATTGAAACATGGCGATGTTGAAGGACATCTTGCCTCCTGTTAAAGCAAACACTCCCTCGCTATATGACCATTCCAGTGATCCCTGGTTTAAGACCCGCTATAGTTCATCATCTGAAGCGGAGCGTTCCGTTGAGGTCAATCACAAGCCTGTGCCGCCTTATTTGAATCGTCAAGGTTTTATTCCTCGCAAGATTGAGGATTTTGGTGATGGGGGTGCCTTTCCGGAGATTCATATTGCTCAGTACCCTCTTGACATGGGTAGACATAGATCTGCCAAGCCCGGATCAAGGATTCTACCCGTGGCTGTTGATGCTCACGGGAATGTTGCCTATGATGCTATTGTGAAGCAGAATGAGAATGCGAAGAAGATTGTTCACTCGCAACTTAAAGATCTTATTCCAAAGATTTTGACGAATGACGAGGAGAGTGAAGAAGATGAGGAGGAGGAGGAGAAGCAGAGGGAGATTGATGAAATTACTCAGGAAACAAAATCTGCTCTTGAGAAGATTGTGAATGTGAAATTGAGTGCGGCACAGCCCAAGAATGTACCTCAACAGTCTCAAGATTCGAAGTATGTTAAATATAAGCCATCACAGCAATCAGCAGCCTTTAATTCTGGTGCTAGAGAGAGGATTATTAGAATGGTAGAGAAGCCTATGGACCCTCTTGAGCCACCGAAGTTCAAGCACAAGAGGGTTCCAAAGGCCTCTGGTTCTCCACCTGTACCAATCATGCATTCCCCACCTCGGCCTGTGACTGTGAAAGATCAGCAGGATTGGAAAATACCTCCTTGTATATCGAATTGGAAAAATCCAAAGGGTTACACAATTCCCTTGGACAAGCGTCTTGCTGCTGATGGAAGAGGGCTTCAAGAAGTTCAGATTAATGACAACTTTGCTAAGCTGTCAGAGGCTCTCTATGTTGCTGAACAAAAGGCTAGAGAAGCTGTTGCAATGAGATCTAAGGTACAGAAAGAGATGGTCATGAAGGAGAAGGAAAGGAAAGAGCAGGAATTACGAGCGTTAGCTCAGAAAGCACGTGCTGAGAGAAATGTGACGGCTGCCCCAGCATCCATGCCAATCCCATCTGAGAAGAGTGCAATAACTACTGACGATATGAGAGGGGATTATGAGCGTGTGAGAGAAAAGGAGAGGGATATGCCAAAGGAAACAAAGGAGGAAAGGGAAGAGCGACTGCAAAGGGAGAAAATTCGTGAAGAGAGACGTCGAGAGAGGGAGAGAGAAAGAAGGTTGGAGGCCAAGGATGCTGCTATGGGAAAGAAGAGTAAGATTACTAGGGACAGAGACCGTGATGTTAGTGAGAAAGTTGCACTTGGCATGGCCTCTACTGGAGCAGCAAAAGGGGGTGAGGTTATGTATGATCAACGACTGTTCAACCAGGAGAAAGGAATGGACTCTGGTTTCGCCACTGATGATCAATACAATGTGTATGACAAGGGCTTGTTTACTGCTCAGCCCACTCTTTCAACCCTGTATAGGCCGAAGAAAGATTCTGATTCTGACATGTATGGAAACGCAGATGAACAGTTGGAGAAGATAATGAAGACTGAACGCTTCAAACCTGATAAGGGATTTGCTGGCAGTAATGAGAGGTCTGGTCCAAGAGACAGGCCACTTGAGTTTGGGAAGGAGGCTGAAGAAGCCGATCCATTTGGTCTGGATCAGTTCTTGACAGAGGTGAAGAAGGGGAAGAAAACAATGGATAAAATTGGTTCTGGAGGGACCATGAGAGCTAGTGCAGGATCTTCTCGGGATGATACTGGGGGTTCTGGTAGAACTCGCATAGGGTTTGAAAGGGGGCGTTGAATATCTTCTATAATATTATTTTGTACTTCGCTTGTAGTTTTTTCTAATTCAAGTTTTTTTAAACTGTCAGTGCTTGTATCTTTGAAATGCTTTCAATGGCATTATTCCCTCTTTCTTTGCTTATAGTACTAATCAATATCTTGTCTGTTAAACAATTATTTTGCCGATATTTACTTTGGTAATCCAATGGACTTCTGTATTGCTAAACTCTCTGTCTAAATCTCAGCTGTTTGACCAGAATTTGCTACTTATTTCTTTTGGATTTTGAGGTTAATGCTCTTTCCAAAATCATATGCTGCCCATTTCATTCAATGTCTTTTTTCTTGCTCTTTTTTAGCAGAGATCTGAGGTTTCACAAATTGATTGTGATGCATTCTACAACTCATGATCTGTTCTGTTGTGTTGGTGGTTTTAGTTTCTCTTACTGTTGTTTTGTTAATTACTCGTATTTCTCCTTTGTCTTTATATTGGTATGACATCTTCCTGAATTACTGCATGTTGAGAACATAATCTCTAATAAATCCCTTAAGGTGACATTCAGGACTTAAAAATTTTGTATTCCATTTGAAAAATCCAAGAAGGTTGGTGTGCTTAAAGCTTGAGGTTCCTTTTGAACTAAATATTTTGAGTCTTTGAAATTGTTCTGAAATCATAGATGTCACATACTGCACTTGCACTTCTGACTTGTATATTCATTAAGACAAATGATTTTATGTTCTTTCAATTCTACTCACAGTATTTCACAATTTTGGCTAAAGAAACTTATTCCACTGTTTATTTATTTATTTTGGTATGCGTTTGGAGAAGAGTTCGAAGTCTGCAGAATTTCTAGTGGAAGAAGGGTTAATATGTAAATCAAGCTTGAGTCAACCTAAAATGGGTGAATTTGAGGTGGTGACCGGTGAGGGGATATTTGCAAAATTATGCTTACTAGGAATTCCGAGAATGGGGAATCGAAACCCTTTTTGCTTTCTGTTTCATCCATTTCATTTTACAATGTTTGATGAAGAGAAGGCTTTCACGCATAAGATAGTTGAGACATCTTAATATTGCAGTGTTTTGGTATTGAATATTGCTGGGAATTGTGATGGAGTCATGAGACTGACCCAGATATAACGAGAACATTTGATCCTTAAGAACAACTTGTTTGCTATCACCAAAATTTATTTCTCGTTTTTTATTTTTCAATTTCATTTTTTAAAAACTACTTTATAAATTGATAACAAATGAATTATATTTTAAAATTTTCAACTTAAAGGAGCAATCACGCATAAGAATGAAGTCAGGAACTCTCAAATGGAAATTCAAACCTTGAAGGAAACAAAAGTTGCATTTCATCATTTGCTTTCTTATATTTATTTGATAGAACATACATTTTATACTTTTGATTCTTATAAATCGTAGAACCGAAAACAAAATGCTATCAAACTTTGACGAGGAAATGTCAAAACTAAATTCAACATGCAGTAAGACAAATAAAGAACAGGTAGTTCCAAACTTCCAATATATCATGAATTCCCTCGACATTTTAATGACTTGGATAATTGAACCAGCAACCCAAACAAGTGCCGGATATTGATCACTGAACTCTGTTAAGATACACAGATGACACAAAAATAAACCATGTAATGAATAGTTTATAAAATAAACATTGAAGAACTTATAATATTCTTATAAATTCTATGGCAAGTGCAATTATCCGCTACTCTATGCTTAGTACATATTTTCTTGTATCACTGGTTCCCTCCCAAAATTGTTTTTTCGGCTCTTTTGCCTGCAACAGATTTGCAATACCCAAGATTCTGCAGGTCTCCCTACAACAACCGAAGAAAAACAACTTTAGTTAAAAAGAATCCTTACCAGCCTAAATTGCCACTTTTGGAGGTTTTTCAACTGCTACAAACTTAGCGAAATGGGAACACAAGACCGTTGTGACTTCTAAGCCAATATATCGGAATCAATCTGCTGGATATTTGGGAAATTGTTTTTCAGAGTAGTACAGTAGTTTGAAGATTTTGCCTGCAATGAGAGAAGCATTATTATAATTGGAAGGAGTCACAAAATTGTTAGAAAATCATAATGCATACTGAAACATTCACAGCAAATATCAACCACCAAAAGGAAGCGAAAGAAATTACAGGAAATTTCTTATAATAAAGAAATCTGACTATTAGGCTCATCAAGTATTAGTTAATTAGATACAAAGAAGAGAATACAATCACCCTGAGCACTCTCCCATCTGCGATATATCCAGACAAATGGTAATATAATAGCAGCTTAAGTTCTTCCCATTCAATTGCTGTTGTATCAAATAGAATCAAATAAAACATTTCCTTTTTAAACTGCCTTTGTGTTGATCACAATAGAAAAGAGAAGGTTGCAACTTGCAAGGAGATTCACCTTATCAGCATCTCAGTTTATCCCAGAAAATACAGTCAGGGTAAAATACTAAATATTTTTCTCTATTTGAAGAACTGTAAAACAGTCTCACAAACATAATAGTTACATTTAAAGAAAGTTTAAACACATTGCGACACATATATGTTCTATTTCTGATGATTTACACCTCCAACATTAAATCCTAACAGGAGCATGGAAACAAAGAGGACAGCTATGAAACATGACGAATGATAAGCTGTAATATAATTATATATGCAAAAGATGTTAGTACAAACAGAAGTATAAACATTTAAGCCACATAACTAAGAAATTTACTATAATGTAGAGATAGAATCATACATAAAGATTATAAATATGTAAAATATTCATGAAAAGATTCTGCAGCTTCCTCCATTTCAACTGCATGCTCATGTACAATTAATATCAGTAAACTAGCCCAAGAGAATTAAAGAATCTGGTGAAGTGAACACTAAATGTGGGATTAGAGTATCAGCATAACTTTTATGTCAAAAACACATAATTTAGTTGATTCTGTAGAAAGATCAATGGAAAGAAGGATTCCGTGGGAAATATAGCAGTACAAAGGGCCAAAAAGAAGACGAAGGAAGGTCATCATCCCATTACGCTACAGAAACCAATCATGAGAACAATTTTACAGGAATGGAGAAAGATGGTGTGAGAAATGAAGAAAGACTAAAGTACCGATAAGCATTTTGATATAATATCATTTTGGTGAGTTTAAAAGAATGCAGATGAAGTCAGTAGACACAGTTAAGAGGACAGAAGATATGACTCCCTAATAGAGTTCATTTGATGCAAAAGGTAGGGATATGAGCATTGCTAATATAGGCAATTATAATTTGAATGAGCAGTAGAACCATGCATACAGTTATATAAAAGCTACCACATAAATAATCAAGGAGTGATGGTCACTGGTCAGTCCACTATAGCTAAGCATGTGAGTGGAAGTCACATAAGAAATCAACAGGGTTTAAACAATTTCGAGCATACAAGTTGTAGAGAACCGTACACACGGATTTTTCTCAAGGTAAATAGTGACGAGAGTCTCCCTTGAACCAGCAACAGCCTCAGCAATACTTTCAAGTGATTCTATTTGATTGTCATTAAGCCATAAATCTTCTAAGCTGCAATTAGAGCTCCAGCGAAAAGGGAAAATTAATGATTGAATGAGACAACATGATCCCAATGAGAGAAGATAGAAATAGACATACCGAGGGAGGCTCTGGATGTCATCCACTGACGTTAACTTATTGGATGATACATCCAACACTTTGAGGTTGACCAAGGTTGATAGGCCTTCCATTTTCGAAATACCATTATGGCTCAAATATAGTTCTTCTAGAGCAACACAATCCTGGAAATTAACAATAAAATTTTCAAAGAAAAAGGTGATTCCAGTGCAATGAATAAGCAACACAGCATGTTAAGAATTTGTCTCACTTGACATACCTCAAAACCTTTCATTGAAGTTAAACGATTACTTTGCAAGCTAATCTTCTTTATGCATTTCAACCCACAAAGGTCTACTGCTTTGATCCGATTCCGTCCCAGCCACAGCTCCTCTAAGTTTGACAGATTTTGCAAATTCTCCATTACCTGTAAACGAAAGCAACAACTTCAAAATTCAAAAAAGCATTCATGCAGACATATATTTGCATAGATACATACTAGTTAATTTTGCATGAGTAGAGATAGAGAAATAGAAATCAAACCCGCAATCTGTTGGAACCAAGTTCAAGAATCCCCAAATCGTGGAAGTCGTCGATCTCTTCAATCTTAGGAACTTCGTTTTTAGAGACATAGAGTTCCTTGAGCGTGTTTGAGACTTTGGACAATCCGTGCAAAGAAGTGATCTCGTTGAAAGAGACATCGAAATTCAAAAGCTTCTTAAATATGCTAGCATCAGGTATTTTCGTTAGTTTATTGTCTCTAAGAACTAGCTCCTGCAATAACAACACCTTCTACATTACACTCTTAATAACAACAACAATCGATGTATTAGATAAAGTTTCTTTTTTTTCAAACTAATTAAAGATGACAAATTTAAAACTTAAAAAACTGTTTATTTCGTATTTCTATATTTTCTCGGCAACCACACACCATGTAACAATGAATATACCTCGAGACCAGACAACGCGTCCCAGCGAGAAATAGGCTCGATAGCGGCATCGTCGATGAGGTTTTGACGGAAGGATAGCTTTGTTAGGTTGGAGAGGTGCGAGATTCTCGGGTCAAAGCTCGATAACCGATTAGCAGTTAGGTCCAACTCGGTCAGAGTCGGAGGTATCTCGACTGATGTGAGATCATGAAGTTGGAAGCTGGTTAGATCAAGAACCGTACTTGATAAGTCAATCTCCACCGTCTCATTAAAATTCTTCTCCGGTGATGGTTGCGTATGATCGTCCATTGAGGGATGGTTCTAGAATTTGTCAAAGGAGAGAGAGGAAACTGGCGAGACGAACTGCGTTTTGTTGCGGTGATATCGGCCCTAATGACTTATGAAAAGACCTATGCTAGAAATATACTGCCCGTACCGAAAGCTTTGATCGGTTGCCGATTTTCGAAAATAAAATCGAATGAAAAATTGTTTTTTCTTTTTGTTTCGAATTCTGAAAACGCGGATGGTAGCATATATTTTAAAAATGAAAATGGAAAAAATCGTGTTTGGTAGGTTAACCGAAAACTATTAAAAATTGAAATATCAATTTTGACATTTTATTTAATATTATTACAAATATAAACAAATTGATTACATAATTAACCAATATAATTTTTGTATTTTAATTTTAAATTAAACAAAAGTAACACATCAAAATTTAATTCTAAAAAACATATCAAAAAATAAATTAATCAAAACTAAACTCATAAATTATAAATAAATAATTACAATATATATATATATATAATTTATACTAAAAATACAACTGTATATATTAATATATATATATATACATATTATAATATTATTATAATTATATAATGATATATTAATAATTATAATGTATATATATATATATATATATTGTTGCATTAATGCTTTTAGTTATAGCTTGAACTAAATTATTCTGGAATATATATATATATAAGAGGAGCACTTTTGTCATTTGAAAAAAAAATCTCATCTTGTCATATCTATATCAAACGTAAAACAGTACAGTTAATAGTTTAACAAATGATTTTTTATATAAAAAAAAAGTGAAAAAACAAAAACAAAAATAAAAAACAAATATTTTGTGTTTTTCAAATCTTTCACTTTTAACATTAGTTTTATTTTTCAATTTTTTTTCAAAAATGAAATGAAAAACGGTTAACGAACGCTTTTTCGAATTCGTTTTTTAAAAATAAAAAACTAAAACGGACTGAAAAACAACTGCAGAACGGGGTCATAGCTTTTGAAAAAAAAAACCGTAGTTGTTTCGTTTGTAGATTTTATTTTAAAAGGAGTGAAATCCTTTTTAGTCCCTCCATTTTGACCTAATACCTCGTTCAACCCTTTTGTTAATTTTTCCTTGAAAATGTTAAATTTGACAGGACAGAGGGTCAAATGACCCTGCTGCCCCTGACTTTTGTATTAAACAATTAAATTAAAAATACAAACAATTAAAAAAAATCGGGTTTCTAGTCATGGGTTTCCGTAACTATCATCATCAACAACCCAGAAAAATTTGTTTTCTTCAACCAGCAGATCTCTATTTCATTTTTTTAATCTTCATCAACATAAAAAAAAAACAATTGATCGAAAAACCCAAACCTCTTATTCTTCTTCAAATCCAAACCCTTAAATCCAACCACCCAAACCCAAATCCAAACACATCACACACATCTCTTTTTATTCTTCATCTACTACTTCAAAAAACGCACCACACCCATCTATTCTTCATCTTCATCAAAATTTCTAGAAATCAAAATTTCCACCAACATCATTCTTCATCAAAATTTCCACCAACACACCCATCTATTCTTCACAGACTCAGACAACCCTTCAAACCACCACCACCGAAGCCAATCCCACCAAATCCTCCACCTCCCAACAGCAAAACCAAACCCAGAAAACCCAACACCTCCATTGTGCAGTCTTATCACCAGAAAACCCATAAAAAAAGCCACCATCGGCCACCAGACTAACCTGGACAATCACTCAAATCTCCCTAGTCGAGATCACACCAAATCATCCCCATTTTAGAGGAGATGTCGTAGCGGCGTGGTGTTCCACCACCCACCATAAATCAAACAGAGAAGAATCGGTTTGAAGTGAAGAGTTTATGAGCTGGTGAGAATCGTGACGGCGACGAGATTGATTCGGGGTTGAGTCTGAATCACGGCGGCGAGGGAGATCGATTCGTGGGAAGAGTTATCGAAATCGATTTTAGTGGTGTGAATCATAATCAGAATCGGTTTTGGTGGTGAGAAGAGTAACTGAGTTCGAATGGGCAGTGGGCGGTGGGTGGAGGAGTTTGGTTCGGCTGAGGGTTGGTAATGAAGCTGAAGTTTGACAGAAGATGAAGATGGTGAGGTGTGAATTGGTTTGGTTTAATGTAGATCGTTTTTTATTGTCTTAGTTTAATTTTGTTTTAATATTAATTTATTTAGTAAATCAATTTATATTTGTTTTTTATTTTTCAATTATTAATATACCATTAATTTTGTAAGTTACCATTTTATCCTTGCAACATTAACATAATCTTTTAAAACCTTGACGGAATTGGACGGTATGGACTGAAATTGAGATTATTTGAAACTGTAGGGATCTAACACGATAGAGCTCAAAACAGAAAGATCAGTTTATGTATTATGTCAAACTATAGGGACTATAATGGAATTCACCATTTAAAAAAAAATCTATTCAGAGCTTTTGCTTAGATTTTATTTTTAAAATAGAGATATCATCATCCCTAGACGTTTGCCCTGTTAGAAAGGTACGAACAGGTTTCCTCGTATTAGCCGTTAATCATCCTGAAATAAATATATTGTCTAAAGACCCCTTCTGTCAGGCATTCCGTCTAAAAATCAGTGCTGACCCTTGATGTATAAGGGCAAACTCGTAAACTCACCGGTGGAGACAAGATTGGTAATTTGAACAGAAGGTTATAAAGGTAATTTGATATATACAATAAATAATATATTTAATTAAAAAAACAAATGAGTGGAGGAGAACATGCCACGTCACTCCTCCACCCATCTGGTTTTTCTTATCCCAAACCGTCTCTTGAACAACTCCTCATCTCTCATCGTGATATCATTTTTCTCCACTGAAACACCACTGTCAAATTCATCTCCACCAAATTTAACTTTCTCTCCATCTTATCTGTCTCTCTTACACGTCGATCGCTCTCTCTCTCTCTCTCACAACAAAGAACGCAGCAAACTTCGATTTGGATTTTGGTTTCAATTTCGGTTTCGATTTAGGGTTGTGGTGGTTGGGTTTGATGGGCGGTTGACTGGCTTGTGGTCTAGTGGTTGGGTGATACCAATTGATTGGATTGTTGACCGCCGGAGATGAGGTCGTCGGCGCGGCTGAAGAGCGACGGTAGTGGTTGAAAAACGTGTCTGAAGATCTGTACAAAACTTTCCAGATCTCATTTCGATTTCAAATAGGTTTTGATTTTCTTCATTTTTTAATCTTTTTTTTTCCACATTGAAGAGAATAGATAGTAGGGTTTCTGTTGATAATATTTGAAATTATTTGTTGAGGCTTTGTTTTTGTTTTTTTGTTTTTATATATAATCTTGTCTTAAGACTTTAAACCCAGATTTTGTATTCACTTTGATTTTGAATATTATTTTTGTGATAATTTAATTTGTAGATCCACTGGCTTGTTCATGGATGATTTGGTTTAGTTTCTGAAAAATTATGGTTATAAATCATGTTTGAAATATCTGTTGTGATATGTGGAACTTTGAAAGTTATGAAAATTGTTGAATGTTGTTTGTTGTTGGTTTTGATTTATTGCAAGAAGAAAAATTGATTAATCTGGATTCTGGATAGTAGTGATGATGATGATACGTTAATTCTTTTTTTCTCCCTTAAATTAGTAGATAATCATTAAATTATTAGATAATCCTTAAAAAGAAATAGATAATAATAATATATATAATTCCGTTTTTTTCCTTAAATTATTAGATAATAATTTAATTTATATTTAATAGTTTAATTAAATTTTTAGTATTAAATAAATAATGATAAGAGATAGCTCCACCGTCCATGTAGATGGAAGGTGGATATTCTTTTTCTTAAATATATTTTTTATTTAATAAATATTTCGAGGGTTAAATGGATAATTATAGATTATATTGATGTATAAAACGGTCATTTGATTTGTATTTAAAAGATAGATGGACAATTTCATCTTTTCAGCCATTGAACAGTGTCAGAGTTAGCTTTTCTGTTGAAAAAGTTAATAGAAGGGGATCTTTTAATAATGTTTTGGATTCAGGAAGTGGCGGGCCAATATGGACAAACAATTTCCTTATCTATCTTTCTAATAGGGTAAAAGTCATGAGATAAAATGATATTTTCCCGTAAAAAAATTGTGTTCGGAGCTTTTGCTTAATACATATTACGCTGCCTCTATTCAATTTATAATAGGGTGAAATCCATTTTAGTCCATCTAAAGTTTGACATAATATACAAATTGGTCCCTTGATTTTGAGAATTACCTCGTTTGGTCTTTCTGTTAACTTTTTCGTTGAAAAAAAATGCTTCATGACAGGGTTAGAGGGAAAAATGACCTTACTGTCCCTGATTTTTGTTTTAAACATGAGAGATAATTTTCATCTCTATTTTTAAATTTTAAAAAATAAATTAGTTAATTAAATCCAACCATCATCAACATCAATCGAGAATTATTTCTTTTATGTGCTATCCTATCATCAACATCAACCCATAATTAGCTTAAAAAAACATCAACATAGAATCAAACCCATAATTTTTAACCAAATCACCTCTATCATCATCGTCACCAAACCACCATCATCATTACATTACATTTCTCATCACTAAGTCAAACCCAGCTGCCTAACCCCACCACCCAAATCCAATCTCCAACCTAGAAACCCAGAAAACCCTTCAAACCATCACCACCACCACCACTGAAACCAATCCCACTAAACTCATCTTCGTCTGGAATCAACCAAACCCATCCCCCCCCCCCCCTCTCTCTCTCTCTCTCTCACACTCTCTCACATGAATTCACATCAGTGAAACACCCACTTTCAAACCATCACCAGATCCATCACTGAAGCCAATCCCATCAAACCTATCTTCGTTTGGAATCAACCAAACTCACCACCATTCAAACCCGAAATCTCTCTCACACGAATCCAGATCTCGATCTTGATCTCATATACTTCTCGAATCCAAAAACCCAAACCCATAAATCGAGCTTTCTTCAACCATTATCAACAACAACCTAGAAACGAAATCCCAGATCGAACCCCCTCTCTACACCACCACCACTACCACACCGAAACTAATATCCAAACCTAGAAATCCCCATTTCTCCAAACCCAACCCCATAAATCCCTCTTTCTTCAACCATCAATCTCCCCATATCTCTCCGATCGTCTCTCTCCAAACAATTCCACCACCAACTACCAAATATCGATCTATAGAGAAGGACGATGAATCTTGATGCGAGATCGAGGAGAGAAAAAAAGAGATGGAAGCAGATGTGATATCTAGTGGAATTGAAGATGAGATGTGATGAAGAGACATGTAAATACGATGAGAAGTGAGGAGTTTGGGGTTCAATAGTTGATGATGACAATGATTTGGGTTCTGTGGTTTGGGAAGAAGAGAGGGAGAGAAATAGATGAATGTGTAGAATGTTTGTTTTATCATTAAAACATTAAATGTTGTCCTTTTTTTAAATTGAGATGAATGTGTTATGGTTTGAATAATTGAATATTTGTTTTATCATTAAATGTTGCCATTTTTTATTGTTTTTAATTGAAATTATTAATTTTAATCTTGCTTTTACCATTATACCCTTAATGATCTGACGGAACCCTAATATAATTGGACGACAAAAACCAAAATACAGATTTTGGTAACTAGATGGGCCTATCACTATAAAATTCAAAACCAAATGACCAATTTATATATTAAGTCGAACTAAAGGGACTAAATGGAATTCATCCTTTATAAAAAACAATCTAAGACAACTTTTTGGGTACCACTCCATATAAACATGTCCTCGTTTTAATAAAATAATAAATAATTTAAAAAAACAATCAAAGCTTCATTTTAAAAAGAGAAAATTGTATAAACATCCCATAATTTTAATTAATATTATATTCTACAGTAAATTTTATCAAAATTATACATACTTCGTTTATTAAGTGTTAATTGATAGTTTAACTAATCATAAAATCTAAAAAGATATAAATTATCTCTGAATTATTTTTTGTATTATTACTATTACTATTATTATTATTATTATTGTTATTATTATTATTATTATTATTATTATTATTATTATTATTGAGATTTTATTATAATAAATTTAATTCATTAACAAATTTTTTAATAAAAAATGTTTTTTAAAGAAAAATAAAAAATATTTTCCTTTGAAAAAATTTAGAGATTAGAGATAGGTTAATGAAAAATTGAAATGAAGTATGTACAAGTCTTTTATTTATTTTAATTTTAAAAATGATCAAAAACAAGAAATGTATATTAACTAAAATAATTGTTAGTTAATTAATTGTATTATAATGCAATCTCAAATAATAATAATTATTATTATAAAATAATTAATTCAGTGGTAATTTAGATATTTTAAATTTTATGGTTAGTCAAATTCTCAATTAACACTTATTCAACGAAAAGCAAATGAAGTATATACAATTTTGATAAAAGTCACAACAAAATACAATATTGATTAAACTCTTGAGTATTTGAGCAATTTTCGCTTTTATAAACAACTATATATATTTTTAATACAAATTTGTCACGTCATCTCTTTAAAAAGATGATAATGCACCCCCTTTAACATTATTGGTGGAAATTCGAATTTGTACATTTTTCAAACACTTTTGTATGTTATTAACATATATGACTATGATGTTGACTCAATAGTACATTCTTCATAATTACATTTAAGACTTTGTGGGTTCAAGTTATATCTTTCCCCCAATTTTGAAATATAATAATAATAAAAATAAAAACAATATTCACTCAAATTCCCTATTCTCTTACTCTCCTTTGGTCTCTTGCAGTATGTTTGGTAAGAGAGAGATAGAGGGAGGGAGAGAGTTGGAGGGATAGCTCCAAGACAAAAGAGAGGAGATGAGAGGAGGAGGGAGCTGCCATTCTTTTGGGCCCATAAAAACCAATCCATCCAATGATGGGCATATGAGATAGGGGAGGAAAAATTGGAGGAAAATGACAATAATACCCTACAATTTTTTATAACCATTTAATTTATATAAGGACAATATAGTAAATTTATAAATTATATACCAATCTATCCATTCAACCCTCTTTTCAATACCAAACAACATGAAAGATATATGTTATCCTCTCCATACCTTCTACTCTCTTCCCCCCCTTAATTCACCCATCCCTCTTACTTTCTCTTCCTCTTACCAAACATAGCCTTACTCTCTCAAAAGCTTACATGAATGATTTCATTTAATTCTATATAATGCTATGTGAAGATTTCACATGTCAATATGAAAACAGTGTTTGTGATGACATGAAATTTTATAATGTAATTATATATATTTTTAATTATTTATGTGGTAAATTATACGGTAAATGTTGACAATTTTCACAATGATTTAAAATGAAAATATAATAGTTGGCTAATTAACAATAACATCATCCGTTTCAAAACAAACCAAAAAAACATCATCTCTTTCAAAATAAATAAATAACATCATCTCCGTGTGTTTAATTAGAAATGGCCATGATTGTGAACCAAAGCCCCATTATTAATTGGGGTCAAAAAATTAGTTACACTATTTGAGGGGTGTGTTGTGCAAATATCACCACTTTACTATGTATGTTTAAAATGCACCAACAAAGTGTTTGAGACAAAAATACCCCAAAATATTTTAACAGTGAGAAAGTTGTCGTTTTCAAAGTCAGAGAAGCAACAGTCAAACCGACGGGAAACTAATCGATGGTGAAATGATCGGAAGAGCTGCGATTGACAAAGGTAAGATTGTTTTTTTTTCCTCGTTTTTGTTGTTGTTAACTTGTATTACATGTTAGAATTGAGTTTTGTTGATAGGAATTATAGAAACCGGTTAAAATATAGATGTGAGAATGGTTGTGGTTTAGGTTAGGGTTTGTAATTTGGTTGAATATCAGTTGAAGAAGATGAAATCTAGGTTTTCGAGACTTTTTTGAAGGGAATCGAGCTTATTTGTTTAGGCGAGTTTTTTTGGGTGAAAATTAGGTTTTGGTAAATCGAGCTTTTTTGAAAAGGAATCGAGCTTTTTCGAAAAGGAATCGAGCTTTTTTGAAAATGAATCGAGCTTTTATGAAAAGGAATCGAGCTTTTATGAAAAAGAATCGAGTTTTTTTAAAAAGGAATCGAGATTTTTTTAAAAAGAATCTAGCTTTTTTTGAAAAGGATCGAGCCATTTTGAAAATGATCGAGCTTTTTTGAATAGGGTTTGAGCTTTTTTGAATAGGTTCGAGTTGTTTGTTCGAGTTGTTTTAGAATTAGATCGAGCGTATTTGAAAGGGATCGAGCTTTTTTGAAAAGGGATTTAGCCTTTTTTAAAAGAGATCGATCTTTTTTGAAAGACATCGAGCTTTTTTGAAAATGAATCGAGCTTTTTTTGAATTAGATCGAGCCATTTTGAAAAGGAATCAAGCTTTTTTGAATATGTTTCGAGCTTTTTTGAATAGGTTCGAGCCTATTTGAAAGGGATGGAGATTTTTTGAAAAGAGATCAAGCCTTTTTTAAAAAGGATCGAGCTTTTTTGAAAAGGGATCGAGCTTTTTTTAAAAGGGATCGAGCTTTTGTGAAAGAGATCGAGCTTTTTTGAAATGGATCGAGCCTTTTTGAAAAGGAATCGAGCTTTTGTGTAAAGGAATCGAGCTTTTGTGTAAAGGAATCGAGCTGTTTTGAAAGAGATCGAGTCTTTTTGAAAAGGAATCGAGCTTTTTTGTAAAACAATCAAGCTGTTTTGAAAGAGATCGAGCCTTTTTGAAAAGGAATCGAACTTTTTTGTAAAGCAATCGAGCTATTTTGAAAGGGATCGAGCCTTTTTGAAAAGGAATCGAGCTTTTTTGAAAAGGAATCGAGCTTTTTTGAAAAGGAATCGAGCTTTTTTGTAAATCAATCGAGCTTTTTTGAAAGGGATCGAGCTTTTTAAAAAATTCTGTTTAATGATGTTGTATTTATGTTACATTGCAGATGAGAATTAGGTTGAGGGATTCACTTAAAACTCCAAAAGGATACTGGTACGAGGGCAAATTGACACGACACAACCATTTTGATGCTCTCGCCCATATAGACGACGCGCTGAACCGTGTCCCTATAGAATTTGCAGATGAAGACCGTTGGCGGTTAATGGCGTCATGTTTCGGGCATTTCCTGACGATGCATAGGGAGATGAAGTTTTCCGGTGGTATTATACATCTGTTGCTTTTGAGGGAGCTCCATCATAACGGCCCCACAGATGAGATGCACTTCATGTTAGGAACCCAGTCGGTGAGGTTTTCGAAGGTGGAATTTTGCCTGATCACAGGACTGCGGTTTGAAGTTGTACCAGATACCACCATGTATGCAGCAGTGGAGAATGGCATACATGAGCGGTACTTTCCTGGAGCCGAGGAGGTGTCGCTGGAGCATATTAGGGGTGTTGTCACCGGTGCAGATTTCGTAAAGGCGTAAGATGCTGTCAAGCTTTGCCTCTTATATATGCTGAACTGGATACTGATGGGGGTGCCCACATGTACAAGCATTCTATTCACTCATTCAAGCATGCGCTTGACGGGCGAAGAGACTGGTTCGAGCGACACCAGCAGGAAAAGGGCGTTGACATACACAGGGTGGAAACCTACAACATATACTGTTTATCTCATGCCCTGTTGGTAAGAAGTTCTAACTACAAATTGTACTTTATTGTTGGTGCCCGAAATTGTATGGATACTTATCATACTTATCGTACTTATCTTTGATGTAGATATTTGCTTTGGAGGTGATCCCTGCTTTGTCCAAAGAGGTCGGTGTCCGGAGGGTTACTGATCTGACTCCCCATATTTTGAAGTGGGAGTTGACCAAACAACCGAGAGGGAACAAGCTAGCAAAGATTTTCAAAGCCAAGGTATGTATTTATTTTGTTAATATTTTAATTAGTTAGTATTTGTACAATGACATTGTTTTAACTAATATTTCAGATGTTTGCGATCAAGGAACTGGTGCCGACACCAGCTGAGAGACAGGCACCGTACTATGCCTGGCTAGACGAGGGGGGGAGCCTGTATATAGAAGATGACATGGATAATATGCCGCTTGAGGTCCCTGATCAGACCACCTTATGTGGGATCAGTGGTACAGACATAACCATTGACAGTGAGGGATCTGAGCCGCTACTGGGGTTTGAGACCCAGTGACAGTGAGGGATATGAGAAACCCTCAACGAGAAAGGCATATGCATAGGCATAGACGAGTTTGGTTTTCCACCCCCGGACATGGTACATCTACAGGGGATTCCCGTGAGGGCGTTGGACGTGATGGAGATGTAAGTTGAAAACATAGTTTAGTGTTTTTTATTAACACGTGCTGATAGTTTTTTACTAACAATGTAGACATGATTTCAGGCTCTGTGGGCAGAAATGTTGAATGATGTGTGTGAAGGCCTCCGGAAGAGTGACGAGGATCGACAACGTTAACACTTGGAGTTGTTGGATATGATCCGGAAGAGTGATGAGGATCATCAGCAGCAACACCGATTGTTACTGGATATGATCCGGGGGTTTCAAGGTTCGACAATGCGTAAACACTAGGATGGCCCCCCACCTCGCAGCACATCGATCCTCCCACCTCGCAGTATATCGATCCCTCCACCTCCTAGCACATCGATTCAGCCACAGCGGTCCCCTCCCCCACCCAGGTCGGAGCGGTCCCCTCCCCCACCCAGCACGTCCGTGGCGTCGGAATGGTCCCCTCTCCCACCGAGCACGACCCGTGTCGTCAGAGCGGTTTCCTCTCCCACCCAGTACGTCCGTACCGTCGAAGCGGTCCCCTCTCCCACCCAGCACGTCTATGCCTTCGGAGCGGTCCCCTCCCTTACCCAGCACGTCCGTGCTGTAGGAGACGTCCCCTCCCCTGGCCAATACATCGAAGCGTTTAGGTAAGCGCGGATGACAGTTGGTGAGCCCTTACATAGATCCATACCGTCCAAAGAGGTTGAGGACATGGCCCGAGTCCGTGGAACACATTTTTGACCCTCAAAGATTAGTAGGCGCTGACCACCTTGTGGCATACAAGGCCTTCAAGAGGAACATTAATGGGGATCAGTGAGTCCAACTTTTTATAATACAAATGGATGTACATTTCTTGTTTATTCAAATTTATGTATAGCTAAGGTAATTCAATCATTAAACAGATGTGATGTGGACGTGCTGGCACCAGTTACCACGGGATGGTTCGTGCGTATGTAGTCCAACTTTATGGACTTCATGGACTTAGAGGACACGGTACGTACTTATTAAATTTCATATTAACGTTTGTGCAAGTATTGTTGAATTGTTAACAATTACGGTGGTTTTATTGTTTGTCAGCATATGGATGCATACCTCAATATTCTTCGCAAGCGTCAGCGAGGATTCCAAAATGTGTAAAACCAGAGGATCAACGTGTTGGATACACAATTTTATGTAAGTAGGTATAACATTTGGGAAGCAAATCGGATTTTCTGGTTATTTATTATTAATACGATATTGTCAATGCTTGTACAACCACTTATGTTGTACATGTAGGAGAGGATGATGCCTCGCGATTCGCACGGTGCTGTGACCAAGGCAATGTGGAATGTGTTACAGTCCCGATGGTTGGAAGAGGACCTTCTGACAGTCCGTGGAGCAACCACGAATGGAAACCGCCCATGGCACGAGGTTGACCTGGTAAGTGTTACATGATGGAGATGATAAAAAAAAAACTGTTCGTATATCCTCAGCTAACACGACATGTAAACTATTACAGGTGGTGATTCCATGCACCGTTGAGGCCCAACATTGGCTGGTGGTGAGCTTCGACCTTTGTCGCGGGAAGATTGAGATTTATGACCCCTGGAGGCAGGAAGTCCCTTATCAGATCAGGCACCAGCAGGTCCGGCCATTACGGTGGTTTTTACCCTCCATGTTGAGTGACGCGGGGTTCCACACAACATGACGAGCTGGTCGTACAGCGTTCCCTCGGGAAAATAAGCCCTTCTCGGTCAGTCTGGTGCATACTTCTACAGTCCCCCAATAAAAGAAATCGTAAGACATTCTATTTCATTCACGTGTTTATATATTCTTTATGAACGATTTCTAATGGTGTTTTATGTGCCGAATTGCAGAGGTAACTGGGGTCTCCATACTTTGAGACTTATCGAGTACATACTGGCGGGTCGAAAACCTTTCGATTGGTCAGAGGACGACATGGGGATCATTCGGAAGAAAATGGCTGTGGAGATTTTTTCTAACTCCAGACTCGCCAAGTGATTTTTTCTATATTCCCATTTTATATGTACACAGATATTTAATTAATTCATGAATATTAATTCGTTAATTATTTATTCATTAATATTAATTCATTCATTAATAAGTAATTATTGCAAATCCAAATTATTACAATATGATACACATCCAAAAAATTTCAATATGATCGAAACTTTGTCATTCCCTATTAGAGTCAACGTTAGGGCACGTTTGTTTGTTGTGTCCAATTGAATGGCAGATGCTACACTTGCGGCGGTATTCATCGGGAACAGCTCTTCTTGTACCTTCATTAATCATAGGTGGATTAGGACATCTCCTGGAATTATGCCCTGGTTATCCACATATTCTACAGGATTGTGTAGTTGTCCTCTCCGAAGACGAGACATGGCGACCACCCCTCGGGCGTCCTGCTTGTCCCCTGAAGTTTGGATTCAAAATCACCCTCTAAGCAATGTCAGATGGCACAACCCAAGTGAAAGGATGACCTACTGGCATAATAGGAACCGAGTACGCGTTAATAAGTGTCTGTCTCTTGTAGTAGTTCGCACACAAAGTTGTGAAGTCCAAGTTTCACCCCCTGTAAAAAACATTGAAAACAATCAGCTTCACCGAGAAAATGATCAGTAGGTTTTCAAAGTTGTGAAGTCCAAGTTCAGTAATGTACCGTGCGGCCGCAAGGGTGTGAGAATATGGAAAATGATCCATTTGAAATTTGTTGCAAGTACAAGTCTTCCGAGCTAAGTCAACAGTCCGCTGTTTTCCAGACCGCTTGACCAAACAAATGTTCCAATCGACTTGATTTACGGTCAAATAACCACACTTCTCCACACGTTTTAAGAGCACAAGATGTGCTGTGTCGGTCAACTGATGATGCATGGTTTGTGCAGCTCTATAGCGATCATGAAACCATCGTTGTAGCATATTCCTAATGAACTCAGCCAGAGTCAACATAGGCAGTTGGCGTGCAAATTTTAGGCATGAGTTTATGCATTCTGCAGCATTAGTCGTCATCACCCTATACCTTCTTTCGTGGTAGTGTACACGGGACCACTTGTGTGGCCCGGCATCAATTACATAATCATATGCATTCTGGTGCAAGTTTCTTAACTCTTCCATATGCTGGTTATATTCAAACTCGGTGTATGCGCGGGCTGCTTTGTCCATTATTACTGCAACATCCTTCCTATGAAATCGCTTTTTGATATTTTCAGCAAAGTGCCAGCAACATATGGTATGAGTGGCATAAGGAAACACTTTAGAAATCCCTGCTTCAATGCTTGCATGCCTATCAGAAATGAAAACTAGCTCATCAATATGACATAGGGCACCCTTCAAGCAATCCAAAAACCATTCCCATGAAAGGTTGTTTTCTGAGTCGCCGTACCCAAAAATAATTGGATACACCTGTTCGTTCCCATCTTGTGCTGTTGCAACAAACATTGTACCCCATAATCGTCCCTTTAAATGGGTACCATCAACATCAATGACTGGACGTATACACGTTTGGAATCCTCTAAGTGAGACACCAATCGACATGAAGAAGTATAGAAATTTACCATCTTCGTCGCACTGTAAGTCAGTGATTGTGCCGAGATTTTATTGTTCTAAAACGTAACCAAATTATGGAAGCAGTTGGAAGGTTTCCTCATGCGTTCCATATGTCAGTGACAAAGCATAATCGAGGGCGGCGTGTGCCATACTGTACATGATTTGGATTCCATACATTGATTTCATGTCGGCGATTATGTCATTCGGACGCATTAGTCGACCATCTTGTTGTTAGGTGCAATAACTTCTTCAATTATGACTGCACTAGCTTGTCGGTGCCGGCGGTGAATTTCCTCTAACGGATAAGTGTGTTCGTTGACAAAACTTCTTACTTGAAAGTATGTGCCTTTATCTCTCCTCACCGCTCTTAACTTCTACGTACAATTTCCCATCAAACAAACTAGATGTAATGTTGTCTTATTGGACCTTTTCACCTTCCATTCAAAGTTCTGCCGCATTGCAAAATGGCCTACTAGTCTCTTCAAATCCTTTTTCGTTGGAAAAAGCTGGCCTTTATATATCATACTTGTAGGTTCATCTTCAAACAAGTTCCTGCTTCCACCAATACCAAACGAGTATGATTCTGCTCATGGAATAACCCATGTTGTGGCATTATCAGAATCATCTGCAGTTACATTAGCCATCCCCTTGGAGGTCCCAGCTATATCTGGTGCACTAGAACTAAATCTGTGTACATATCTTACACGTCTTTCCGTTTCGACAGGTTCTGCATCATCCTGATTGTCCTCTATATTTTCTACAGAATTTAAATTGCCCTCATTATCCACCTCATTATTCACCCCAACATTCAGTGCTATATTCTCCTCATTGTTGATGTCATTGTAGATCTCATTGTATTGGTGGCTGTACTGTCTACCATTCATCTAAATATGACAACCAAATACATCGTCGAATTGAGGTCCCAGTCTATTATCATGGGCGGCTACTTCCGGTGGGACAACACATATGTTTTCTCGACCATCAATCCAACTTCTTTCTCTGAACAACTGGTTGCTTCCGCCTGACGATCGAAATTGTTGGGTGTTATCAGGATAAGGGATATCTTCACCAATGACACCTCCTGCTGGCCTCTCGATTAGAATAACACATACTTGAGGGATCACCCTATCTTCACCTAGCATAAACTGAACATCGTCATTGTTTCTTATAAATGTACGACATGTAGTCCCATGAACCAATTGATAGAGACTGTAGCTCAGCACTGTATTTGTTCTCATCAAACTTCACAATGGTTTGTACGATCGACACCAGTTCGTCGTAACTCAAATTCTTTGACACATACAAACCTTGGTTATCAGAACCTAAATATCTCTTATTTTCGTCTGGTAATTGCTCCCATCGGCCGTTGTAAGATATGACTATTCTCACCCTATCCCTTGTCCTGTCAAAACCATTAATAAGGAAAAAATATTTCATATTAAATTTACAATTATAAAGGATTAAACAAAAATCAAAAGTGTAAGATATGAAGTTTTTTTTTTTAAACTGATCGAGTTTTTTTTGTACATGATCGAGCCATTTTTGTACATGATCGAGCTTTTTCTAGCGGGGATCAAGCTTTTTTTGTTTAAGACCGAGCTCTTTTTCTACATAATCGAGTTTTTTTATATATGGCTTGAGTTTTTTTTTCATATGACTCAAGCTTTTTTCAATATGGCTCGACCTTTTACTTTTACGGATCAAGTTTTTTCTTTTACGGATCGAGCTTTTTTGTGAGCGAACAACCTTTTTTTATGCGGGATCGAGTTTTTTTTGTACGGGATCGAGCTAATTGTGTGAGGGATCGAGTTTTTTTTTAGTAAGGATCGAATTTTTTTTCTGATGGATCGAGCCTTTTTTTGAGGGATCGAGCTTTTTTTTTTACGTATCCAGCATCCATTTTTTGGATCGAGTTTTTTTTGAATTTGATCGAGATTTTTTTTTCAAATTTTCCAACTTTTTTACAATTTTTTCGACCTTTTTTTTAAAATATTTCCAGCTTTTATGCTCAAGATTATAAACTTGTTTGCACCACTACAACTCAACTCGGCCAAATATATATACAAAAAACTATGCATACATGTTCATTCATACTTTGTAAAAAGTTTACAACTCCAGGACATCAACATAAAAAAATTGAGACAATATGTTCATAAATGTTCATACAGTGTTATACCACACAGAAATACAATAAAAAATGGAAATGAAGATTAGAAATATTAATTTACCTTCTTCTGCAATATCTGGAATGAATCTCGTTTTCTGATGAAAAAATAGAGTAGGTGATTGATTTTCAGACAACTTTTTTGGACGACAGCCTTTAAAGAATAAAATATCGATTATTTAAGGGTAATTTTGATAGCTCACCATAATATGTGTCTTTTAAACTTAACTTAAAATAACAGTAATATCAATACAAGTGAAAAAAAAAGATGACATTTCTCGCCGTTTCTACTCATTAATTCAGAAATTCTAATGCATTAAATTTTGAATTTGAATCTAGAATGACCTAACACCAACAACGACAATAATCTCTGAAATCTCCCTGTCACGTGACAGCGTCCTTCGAAACTGCATTAGATAACACGTGCCATCCCAATTTGAACCTAAAAGAAACCCCCAAAAACCAAAAACCAAAAACCAAAACCAGAAAGAAAACCCTCTTCTCTCCCTCTTGTCTTCTCAAAATCAACGAAGCCATGGAAGCTATACTCACAGACTGTGTACAGAACAGTCTCCGCAATTTCATGTACCACAACGCCAGTTTCCTCTGCGAACGTCTCTGCGCCGACTTCCCTTCTGAGGTACCACTGATTTTCACAAAACCTTCTATTCTCTCTCTTTTTTTCTTTTTTCTTTTCTTTTTCTTTTTAGTGTGACTGGTCAGTGATTCAAACTGGAAGATAAAATCCAAATAAATTTAATTAGGATTTTTTAATTTAAATTTAAATTTACTACCGAATCGAACGTTGTAGTTAACCATTAACACTGACTCTGTCTGATTTATTAAATTGATTTTTAGATAAGTTCGGTGTTTGGATTTTTTTTTTGGGTATTGTTTGTGGCACTAGCATCTAGCTATGGGATGTTCTTGATTTTTCACTTACTAGGTCTCACTTTTAAATCATAATTAAATATTATTATTTATTATTTTTATTTTATGTAATTGTGTGGCAAGGCTAAATTCGGTAGAATGTGAGTAGTTGACACTGGATTAATCAAACTTGTTAGTTGTTAGTGTGTGTATAGCGTTATTCATTACATGAATTGATTGCTGCAAAGTTCACAGTTTGAAATTAAGACGAGTGTTTGCTCTATATGTTGTGATTTCATGACTTTATTGATTTGATATAGATATCAATTTCATGCGCATGGAAGGCACTGCATTGCTTCTTATGATTTATTGAGTTTTTATGTTGCTTCACGATCATTACTTTCTCTCGTATGCAGATAAATTTGCAATTGTTAGCTGCCTGCTACTTGCAGAACAATCAGGCTTACTCTGCATATAATATTTTAAAGGGTGTGTGTTATGATTTTACTGTTTCTATAATTCATTACTAACTTTTTGCAATTGATTTATTGTGTTGTTGCTCATCAATGGATCTTTGTTCTTTTTTGTTTTCATTATTATATGAAGGAACGCAAATGGCTCAATCACGCTACTTGTTTGCGATATCATGCTTTCAGATGAATCTTCTTAGTGAGGCTGAAGCTGCATTAAGTCCTGTTAACGAGCCGAGTGCAGAGGTATTTAGTGTTAATTTATATAGGAAAATACACTGTTGTTAATGTGGTTTCTTTCAAGAGTTTTAACTGAAACAAAATCCCAATCATTACACTAACGTAATCAAACTAGAGAGTGAAATTAATGGCATGGTATAATACCTGTTTCTTATATACTGTAAGCTGTAATATATCTAGCATTGCTTATCTTTTTATTTTTGGACGAAGGCATTTAGTTTTGTTTGTTTATAAGGATGAAGACAGCTTGCTCAGCATTACTTGTGTTTTCTATGCAGGTACCAAATGGTGCTGCTGGTCACTACCTTATTGGGCTTGTTTACAGGTTGCTTTCCACTTCTCCAAATATTTATGTCATCACTCAATCCCTGAGGATGTAGTTCCCTTTCTTTGATGTTATTGGTTTACAAGTGAAAGTCATTGTTAAATGGTCTGCATCGCTAGAGATATGTGGAGGAAATTACTTTTGAAGTTGGGTTAAAATGTTCATCGAAGTATTGACATAGTTGACACCTATTCCTTAGGTTGTTCCTACCGTATTAGTATAGCACCGGTGTCTTATCCAGTGTTGCTTGACATTAGATGGACATTGCCGATTGAGTTGTCAAGAACATAATTCTATTTCTTTGTTCATTTGTAGGTCCTTTTTGTTGCTTCTTTTATTAGTTGTAGACTTAGATGATAGGATTAAATTTTGATTTTCAAGGATTTCGATCGTTTAATTTTTGAACCGGTGGATTCAGAAGTATCGAATTGTTTCCATGCACTGATTGGGGATTTATCTGTATTCAGGTACACCGATAGAAGGAAAAGTGCCGTTCATCACTTTAAGCAGGCCTTGGCTATAGATCCTTTACTGTGGGCTGCATACGAGGAATTGTGTATATTAGGTCTGTACAAAAAACACCCTCATGGCTTCCAATTCTTCCTTGCACAGTTCTAAAGGCCTAAGTTGATAAAATCTTAAAGCTGGAGCTGATGATTCAATTCTTGAGCTGATTTAAATCAATCAGAATCATATTGATCTGGTGATTGTGGAAGTCAAATTAACTGAATAACCATTGTGAACAAATGGCTCTGAAAATTGATCTTTTGTTTTTCATTCCTATATGTGAACCAACTACATTAGTATTTCACTAATGCTTTGAGGTGACACTTGCTCTGTAATGACATGACTTAAATATTTTGCAAAATTTGTGTGTGTTCTTATATGATTATGCCACGTAGAGGTGTGCTTCATAACCATTGCGGGTTTGCAATTAATCTGACTTTATTTTTCAGATGGTTTCTTTATTCAGTTTGCTAGTTGAAGACAGTCCTGCTTGCTGTAATTGATACTGATGTAACGAAACCTCACTATTTATCTGCAATTTTGCAAATGAGACCAGCAATGTGTTACTGGTGGGGTTGGAATAAAGAGTAAAGACAGTGTAATTTTTTTTTTTGGCAGAAGGCCATTTCTACTTTCTCTGTCTTCTCTCTTTTTATCAACTTTAGTTGCTATGAGTGACGAGTCATTAAATGAGTGCATGTCTTCAGTTACCTTATGTATGGGCTTTAATTTATTTAAGCATGATTATTTCATGCGGGGTACGATTTTCGTTTTTCTTTTAATGATGATTTCTAAATTGACCTGTCTACGTTTAGAGAACTTAATTAACTTTCTTGTTAACTTAGTTTCAAGCCAATGTGTTTGTCATACAATTAGCCTTGGTGAGCTACTAGTTTGTCCTTGATTGATAACTCTTTATTTTCTGTTTAGATTAAATAAGACTCCTGTTAATGGGAAGTATATTTTGGTTTCAAGTGTCATTTAGTGCCTTTCTTGTATTTGTATAATTATACTTGAATCGTGGGCTTATGGTTTGTTTCATTGAATGTTTTAGGTGCTGCTGAAGAAGCAACTGCAGTTTTTGGTGAAGCAGCTGCCCTTTGCATTCAAAAGCAGTACTTACAGCATGGGTCACCTTCACAAAACTTGTACTTATCCAGTGAAGATCGCAATATTGTTTCTTCTAAAATTTTTGGTTCTGAAGATGTCAGTCCTAGGCAGTTGAAACACATGCAAGGCAATAACCTTAGAGATATACCGGGAAATAATTATGGCGGTGCTATGCTAGCTGGAGCTGCTGGTCAACCTCTAAATGGTGGCCCTTCAAGTATATCATTCTATAATACACCTTCTCCAGTGGCCACACAGGTACGATAATGTAAAGTGTATTTTTCTAAAGTAAAGCTATGGATAAAGTTTTTTACATTTTGCTGTTTGTAATTTCATTAGTTGTAGTGTCATTTCATTAGTGGTGGCGGCACAGGTACGATAATGTAAAGTGTTTTCATTAGTTGTAGTGTCACTCGTTTGTAATATCATTAGTTGTAGACTTCTTGTGTCACACACACACATATAGAAGAAAACCTAGCAGATTTTTCTTGTTGATATATCATTTGTGTCATCTTGAGCCAGTGTACAAACACATATATAAGAAAACCTAGCATATTTTTCTTGTTGATATATCATTTGTGTCTTCTTGAGCGAGTTTACACACACACACACATTTTTCTTGTTGATATATCATTTGTGTCTTCTTGAGCCAGTTTACACAACACACACATTTGTGTCTTCTTGAGCCAATTTGCACACACCACACACACCACACACACCACACACACACACGGATTTTTCTTTTGATATATCGTTTGTGTCTTCTTGAGCCAGTTTACACACATTTGTGTCTTCTTGAGCCAGTTTACAGAGAGAGAGAGATTTTTCTTGTTGATATATCATTTGTCTTCTTGAGCTAGTTTACACACACATTCGTGCCTTCTGGAGCCTGTTGATAATTTGATATATCATTTGTCTTCTTGAGCCAGTTTGCACACACACATTTGTGTCTTCTTGAGCCAATTTACACACAAACACACACACACACGAAAACTTAGCATATTTTTGTCGACCCAGTTTTTTTGGGCACACACACACACACACGAAAACTTAGCAGATTTTTGTCGAGCCAGTCACTCCCACACACACGAAAATTTAGCAGATTTTTGTCGAGCCAGTTTTTTTGGACACACACGAAAACTTAGCAGATTTTTGTCGAGCCAGTTTTTTTGGACACACACGAAAACTTAGCAGATTTTTGTCGAGCCAGTTTTTTTAGGCACATACACACGAAAACCTAGCAGAATTTTGTCGAGCCAGTTTTTTTGGGCGCACACGAAAACCTAGCAGATTTTTCTCGAAAACACACACACGAACACCTAGCAGATTTTTCTCGAAAACACACACGAAAACCTAACAGATTTTTCATGAAAACCTAGCATATTTTTCTCGAAAACACACGAAAACCTAGCAGATTTTTCTCAAGCCAGTTTTTTTGGGCGTGCGCGTACACACACAAATATAAAAGAAAACCTAGTAGGTTTTTCTTGAGCCGGTTTGCACGCTCTCACAGACGCACATATATAAAAGAAAACTTAGCAGATTTTTCTTGACTCATTTTGCACACACACAAAAAAGAAAACCTAGAAGATTTTTCTTGTTGATATATCATTTTTGTCTTCTTGAGCCAGTTTTCATTTGTCTTCTTGAGCCAGTTTTCACACACACATACATTAAAGAAAACATAGCAGTTTTTTCTTGTTGATATATTATTTGTGTCTTTTAGAGCCGGGTTTTTTTTTTTTTTTTTTTTTGAGTATGTCTAAGTATCTAACTGAAAACACACACATACATACTACATATATATACATACACACACACACACACACACACACACACACACACACACATATAAGAAAACCTAGCAAATTGTTCTTGTTGATATATCATTTGTG
This sequence comes from Dipteronia dyeriana, assembly GCA_032871835.1. Taxonomy (NCBI): domain Eukaryota; kingdom Viridiplantae; phylum Streptophyta; class Magnoliopsida; order Sapindales; family Sapindaceae; genus Dipteronia; species Dipteronia dyeriana. The sequence goes on along the minus strand of CM065300.1, from coordinate 49,647,349 downwards.
TCTTCTTGAGCCAGTTTTCACTCACACATATATATACATACATATAAGAAAACCTAGTAGATTTTTCTTGTTTTCTTGTTGATGTATCACTTGTGTCTTCTAGAGCCTTTTTTTTTTTTTTTGAGTATATCTAACTAAACGTGCACACACAAGCAAACCTAACAGATTTTTCTTGTTGATATATCACTTGTGTCTTCTTGAGCCAGTTTTTTTTTTTTTTTCTTTGTATGTATATCTAACTAAACACACACACATAAGAAAACCTAGAGATTTTTCTTTTTGATATATCACTCGTGTCTTCTTGAACCATTTTTTTTTTGAGTATATCTAACATAAGAAAACCTAGAGATTTTTCTTGTTGATATATCACTTGTGTCTTCTTGAGCCAGTTTTTTTTTTTTTTTTTTTTTAGCTAACTAAACACACAGGTATAAGAAAACCTGGAGATTTTTCTTGTTGATATCACTTGTCTTCTTGAGCCCGTTTTTTTCTGAGTATATCTAACTAAACACACATATATCTAAGAAAACCTAGAGACTTTTCTTGTTGATATATCACTTGTGTCTTCTTGAGCCAGTTACATCCTAACTAAACACGCACATATATATAAGAAAACCTAGAGAATTTCTTGTTGATATATCACTTGTGTCTTCTTGAGCCAGTTTTTTTTTGAGTATATCTAACTAAATGCGCGCACACACACACCTATAAGAAAACCTAGAGATTTTTCTTGTTGATATATCACTTGTGTCTTCTTGAGCCATTTTTTTTTTTTGTTTTTTTGTTTTGAGTATATCTTACTAAACACACACACATAAGAAAAACTAGAGATTTTCCATGTTGGTAGATCACTCGTGTCTTCTTGAGCCAATTTTTTTTTTGTTGAGTATATCTAATTAAACACACACATAAGAAAACCTAGAGATTTTTCTTGTTGATATATCACTCGTGTCTTCTTGAGCCAGTTTATTTATTTATTTATTTATTTTTATTTTATCTAAATAAACACACACACACACATATAAGAAAACCTAGCAGATTTTTCTTGTTGATATATCATTCGTCTTCTTGAGCCAGTTTTTTTTTGAGTATATCTAACTAACCACACACACATAAGAAAACCTAGCAGATTTTTCTTGTTGATATATCTTTTGTGACTTCTTGAGCCAGTTTTTTTTTTTTTTAGTATATCTAACTAAACAAACACACAAAAAAGAAAACCTAGCAGATTTTTCTTGATGATATATCATTTGTGACACACATAAGAAAACTAGCAGATTTTTCTTATTGATATATCGTTTGTGTCTTCTTGAGCCAGTTTTTTTTAGTATATCTAACTAATTTGATTCTCACTTTTTCATTGTCTTTTCAACGTGGGATCAATTTGTAGATAGGAACCTTAACAAGTTATTTTATATCTGTAGACAAAATTCTAACCTTTAGATTAAAGGGTTTCAATTGTTAGGATTAACTCATTTTTTTGAAAAGATAAGATTTGACGCATTGGAAATACACACTTTCACTCTGTTTCCTCTCTTCACTTTCAACTTCATTTTAGCTCTCTTCTCTCACTCTCCTGTCTCCGCCATCTTTAACAGAAAAACATGGTTCATGTTTCACTCACTCTTCTTATCACTACTAACGTTGGAAGTTCAAATATTCACTATTACTTCTTTTGTATTTTGGTTGTGGACATGAATTACGTGTGTTTTTAATTCAGATGAGTTTTTATTGAGAGCTTATTTGCTTTGCCAGTTTCTATAACCTTTCTCTGTGTGTGTAAGGTAGACCATCAAACTGAGCAATCTGCGGTTTTGCAGTTGTCAGGTGTCGCTCCTCCGCCTTTGTGTAGAAATGTGCAGCCAAATTGTCCAAATCTAAACACACTTGTTACTGATAGCTCTCCAAGGTCAACTGTGAACTCTACTATTCAGGCTCCTCGGAGAAAGTTTGTGGATGAAGGAAAATTACGAAAGGTTTTAAATGCATCTATATGTAATTATATATATATATATATATTTAGGGTTTGTACTTTGTTGGATATGTCTTTTCCAATACAGTTTTCTAAAGTAGATCTTTTTCTAGTAAAACTCTTAACAAAAAATACTCAAGGTGGTTTGATTGTTAATTAGAAAAGTACTTTTATTCCAGTTTGTGGAGTTCATTGTAAAAGTTGGAATACGAGTGAATCATTGATGGCATGTTGCTCATTTGAAACATCCATCTGCATCTTCTGGAACTATAGATTTCTATATTCACCTTGCACTCATGGATGTTTACTGTTTTTTTTTTAGATTTCAGGGAGGCTCTTTTCGGATTCTGGCCCACGACGAAGTACAAGACTTGCTGGAGAGGCAGGGGCCAACACTAACGTGGGTGGCAATACTACATTAGCTGCAAATGGAAATACAAACTCTTCAAAATATCATGGAGGTTCCAAGTTGGCTTCTGTCGCTATTCGTTCTGTAACAGTTCGTAAGGGACAGTCTTGGGCCAATGAAAACATTGACGAAGGTGGTGTTTCTTCATTGATTTAATTCATTCTGTGAGCAATATTATCCTATTAGGATTGAAGGTGAATAAGATGGCTGTAATTCCATAACATACTTGTTTAGAAACATTATTATCATTTGATTCATTATTTGTGGGGTACAGCATGCGATCTTCAACTGTCACTCTGTAAGAAAACTTCAGTTCAGTTTCTTGGTCAAAGGTGTTGGTTTGGTTGTTGTCTCTGTTCTTCTAATTACGAAGAATTTGTAATTGTTTTATTCCTTTTCCTTCACTAAATAAGGATAACCATAATTGATTTGGACCATTTGGTATCTTCGAAAATGCAAAAGATAATGATGAATGAAATAGTCCGATGCTCTTCTATATTTATCTGAACTCTTTCTTTCAATTTCTATTATTCTTTTGAGGGAAATGATTTGGGTATTTAGATTATCTCTCTTTGGTTTAGTTTTCCTATGTTTCTCATATCCGATGTTCATTTGCATCTCTATATTAAGTTTCTGAAGCCAGATGATGAGTAAATTGACTTAATGTGTGAAAGAAATTAACGCGTGTTCAAATTAGTTATTCCTTGTGAAAGTGCTCTTAAGTGAGAAAGAATAAAATCACTTGTTTCACCCATGAACTTATGGAGCATGCCAAATTGTCAACTTATGATGAATTTTTCCTTAACCATGATCCTTTGATCTGATTGCAACTAGTGAAGAAGTTTGTAATTTGATGTTGGGTCTGTGGACAAGTATATAGGAGATAAAGTTGTTCCTTTATTCATCGTCAATAAAATTATAGGGGCAACTCCAAAGTTACTAATAAACTGCAATAACACACACACACACACACACACACACACACTTACACACTTGTGCCCCCAGTATTGCCTTTGATTATGTTCTTGTACATGCACCTATGCGTACATATGGTTTTCTTTTCTCAAGCATTTAGCTTTCTTTGGAAGTTCATTTTGGCCTCCAAATCTTGGATTATGAGTAGTATTTTTCTTTGATGCAACAAGCACTTTCTATTTGCTTATTGCTTTCTCGCTGCTGTCCATTTATCATTAAACTATTACTTAGATTTCGTTTTTGTACATCTGTTTTAGGGATACGCAATGAGGCTTTTGATGATTCTCGGGCAAATATTACATCCACAGTTTCTAGTTCTTTTCCCACTAGTGATACTAGATCTCTTGCACAGGAAGGAGGGACTGTGCCAGGAGTGGCTGTCATGAGTAGCTCAAGAGTCATAAATGGTACTTCAGAAATATTCAGCCTCTTGAGAATTCTAGGGGAAGGCTATAGACTTTCCTGCATGTACAGATGCCAGGTATTACATGGTTATAGTTCAAGAGATGTGAGTTTTCATTCTTACAACTTACAAGTGTGTAATTGTGTGAATTAAGCTTCCGGTTATTGCAGGACGCACTGGATGTCTATCTGAAACTACCACACAAGCATTATAATACTGGCTGGGTGCTTTCCCAGGTAATTTGGGTTGAAAAACTAGGATGATGAGTTTATTTTCTATAAAAGCAGAGGAAAATAATAGCTTAGCTTTAGTGTTTGTCTACAGTACCTGGTACTGCTTGTGTACAGTACCTGTTATTGTTTGTCATATACTCATATGGGTAGTACTGTTCAGGGTTTTTTTAAGCTCACGTTTTTTTATTTACCCTATGATTGTATTGTTTGAGAATTTGGTGGTAAAAATCTTTTTATTGTGATATTTAATAATAAAGTTCTCTGGCAATCAAAATTGAACTGAATTTTTTGCTTTTTGGTGTTCCTGAAATTTCTTTGAACTTCATTAATAGTCTACATTGTATTCCATTGTGGAGAATTGTGCATTACATTAAGATGAGTAGAAAATTTAACCTGCTTTTGTTCTTTATCCTCCATTTGTTTTGATGTAAAGTATTTCATAGTATAAAAACTAAAACGTTTTCAGTGGCTATTATATTAAAACTTCGCTTCTCAGAATCTGGCATCTGACTTGAGGATTTTGAATGCAGGTTGGAAAATCATACTTTGAGCTGGTTGATTATTTAGAAGCTGACCGTGCATTCAATCTTGCTCGTCGGGCATCACCCTATAGTTTAGAAGGAATGGATATATATTCTACAGTTCTATTTGTGAGTTGCTTTTTCCTTTAGATTAATATGTTCATTGTGCTTTAATTATTGCTATTGTGCATGTGAGTTGCTTTTTCCATTAGATTAATATGTTCATTGTGCTTTAATTATTGCTATTGTGCGTAGTTATCAATATTCACAGTAAGTTATTTTTCCTCTATTGCAGCACTTGAAAGAAGGTATGAAGTTGAGTTACCTTGCTCAGGAGTTGATAACAACGGATCGCTTAGCTCCTCAATCATGGTAGCAATATCAAACCTTGCTAAACAACAAAAGCATTCCCATCCTTATTATTGTTTTAAATCAGTTCACTATGTATCTTTTGCAAGTGTTGTTTCATTTTTCACTTTCAGAATCTTGATTCTCTGTACATAAAATAATGTCTTGGGTTATTTCGCATCTATATAAATTTTTGATAGGTGTCCAGCAGATATTTATATCAAACCGTATTTTATGAAAAAGATATTTGGTCATTCCCTCACACTATTGCAACCAAAAATATGTTAACCTTCAGATCTGGAATCTCTTACCAAAAATCTTTGTTTTGTTATTCAATTATAAGATTCTGTAATCTTAATCATTTATATTAAATAATATAATCTTTTGCCTGATATGGGTCCTTTTTCCTCAGTTATCTGCCTTTTACAACTCCTTTAACATGGTTGCATTTGTGACAAGACCTTGCTATATAAAACTTCCACCTATCATTTTTCTCATATTAATCTAAATCTCCAGAAACACTGGAATATGCTTTTTGCCAATGTAAGGGTGGTTCAAAAGCCAGGAAGCCAATCTATTAGTGTCTATTGTAGCTACATGCGGAGTTCTTGTTTTCATTAGTATCTTTTTTTCCTTATACTTTTTAATTGAATGGGGCTGTAGGTGTGCCATGGGAAACTGTTATAGCTTGCAGAAAGACCATGAAACAGCTCTGAAAAATTTCCAGCGAGCCGTGCAACTGAATCCAAGATTTGCATATGGACACACCCTCTGTGGTCATGAGTATGAAAAAGCTTTTTCCTTTGTGATGATAAACAACTCTATTTGATGGTTAAATCAATTGTTAAAATGTCTCAACTTTTGTTGAAGTTTTCTTATTATTACCTTCAGATATGTAGCTTTGGAGGATTATGAAAACGGAATCAGAAGCTACCAGAGTGCCCTTCGAGTGGATGCAAGACATTACAATGCCTGGTATGGGCTGGGAATGATCTTTCTTCGCCAAGAGAAATTTGAGTTCTCGGAGCATCACTTTCGAATGGCTTTCCAAATAAATCAACGTTCGTCTGTTATAATGTCTTATCTTGGGACAGCTTTGCATGCCTTACAGGTTGGGCAATTTGCTATTTTGTTTACAATATCTTGGCATGCGGGAAGTGCTGTTACCTTTGACATTTGACACGTTTTTGATAAATTGTATCTTTTATCTGACAGAGAAGTGAAGAAGCTATCGAGATGATGGAGAAGGCTATTTTAGCTGACAAGAAGAACCCTCTTCCCATGTATCAAAAAGCTAATATACTCGTAAGCTTGCAAAATTTTGATGAAGCCCTTGAAGTTCTGGAGGAACTTAAAGAATATGCACCTCGTGAAAGTAGTGTGTACGCTTTGATGGGTAAGATCTATAAAAGGTGCAATATTCACGAGAAGGCGATGCTTCATTTTGGTCTTGCTTTGGATTTGAAACCATCTGCAGCCGATGTCGCGAGCATTAAGGTATTCGTGTTGATATGTTTGTGATAAGACGATATCATATCTGTTCATTATCTTATTATCTCTAAAATTTTGAACAGGCTGCTATCGAGAAGTTGCACGTACCAGATGATATAGATGACAACCTATAATACTACCTGCTTTGTAAGTTCAGCAGAGAATGAGAAAGATGTTGTAAATTGTCTGGCTCAGAATATTTCGCCCCGGGGGATTGGCCTGCTTGTGCTTTCGACTCATGGCCAAACGATTCTCAATGCTTATTTATTTGCGTGGTGGCCTCGTTGTAATCAGCGGATCTTGTGAGAGTGACCTCAGTTTTGTAGGTGATTCACACTAACAGAAGACTTGATGTAACAAAAGGTTGTGCAATGTGGTCATACTTGTAAGATTAGTTGTATTCCCAGGCCGGGAAAAGAAAAGAAAAGAAAAGAAAAGAAAAGAAAAAGAAAAGGTCTGTTAGTTTGTATTTGTTGATAATAGTATATTTTTCCCGATCCATTAACATTCTGAGTTTTATATTCTAATTTGTTATGATATAGTTTCTGCCTCATAGCCAGATTATTTATTATATTTAGAAATTTAAGTTTTATTTTTCTATACCAATTGGGATCATAACTGGCTATTTATTATATTTAGAAATTTAAGTTATAATTTTCTCTACCAATTGAGATTTGTAACTAGGGGTGGTAAAAATCCCTAGCCTGCCCTAAACCGGTGGGGTTCTGATCCGTTTAGGATGGGTTTGAAGCATTAAAAATTGGGTTCGGGTTGGGTTTGGGTCAAACTTTTTTGATCCGTTTTTTTATCGGGTTGGGTATGTGTCGGCTTTTTATGTTTCAATTCGTCCTATTTGATCCGGTATATATATATAAAGAGAAACAAATCAATAATTGTTATGAAAACATTATTTAATGTTTCAATGTGAGTGAATGTTCACATTAAGAAATCAAGTTTATCATCTTCCTAACTTCTTTTGTAACACGCAAATGATTTATGATCAATTAATGCAATTATGTTGTAATTTTTATCTATTATTGTGTAAGTTACGGTTGTAAAGATTTGTAAGACTATAAATATGAGCCTTTATCTTTATGTATGTAGAGAAGTATTGAGGAATAAAATGATCTCTAATATCTTGGGTTATATTTATTCCATTGTGTTCTTATTAATTTTATTTATTTCATAATACGTTATCAGCATGAGTCTTAAACTATTATATGTTTCAGTTTTCAAATTTGAAAATTTCTTGTTTGAAGACAATATGTAATATGATCCAAATTCGATAAGTGATAAGATATGCCAATTTTTTGAAGAGGTCGAAAGTTCCAAGCAATTGTAAAGTATTTCCTTATCTAATTTTGGGCTAAGAAAAAAAAAAGAATTGATTTATATTATTTCTCTTCTTAATTTTGTCATTAATATTCATTGAGTTGTCAATAAAAGAAAATAAAGATTAAATGATTGTATTATAACCAGAAAAGTGTAAAAATGAAATTAATTATATTACAACCCAAAGATCGTAAAATCAAAGAACCTAAAGCTCGATTTGATTATATATATATATATATATATATATATATATATATGATAATTGTTAAATCAAAAGCCTGACGCTTGATCTAATGTCTAAAGATTGTAAAATCAAAAAACTTGGAACTCAATTTAGTATTTGGAGATTGCAAAATCAAAAAGCCTGAAGTTTAGCATAGTATTATTGAAAATTATGGATTGCAGTTAAATCAAAATATAAAATTTTGAACTACAAATCAGAACTCGGAGTTTTGAATTTCAATTGATTTGCTTATTTTTGGAGCCCGAAACTCTCAATTCATGATTTTTAATTATAAACATACGGTTAATATATGAACTTAAAGTTCATATAAAATTCTACATTAACATCAAATACGAATTTTGTTTGGAATTTAGAGTTACAGAATTGGAAATCATAACTATAAAGTTATGATATTATCGAACATTAGAACATTAGAACATTAAGTTTCAATATTAGTATAACTAAATCATGCAATAGTAAGTGGCTTTTTTGTTTTTCTAGCAATATTAATAACGTATATATTTGAGTATACTATTAGTTTATATCATGTTTTTCATGGTTGAACAAAATAATTATTTTTGATTAAAAAATCATTGGCATTACCCAATTTGATTAATATCATTTATTGAAGTGAATGTTATATATAATCGTAGTGATGATTGTAGGTATTGTTATAATTAAATAATTATTGATGTCAATGTGATCACTATAATGAAATATAATTTGTTCTACCAGAGGTGGAATAACACCAAACCAAAACAAGAAAATTGAAAGGATGTAAAATACACCTTCTAATAATTATAAAAGTTTGCTTGCTATATATTGTTTATCTAAAATATTTTGTTGATTTTTAGCAAGAACAATGAACACTGCAGAAGAGCTAATATATGTTACAAAGTGAAAACAAATTATGTGAAAATGACACTTTGTATTTTATTAAATCTAGAAGATCTACTATATTAGAAATTGTCCTTAGACAATTAAGAATGTTATATCCAAGTAAGTATTCAAATATAAGTTATTTATAGTTATTATGCTTCAATTTATTCCGCAAGACTATTTAACTATTTTTATGAGTATGTCCGGTGGTTGTCACTATGGTGAATCTTCCACATCAGAAAATAAATTTAGTTTTATTTTTCGTGGTTCCTAATGTTATTAGATTTGATAGATGTATATAAAACCATAAGTTTCAAACTCAAATACAATTAAGAACTTAAAGTTTTGATTTGAGTATAAATTGTTGAATATTCTGAATATGAAGTTTTGAAATTTGAACATGAAGTTTTGAATCAAAAGATGATCTAAATTTGATCTAATAATAGTTCTTACAATTTGAAAATTAACATTATGATTTATTTTTCAAGAATCTGAAGCTTCAAATATATGATTTTTCAATTATAAACCAGCAGTTCCAACACGAACTAGAAGTTCCAAATAAAGAGTTTTTAAGAACTTGACATTGTAGGGAAAAATCAAATGAAAACGGCGGAAGCGAAAAAAGGGGTTTGATTATATTTTAAAAATTTTCTTTTAAAAGAAAGAACCTTAACCCTTGATCAACTAACATATATTAAAGTATTGTACATTTTTCTCGTGACGTCTTCCAATCCAATCACGAACGTGAATCACCTAGGAGTGTGAGCTCCCTTTCTTTGAATTGTATACCTGAGGATGGAAAACAAACATTTTTTTTGTTAGTCACAATAATCCTCCAAGAGAAAACCCAATAACGTTTGATCACTTGTGAATTATCATTCTATTTGATTGAAACTCGCGTGAACCCGATTCGATTTTCGTATACAAAATCCTTTTGATGTAAAGAATACTAGTACACTATCGAACACAAAAACGTTCCCTATTTTCTTTATGTTTGGCCGAATTCAACACACTATTTCTATGAGTTGACCGAATTTTATCTAGAGCAAAAACTAAATTTTTCTCTCTCAAAATTCTATGTTGGCCGAAATTTCTCTTAAATAAAAACTAGGCATTGGCCGAATTTTAAAGCCATATATATATAGGAGACTAAATCCTCTCCTAAAGAGGACTTACTTGGCGGGCAAGAATCCTCTCTCTAGGAGGATTTACTTTGTGACCAAGAATCCTTACTCAAAGAAGATTTCTTTTCAACAAAAAGACTCCTAATCCAACTCAGTAATGTATTTATTAAGTAACCAATTATTGAATATAAATTAAATTGTGACTATATCAAAACTTCATAATATGACCAACTGTCAATTTAGAGTTTTTAAAAAAATCAAAAACTTCCTAATTTAATTAGATAAATAAATGGAATTTATTTATCTACTTATCAAATATAGTATTTGATACTTATCGTATTACCAACAATAATATGACACTTGGAGACCTTCTCCAACTAGGAAAAAGATTCTGAATTTTAATTAAACAATTAATTAATTAATAAATTTATTAATTTCCATTAAATATTTAAATAAAAAACAATATAATTAGCTATTATATATAGCCTTGCCGCCCAAGTCCATAAAATGACCTGTATATTGTTTTTCCTATTTTATTAAATCCATTGATTCTTAATAAAAAGTCCACATGTGAACTAGACTCATTCTTACTGAAAGAAACAAGTTCACATGCCTTAATACAATTTTAAATGGACCCATAAATTGGTTCGGTAGAATATATTAAGTGATCAATGCAAGTTCGTGTGGATTGAGGATCTTGACGGACTATCTAAATTTAAGCTCCAATAGATATAACCTAATCACAATCAACAAATGATTCACTTTGGTCCGATCTATTAATTTTAGTTCATTCCACTAAAGAACTAAAACTAAACTCTTAAATAAAGATAGAATAAGTTAATATTCCTCATTCATACCCTAAACAATCTTAATGGAGATAGTGTATACTCGTGAAGAATACTAGTAATCGCCAAGAGCTCATAGACCGCTTATAGCTCTCCTAATTACCATATTTACTCATATGACCACATTTTAAATTTGGATATTTTGACTTGTCCAGAAGCCATATTTCAATAGACACTATTAAAAACTTAATGTTAAACTTTAATATTTATATCTCAAAACATCCATATGATGATATTCTACTCGCATTTAATAAATGGAGCTACGGTGTCCATATCTATACATGAAGTCCTCTATCGATTAACAAATGAATATCACCAAACTATCGAGGATAGACTATGCTATATAATCATACTCATTGATAGCTCAAATGATAACACTTGCAACCATAAGTCCATCATTTATCTCAGGATTGAGATAGACTCTCCGGTTGTCTTCAAGTTAAAACTTTTATCCATTGACGGTTCTAGATAAAGTATCTCATAGTGATCCTATTCAGTGCACCTAGTGCACTAGATTCCTATAAATTCCTCATTTATTGATTGATTTATTTCATGAACAAACCACATGTTGGGATTTTTATATAATGGTAGTTTAGGCTCTCAAGACCTCAAGAGATGAAGCACCAAATGTAAAATTCTAAGTGCTTGCTTACTTTGAAGAGATAGTTGCACACACTCAGAACTCATGTATAATTCTTGTTAATATATGTTGTGTGTTTATATGTGTGATTTTATGATTTGATAACTCTTCTTGCATGTTTATTTTGATCGCATTTTGCATTTGAAATGACATGCATTATGTGTTGCTTTTACACACACACATTCTTATATGCTTCATTGTCTTACCTTGCTTTCATTATGTGTTTTGGTGTGGTGGATTTTTCAAGTTGAAAAATCCATAACAGGGCAATGCGGGGTACCCTACCCGCGCAGTGAGAAGATTAAGAATTTCAATCTCTCGGTGTCAGGTCAATGCACTGACACTTGCACGGGGTCTGGACTCGTGCAGTCTCGTGCATTTCACTACGTGAGATTTTCATCTCTCTAGTTGAGGCCAATGCGTGGACATTTGCACGACATAGCGCGAGTGTCCGCGGGTCACTGCGCGGGTCCAAACCCGCTCACAGACCCGCACACTACGATGATCTGACAGATTTTATTAAAGCGACAACACTTCATTTTTGTCTCATATATATATGTCTCTTCATTTTCATGTCATTTCAAGAGTTCCATTTTTCAATCTTTTCTCTTAGAACATCCTTCAAGATAAAATATCTTCCAAGAACTCACCTTTATACACTAAAAGCTTTTCCTTTGATCTTAAAAACATCATCTTGCATCATCTAAGTCAATTTAGAGTGCATCCATACATGGTTAAGCATCATCACATCTTGTTTGGTAAGTTTCTCACTATTTTCATATAAGTTAAGTGGTTTTCTTACCAAGCCATCTCTTTTATCATTTGTATGCTCTTAGAATATATTCTAGATACAAATAGAGATTGTTTGTAATGAAATGATTGAGTGTTGTATTGTGATAGCTTCATAGGATTGTTTGATCTATGTTTAGATAAGCTTTATGAAACATGTCATTTAGCTCTTGATATCTAGGATTGTTTTAAATGTCATTTCATTATCCTGGATAAGCATATAACGTTCCCTAGCCTTGTTTGTTATTTGAATATCATCATATATTCACATAGGCAATTTTATTTCTTCATTGAGAAGTAAGATTTATGTTGCTTCCGGGATTAGGTAGCTTAAATCGTAAGCAAGATGGACTAGATTCACTCATACTGGGATTAGGTAGTGGTTGTGGGTTATTTACCGTGATTAGGTTGTAACACCATTATCATTAGTGGATTTGAGGTTCGAGTGTGGCTCACTTAACAGCCCGTGGTTTTTTCCATTTGAAGGATTTTCAAGTATGTCTCAAGTGTCTTTTATTCTTCCGCACTTTTTACACTTGGGATATTATTGTGACTAGTTAGGGGCATTCTTGTCAATTTGATCATTAACGAAAAATTGGGTAAAAAAATACATTAAAATCTGTTCACCCCCCCTCTAGATTAATATTAAACACATCATAATATTTGTTTCAGTTGCTTTGCCTACAAACATCGCACTTTGATGATTTTAGACTCATCATAATACATTTGATCCCACTCAAATGCTAGTAAAAAAATATACAACTTTAACAAGATAAATGCGCCCAACCCTTATCTTAAGTTGTGAATATTATTCAAAACTAACTAAAGAATTGTATCTACTTCATACATATCCTGATGCACGAACAATTCTTCTTTTCTCATAGTCTTTGGACCTTATGATTATTTACTTTTGACAATTATAATAATTAAACTATAAATGCTATAAGATTTGTTAAAACTAGAAATCACTTTATTAATATAAAACGCTTGTTAAAAACATTATTACACTCTTGCTATTGAGCATAATCCTAACAGACATAAGAACATAAAATTTTAGGACCTAAAGTTCTTATTATATGTTTTTATTTAAAAACATTTTATCTCAATTATTTTGTCTTGTGCTAAAAGTATTTATCATATTTCTTGTGAACTATACAACATTTTACATTATATGATTACATGATAGTGAACGTCTATGAAGAACATAACCTTTATTAAAAGTTAACGATGTATCAAAATATTAAAATATTTCATATGAATAGCTATTTCATAACTATTTGTTTTCACTAGTAAATGTCCCTGAAGGACAATAAGACCAAGGAAATTAGTCCTTAAAGGACAATATGACAAACTAAATGAGTTCATATAAAATAATTATGATGATATAAATAGTTCATTGAAGTAAATTTTATCGTCGCTAGGGGGAGAATTATCATAAGTTGATAAACGACATAAAATTATAAGGTATGCATCATCTTGTGAATTGCATGATATGCAGATTAATTTTCAGATGATTTAAATAAAATAATAAAATTACATTCTGCTAATATATAAACCCGGATGATTGTTCCTATAGAACAATTTATGAAATGACAACAAAAATAATCTGTTACATAGTAAAGTCGTAAAATACGATTTTGGTTTAAAAGATATGGTTCCTAGAACTAGAATTTAATAATATGGTTCCTAGAACTGGAATTTAAAAGACCATGATCTTATTTAAAATGATACTTGAGTGACGAATAAATACTCATCATCTAAGGCTCTTGCAGAGCTAGTCTCATAAGTAAAAATAAAATCATGAAGAGTCATATAGAAATGTTAATCTCCCCTATGAGACCGTTGAAGAAAATAAAAGAATCTCAGTTGTCTTAGTAGAGGCACGTGTACCAAATTTAATGTGATTATACTTCTCTTGGAGAGATATTTGTATAGAAAGCAGTGTTCTAGTAAATGCTAGGCGCTAGTCGGGCGGTAGCCCAACGCCTAGCGCCTAGGCGGACTAGGCAGCGCCTAGACGGGTGCCTAGTCTGTTGATTTTTCTTTTACATTTTTTTTCTTCAGAACGAATCAGGTACTACCGATTTGGTCATCAGTGACTCACCACCCACCACATTAATGATAGTTGTTCCTCTACTCAAAAACTTTTCCCATATTTTATATTATTTTTCTTTAGTTTCCCGATAAACCTCCTTCTCTCTTTCTTTTTCAACACAATCAATATTACAATATGTTGTCTCTCGTTCTTTATCTCTCTCTTCATCGTTCTAACTTATTTTCAATTTCAAGATTTCAATTTTTTTTCTCTCTCTTCATCCCTCTATTCACGAAGAAACTCATGTTTATATTTTCTTCTTTGAAACTTATCTTTATCATTGTTTGCGTTTATTTTTTGTCTATTTTTTCCGTCGTGAATGGTGTCAGATCTTGACATCGAGCACCTGAGTTTTATTCTCCGGCACCTCCTGAAGCTTTTGGTTGGGGTGGTGACGACCCACTCACCGGCGGTGACACTTTTTCGGAGATTGGTTTGACTCCGATTAGGAGGAGTCAACAACTTATGACTCCGATTTGCCCCATTTTCAGCCTAATCGTTCGATTTTTCTGGTCAAAATTGGTCAACTTTCTTTTAGCCGCTTAATATGGCAGATTTCATCGAAACGGGACGGCCGGCGTCCGCCTAGCGTATAGGCGGTGCCTAGGCGGCCGATTTTATCGTATTTTTGAACACTGATAGAAAGACATGTCTAGTGTATATTTAACATTAAAGTTATTAGAATAAGCCCTTGAAGAGACATATGAATTACATAATCATGATGAAATAAATTGGTATAGAAACTAAGATCATATATTATTTGCTTTGCACATTATGAAAAATGATGAGGAACTTGTATTATAAATTATAGAAATGTCGACATATAAATTATTATTAAATAAAAGGCAAAGCTATATTCATGTAAAACTTGAAAGCTTTGGACCTGTAGTCCACATGTTTGATGATATCAAACTTATTGAATATTTTTTGTACGAATTAAGATAATAGGTTTATTGTCGAAACCTAGTTTGATAATGAATAAAAATCCTCGAAGGATTTAAATGCCTGAAGCAAGTTATTCAAAGTTATATGAAGTTTTATATAATAAAAATCAAACAATCAAAATGCATTTAGTATATTCGTTAAGGTGAATATTTATTAAAATAATTATATGCTGATTGTGTAAAGCTTATTAAAAATTATGCTAAGTTTATAAATTATAATTATCAGGGTAATAATTTCTAAGATGAAAAGTTTTGAAAAATAATATTTAGTCTCAACTAAAGAGTTTGGTATTATCATGAATCAACATATATAAAGAAAAGGTCCTGAAGTACTTTTCCGTGGATAAAGCACATCAAATGGATTCCTCGATGGTTATTTGATAACTTAAAGTGATGTATGTTCTCATCTCGTTATTGAAAAACTTTTAGGTCCTAAAGTACCAAAAACAAGTTCAATTGTGTTTTTATAATTAAACAACAGAATATCGTATATGAAAAGTTGCACCAATTCAAAAGATGATTTTAGGGTAGATTTTCATATATGATCTCCAAAAAGGTGGTGATATATGAAATTAAAAAAATACGCTCAAGTTTTAATTTTACAGATTTATTTATAAATGCACTACTGGTAATGTCTACTTCTAAACTTGTTGTATCCCTTTTTTCCTATCATTTGCTTTCATTTTTTTGGGTAAAACCATTATATTTAATGGCTAAATAAGCTTGTGCAGGTCATAATAGATGTCCAAGGGTATTTTTGCTAAATTGGAAGAAATCGGGGATTAATGGAAGCGGTTGAAGAATGAAGACAACTTTATACTGTTTGTGCATTAAAGCGTAGTGCACATGTATAACACATTTGCTCCAGAAATGTTGTGCTGTTCGTGAGTTAAAGCGTAGTGCACAAGTATAGCACATTTGCTCAAGAAATATTGTGCTGTTCGTGAGTTAAAGCGTAGTGCACAAGTATAGCACATTTGCTCAAGAAATGTTGTGCTGTTCGTGCGTTAAAGCGTAGTGCGCACGTATAGCGCATTTGCTCCAGAAATGTTGCATTGTTCATGCGTTAAAGTGTAGTGCGCACATATATCACATTTGGTCTAGAAGAGTTGCGCAGTTCGTGCGTTAAAATGTATTGCGCACATACCATACAAAGAAGCCACATTAGTATAATTTATAGGTTTTCGTGCCCTAATTCCTATACCCTATATGTACCTCACTTCATCTCATTCTTAGGCACCTCTACCAAGATCCTTGAGCTCCAAACACTCTCATTACAATCCAAAACCTCCAAGAACCAACCTTTAACCCAAATCTTTCACCAAATCACCTAAAACCTTCATCAAATCACCATCTAAACCCATATCCCACCTTACCTAAATCTCAACACCTCATTTCCTAACCTAGATCAACCGTCAAGACAATATCTTGGAGCAACAGAAGTCAAAAAGAGAAGAAGTCTAGTAGCACAACCAAGCAAGAAATGAGGAGTTCTTTAACGTAGTTTACTCTTATCCTTTCTCTATTTACATTTACTTGTATTCATTTATGATTTGTTGCAATAATATGTACAAGGTTATACTAAACAACCTAGAGAGGGGGGGGGGGGGGGGTGAATAGGTTGTCTCTCACTTTTAACAAATCTTTCGAGACTAGTGAAAAAACCTTGATAAGAACACAAATTAACATTCAACATGATTGTTATGAGAAAAAAATATATTCATGTATGCTCAAATCTCCACTCTTAGTCTACAAAAAATACAACAAGAATCAATGTATCTTATGAACAAATATATTCAATGTAGATAAAATTCCATAAGTTGTACTTAGAGTATTACAATGTGTTACTTTACAACTTGAATGGAATATCACAAGATACAAAGTTATCTAACATACACAAACAATATTGTGTAAGAAAGTCAACTTACATATAAAGTTCTATCCACATTATTCAAATAACAATTACCAATATAAGAGAGATATGGATAGAGAAAAGTTGACACAAAATATAACGTGGTAAACCTCCGAAGAGGAAACATCCACGGGTTAGCAACCACTGGTAAACAAAATACACAAGATATGATAAATCAAATCTCTAGCAATCATTTAGAGCATATATTCACAAAATAGTCAATTAAACTCTAATAGACTCTAAATATAAAATCAAATGTGCTAAACCTAGATCTATTCAACAAATGAGATCTAGCACATGACAAGACTATTAATCATGAAAATATAGTCAATCAAAGCACAAATAGTCCTAGATAAGATGCTAGCACAATACAACTCACAATCATGTGAAAACATAGGTTTGATTGAAACCTAACTCACAATCAAGTTTCTAATTAGCACAACCAACATTTAATTGAAGATCTATCACTCATCAACATATGTTCAAGTCAAATGCACACAAGTAGGAAGAAGACCCAAGGTATTTGAACATTAGAATCAAGGAAATCAAAAGATAAACCAATACCTTGTCAATTTCGAGTACAGTCACGAAAATGGTGTGCTCCACCAGAAATAAATTGAACAAATGACTTCAAGGTTGCTTGGAGATGATAGAGGACGTCAATACGAATCTTCTCCAACTTGAATCACTCAAATAGGATAAGAAATGAGAGAGATATGGTGATTCAAAGTTAAGAAAAAAAACCTGGAAATTTCTACACTACATTTTCTTCTTCCTTAGATTCAAATGAGAGAGATAAGAGATATATAAAGGAGAGGGAACAAAAGAGCATGAAAGGACCAAACCACCCCCTTTGAGACTGCTTCCACCAGATGGCACGTGGGTATCTCGGGGCAGCAAGGAGTTGTGGCCGAGATGGCCACGCGCCATTTCGGGCTTGTACCATGTGATGGCCTTTGGCCATTGTGCTCCTCCCTTGCGTATCTCTCGCGTTCTTCGACCGTTCTTTGTCCTTCGAACTCGGAATTCGAATCCGTTTATGGATTACGAACCGTAACTCTCTCATGGACATGGAAATATAAGACCCTCAACCTAGAAAATAAGAATTCAACTCGATATATAAAGACGAAGACAATGTACGTAACATGACTGGAAAGTATTATAACTTTTGACTCGGAACTTGAAATCAATAGTATGAGTAACCAAAATGATCGAAACTTAATCAAGAATGTTTTAAGACTAAAATCAAGTTCAATATCCATGTTATACAAATATATAAAAATATAAACACAATCCACACTAGAATGCAAACTACATAGAGATAGTCTCCAATCATGTATTTTCCAAAATATGATATTTTCATACCAGTGCATGAGCATTCATCTTCAAGTGTGTGAATGTGTTATAAATGGGCACAACAATCCAGGGACACATATGTATGATTTGTGTGTGTGCCTAAGCCTTGAAAGAGAAAAGAAAGATCTTAATATACCTTTGTAGAAACATGAAGCACTTTTCCCTTTGAAGACTTGAACTTGCTTGAATAGTTGTCATTTCTTCTTTGAAGCTTGAATCATCATGAACCCTAGACAACTAAACAATACAAAGTAAATGTTGTTTTGATATAGAATAATGCCAACAAAACTCACAAACCTAACAATCTCCCCCTTTGGCAAATTCTATGTCAAAACACCTATACAAAATACTAAAACATACAAAATGAATATTGGTCACAAAATCACACCCTCACATTACAATGAGTTAGTTCCTTAAGACTAATCTTCAACAAGTCTTGAACTTCTTCTTGATCTTCTCTTGTAGCCACCTAAAATCAACTTAAAGCACAAAGCATATCCAAGAGAAAGACACATATGGCAATATACAATTATGGCAAGAATTAAACATTTAAATCCAAAATGAATCATGTCTCCCTCTTAATACATGCTATCTCAAAGATATTCTTGTGTCCAAAATGAATCATGTATCTCCCCTTATTACATGCTATCTCAAATATATTCTTAACCAAATGAAATCACAATATTACATGCCATAAGAAGTTCAATACTTTACAAATATTCAAAGAAGATATGCTAAAACAATATCATATTTCTCCCCCTTTTGACATAAAATTATGCCAAAGAAAAAAAATGATATCTTGATATCAAATAGTGAAACAATTGGTGATCTCACATAATGTTCGGAGATGGATGCCTTACTTGAAGAATTGATTTAGTTACTTGAAGAATTGATTTATTTCAAGCATCTATCTCCCATATCTTCTCCCTTGATTCTAGTTTGCTTTTCCATGTTAACCTATCAAAGGTTATTCAAATCTATACACCACAACAAACTCATCAAGGTATAGTGAATCACAAATGCATAAATTTTACTCTTAAGCATATAGGTCATTTCTACCACTTTAACAATTGCATTTACAATCATATTAACCCCAAATATGAAGGAATTGGTATCAACGACAATCATATCAACCTCAAACAAGAAAATATTTGATTACAACCATAACTACTATCATTCAAAGTAAGGAGGAATTTTCTGCAATTACAATCAATTAAATTGATTAAAACTACAATTACTATCACCCTATGCAAGGAGGAATTTTCTGCAACTATAACCAATTGGATTGATTACAACTACAATTACTATCGACCCCAAACAAAGAGGAATTCACTGTAACTACAATCAATATAATTAATTACAATTACAATTACTATCGACTCCAAAAAAAACAATCTCAACTACTACACAACCCCAAATAAGGAGAAGTTGACTGCAAATACAATCATACTATTATTACAAATGTTTCATGCATTATTTGTGATCAACAATACACATGCATATGGTAGTACAAAGAATCATCATGCAAATCAAGAAATATGAAATAACTTCTACAAGATTCATTATATCAACCAATGAATATGCCAACAAATATCAACTTGAAACATGTGAACATATCATAAAAGAGAACAAAGTCTAGCATACGATGCTCCCCCTTGATAAGTGCTCTATCTAAGATCAAGATAGAATAATATTCACAATAAATCCACACAATCACACATTCAAGCAATTTTAAAGAAATCCACCAAAATAAGCTCAACAAACTATGAGAGATACACCAAGATTTTCAATATCTCTCATAATTCTTCTAAAAATTGCTAGAATATCAAAATACTTTATAAGCAGAAGTGTGTGTGTGTGAATTTTGCTTCAAGCATATATAAAAGGAGTGATTGTGATATCAACATGCAAACCACTTCAACACATATCCATCTAAAGCTTTTCCAATCAAGGTCAAACCGATTATCATCCAGATTTTTGCTTTAAAGAGAATAGATTTCAACATATGAGCGTTGTGTGTGCATGTGGCTCGTCATCCCATTTCTGTTTTTCAACCTGAGTAATCACAATATTCAACTATTCTCTATTTTAAGTCTTCCTCCATTTATTTTTAGGCTTTGAATCAAAGATTTTTCTTTTATTGATTCTATTTCAACACTTCTTTGATTTTGCATACATAAACATAAATTCTTCATGACAGCTTTCACTCATCACAATGGTGTAGCCCTTGTTAGAATATTATCATTAATTACGAGATTGTATAGTTGACTTAACTGATTTGATTAGAATCAATTAGAGGATTAATTAGGATCAAATAGCTTAATTGTAGATTGTTGTTTCCTATTGTATCTATTGTATTTTCCTATAAATTACCTCCAATATGGAGAAGAATATATAACAAAAATCTGAATTGTTCATGGTATCAGAGCCTAAAGATTTAGGTTTTCTGATTCTACTCTTTTATATAAAAATTTCTACCATTTTCTATCTTTTTTTTTCTTTTCTAAAGCAATAGGACTGCTACCTATTGTTTTCTGGTGTCTTATCGGAATAATTGTCACCGATGTCGTATCAACCTCGTCGGTCGTCTTTAACCCATCGCCGATCGTTCCCAACCCAACATCGATCATCTTCAGCCTTACCATCTGCTCACAATCTATCGCGACCCTACCCGATCCACGTCGGTTCTTTCTCTTATAGTGACCCTCGTCGTCGA
The DNA here is from genome assembly GCA_032871835.1 of Dipteronia dyeriana. Taxonomy (NCBI): domain Eukaryota; kingdom Viridiplantae; phylum Streptophyta; class Magnoliopsida; order Sapindales; family Sapindaceae; genus Dipteronia; species Dipteronia dyeriana. The sequence goes on along the minus strand of CM065300.1, from coordinate 49,626,142 downwards.
TTAGTCTATCGACTCCAACGTTCATCGATCGGTAGATGTCGGACCTAACCTCGCGACCCACGTCGCCTCTAAACCAGTTGCTCTTCATCGCAAACCCAACCCGACCCGTGTCGGCTTTCTTTCTCCTCCATCAGCGACCCACGTCGCCTGATTTCTATTCCATCAGTGACCCACATCGTCGCTTAATTTCTTTCTCCTCCATCAGCGACCCACGTCGCCCAATTTCTGTGTTTATATATATTTATAATATTTTATTATATATATATATATACCGATTTAAAAAAGGAAAAGAAAAGAAAAGTAAAAGTCAAAATTTTCATTCATTTGCTTCCGCTGATACTGTTATACTACCATTACTATATGCAATGGAGACGAAGAATCAGACGTATCTAGCCACACAATTCCACCACCACCACCACCACCAATACTTCCTTCAATTTATTCTCATGATAACTCATCTAAGATTGAGATTAAATTGGATGGATCAAACTACCATTTATGGTCCAAGTTTGTTGAGATCTTCGAGGCTGAAAAAGACAAATATGGTTTTCTCATAGGGGAATGTGTTAAGCTTGCCACCACCAGTCCCACCTATAGGCGATGGTTGGCTGATAATGCTCTTGTGCAAGGATGGCTCCTTGGATCTATGACTCCCAAAATTATGGGGATGTTTATCCGATTACCTACTGCTCAGACCATTTGGGAAGTAGTTGCTCGTACCTACTATGATGGTGTAGATCAATCCATCATCTATGAACTCAACAGTAAAGAATTGCCCTATTGCTGAGTATTATGGGGAATTGAACATAATCTGGTAGGAGTTAGATCAACGTTGCCCAAATGATATGATTGATGCTACAGATGTGGTTCGACTGAATGATCGCATTGAAAAACAAAGAGTATACATGTTTCTTGCAGGACTAGACCCTGAATTTGACAAAGTACGAGCTGATGTGTTAGGTATGGATCCATTTCCTGGTGTTGAAGGAGCTTTTGCCTATATCCGTCGTGAGGCACAGCGTCAAGCCACTATCCTAGCTTCCCTACAAATAAGTGACAGCTCTGCTCTATTAATCAATAAAAGGGTTTTAGAAGACAAAAATTGTACTCACTATGGATAGAAGAATCATATCCGAGATGCATGCAGGAGATTGCATGGGTATCCTGAGTGGTACCTGGAAAAAAAATAAGAAAGGGCTTCCAAAAACTAGAACTGCCTCTCTTGCATCTTCCTCCAGTAACTCATCCATTCCACAGGGTAATATTTGTGATTCCAAAATTCAATTCCTCAACTCAGGTACATTCATTCTGCTTTTAGTGTTTCTACAATTTCTAGTAACAATACCTGGATAATTGATTCTGGTGTAACATTTAGTCATCGTACTTTGACCGAAACAAAGAATGTGTCATATGCTGATGGTACACCCACCCTGGTTCATGGGGCTGGATCCATATCACTAACTCCATCCTTACATTTATCATCTGTTTTACATGTGCCCACTTTATCTAACAACTTACTCTCAATCAGTCAAATCACTAAATCTCTAAATTGTGTTGTGACATTCTGGCCTTCTCATTGTGTTTTTCAGGATATCACAACCAAGGAGACGATTGTAACTGGTAGGGAAAAAGGAGGGTTGTACTACTTTACAGCAGACAATATTTCCAGTCATCCTCACAAAGTAGCACAAGTTAGAACCAACAACGAGAGTAATATTTTCCTTTGGCATAGGCGTCTAGGTCATTGTTCTTTTGAATATCTCAAATTTTTATTTCCTTCGTTGTTTAAAACTATTGAGCACAATAATATGCAGTGTGAGTCATGTGTTCTGTCAAAACATCATCACACTGTTTTTCCCCTAGTAATAATAATAAAAGATCTATGCCTTTCTCTCTTGTTCATTCTGATGTTTGGGGTCCATCTAACGTTGTGTCTATATCTGGTATGCGTTGGTTTGTTACGTTTATTGATGATTGTACTCGTATGACATGGATTTTTCTTTTAAAAAATAAAAGTGATGTATGTGACATTTTTCAAAATTTTATCATATGATTCTCACACAATTTCATAAGAAAATTCAAGTTTTACGCTCAGATAATGGTGGTGAATATTTGAATCATAATGTAAAAGCTTTTTGTTTGAAAAACGGTTTTCTTCACCAAACATCTTGTGCACATACCCTACAACAAAATGGTACTGCCAAACGTAAAAATCGTCATCTCTTAGAGGTTGCACGATCTTTACTGCTCGGAATGCATACGCCTAAATTTTTTTGAGGTGATGCAGTACTATCTGCTGTATATCTCATTAATCGTATGCCATCCAATGGTCTATCTTTTCAAACCCCACTACAATCCTTGTTTCATTACTGTGATGTTAACTCTGCATTGCATATTCTTCCTCGGGTTTTTGGCTGTGTGGTATATGTACATGTTCATACTCCTCATCGAGGAAAGCTAGATTCACGTGCTCTTAAGTGTGTTTTTATAGGATATTCTAGCTCACAGAAAGGATACAAATGTTATCATCCTCCATCCCCGTAGGGTATTTGTGTCACAGGATGTTACTTTCTGGGAGAATGAGGCATACTTTACCTCAGAGACTTCTCTTTAGGGGGAAAATCTGAACTATGAAGGGAAGTCTCCTAAAACTGCTGACAATGGTATACCCATTAGTCTGAGAAGTCAATCTTTCGAGGAAAAAAATCTATCTTTGGAAAGTGAGATTCCTGATAGTCTCACAGAAAAGATAGAACCAACATTGAGAGTGTATGAAAGAAGGAATAAAGGGAAAGGGAAAGGGAAAGAGAAACAGGGGGAGTCAGTTCACATACAGGTAGTACAACCTTCCTCTTCTTCATCACCGGTTCGTCAATCAGACTCTGAGGTTGAAAATGCTCCTGAGGTAACTCTTGAACCCTCCTCTTTATCTAATGATATATCCAATGAAAATCACACAGATCCTGATCCCAGTCCTACTAATAGACAGTATCCTAGTCGAGAACATAGACCACCTGTACGATTTATTTTTTCCCCCGAACGACCTCCAGCAGATAGTAATGCTCTTTACTCTATTACTAATTACATCTCAACTCACAGACTATCTGAAACCTTTAAAACCTTTGCACATCAATTATCCTCTAAATCTTTTCCTAGTAAATTGCAGGATGCACTGACAGACCAGAATTGGGTTCGATCCATGGATGAGGAGATGAAAGCTTTACAAAAAAATTGTACCTGGGAGATAGTGGATCTTCCTAAAGGAAAGAAGGCTGTTGGATGTTGATGGGTATATACCATCAAACACAAGAAAGATGGCTCAATTGAAAGATACAAGGCTAGGCTGGTTGCCAAAGGGTACACTCAGACTTACGGGGTTGACTACCAGGAGGCCTTTGCCCCGGTAGCAAAGTTGAACACTATTAGAGTACTTCTCTCACTAGCAGCTAATCTGGAGTGGCCTTTGAAACAATTTGATGTAAAAAATGCCTTCTTACATGGGGAACTCAGTGAAGAAGTTTATATGGATCTCCCCCTGGTTTTGATTCTCAAACTGGTAAAGTCTGTAAACTAAAAAAGGCTCTCTACGGACCAAAACAATCACCTAGAGCCTTGTTCAGACGACTCAGTACTTCCATGAGGAAATTTGGATATGAGCAGAGTAACTCTAATCACACCTTATTCTTCAAACGAAAGGGTGACAAAATCACTATACTAATCGTCTATGTTGATGATATGATTGTTACAGGAAACGATGATCTAGAGATGACTAATCTTCAAAGTCACTTGGCCACAGAGTTTGAAATGAAAGACCTAGGGGCATTACGGTACTTTCTAGGAATTGAGTTAGCTCGGTCAAAACATGGGATTTTCCTTAGTCAGAGAAAGTATGTTCCTGATCTGCTTACAAAAACTGGGATGCTTGCTAGCAAACCAGCAGATACTCCTATGGATCAAAATCACAAGTTATGTGAATGTCCAGATCACCCTGATCAAACCCCGACAAACAAAGAAAGATATCAAAGGCTGGTTGGTAAGCTTATCTACTTATCGCATACTCGTCCTGATATTGCATATGCGATGAGTGTGGTAAGCCAATTTATGCACGCTCCCACTGAGAGTCACATGGATGCAGTACTTCGGATTCTAAGATACTTTAAGGGATCTCCTGGCAGAGGATTAATGTTCTCTACGAATGGATATCAAGACATCAAGGGATACACAGATGGTGATTGGGCTGGGAATGCTAGTGATCGAATGTATACTTCTGGTTACTTTACCTTCAAAAGAGGTAACCTAGTCACTTGGCGGAGTAAGAAACAGACTGTGGTGTCACGATCCAGTGCTGAAGCAGAATTCCAAGGGATTGCCCAAGGAATTACTGAATTACTGTGGTTGAAGAACTTATTAGGGGATTTGGGATTTCACCCAAAGGATAATATGAAGCTATATTTTGATAATAAAGCTTCAGTACAGATTTCCAATAATCCTGTCCAACATGATCGTACCAAACATGTGGAAATTGATCGATTCTTCATCAAAGAGAAATTAGAAGGGAAAATAATTGAGCTTCCGCATGTATCAAGTAAAGATCAACTTGCAGATATCCTTACAAAGGCCATTAATGGAAGGAACTTTCATGGCTCCATTAGCAAGTTGGGCATGAGTGACATCTATGCACCAACTTGAGGGGGAGTGTTAGAATATTATCATTAATTAGGAGATTGTATAGTTGACTTGACTGATTTGATTAGAATCAATTAGAGGATCAATTAGGATCAATTAGCTTAATTGTAGATTGTTGTTTCCTATTGTATATATTGTATTTTCCTATAAATTACTTCCAATATGGAGAAGAATATATAACAAAAATATGAATTGTTCAGCCCTTTCCTACATTGGGCGGCTTCACAACCAATGTGCGTAGCCCTTTCCATGAAAGTGCTCATTGAGTTCTATGTAGTTACCGAAGCAAAATGGATACTAACCATAGGTCATCTATCATGTACTAAGCAGTAAACTTTTAGATGCATCCATAATCTACACATTATCAAACTCAACTACTCAAACTTAAACATATAAGAGAAACAAAGTGCAATTTTTGAAAATCAAGTTTTTATGGCTCATAAGCACATGATCTAAGAGTAATAAGTAAAGAATTATTCAAGATCATTACTTCTCTAATGAATAGCTTTCAAAGAATATGAAGCTCATATTTTCAAAAAGTATGCCACTCATCATTCAAGCAAGCATTTCAAGCATCATGAGTAAGATCATTGTGAACACATCACTAAAAGATATTTAGAGAGCAAATGTCAACAAGGACCATATGAATGCTACACTAGTTCTCTAATATGACATGCTATATGATGCAATGCAAACGTAGAAATGACTTTCTCCAAAAGTCTTAACAAGATAATCACCAAATAGATTTCATAAGAGTAACTTGTCAAAAGTTAATCAATGGATTTTGACTATCAAAACAAAGTTAAGTGAGATAGCTAAGTTCGTGTCTGGACATGGAGTATTCTAAGCTAGCTAGTTAGAATTCTCAACACACTTGACACTTAGCCTTAAAGCTAACTCACATGTGCCACTTACACTAGAGGTAAAAGCACTCACCCTTGAATCATTTGTTCTTGGGTGAAATTTCACACAAAAATCATGATCATTTCTCATGGCAAAAACATATCTAGAAGATAAATCATCAACTATCTTCTCTAAAAAGATATTACTTATGTAAAACACATCATTATTGGCATCAACAAAGATATCATCAAGACTATACATATGATCATGTGAAACACTCATTTTCACCCAAATCTTCTCTATTATTTTCTTCACACGATTATCATTATCACACACAAAAATTCAAAGTGTTATCATGCAAGAAACATTCATAGAAGATTTTCACATCTCAATAGCATGCATCACAATCCCTAGTTTGCATTGTCTAATATACTCATGACAATATAGCAAAATTAGCAAACCAGAATAAATTTCGAGATGTTAGTATTTAGGTGAGAGTGTACCGATGGTGAAAACTCCTTAATTTCCTTGATTTTTCCCTTGACCTTGGCAGACTTGGCCTTTGAAATCCACTTGTTCCTTAGTGACTTGCCTTTAGTTGTAGGAGACTCCATTTGCTCATCTACAATGCTTAAGTCACTTGAATCTCCATGAAGATTACCAAAACACTTTGGCCTTCATGATTGCCAACTCCTCTTCCTTGCCTTTGATCATTACCTTCAAGAAATAAAAACAAATTATTAGCAAAATCATTTGTTAAACTATCTAACACACGAGCCTTTTAAACCATCTTCTTTTCTAGACATTTGATCACTTCATTCTTCACTTCAACTTCCTTTAACGCTTAATCTTTTTTCCTTGTAAAGAGTTTGAACTCTTGCCATCAAGTAGAAGTTGGTGGTCTTTGACATGCAATTTTCTTCATTGAGTTTCAAAGACAAGTAATCATGTCTAGATCGATCATCCTCCGGAAAAAGCTTCTTCATTTTTGCTTTTGTCACTAACTTTATTTGCAAGCTTATCAACAAAATTGTTAGTAGATAAATGAAATATAAAACAAGAAGAACCTTTTTCACAACCAACGATGGAGGACAACCAAAAATAAACAATTGTAGACTAAAGGTTGATATCTATGATTAGTAAATAACCTTGCAGATCCCAAATCACACTAACTACTTTAAGTGACCTGCTCTGATACCAATTGAAATAATATGTACAAGGTTATACTAAACAACATAGGGGGGGGGGGGGGTGAATAGGTTGTCTCTCACTTTTAACAAATCTTTCGAGAATAGTGACAAAACCTTGATAATCAGACAAATTAACATTCAACATGATTGTTATGAGAAAACAATATATTCATGTATGCTCAAATCTCTACTCTTAGTCTACAAAACATACAACAAGAATCAATGTATCTTATGAACAAATATATTCAATGTAGACAAAATTTCATAAGTTGTACTTAGAGTATTACAATGTGGTACTTTACAACTTGAATGGAATATCACAAGATACAAAGTTATCTAACATACACAAACAATATTGTGCAAGGAGGTCAACTTATATATAAAGTTCTATCCATATTATTCAAATAACAATTACCTATATAAGCGAGATGGAGATAGAGATAGAGAAAAGTTGACACAAGATATAACTTGGTAAACCTCCGAAGAGAAAACATCCACGGGTTAGCAACCATTGGTAAACAAAATCCACTAGTAGATAAGAAAAGTACAATATCTCAAGTGACCCTTCACCTAGAAACTACCCTCCTATCCTACTCATGAATATGTCACCCTCTTGCTCAACATTCCGAGGCCTCACGCCTCTTGTCAAGACTTCCTCGCTCACTCTTTTAAACCCTCACGACTATAGGCAAGACTTCCTTGCTCACCCTTCCGGATCCTCACGACCCTAGGCAAGACTTCCTTGCTCACCCTTCTAGATCCTCACGACCCTAGGGAAGACTTCCTTGCTTGACATTCTGAGGTCTCCCACCTCTTGCCAAGACTTTCATGCTCAACAACATAGGTCTCACATCTATTGTCAAGATTTCCTTCTCACAATGCATCTAAGTGATCATGAATGCAAAATGCAAACAAGCACGCAACATAGAATAAGATGATCAACAAATTCTATGGAAACTAGAATTAATCAATGAGCACACAAAGTATATTTTTTAGTTTATAATCCAAAAGTGACACCACACAAGATGATGCATGAGCATATGAAATGTATGGATTAGGTACACTCCATAGAGATCTAGACATAGACAATAAAGTTCACAAAACAAGATTGTTTAGATCCTATGCATGAATAAAAATCTAGAGCATGCTAAATTTCCAAACACACACTTTAAACCTAGATTTTATTCATGTTACTAAAGCTTGAAATAAACATGTTCATGAAGTACATATTCAAGACTTTAGTACTAACACAAAAATGCTAGAAACACAAGATATGATAAATCAAATCTCTAGCAATCATTTAGAGCATATATTCACAAAATAGTCAATTAAACTCTAATAGACTCTAAATATAAAATCAAATGTGCTAAACCTAGATCTATTCAAAAAATGAGTTCTACACATGATAAGACTATTAATCATGAAAATATAGTCAATCAAAGCACAAATAGTCCTAGATAAGATGCTAGCACAATACAACTCACAATCATGTGAAAACATAGGTTTGATTGAAACCTAACTCACAATCAAGTTTCTAATTAGCACAACCAACATTTAATTGAAGATCTATCACTCATCAACATATGTTCAAGTCAAATGCACACAAGTAGGAAGAAGACCCAAGGTATTTGAACATTAGAATCAAGGAAATCAAAAGATAAACCAATACCTTGTCAATTTCGAGTACAGTCACGAAAATGGTGCGCTCCACCAGAAATAAATTGAACAAATGACTTCAAGGTTGCTTGGAGATGATAGAGGACGTCAATACGAATCTTCTCCAACTTGAATCACTCAAATAGGATAAGAAATGAGAGAGATATGGTGATTCAAAGTTAAGAAAAAAAACCTGGAAATTTCTACACTACATTTTCTTCTTCCTTAGATTCAAATGAGAGAGATAAGAGATATATAAAGGAGAGGGAACAAAAGAGCATGAAAGGACCAAACCACCCCCTTTGAGACTGCTTCCACCAGATGGCACGTGGGTATCTCGGGGCAGCAAGGAGTTGTGGCCGAGATGGCCACGCGCCATTTCGGGCTTGTACCATGTGATGGCCTTTGGCCATTGTGCTCCTCCCTTGCGTATCTCTCGCGTTCTTCGACCGTTCTTTGTCCTTCGAACTCGGAATTCGAATCCGTTTATGGATTACGAACCGTAACTCTCTCATGGACATGGAAATATAAGACCCTCAACCTAGAAAATAAGAATTCAACTCGATATATAAAGACGAAGACAATGTACGTAACATGACTGGAAAGTATTATAACTTTTGACTCGGAACTTGAAATCAATAGTATGAGTAACCAAAATGATCGAAACTTAATCAAGAATGTTTTAAGACTAAAATCAAGTTCAATATCCATGTTATACAAATATATAAAAATATAAACACAATCCACACTAGAATGCAAACTACATAGAGATAGTCTCCAATCATGTATTTTCCAAAATATGATATTTTCATACCAGTGCATGAGCATTCATCTTCAAGTGTGTGAATGTGTTATAAATGGGCACAACAATCCAGGGACACATATGTATGATTTGTGTGTGTGCCTAAGCCTTGAAAGAGAAAAGAAAGATCTTAATATACCTTTGTAGAAACATGAAGCACTTTTCCCTTTGAAGACTTGAACTTGCTTGAATAGTTGTCATTTCTTCTTTGAAGCTTGAATCATCATGAACCCTAGACAACTAAACAATACAAAGTAAATGTTGTTTTGATATAGAATAATGCCAACAAAACTCACAAACCTAACACTTGTACTCATTTCATATCTTGTATGACCATTTCTTGTATTATGAACTAAATTCTACTTGGTAAACGCTTCAGATGAAGCCTTTACCATGAATTATCAATGAAGACCACCACTTTATCCCTATTGCTTGTGTTTATGTATGTGTATTTCATGCTATAATTAATATTGAGTGTATAGCTAGCATTTAGTGTTCATTTGGTTGTTGTATGATGTACAGAGAAGGGAAGTACACAACGTGCTTGATGAAATACACGATAGAGGTCTAGTAAAGTAGAGATACTCGAAGGTAGCCTTTAAGACTCATTTAGTGAACCGCAAACTTAATGAACTTGTGCGTATTTTGGATGACCATCGAGAGATTGGTTATTGGTGCATATAAGTGTTGTTTCTATTACTCAAGAGAGAGTAGATACTAATAAAGGGATGTCACAAGTCTACATTTACACTTGTATCATATATCTTTAATGGTGGGTCTATAAATTGGTGAGGATTGGTTAGGTGGATTCACGGTCTTAGTCTAATTACCTATAAGTAATACAATCAGTTGTTTATATGTGACGTTGATTTATTTGCTATTTAGTTTAGTTTTATTAATTGCATTTTTAGTTGTAATTTAATTCAATTGGTTTTGAGTAGTATAATTCAATCATCAAATCTTTGCTTGTCTAAATAGTAGTCTAATCAATTAATTGTGGTAATCAATTGTGGTAATCAATTCATCAATCCTCGTGGAACGAATCTTATTTATCATTGTACTACTCCCACAGCTCCGTACTATTGCGGGTGCTCATTTGGAGTGATCAACAACCTAGGTGCATAATATTGAGATGCAATATATTTGAAAAATGAGGGGGAGTGTATTTATCAATAGAGTTTAAAATTGGGAGGAAACACTATACACTGTACTCTTTTTTCTTCAATAGGTTTATATCCCACTGATGTTTTCCTAGTAAGGATTTAACAAGGCAAGTTTGCAACCCCCAATACCACCAAAGATTAATTAGATATACAAATGAATAATGTACTCTTTTTTCTCTGCTAGTTTTATTTGTCCTATGGGATTTTTACTAGCAAAGGTTTTAACGAGACATATTCTGTATATAATGGACATCCAATGGGGAGTGTTATGAAATTATTATTCAATGTTTCAATATGAGTGGATGTCCACATTAAGAAATCAAGATTATCATCATCCTAACTTCTTTTGTAACACCCAAATGATTTATAGTCAATTTATGTTGTAATTTATATCTATTATTGTGTAAGTTATGATTGTAAAGATTTGTAAGGCTATAATTATGAGCCTTCATCTTGATGTATGCGTCTTGAGAAGTATTGAGGAATAAAATGATCTCTCATATCTTAGGCTACTATTTTGTCTATTTTCTTACATTATATTTATTATATTGTGTTCTTGTTAGTTTTATTTATTTCATAATAATAATCTCTTTGTCTCTTTAACTAATCATATTTTGTGTTTGTATTTTAAAGTTTATTAAACTTAGATGTTGTGTTAAATTAAATTTAAGTTTATGTATGAATTTTAAGTGCTTGTTAAAATGTTTTTCTATGGTATATTTGTATTTAAGTGTATATTTAAATTTCCAATAAAAAAGAATATATATATATATATATATATATATATATTAATTTAATGTTAAAATTTAACTCAATGTCCTAAACTTCAATCATATGGTAAAATAATTTGTATATTTAGTGGTTTGATATTTTTTTTAAAGAATAAAATGAATCCCTCAGGTCGGGTTTGGGGTACCCCTGCCCCAATCCGATCGGGTTTGGGGAACCTGTAAAAAACGGGTTTCGGGTTTGGGGCAGGGCGATCCAGTCCCGATCCGACCTGTTGCCTCCCCTAATTGTAACTCTGCTTTGGTGAAGTTTGTGCCTTGATAAGAGAAGTCCTTGCTGTTGCATTTCACTGAATTCCTCTAAGGTTTGGGTACGATTGAAATTATAAGAGAAAAAGATAAATAAAAGACATTCCCATTTAACAACAACTATAATTTGGGATTTTGAATATTATAATTGACACTTTTCTAATTAGAGTCCGGTTATATTGAGTTGTGAGTTTGAGTTCCCCGTATTATTATATTTGAATTTGTAATTTCTATAAATGATTAACTGCAAGTTTATTTTATGTTAAATTAATTCTCTTAACCTTAGATTTGTGAAATTGAGAATTCATCGCTATTTTTACAAGAGATCTATGTTTTCATTATACTTACTATTTAGAGTAATGTTCGGCTTCCTAAATTTTTTCTCAAATGTATATAACACGTGAGATGTCAACATCTTATAGATTATGAGATTATATGGTGAGTGATGTTATGTTTACACCTCATGTGCTACACATATTTGAAAAAGAATTTGAAAAGTCTAGCATATATATTATTTAAGAATGAAGTTTTTCGTTTATAATTGTTCTTTTTCAAATTCTAAAATTCTACTTTGTTACAGTAGATTGTGCAACTTTATATATATATATATATATTTTAAGAAAAATGAAAACCATTAAACATTAAACAAGGAACATATAAGAGGGATTAACATCCCACCAGAACAACTCCTCAGCAGAGGATAAAGCCAAGGCGACCAGAGAATGAACCAAGCTATTAGCTGACCAGAGAATAGCTTGACAGGAGCATCCCCACCTCTGAACACAAGGTTTTAATATCTGAAATAATAAACAAAGCATCTCCTAAAAAGGGATCATCTAAATTAAGTAGCAAGGAGCAAACCTTTAGGAAGATCAAGAAGCTCACCCAATTCAACTGAGAAATTACCCATCATAGGTTTGGAAATAACAACCACAACCTTACCTGTAGCGTCCCTGATAGCATCCCCAATGCAAATAAAGTTTTTCCCACGTCTAACAGAGACATTAGAGTTTCGGTTGAGGCAACCCATAGGAAGGGCAAGCCAGGCCTTCGAACCTAATGCGGAAACCATCTGAGTGGGAGTAAAAGCGTGTCAAGTATTTTAGAATTCCAAAAGAAGATCCCCTGCATCAACTACGATATCCTCTACATTCCTAACTTAACCCCCATACAAGATAACAATATAGGAGTTTCAAAGGCTCCAAACAAGAACACAAATAGAACTGAATTCCTCTATTCCCAAACAAGCAAATAAGCCTCTAAGAGTGTCAATCAATTCTGAAATTTTGAAAACACATCAAAAAAAGGGGAACATTGCCAAATCTTAAGAGCTTCAAGGTACCAAAAAGTGCATGACATTCATTTTTAGGATCTTTCCCACTCCTAAACCAAAGACTTTGATCAGACACCTTTCTCTTCCAAAGATTGTAGATGTAGGGAATTGCTCCAGAGCACACACGTCAAATGAACACCTTAATCTTAGGATGGATATTAAGGTGCCAAAATACCTTCCACCATTTCTGAGAGTTAAACAGAGAAGAAAGCGATTCTTTTAAGAATGCATTCAAAGCAAGCCAATAGCCACTTTTAACCAAGTAAATACCTTGCTTATCAAAGTGCCAAGATAGGCAATTATCAACCCCTCTCACACTAACTAGAATTGATTGAATAATTTATTTGTCTAGAGGGAGAAAGATGGAATCCAATTTAGAAGATTCCCATCAATGTCTCTCTCTATCCATAAAGTCAGAAACCCTTAGATTATTTTTGGTGCCACTGGTAACAAGTTTAAAGGAAGAAGGCATAGGAATCCAAGGATCTACAAAGACACGGATACTAGTACCATCACCTGCTCTCCATCACATCCCTTTCATAAGGAGTACCATGCCCCACATGATACTCACCCACACATGAGAACATCCAAGCTTAGGAAATGAGTGGAGAAAATCAGATTTTTTGAAATACTTGTATTTGAAATTTTTGACAACTAATGGGTTTGGCTTCTTCAAAAGCCATCAGGCTTGTTTAGCTAGAAGGGACCAATTAAAGAGAGATTAGTCCGTAAAGCCTAGGCCTCCCAGAGCTTTAGGCTGACATAAAGTTTCCTAGCTCAACCAACTGATTTTCCTCTTACCATTTTTAGAGCCCAACCGAAATTTAGACATCATTGAACCTAGATCCTTGTAGAGGTTATCAGAGAGTCTGGAAATACTCATCAAATAGGTAGGAACCGCTTGAACGACTGCTTTGATTAGAACTTCTTTACCCCTAAAAGAAAATAAGTTGCTTTTTCAGCATCAAACCCGCCGTTAGACATTTTCCCTAAACTTATCAAAGCTTTCCTTTTATTTCTGCGTACCAAGGTTGGGAGACCAAGATACTTACCGTGACTATTGCAAGAATGAATTCCAAAGATGATGTAGGACATCTTTAGTTGGTCTGTTGGAAGAGCATTTGCATAATTTTATCTTTCTTTCGGGTTAATTAGTGTCATTTTAGTTTTTATTTTCGTTGTCAGCAAGTAAGATATATTATAAAGATCTCTAAAATGTATTCTTTTTGTTACTCAAGTAAGATCTATAATATTTATTATCTTAGTTACTTGGAGCTTAAGTGCTTGGAGCCCAAGTTTAGGCTAAGTGTCACCTATAAAATAAGTCCTGAATTCTATTGTCTTCTCATTCAGTTTTCATCAATAAAATAGTTCTTTAGAACAATTGTGTATTTTCTTATTTATCTCTTTTTGCTTTGTCAAAAGATGACTTGGATGTCAATCATCAACCTCGAGACAACGTTCAGGCTAAAGGTAATACTGGATTTCTAGATATTCACTTGCTAGCTTGAGGATCTCTTGTAGACTCCCAACAAATGTCTAATTTGATGGCAGCCATCCATCGAGGCCTTACAAAACAAAAAGATGTCATCACCGAAGAATAAATGTCTAACCAATGGACCTCCCCTAGCACATTTAACACCCAAAATTATGCCAATCCTTTTAGAACCCTTAAGTAAACTTGATAAAGATTCGATGCATAGGAAGAAGAGATAGTAAGAAAAAGGACAACCTTGGCGGAGGCCTCTAGAAGAGGTCATGATTCCTACCACCTTACTATTCAGCATAAAAGAAAGTTTGGATGTAGATATGCAGTCCATAGCTAGATCAATCCAATGTTTCGGGAAGTCTATCTTAACCATAATTACCTGAAGGAAGCTTCATTCCAAACAATTATATGCCTTACTCATATCAAGCTTCATGGCGATCTGACCCATCGTACCTTTTTTAATGTGACTAATAGAGTGGAGGAACTTAAACAAAGCCAACACATTATCGAAGATTAGCCACCCCGACACAAAAGCTGGTTGGTTAGAGGAAATTATAGCAGAGTGACATTGCTTTCGATGAGAATAAATGAGATGCACCAAGGGATCCATTGCATGTTCTAGTTGGCCAAAAAACAAGAGTAATAGCTAAGAGATTCAAAGAAGCTCTCAATGGCTTGATTAAAGAAACTTGGCTTGATTCCTAAATGTTGAAGTCCAAGATGGGCCCACGTGAAGACCAAGGCTTAGTTAATGTCATCAAGGAAATCGATTGGACTGAATAAGAAAGCTTGGGCGTGTGGCACAATAAGGGCGGCGTATGGATGAGGGGAGATTCCAATTTCAGTTTGTTTCTTATTTTATTATCCTAAAATAAAGGGCTGTTTTGTTTCCTAAAGAAAAGGGATGAATTGTTTCACCAAATTTAGCTTTCTAAATAAGGAGCAAGTCAACTAGTTACTAGTATTAGTCTTTATTTATTTTTCCTAAATTATATGCCATTTACTTTTCTGGATTGAAGTCATTATTGCCGAATATTTTTTTTCCTGTTGTGCTAAGCCTGTAGCCTTTTTAAAGGAAGACATGTATGTCTTATGAATCAACTTAGAATTTGAAATAATATTGAGAAAGAGTTTACTCTTTGGTTCTTCAAACCTTGACCTATCACTCACAATCCTTCTTATTTCTTGAGTATGGCATCTACAATCTTTCTTTACCTTTGGTTCTTATCTCTTTATAGATAACGGGTCAAGGTCATTTTATTTTCTTTGTTATAAAATTGAATTAGAACACGATCCTAATTACGTTACCTTGCTATTGATTTCGGGTCTTGCTACCCTTGGTGAGGTTCATATCATTTGGTATCAGAGCCTAGGGTTTTATATCAAGTTTAATCTATCCTTGTTCTTCATTTTTCTTGTTATTTCTTTTGCCTTATCCCTCATTGGCCAAATTTTACATCCCCAACTTTTGCTTAATTCGTTAGTTGATGAGTTGAGCATTCTAGTAGATAAAAAAAGAGTAAAAAAAAATTCGGCTGTTGAAGCAATGATACCTAACTGATTTGAACTGAATCGTATCTTTATGGTTTTACATTTGTTCAAAAAAAAAAAAATTGTTTGTGTCCTCTTCCTTTGATTTGTTTACTTCTTTAGTTATTTGATTTTGGATTTGAGAACTTCTGAGAGTGTATGTCAAAGTCAATATAGAACTAAAAGAGTGAACAAAAATGTGGAAAAAGGCAAGAGAGTGTGAGCTCATAAGAGGGTAAAAGCTAAAATTGAGTGAAACACGAGTGAGAGTGCCATTTTTAAGGGTAAACTCATGAGGGAGTGTTTATAAGGCTACTAACTAATTTTATTTGTAGGTTATTAAATATGTCTCAAGAAACAAATATAGGCTCATCCGAAGGTGCACCAGAAAATATAGATTTCAAACTTTTGTTAATGCCTTGGAACAAAAGTTTGAGCAGTTGGAGTTGGCGTTTGGTGAGGTGTATGATAAGATAGACAAGGTGGAGTCTAGTTTACAAAAGGGGAATAATGTGGAACGAAGAGAAAGGAATCCACCTAGGTTTGATTATAAAGATGAATATAGGAATGACCTGTAAGAAGATGACCGAATTTCTAATGAGGTTTTGAGCATATTTTGGCACGGTATGAGAGGTAGAGGAGTTAGGTGTGGGAATAAAGTAGATAGGTATGGAGAGAGGGTTGATAACAACTTGGGAAACATCAAGGTGACGATTCCATCTTTCCAAGGTGAAATTGAACCTGAAGCTTATTTGGAGTGGGAGAAAAGAATTGAGGTTGTGTTTGATTTCCATGACTATTTCAAATTGAAGAAGGTAGCCATGATTTACTAATTATACTATTGTTTGGTGGGATCAACTGATTTTAATTAGAAGGAGGAATGGAGAAAGGCCTATTGAGACATGGGAGGAGATGAAAGCTATTATGGGGAAATGATTCATTCTAAGTCACTACTATAGGGGTTTGTTTCAAAAGTTGCAAAGACTTAGTCAAGGGTCTAAATGTGTTGAAGACTACTATAAAGAGATGTAGATAGCCATGATTCGAGCCAATGTAGAGGAGGATCGAGAGGCTACTATGGCTAGGTTTTTTAGTGGACTAAACTAAGACATTGCAAATGTGGTGGAATTGCAACATTATGTTGAATTGAATGACATGTGCACATGACCATTAAGGTGGAACAACAATTGAAGTGGAAGGGTCCCACATAAGTTGGGCAACATTCGGGTTCTTCAGGTTCTTCATCATCATGGCAACCGAATTAGAGCAAGATGGATGACTAACCAAGTTTCAAGGCCAAGGTCAAACCTTCCAAAGATCACAAGTTTGGAGGCATACCAAACCAAGATAAATCAGATTCCTAACCATTTAGAAATCGAGATTAAATGCTTTAAGTGTTTGGGAACATGCCATATTGCATTTCAATGTCCAAACAAGAGAGTCATGATTTTGAAAGATGATGGTGATATCAAAACCGATGGTGAATATGATAATGAGTTTATGCCACCTTTGAAGGATGTAAGTGACATTGAGTATCCGGTTGATGGAGAACTTTTGGTTTCAAGAAGAGCTCTTAGTGTACAAACCGAGAAAGATGATGAGGTATAACATGACAATATCTTTCATACCAAATGCCATGTTAATAATAAGGAATGTAGCATGATTATTGATGGGGGAAGTTGTACTATTGTGGCTAGTACTAGTTTGGTTGAAAATTTGAATATGGCCACTCTAAAGCATTCAAAATTGTATAAGCTATATTGGTTGAATGATTGAGGAGAAGTTAAGGTGACTAAATGATCAGATCAATTTTAATCCTAATTGAGGTCCCAATTTTCTATCATTTATTCTCATTTTTGAGCATATTTTGGTTTATAATATGTTTTGTGAGCTTTGTGTAGGTAATAAACCATTTATAGGGTGTTTGAGCTTAATTGAAGAGTTTTGGAGGTCAGAATGGCTGAAATTGGAAATATTTATGCAATTCACTCAATTTTCAAGGGCCATATCTCCCTCCTAAAATCAAATAGAGTTTTCTACTACCCATTTTTGGAAAGCTTCAGATGTCTACTTTTCAACGGTTTTTACAGATCGTAATTCCAATATTTTTAGAGGAAGTTATGGTCATTTTAGTAACGGTTCATGATGCGGAGAACAAATTTGTCCAGAATGTTTCGTTTTTGAACCTCCACTGGTGAGCTAGATGAACCCACCTGTGAAAGCCCTGTTTTCAGTCAATTTCAGCAAATCTTTCACCTTAACTTCGTGACCTAACTTCCTTACACTTTAAATACCCCTATTTTTTGATCTTACCAACACACACACACACACACACACACACACACACACACACACACACACACACACATCTCTCACACCCCAAAACCGAAATCACACCCTTCCCTTCATCTTCTTTACCAAATAAGTGAGAGATTTAAGCTCTCATGGAGGGTTTTCCTCCATGGAAGCTCACCATACACATCCACAACACCATTTTACACTTCCTCCATCCATTTTAGAGTATATTGCAAGGAAATAGAGGTGGTTCTTAGACCAATCCGAGCAAGGAAGGCTATGAGCTTCTTTTGAGGGATTGTCTTCAAAGGTTGTCTCCTTTTTACTCATTTCTTTGTATTTTCTATTTCTTTAATATGTATCCCTAATTTGAGAGTATTGTAAATCTACACTTGTGCTATATATATGTATATGATTGTATATTCTTTGGGTTTTATTCTACTATTTGATTTATTAATAACTTATCTCTTATAATGGTATTCATGAGTGTAGATGGTCAAAATTGATATGCATGCATGAATGAGATTAGGAGTAGGGTAATTTAATTTAGGTGTAGTGTAATTTAACATCCCATGATTTTTTGCATGTTGATAGATAAACCTAAATACAATGTTTAAAATGATTTGAGTGTTTGAGTATTAGCTCCGAAGAGTGGGTGAAGTTTGGTTGATTATGCATTCACATGCTAGATTAGACTTTGGTTCTATATTCTTGTTCTTAATAAATCTTTGTATTGAGACACAATTGCTCATCTCAGGGCTTGAGTTGGGTGATGACTTGATTTTGGTGAATTTCTTAATCAAGAGAATGAACCCTTAATTTGAAATGAATGTTCTTAATGATAACAATCAACATTGATGAATATAGTTGTTTGATGATCTTGTTCCATTATTATACCATCCATCTTAGGGAGATTAGAGAGATAAGGAGAGTGCTTTCTCTTTTATTGAGAGGGTTGTGCATTCATGAGATTGGAGAACGCCGTAATCGTCCAGTGGTGAGGACATCTTAGATTGACACCCAAGAAAACCTGGTGTTTGATTCCTGATTTGGATGGTTCTCATTTCTATCCATTTTGTATTTCTTTTTTCATGGTTTTGTCTCTTATTCGACGTGTACTTTCATTCATTAGGGATTTGATGTAAACCTAGCGTTGTTGCCTTTTTTGTTGAATATGTTTGTTAATGGTTGAGTGGTCATTCGAAGTGCTTAAAGCGTTTGAGTAGTTAGCCACCACTTGAATAAACTTTGGTTGTTGTGTGAAGGACCGAGAGGTGAAGCACTTAACGTGCATGAGTAGATTGTCTACTATGTACAGGGTAAGGTAGTGATACGTGAGGCTTTTGCACGTATAGTTGTTATATGTGTCTCATAGTTACTAATGAATTCGTGTGCAGTTTGGGTAACCATCGAGAGATAGGTTACTGGTGCATGTGGGTATATCCTTTGTTACTCGAGAGAGAATATTGGTGAGGATTAAGTGAGCACGACTTTCAACATTGATGATGCATGCTTGTACGAAATTGTGTGATTGTTATGGTGGAAACATTTACTTAGTGTAACCACATTTACATATCATATCTCTCTTTTCCATCCTATCCTTGTAAATACAATTGAATATAATTTATATTTCATTGCATTATTTACTTTTCCGCATAATAACACACATACCTATTTGTGTTGGCTAAACTAGGAATAGTTGGTTGATCACACTTCCCTACAGAATTATACCCTTGCTTATTGATATACTAGCCTCTTGACTCGTGCACTAGCGAGGTTGATTGAAAAATTATAAAATCTTTTGATATACCTCAGTGACTGGTTATCACTAAACAAGTATTGGTGTCATTCTCCATTGGGAAGTACAAAGATGAAGTAAAAGTGTTGGTGACTTGTTATTCCTAGATTAGATGATATGCTTGATTAATTGCATGGTTCTTGTGTTTTTACCAAAGCTGATCTTAAAAGTGGATATCATCAAATTAGGATGAAAGAGGGTGATGAATGAAAAACTGCTTTTAAAACAAAATATGGTTTATATGAGTGGTTAGTTATGCCTTTTGTGTTAACTAATGTACCAAGTGATTTTATGAGATTAATGAGCCGTATTTTGTATGTTTTTATCGGTAAATTTATTGTTGTTTACTTTGATGATATTCTGATTTATTACAAAAACTTGGATGAGCATGTTAAATATTTTCACTCATCCACACCATATCATCGCATTTTGGAGGCACATTGAAGGAAAGAGAGGAGTTTCACCTAGTCAGAGGAGAATCTCAAGCCAACAAAGAACAAGAAGACCTTTAGGAGGCTTTCTTGGGTTATTTCTGTAACTTGGCTTCATTTATATGAATTTCTAGTATGTGTAACTAAACCTTTCATTAGGGAATTGATGAGATAACCTAAGTGGTAACTTTATGTATTTGAACTATGTCATATTTCATTCTCTCTTGGTACATTCCATTCTCATTGCTTTGTAGTTGCCATTTTACTTTACCAAGTTAATATTGGGGTTTGATCTAGCTTTTTTGTAAGGTGGTTCACATAAGAAGGTTATGGTTTAGGGTTAGAATGGTTTTCAACCCATTCTCGAACCTTTAGCATCTATGAATTGGAATATTTATTTCAAATGTTTTACATGTGGAAACTTTGAATGTGTTCTTGAGAATCTTGTTTAGGTGAATGCTCATAGTGGGTCTCACTTGAGTAGGAACTTGAATTTATTTTCATACAACGACTCACAATAGGGCTTACTTGAGTTAATGTTTGAATATGTGATTTTAATGATTTACATCAATTTTACAGCAAACCTTGAGTTGGATTAAAGAACTTAACTGGACTAGTTCATTACATTAAGAAATATTTTGGTTGTTGATTCAATTTCCCCAATATCATTCCCTTACATTTCCACTTCCTTAGCTTTAATTATTGCTTTTATATTTGCTTACTTTAAGTTAATTTAGTTTTCAAAATAACTTTCAAAACCAAAAATTAATTTTACTTTTATGCACAAGTTTAGTTTAGTGTACATATCCTAGATATAGCTGAATATTCTACATTTCCCTGAGGAACGATCCCGCTTGCCGTTGTATAATTCACTAAGATTTGTGTATACCAACCATGGTATTTTTGTTACTGTAAAAAGACAATCAAATTTTGGCACTGCTGTCGGGGATCGGTAACGTTTTGTTTGGCTATTTTAGCTTCAGATATAGTTTGGTAGTTTATATTATTATTTCTTTCTTTTTACTTCTTGGTAGTTTCGTTTTTGGTGTTTCAGACCTACAAGTGTATGCACATTCATCGTTCTAGGGGATGTATTCTTTCTCCGTACACCAATCAAATCAAACAATTCAGAAAACTCACTAGAGCGGTTGAAACAGCAGAAAGAGCACAATTAAATCATCGTCGTGCACTAGAGATGGAAGACCAAAGGGCCAATCTAGCCAATGATCCACCCCCAGAAATGAGTGTTCCTATCCATAACCCTCCTCAGCCTCCCCCAGTACAGCTTACATTGGGGTAGTATTCGAGACCAGTAATTGGTAATCAAGCACCAACTATAGTCCTTGATGACCTTACAAGATCATACGAGCTCAGAGGAATGCATACAGGCCTTTTACCATCATTCTATAGCTTACCAATGCTAGTCTATTTATAGTTTATGAAAGAATATTGTGAGGTGGTGGAGACCTTTACAAATGCATCATAAATTGGCACACTATCGAGAGTTCTACTACAAATTAATGTGTTTCTCTACTTGTCTGAAGGATAAAGAAAAGCTATGGTCAAACACTCAACGGTCAGAATCTCTAGAATCGTGGAACGATATGTGCGAAACATTCTTCAACCGATTCTTTCCAGCACATAAAAAGATAGTTACGAGTTCAAATTATAGGATTCCAGGAAAATCATGGGGACTCATTTTATGAGACATGAGAAATATATCAGATCTTGCTGGCATAACTCCCTCTTCACATGCTTCCCAACGAGTATAAAATATCATCATTTCAAGAGGGTCTCACTCCTCAAACACAACACTTGATTACTAATGCATGTGGTGGCTCAATCGTGGATAAGATAACAACTTTTATGATCGATGTGTGTGAGAAGCTTGCCCTCAATTCTTAACAATGTAATTTCAACCCAAGAATATGGGGAAGATATGATGTAGGGGTAGGAATAGAGACAACAATAGAAGTTTCAAAGTTGTCCAAGCAAATGCAATCCATGCAAGCCATCATACAGTCCATGTAAGCTTTCATGACAAATCAAGAAAATGTTAGCCAAATTCAAGGAGGAGAAGGAAGTGCATACATGTTTTCCAATAGAGAATGATGTGTTGGATTCCAAGAGGATGCCCAAGCAATAGGGTATCAATCGAGAGACAAGGGTGGTGTTTTTTCTCAAACTTACAATCCCAATTGGCGAAACCACCCAAACTTTTCTTGGATAAAAAATGCCTTAAACTCAGACATGCTTAACAAGGGAACAAACCAAGTGTAAAACAATAACAACCGAGGGTATTTCCAAGGGCAAGGCATTGGTAGTAATCAATTGAACCAATCGAACCAACTGGGAAACTTTTACAATAACCAAGTGAGACAACCATATAGGGAGCCCATTGCACCCATAACACAAGAAGGTCAGAGATTGAATTGTATAGAAGATATAGTTACAAATATGGGAGCATCAATGAAGAACCTTGTAACTCAAATCAGTTAAATTGTTGAGGTTTTACAGAGGCAAGAGAAGGGGAAATTTCCAAGTCAATCGAAACAAGCCAAGGCAATGACAGTTCTTAGAAGTGGGCGTATCTTAAATAATGGAGTTATTGTAGAAGGTTCAAGTGAGCCTACGAAATAAGAGAAGGAAGCGATTGAGAAAGACACAAGGCAAGAAGAAAAAGGGGTAGCAGTACCCCCCTCAGCTGAAGCTCCTCGTCTTCATAAGTCATCCAATTCATACATCCCTTCCATTCCTTACACCCAGAGGATTGAAGATATCAAAGTTGGAAGAATCCTTTCAAGATATCTATGACATTCTTTCTAAAGTGAATGTGAACCTCCCACTCATTGATGCAATCCAAAAGGTGCCATCCTATGGAGAGTTTTTCAAGGAGATGAACGAAGACAAGAACATGTCAAGCGTAGGCAACAAGAGAGACTTGGATAGAATGTTAGTGCAGTGATTCAAAAGAATTTTCCACCAAAGATGAAAGATCCTAGAAGATTCATCATTAACATTTCTATCGGAGGAGGAAAGCAAGAGAAAGCCATGCTAGATTTAGGGGCAAGTATTAATTTGATGCCCTACATAATTTACAAGAAATTGGGATTTAATGACCTCAAGAGAACTTCCATGTCACTTTTGTTGGGGGATTAATCTTCAAGGCACCCAATGGAAATTATTGAAGATGTCTTGATTCAAGCAGAGAAGCTTATCATTCCAGTCGATTTTGTTGTGTTGGACATGGATGACCAAACAAATAATGATCAAATGTTACTTTTGGGAAGGCCTTTTATGGCAACCGCTAGAGCAATTATAGATGTACATGAAGGCAAGTTCACCATGAAAGTTCTAGATAAGGTAATTGAGTTCAAACTTTTTGAATCAAGATCTTATCCTATTGGTGCACATGATCGTTTTCATATGAATTTAGTGGACACAATCATTGAAAAGGAAAGTGAAGAGTTTTTGAAGAAGTTAGAAGCTTTAATGGAAAATGCAATGGAGTTCTTTGATGAGCACGAAGATGAAGAAGGAGGGTTGATGCAATAAAAAACTTAGTGAAAAAAGAAAGCATTAATGAGATTAGAGATGTTGGCAAGGAAGAGTTGGAGTCAACATTGGTGATACCACCCAACTTGGAGTTGAGAGAACTTCCAACAACACTCAAGTACGCCTACTTAGATGAAGAAGAAAGGAAGCCAGTGATAGTTTTTACAGAGCTGAACCAAGAGGAAGAAATAAAGCTTCTTGGAGTCCATAGAAAGCATAAGGCAGTAATTGGGTGGTCCATGGAAGATGTCAAGGGGATAAGTCCCACTATTTGTATGCACACGATACATTTAGAAGAAGATTCCAAGCTAACTAGAGACGCTCAACAACGATTAAATCCCATTATACAAGAAGTTGTGAAGAATGAAGTTCTGAAGTTGTTAAAAGTCGTTATTATCTATCCCATCACGGATAGCAAGTGGGTGAGCCCAATTCATATGGTACCCAAGAATTCGGGCATTACGGTAGTGAAGAATGAGAAGGATGAACTTATCCCTCAAAGGTTACAAACCGGATGGAGGGTATGCATTGATTATTGGAAATTGAATGCATCAATAAAGAGAGATCACTTTCCCCTTCCATTCATTGATCAAACACTGGAAAGATTAGCGGAGCATATCCATTATTGTTTATTGAATGGCTATTCGGGCTATAATCAAATCACAATTGCACTGGAGGATCAAGAAAAGACTACATTTACGTGTCTGTTCGGTACCTATGCATACCAAAAGATGCCCTTTGGTCTATGCAATACGCTCCTCGGTACTTTTCGACGGTGCATGATGTCTATTTTCTTATACATGGTGGGGAAAATCATTGGAGTGTTCATTGATGATTTTTCATTGTTTTGAGGATTCTTACACAATTGCCTTGACAACTTAGCCCAAGTTTTGAAGAGATATGAAGAAAAGAACTTGATCTTGAATTGGGAGAAGTGTCATTTTGTGGTGACATAGGGCATAGTTCTTGGGCATGTGGTGTTAAACCGAGGCATAAAAGTTGATGAGGCCAAGATTGAGATTATGAAAAACTTACCTCCACCAAGAACTATCAGGGACATAAGGTTTTTTTTGGGTCATGCTACCGGCGATTTATAAAAGACTTCTTAAAAATTTTGAGACCCATGTGTAACTTTCTCCAAAAAGAGGTAGATTTTATGTTTGATGAACAATGCATGAAGTCTTTCAGAAGCTCTCACTTCGACACCAATCATAATGCCACCAAACTAGAGTTTTGCTTTTGAAATCATGTGTGATGTATCAGACTATGCTGTTGGGGCTATTCTTGGGCAAAGAGAGGACAAGCTTCCTCATGCAGTTTACTATGCCTCAAGGACACTAAATGATGCACAACTGGACTATTCCATAATTGAGAAAGAACTTTTGGCCGTTGTGTTTGCTTTAGACAAGTTTCAACAGTACTTGGTGGGAGCTAAAGTGATAGTTTACACTGATCATGTAGCTATTCGGTACCTCATGCAAAAGAAAGATGCCAAGCCTAGACTTATCCGTTGGATCCTACTCCTACAAGAGTTCGACTTGAAGATAAGGGATAAAAAAGGGAAAGAGAATATTGTAGATCTCAGTCGGTTAATACATGGGTCTAGTGAAGAAGAGGATGTGCTTCCATTAAAGGAAAGTTTTCCAAAAGAGAAACTATGGGCAATCAGTGGAAGAGAGCTAAGGTATGTAAATATTGTAAACTATCTTATGAAGAACATAGTGTCTAACGACCTATCCTTTCAAGCTAGGAACCTTTTTAATAATGGACCTGATCAAGTAATTCGGATATACATACCAGAAGAAGAGCAGAAAGGCGTAATCAAATTCTATCATGAAATGCACTGTGTAGGGCATTTCAGTCATAAAATATTAACCTAAAAATTCTGCAGTCAGGGTTCTTTTGGCCAACATTGAGCAAGGACACTTGTGAATTTTGTAATTGTTGTGATAGAAGTCAAAGAATTAGAAGTATATGAAAAAGAAATGAGATGCCTTAAAAAGAAGAAATGGTGGTTGAACTTTTCGATGTATGGGGGATTGACTTCATGAGTCCTTTTCCATCCTCAAATGGAAACAACTAAATTCTTGTGGCAATTGATTATGTTTCCAAGTGGGTGAAAGCAGTAGCAACAAAGACTAATGACAACCAAGTGGTAGTGAATTTCCTGAAGAATGCTGTGTTTTCAAGGTTTGGAGCCCCTCGTGCAATAATAAGAGATGGTGGCACTCATTTCTGGAACAAGATATTAACCACCTTAATAAGGAAGTATGGAGTTACAAATAAGGTTGCCACACCGTAACATCCATAAACCTCCAAGCAAGTGGAAGTGACCAACCGAGAGATCAAAAGAATTCTTTAAAATACAGTCAAGCCCAATCAGAAGGATTGGTCAACGAAACTCAATGATACAATATGGGCCTACCGAACGGCATACAAAACTCCAATTGGTACAACGCCATACTAGTTAGTGTTTGGGAAGGCTTGTCATTTTCCCGTTGAGTTAGAGTCCGATGCCTTTTGGGCAATCAAGAAGTTGAACTTCAATCTTGATCTGGTGGAAGATGAACTGAAGCTCCAACTCAACGAATTTGAAGAACTTTGGTATGAGGCTTACGAGAATGAATGATTATACAAGGAGAAAATGAAGTTCATTCATTACCAAATGCTTCGGAGAAAAGACCTTCACCCGAGAATGCGTGCTCTAGTTTTAAACTTAAGGTTGAAGTTCTTTTCAGGTTAATTAAAGTCTAGATGAGCGGGGCTATTCCTTGTGAAAGAGGTATTCCCACATGGTACATTGGAGTTGGAAAATTACAAAACCAGAGACACATTCAAGGTCAATGGTCAACGAGTGAAACTATACTATGGAGGAATAAGTGTAGCAACTGTGTTCGAAAAGATCAAATTCGGCGATTCTTAGCGCCTGTTACCATGTCTTGCTTAGAAGTTAAAAAAATCACTTCGTAGAAGACAACCCACGTAGGTAAATTTTATTTTATGCCTTCAGATATTTAGTGTTTGTCAAAAAAATTGATGTGGTGAATTTTTTTCAAACTTGTTTTGGACTTTGGTTAGTGAAATATTGATGAACAAATCTGTCGGAAACCATTTCCAAGATAGGTTTGGGGGTTTAGAGTATTTTGATGTGTTTTGTGTAGTGTGTTGATGCGTTTATGCAAAAGAACATTTATAATGATGAAGACAAGAAAGTTGAATCTCAGTATCATTCGGCGGTCACCGTCAATGATCACACTTACCGCCGTTTAGCTCACATAACTAAAAGGAACACACTGTCTTTATTCGGCGGTTTACTAGGCGACTCACAATGACTGCCATTTAAACTGCATAATAACACCTAACACACTGTGTTCATTCGGCCATTTATTTGGTGTTCACTATGAATGCCGTTTTAAACCGCGAAACCAATGTTTTAAACAAAACACAACGTCTTGCCCAACTCGCCATTCGACAGTCTATTTGGTGGTCCGAATGACCGCCGTTTGGACCACCGAATTTTATGATACTATAAAAGAGATGTCTTGTTCACGAGGACCATAAAACACTTAAATTTCAAAAATCTCTCTCAAGGTGCATTCTCTTCTCTTGCTTTCCCCATCAAGCTTCAAGGTATGTCATTCTTTCCCATTTAATTTGTTGTGCTTGTTTAATTCTTCCCTCTCTCTAATTTACAAAAAATTCAAACTCAATGACTAGAGTTAGGGTTTTAACCAAATTTGGGGATTTTTGATTTTGAAGTGAAATTAGTGAAGATGTATGCTTGGGTTTTGTTTGTTGGGACATATTTCGTCAATTTTGTTCTTTGGGCTAAGCTAATGAGAAGAATATCGTTGATAAGCATGAAATTTGAAAATGGTATGGCTTTGGCCGATAATTTTGTATGAAATTTTTATTTTGTTATGTTTTTGGCTACTATATATGTCTAGAACAATATTCGGTATGATTGCAGAAATGTGATTTTGGTGATGTATTGTTAACAGATTTCTGTTCTATGATTCACACCTGTATGTTTTTATTTATCATTATCATGAAGAATTTTATTTGGTATGGTCTATATGTGTTTATTTTTTTGTGGTTTGTAGGAGTTAATTACTCATCATAACAATGACTAAAACGGGAAAGGGCAAAGGCAAGACCTCAGCCAGTAGAAGAATGAACCAACATAGCGCTCGTAATGAGCTATACCTTGTTCGTTTTTAATAAATGCATTCCAGGATAGTTCATATAGAGAGAAGCATTGATTTGATTGATGTGGATAGATCAAATATTGTACGACATGTGAACGATCTGGGTTGGTTGCAGTTTGTCACAAGCTCCCCATGAGAATGCAAATTTTAGCATTGTAAGGGAATTCTATTCATCTATGAATTTCGAGGAGTAGTTGAAGGGGAAATTTGTAAAGGTTAAGGGTGTGGACGTGTTCATTGGCCCATAGGACGTAAATGGTTATTATAGGATTGCTTCCTACGCTGAAATAAAAAAGAGGATCCAGTGAATCGGATTTTCAGGTTATACCACCTTGAACTAACTGCCGCCCTTAGAAGAAACTTGGACACCATGGATGTTTGGAGCTCAGAAGTCCAGCTTCATCAGTCAGAGTTAGGGACATATTTGGCTTTCTGGTCAGTCTACATTTCACATCCCTTGAGACCGTCCTTACAGAGAATGAAAACCTTATGGGAGGTGGCACAGATCTTGTACTGCGTAAAGCATCAGCTACAGATCGACATGGGACAACAAATATGTGAAACCATCTATAGGGCTAGAAAGAAGACCACCTCGTTTCCTTGTTTGATTACTGACATGTGTATGTAGGCTGGAGTTGCTCCACGTGATGGCTATGAAAACAAGGAATTTAGTGAACCTTGCGACTCTAACACATTCACTGATATACTACTGATGTGAAGTGCCTTCTTCCGATGCAGTCTAGAAAGAGGATGAGAGTAATATAGATGGCAAGACACGAAGAGGAGGATGAGAGAGCTGATGAGGACGATATTGAGGCTGTTCCTGCTTTAGAGACAGAGCCGATCCCGTAGCAGTAGCGAGCTTGGTTCACTGCTTGGGCAACAGAATTCTCTCAGCAGATGCCCTCATGGGCCACGAAGTTAATAGATGAGGTGGCTGAACTAACAATGGCATTACATGATAGCACATTGATATCTACGAAACGATGTGGTGGTGTAGGCCCCAGCTCCAGACAACAGCCATGTTCCACTCGTGTCTATGGACACTGTCGGCCCTCGACTTATTGCACCAGGAGCAACATGATAAGAAGACTCACAGATCAAGACATGTCTCCCATCAAAGATATAGTCATTTTCATACAATTTATATATTATTTACATTTTGGAACTTGCTTTAAATTTTTAGTCGTATTTCAGTATTTATATATCTTGTTTAGACTATGTTAAATATCTTGCATAGGATTCTTAGAGTAACATGTTTTGGGTGCCGTCCAAGTAGAGGTCTCATTGTCCGAGCTCAAAATAATGAACATTGGGGACAATGATGACTCTAGTTTTGGGGGTATTAATTATGCAATTGTAAATCATGGAAAGTTTTTGATTCATGGGATTTTTTTTAATCATGGAGTTTTTTTTTAATTTTCTACGATTAATGCCATATTTGAGCTCATTTTGCTTGATTTCAGGCCTTAGTTATATTCATGTGAGGAATTTGTGTAGCCCATTGATAAGCTAGGATTGTGTTTCTTGTCATGAGCATAGTCCCTGTCTTTTAGTGTTTTAAATTGACGAGACTAGGTACTTAGGTATCACAGCCTAATAGTGGAGACTTCCCTTAGTGAGGATCACAAATACAAGCCTAGAAAGCGTACTTTTGAGGGTCAAGATCTTCTACTCTTTAAACACTCAAACTCTTGTGCATCATTTGAAGTTTCATTACACCAACCGACTACCATAGAACATGCATTAATTGTGGATATCTTGTTTTGATTTGTATTCCCCTATTAGACAAAATAGTGAAGATGACAATAGGGCTTTAATTAGTACTTAACCTATAAACACTTGAATCCAAAGAATACCTATTCCCTTGCATGCACTTAAGTTGATAAGTTATGACCAATACTTAACCCAAACACCCAACCTAACCTAAACACAAGACCTACCTATAGTTGTGGACCATGATAAAGTCAGCATGCATAAAGAAGTGAAATGTAAGCTCTTGTTGAGTTAATAGTATGTATTTAGGCAAGTTGTAATTTTTGCAGATCATAGGGCTCTTAATAAAAAAAGTAAAAAAAAAAAAGAAAACAAAATAAGGAATAGATTTGTAAATTGAGCCCCAATACTCCAATGTGAAGTGCACCTTATATGAGCAACCAAGTAGCATAAGGTCAGTGCAAATGTACAATGTAGATACTTGTTTTGTAATGATTGTTCTTTATATAAAATTTACTTGGCATGGTCAATAACTTCAAACCCTACCATCCGTAACCACCATTCACCACAAAATCACCATTGGCCAAAACATATTTTAGGGAAATGCTCATTTGATTTTTTCGATTGTCTACCTTGGGAATGCAGATTTTTAACTCGCTCTACCACGTTCAAGGTTTTCGATTCCTTCATGGGAATTGTTTACTAAAAAGAGCGTTCTTTATTGAATAATTGTATGTGGCAAATATTTGCTTTCCATGACATAAACTGGCCCACATACACCTTGCATGAGTGTGCGCCTATGTTATGAGTGGAAAGAAATGAGTGCACCTAGTGAGGACCTATTGTCAAGGCAAATTACGGCTAGGGTACTTGGGTGAGTAGTATCGAATAGGAAAGTAATTTTTATATGGGGTTCGTGTTTACTATACCTTGATTGGATTAAATTTAGGATACTTTCACTCCTCGTTGGCACATTCTTTTGGTATTTAATCATGATTGGTATCACATTGTTTTAAATGGGTCTGCTGTATCTTATTACAATTTTATAGGTAGAGCTTAATTTATAGGTGTTATGCACCTTTTATAA
The DNA here is from genome assembly GCA_032871835.1 of Dipteronia dyeriana. Lineage (NCBI taxonomy): Eukaryota > Viridiplantae > Streptophyta > Magnoliopsida > Sapindales > Sapindaceae > Dipteronia > Dipteronia dyeriana. The sequence goes on along the minus strand of CM065300.1, from coordinate 49,595,323 downwards.
TTTGATTCACTCGAGGGAGAGCAAAGTCTAGGTTTGGGAGTATTTGATCGAGCCATTTCATATATAAAAATTTATCTCCATTTTCAATGCTTACGTTCCGATTTTTGAGCAAAGTCGTACATTTTATGGCTCGATATTGGTTTTTACAGGTACTTTTGAGAAGTAGGGGTAATTAAGGGAGAAGGAAGCAAGTTTGAGCTTAAATACAATAATGAAAAACTCAGGGGACAAAATCGTGAAGAACCAAAAGAAGAAGGATTTGGCGGCTGATTTCGACGGTCACACAACCGCCATTTAACAAAAAGTCTCGCAAATGACCAGGTGCAATTTGGTGGTCCATTCGACGACCATGTCAACCACCGTTCCAATAAAAAATTTCATTCCAGAAGGTGCACCTTACATATGATAGTCCATTCGACGACCATGTCAATCGTTGTTCCAACAATAGTTTCATTCCAGATCGTACATCTTATATTTGGCGGTTCAATCGGCTGTTAACGTGACTGCCGTTATATCACAGCTTGGCCACCATTATTAGGCAGTCAAATTCGAAAGTCACTTTGACCGCTATTTTAACCATCGATCATGTCTTATTCATGAATCCCGAGATCTTGTCTTGCCTTTTTGAATCCTCTTACAAATTCTGTTCTCTTGTCTTCCCGAGCAAGCTGGTTATAACATTTTTTCACCTTCATTTTATAGAAACGGTTAACATTCTCTTCAACCTCCATTACCGGACCTTCCACCCAAATAACCTTTCTAACCACTCATTTTCACTCATCCACACCATATCCCAACACATTTTGGAGGCATATTGAAGGAAGGAGAGGAGTTTCACCTAATCAAAGGGGAATCTCAAGCCAACAAGGAACAAGAAGACCTTTTGGAGGCTTTCATGGGTTATTTCTATAACTTGGCTTCCTTTATTTGAATTTCTAGTACGTGTAACTGAAATCACGGTTAAATGCTCAAGGCTAACCTAGACGGGGGGAGGGGGGGGGGGAGGGTGGATAGGTTAGACACATTTTTCATCTCCCTTAGAAACAAACAAAAGTTTGTCCCTCTAGATTGCTTGTATCTCAATATATATATTAACTAAAGACAATTAATCAATATATAAACACAAGTAAAGTGTGATACAAACAAGTAATTGTAACACATACACAATCTACATTATAGAAAGGAAGTCAACATACATAAAGAGTTCTATCCACAATACAAATACTAAAGAGATAGGGATAAAGAAAAGTTGACACAAGATATAACGTGGTAAACCTCCGAATAGGAAACATCCATGGGCTAGCAGTCACCGGAAAACAAAATCCACTAGTAAATAAGACAAGTACAATCTCTCAAGTGACCTCTTCAACTAGAAACTACCCTCCTATCCTACTCTAGAAGTTGTCACCCAATGCTCAACAATCCGAGGCCTCACATCTCTCATCAAGACTTCCTTGCTAACCTTATCCGGATCCTCACGACCCAAGGCAAGGCTTCTTGCTCAACTAAGTCCTTACGACTCTAGTCAAGACTTCCTCACTCACCTATCCGAATTCTCCCAACTCTAGGTAAGACTTCTTGCTCGACTATCCTGATCCTCACGACCCTAGCCAAGACTTCCTTGCTCGACAATCCAAGGACTCACGCCTCTTGCCAAGACTTCTTGCTCAACACCATAGGTCTCACACCTATTGTCAGGACTTCATTCTCACAAGGCATCTAGGTGATCAAGAATGCAAAATACAAACAAGCACACAACATAGAATGCTATGATCAACACATCCTATGGAAAATACTAGACATGAGCATGAATGCACAAATCACATATAGTCTAGTTAATCATGCATGTGTAATCAATCTAGATTATGTAAAATATGTTCAATATTAATCACAACCTAGATACATGCATAGATCTAAACTTGAATCACAAGATATGTTCAATAAATCACAAGATCAAGTTTAAATCACACAAACCAAAACATGCTAAAATCAAATGACAAAGTCAATTAGATTTAAGCTAAAGTTCTAGAGCATATTCCTAATCATAGATTCAACAAATCACATGAATAGCTCAAAAGAACATAAGCATATGTATTATGTGAGAAATTTGGCCAAGAGAACCTAATACATGCGAGGTACTATTGTTCTCAAAATCAATCAAACAAAGATCATAAAATAGTCCTAGAATCAAAGCTAGCACAATACAATCCCAAACATGTGAAACATAGGCAAAATCAAAACCTAACTCAACATGAATGATTTACACTGAAACTCAACCTATATTTTTGAGAGTTCAAAACTCAAATCAAAACACTAACAATATACAAATATATGTTGAAGAAGAAAGCCCAAGGCAATTGACCAAGTTTTAAAAGAAAACTTTGAGAGAAAATCAATACCTTAGTTGATTTAGATACAGTCTCGTTTTTGTATGATTAGACACCAAAAACATCAGAAAAACTTACTCAAACCTTCAGAGAAAAGATGGAGGATTAATAAAATAACACTCTCAACTTTGGATCACTCAAATTGGAGTTCAAATGAAGAAGTTATGGTGTTTGGAAGGTGAGAAAATTTAGAGAGAAAATTTCTGCACACTTGTTTTAAATTTCTTCTTAGAATGTAATGTGAGGTTGTTTTGGAAAAAACGTTCCAGCTTCCTCTGTGTTTGCTGGTCGAGTAGCACATCGCCAGCACACAACCTAATTTTACAATAGGTGCTGGACTAGTGGCGCATCCCAGTGGCTCATCACATGTGCAAATTCTCTGGAGTGTTTGCGCTGGTGAGGCTGCGCTAGACGAGTGGTGCACCACCAGCGCACACCCACTTTTTTCAACTGTGCGCGGGTGCAACAACGCAGCTCAGTGGAGTAACACATGCGACGATCCATTGGAATGTTGCGCTGGTGAGGTGCGCTGGTTGAGTAGCGCATCACAAGTGCAAAGCCTACTTTTTAATCACTCAAACACACAAAATCAACAAGTTCAAGAGTGATGAAAGTGCATTCTATTATAATGTCTAGCATGACATAAAACTTTAATTACAAGATGCAAATATATCAAACAAGAGCCATTTAAATCAAAATGCACACAAGAATAATCACACAACATATATGAATGCATGAATATGTGAGTGTGTACAACTATCTCTTCAAAGCAAGTAAGCATAAGAATTTTACCTTCGATGCTTCTCCTCTTGAGGTCTTGAGAGCCTAAGCTACCCTTACATAATACCCCAAAAATGTGATTTGTTCACGAAATAAGCCAATCAACAATTGAGAACTTTACAATCTCCCCGTTTGGCTATTTCGTGATAAAACCACCACTCACATTGATCCTCAAAAAACAAAATAAAACACCGGGAAGATATTCTACATTACAAAGAGATAAACATAAAAAAAACTTCAAATCTTCAATCTCTTGTAGAACTATCAACCCTACACACAAAGTAAGCACAAATACACTTTCCAACCAAGTACATGTGAGATGATCAAGTGAATATAAAACAAATGCAATTGCATTCAATAATATGAGTATGACATCATGAAATGCTCATGCAATGCTCCCCCTCAACGGGTTACCCCCCTACACGTAATCTCTCTCTTAAACAAGTACACTCATGCAATGCTCCCCCTCAAAGCCAACACATGCTACTCCCCCTTTTTGTCATGATATAGGCAAAGGAGAAGTCCCCAACCGGGTTACTCAAGGCAAAGAAAGAAAAGAGCATACAAGATTGTTGCATAATTATATAAGCCACATTTATCCAACTCTATTAATAGGAGAGAAACAAGGAGATTTATTTGAAGAAAATGTGTGAATAAAAAATGCTTTGCATACAAGACATGTTGTATTCAAGTCCAAAAACAATGGTATTTAGCAAAGCAAATGACAAAGGTTTCCAATATAATTCAAACCAATTTCACCATTTGTCATGAGAGAAGCAAGGATATAGAGTTTTATAGATTTCAAGTTGTAATGGCACTATATCCAACTTTATAAGCTAAACATGGCATGAGCAACTTTGCACCCTATTTGATTTTTTCGGGAGGATACCCGTATGATAGTAGCCATGTTCAACCAATAAAGAAAGAGAGACATTGATTCAACATTTTAGTCTCACTAGCTTCTTTTCACACAATATTTTGCATTTAACAATTGCAATCAACAATTCATGCTTTATCATTTTTCATTAGCATGTCATTAAATAATCATCATGTCGTGGAGATAATTATAGGTCATTCAACATGTACTTCCTATGTAGATCTCCTAGTCCAAATATGCATGTTTGAACATAAATATGACATGGATTGTAATCAAAGCAAAGTTCACACTTATTGAAGAAAATACAATATAATATATAAGTGCAACCAAGATACTCAAGCAATCAATAAAGGAGCATAAACATTTAAAAAAAATGGATGCAACAAGTATACAATAGCTCTCTTTGCTTGAGTTCCCTTTATGAGGTCAAGGACCACAACACATCACTCCATTAAACAAATCCCAATAGATCTACTAAGAGTCTTGAATCGAGTAGCATCTAAGGGTTTAGTAGATAGATCCGCTAGTTGATCATTAGTACCTACATACTCAAGTACTATGCATTTGTTCTCGACTAGTTCCCTAATGAAATGATGACGAATGTCAATATGCTTAGTTCTAGAATGCTGAACCAGATTCTTGGAAATATTAATTGCACTCATGTTATCACAAAAGAGAGTAAGAGTACCTTGATTGAATATGTAGTCGACTAGCATTTGCTTCATCCAAAGGAGTTATATGCATCCACTCCCAGCAGCAATGTATTCGGCCTTAGCCGTGGACAAGGAAATTGAATTTTACTTCTTGCAAAATCAAGAGACAAGGTTGTTCCCAAGGAAAAAGCAACCGCCCGATGTACTTTTCCTATCATCACAATTTCCTGCCTAATCCGCATCACTAAAGCCTACAAGACTAGCATTAGTATCAAAAGAGTACCAAATTCCATAATTAGATGTCCCATTCACATATCGAATGATTCTCTTAACGGAAGAGAGATGGGACTCCTTAGGATCCAATTGGTACCTAGCACACACACCCACACTAAAAGAGATATCGGGCCTACTTGCGGTCAAATAGAGCAAGCTACCAATCATGCCACGATATAAAGTTTGGTCCACACTCTTACCACTAGCATCCTTGCTTAGCTTCAAAGTGGTACTCATGGGTGTATCACAATGTTTGGCACTTTCAATGCCAAATTTATTCACTAGGTTTTTGGCATACTTAGCTTGAGATATGAAAATCCCATCAACCATTTGCTTAATTTGTAAACCTAGAAAGTAACTTAACTCACCAACAAGGCTCATCTCAAACTCATGAGACATGACATCAACAAATTGTTGGACTTTGATGTCATATGTGGAGCTAAAGACTATATCATCAACATAGATTTGAGCTATAAATAGATCATCTTTATCTTTCTTGATGAATAGAGTCTTGTCAACACTGCCCCTAGTTTCCATTGTCTATGAGATATTGGGTGAGACGCTCATACCAAGCCCTTGATGCTTGTTTCAACCCATATAAAGCTTTCTTGAGATGATAGACATGATTAGGGTGGTGAGGATCTACAAACCCTTTGGATTGCTTAACAAATACTTCCTCTTGTAAGAAACCATTGAGGAAGGCACTCTTAACATCCATTTGATATAATTTGAACTTGTGCAAACAAGAAATGATAAAAGAAGCCAAATGGACTCAATCCTAGCAACGGGAGTAAATGTCTCCTCAAAGTCAATACCCTCAATTTGAGAGTATCCTTGTGCTACAAGCCTAGCCTTGTTTCGCACAATTTTGCCATCCTCATCGGATTTGTTCCTATATACCCACTTGGTGCCTATCACATTGGTGTTCTTGGGCCTAGGAACTAGAGTCCAAACCTTATTCCTTTCAAATTGGTTAAGCTCTTCTTGCACCAAAATTTATATTTTAAAGCTTTATCAATTTTCTTGGGTTCTATTTGAGAGGTGTAACATGTGGGGCTAATTAGATTAGCCATTTGATGCCTAGTCCTAACACCCTTACTAACCTCACAATTGATGTCCTATTTGTAATGGAGTTTCCTACCCCATGGAGCAGTTCTTTTGAGTTCAAGAGAGGAATCCTATCAATAGGTTATGTTATGTCATCATCAAGGTTAGTCTTTTCAACATTAGAGACATCAATAACCTTCTCCAAAGGGGAGTCATCAACTAAATCTACCTCCTCCTCATGGTCATTAGATTTGAGCCTAGTATCATCAATGACAACATTAGATGATTCCATTACGGTCCTAGTCCTTAGATTGAAAACTCTATAGGCTCTACTATTCAAGGCATAGCCAATAAAGATACCCTCATCACTCTTAGCATCAAATTTTCCAAGTTGATCACAGTCATTCAAAATGTAGCATTGCTTCCAAAGGTGTGGAAGTAGCTAACATTTGGCTTTCTACCTTTCCATAACTCATAGGAGGTTTGCTAGTGTGGGGCCTAAGAAAAAATCTATTTCCCATGTAGCATGCCGTATTGACGGCTTCGGCCCAAAGATTCCTAGGGACATTGTTGCTAAGCAATATCACACGCGCCATTTCTTAAAGAACCCTATTTTTCCTCTCAACAACTCCATTTTGTTGAGGTGTCCTAAGAGCCGAAAACTCATGAGAAATGCCTAGACTATTGCAATAGTTTTCAAAATGGGCATTCTCAAATTATTTCCCATGGTCACTCCTAATTCTCTTAATGCTTTTAATCTTGAAGTTCATTTCATTTTGAATTTTGGAACAAAGCATTTTAAACTTATCAAAAGTTTCAGTTTTTTCTGTAAGAAAATAAGTCCATGTGTACCTAGAGAAGTCATCTACACACACAAAAATGTATCTCTTTCCACCTAAACTCTCGGTTTGCATAGGACCCATAAGATCCATGTGGAGAAGCTCTAGAGGTTCCTTGGTGGTTACATACTTGCCCTTTTTGTGCATACTTTTGGTTTGCTTCCTTTGTTGGCAAGGTCCACAAACACCATTAACCTTTTTCCAAAGCTTAGGAAGGCCTCACACAACATTGAACTTATCTAAGATTCTTAAATCCCTATAGTTCATGTGACCAAGTCTTTCATGCCACAACTCAATTTATTCATCCTTGGACACATTGCAAGAGATACCTCTGGCCTCAAGACAATAACAATTGTCACTAGATCTCATACCTTTTAACAAGGTTTGTCCATTTGGCAATAGGATAGAACAATCATTTTTCCTAAACAAGACGGAAAGTCCTTCATCACTAAGATGTGAAATGCTTATCAAATTGGCTTTTAAACCATCCACATACAAAACATTGGACAAGGAGGGTAATCCGGGAATGGAAATGGTTCCCTTTCCTTTAACCTTCTTTTTGGATCCATCACCAAAGTTGACATTTCCTCCCTTCTCCATCACAAGAGTCTAAAAAAAACTCTTATTTCCAGTCATGTGCCTAGAGCACCCACTATCCAAATACCAAAAATCACAAGAATGAACATTCAAGGCAATTTGTACAACATGGAAAAAATGTTCATCCTTTCTAATCCCCCTAGGTGTAGTATTTTTCTTCCTAGTACTCAATGGTACATGGGCTCTAAGTGTCCTAGGATCATGCAAAGTTGTTCCATTATTCCTAGTGACATGCATCATGGCTTTAGACTTTTTCTTCTCTATCATGCTTTCAATCCTATACAATTTAATATATCTAAAGCAATTTGGTCTAATGTGACCATTAATATCACAAAATGACATGTATGAATGAAGTTTGGAATCATACCATAACCTTGAGGATGCAATGGAGCCTTCCCATGTCTATGTGGTTGTCTTGATTGTTGTTGAGGAGCTTTCCTTCTTTGTTGTTGAGCAAAACTTGATTGCTTCCTTGGTTGACCTTGCATGATAGGAATCTTCCCTTGAAGAGCTTTCGGTTGATGGAAGTTAACTTGAGGAGCCCTTTTAAGATGGGCTTGAGATAGGTTTCTTGGTGCCACCTTCACTTGAGTATTATTTGAACACTCTCCTAGGTCAAGTTTCTTCCTAGGTGATTGATGAGACGAGGACCCATTGAAGTTCATGCTTCTTACAAAGATGGTCTTGCTTGGAGTGGAGGACACCTTGTCATCTTCAAAACCAAGCCCCTTCTTGTCACTCGGCCTCTTTCCAACATCTAGCATATGGTCAAGTTTTTTGGTGCTAGAGTTCATCTTGGCCAATAACTCTCTCGCATCTTCAAGATCCTTCATCAACCCTTCTTCACTCCTCTTATATCTCACCAACTTTTCATTTAGTTATTCAACTTGAGTTGAGAGGTCTAGGTTTTCTTCTTTTAATCTCTTGATCTCATTCTTGTTCTTTAACCTTAAGCTCTCAAACTTAGCCATGTAGTCCTTGAGATCCATCCTATCCACACTTCCATTTATGGATTGTGATGAAGATCCATCATCACTTGAGTAGTCTTCCTCTTAACTTTCATTCTCTTCTTCACTAGAATCTTTGCTCCTAAGAGAGGATGTAAATGCTATGAAGTTAGCCATGAGTTCTTCATCATCGAAGACTCATCTCATTCATTAGAGTTATCACTTTCACTCCATATGGCAACCATCACTTTTCCCTTCTTCTTCACCTTGTGATTTGTACATTCCGGGGCAAAGTGTCCTATCCCACCACATTCATAACATTGGACTCCTTTCTTCTCGGTCTTTTCTTGCCTAGGCTCAAACTTCTTGAAGAGAGCCTTTTTCTTCAAGTCTTGACCCTTGGATCCAAAGGCTTTTTTCTCGGACTTGTAGAATTTCTTGAACTTTCTCATTAGCAAGGCCATTTCTTCATCCGAGTCATCACTTTCCTCCTTTTCAACTTTGGAGGCTTTCAAAGCAATATCTTTTTGCTTTTTTGATGGTGTGGGGTTAGGACATTTCCTAGATTCATAAGCTAGAAGTCTCCCAATCACTTCACTTGGCTTCATATCCTTGTAACCAATATTCTCTTCTAAGACCGTCACCTTAGACTCAAATCTATTGGGTAGAGATCTCATAATCTTCTGCTTGATCTTCCTATCCGAATAAGGATCACCAACTTGATGACTTTGGTTCACAATATCCATCAACCTCACTTCAAAGTTATTGAAGCACTCGTTCTCATCCATCTTGAGCAACTCAAATTGTGTTTGGAGAACTTGAAGCTTCGACTTCTTAACCACATCGGTTCCCTCATGTGCAACTTCTAGGATATCCCATGCCTCCTTAGCTATCCTAGTATTTTGAACCAACTTGTATTGGTTATCATCCATTACACATAGGATGGCATGCGTTGCCTTCCTATTCCACTTTGAAGCCTCAAACTCTTGTGCATTCCACTGTGCCTTTGGTTTGAGTACATCGTCTCCTCTATTTGCAGGAGTCATCATGAGTGGAGTGTAGCCATCTTCAACTACCATCCATGCCCTGTCATGAATTTGGCAAATATACGACTCCATCTTGCCTTTCCATGAGGCATAATTCAACCCGGTGAGAAGTGGAGGTCTAGTGCTAAAAGCTCCCTCGTTGCTACCGTTTCCACTCATTGTGTTTAATGTATGAATGATCAATACACACAGAAAATGCAACACACACCAAAATGAGCAAGGATCACCTATGTATGTCTAGGAACCTGCTCTGATACCAATTGAAACAAATATTATGGTGTGCTTAATATTAATCTAGAGGGGGGGGGGGGGGGGTGAATAGATTTTAAACAAATTTACCCAATTTTCGTTAAAGGTTAAGATTATGAAAATGCCCCTAGCTAGTTACAATAAAATTGCAAGTGTAAAATGCGGAAATATAAACAACACTTGAGATATACGTGGAAACCCTTCAAATGGGAAAAACCACGGGCTGATGAGTGCGCCAAAAACCTCGAATCCACTAATAGCAAGAGAATTACAACCTAATCCCGGTTTAAATTCACCACCACTACCTAATCCCGGTATAAGTAAACCTAGTTCATCTTGCTTGCGATTTAAGCTACCTACTCCCGAAAGCAACACAAGTCTTACTTCTCAATGAAGAGATAAAATATCCTAAGTGAATATATGATGATATTCAATGAACAAACAAGGCTTGGAAACCCTATATGCTTGTCTAGGATAATGAGATGACAATTAATGCAATCCTAGATATCAAAAGCTAAAAGACATGTTCAAGAAGCTTAGCTAAGCATAGATCAAACAATCCTATGAAGCTATCACAATACAACACTCAATCATGGCATCACAACAATCTCTAATTTGTATCTAGAAAATCTTCTAAGAGCATACAAATAATTAAAGAGAAGGTTTGGTAAGTAAAAACACTTAACTTGTAAGAAGATAGTGAAGAACTTACCAAACAAGATGTGATGAAGCAACCCTATCCATTGATGCACTCTAAATGAACTTAGATGATGCAAGATGAAGTTTTGATGCACATGGAAATGCTTTGAGTGATTAAAAATGAGTTCTTGAAAGTGTTTTTCCTTTAAAATGTGTTCTAGGGAAAATATATGATGTTTTGAACTCTTGCACGACCATAAGACAATGAGTTATATATATATGAGCTCCAAACAAAGTGAGGTCGTTTTGGAAAAAAATATTTCAGCTTCCTCTGTGTGCGTTGGTGACGTGCGCTGGTCGAGTAGCGCACCACCAGTGCACAACCTAATTTTATAATAGGCGCTGGACGAGTGGCGCATCCCAGTGGCGTAACACATGCATAAATTCTATGGAGTGTTTGCATTGGTGAGGCTGCGCTAGACGAGTGGCGCATCACCAGTGCACGCCCACTTTTTTCAATTGTACACGGGTGCAACAATGCAACTCAGTGGCGCAACACATGCGACGATCCATTGGAATGTTGCACTGGTCGAGTAGCGCATCACCAGTGCAAAGCCTACTTTTCAATCACTAAAACACACAAAATCAACAAGTTCAAGAGTGATGAAAGTGCATCCTATTCTAATGCCTAGCATGACATAAGACTTTAATTTCAAGATGCAAATATATCAAACAAGAGCCATTTAAATCAAAATGTACACAAGAATAACCACACAACATCTATGAATAAGAGTTATGCATGAATATGTGAGTGTGTGCAACTATCTCTTCAAAGCAAGTAAGCACAAGAATTTTACCTTTGGTGCTTCTCCTATTGAGGTCTTGAGAGCCTAAGCTACCCTTACATAATACCCCAAAAATGTGATTTGTTCACGTAATAAGCCAATAAACAATTGAGGACTTTACAAAATTTTATCATGAAATGCACTGTGTAGGGCATTTCAGTCTTAAAAAATTAACCTGAAAATTCTACAGTAGGGGTTTTTTTGGCCAACAATGAGCAGGGACACTTATGAATTTTGTAAGTGTTGTGATAGAAGTCCAAGAATTAGAAGTATAGGAAAAAGGAAAGAGATGCCTTAAAAAGAAGAAATGGTGGTTGAACTTTTCGATGTATAGGGGATTGACTTTATGAGTCCTTTTCCATCCTCAAATGGAAACAACTACATTATTGTGGCAAGTGATTATGTTTCCAAGTGGGTGAAAGCAGTAGCAACAAAGACTAATGACACCCAAGTGGTAGTGAATTTCATGAAGAATGTTGTGTTTTCAAGGTATGGAGCCCCTCATGCACTAATAAGAGATGGTGGCACTTATTTCTGGAACAAGATATTTACCATCTTAATAAGGAAGTATGGAGTTACAAATAAGGTTGCCACACCGTACCATCCATAAACCTCCAAGCAAGTGGAAGTGACCAACCGAGAGATCAAAAGAATTCTTTAAAATACAGTCAAGCCCAATCAGAAGGATTGGTCAACGAAACTGAATGATACAATGTGGGCCTACCGAACGACATACAAGACTCCAATTGGTACAATGCCATACTAGTTAGTGTTTGGGAAGGCTTGTCATTTGCCCGTTGAGTTAGAGTCCGATGCCTTTTGGGCAATCAAGAAGTTTAACTTCAATCTTGATCTGGTGGAAGACGAATGGAAGCTCCAACTCAGCAAATTGGAAGAACTTTGGTATGAGGCTTACGAGAATGAACGATTATACAAGGAGAAAATGAAGTTCATTCATGACCAAATGCTTATGAGAAAAGACCTTTACCCGGGAATGCGTGTTCTAGTTTTAAACTTAAGGTTGAAGTTATTTTCGGGTCAATTAAAGTCTAGATGAGCGGGGCTATTCCTTGTGAAAGAGGTATTCCTACATGGTGCATTGGAGTTGGAAAATTACAAAACCAGAGACAAATTCATGGTCAATGGTCAACGAGTGAAACTATACTATGGAGGAATAAGTACAGCAACTATGATCGAAAAGATCAAATTCGGTGATTCTTTGCGCCCGTTACCATGTCTTGCTTAGACGTTAAAAAAATCACTTCGTAGGAGGCAACCGACATAGGTAAATTTTATTTTATGCCTTCAGATTTTTAGTTTTTGTCAAAAATATTGATGTGGTGAATTTTTTTCAAACTTGTTTTGGACTTTGGTTAGTGAAATCTTGATGAACAAATCTGCCGGAAACCATTTCCAAGATAGGTTTGGGGGTTTAGAGTATTTTAATGTGTTTTGTGTAGTGTGTTGATGCGTTTATATAAAAGAACATTTACAATGATGAAGACAAGAAAGTTGAATCTCAGTATCATTCGGCGGTCACCGATGGTAGTCACACTGACCGCCGTTTAGCCCGCATAACTAAAAAAAACACACTGTCTTCATTTGACGGTTTACTCGGCGACTCACAATGACTGCCGTTTAAACTGCATAATAACACCTGACACTTTGTGTTCATTCGGTGGTTTATTTGGTGTTCACTATAAACGCCGTTTTAAACTGCCAAACCAATGTTTTAAACAAAACACAATGTTTTGGCCAACTCGCCATTCGGCAGTCTATTTGGTGGTCCGAATGACCGCCGTTTGGACCATCGAATTTTATGATACTACAAAAGAGACGTCTCTTTCACGAGGACCACAAAACACTTAAATTTCAAAAATCTCTCTCAAGGTGCATTCTCTTCTCTTCCTTTCTCCATCAAGCTTCAAGGTATGTCATTTTTTCCCTTTTAATTTGTTGTGCTTTTTTAATTCTTCCTTCTCTCTAATTTACAAAAAATTTAAACTCAATGACTAGAGTTAGGGCTTTAACCAAATTTGGGGATTTTTGATTTTGAAGTGAAATTAGTGAAGATGTATGTTTGGGTTTTGTTTGTTGGGACATATTTCGTCAATCTTATGCTTTAGCCTAAGCTAATGAGAAGAATATCATTGATAAGCGTGAAATTTCAAAAATGGTATGGTTTTGGCTGATAATTTTTTTATTAAATTTTTATTTTGTTATGTTTTTGGCTACTATATATGTCTAGAACAATATTCGGTATGATTGCAGGAATGTGATTTTGGTGATGCATTGTTAACAGATTTCTGTTCTATGATGCACACCTGTATGTTTTTATTTATCATTATCATGAAGAATTTTATTTGGTATGGTCTATAGGTGTTTATTTTTTGTGGTGTGTAGGAGTTAATTCCTCATCATAACAATGACTAAAACGGGAAAGGGCAAAGGCAAGACCTCAGCCAGTCGAAGAATGAATCAACATAGCGCTCGAATGAGCTGTACCCTGTTCGTCTTCAATAAATGCATTCCAGGACAGTTCATATAGAGAGGAGCATTGATTTGATTGATGTGGATGGATCAGTTATTGTACGACATGTGAACGATCTGGGTTGGTTGCAGTTTGTCACAAGTTCCCCATGAGAATGCAAATTTTAGCATTGTAAGGGAATTCTATTCATCTATGAATTTCGAGGAGTAGTTGAAGGGGAAATTTGTAAAGGTTAAGGGTGTGGACGTGTTTATTGGCCTATAGGACGTAAATGGTTATTATAGGATTGCTTCCTACGCTGAAATAAAAAAGAGGATCCAGTGAATCGGATTTTCAGGTTATACCACCTTGAACTAACTGCCGCCCTTAGAAGAAACTTTGACACCATGGATGTTTGGAGCTCAGAAGTCCAGCTTCATCAGTCAGAGTTAGGGACATATTTGGCTTTCTGGTCAGTCTACATTTCACATCCCTTAAGACCGTCCTTACAGAAAATGAAAACCTTATGGGAGGTGGCGCAGATCTTGTACTGCGTAAAGCATCAGCTACAGATCGACATGGGACAACAAATATGTGAAACCATCTACAGAGCTAGAAAGAAGACCACCTCGTTTCCTTGTTTGATTACTGACATGTGTATGTAGGCTGGAGTTGCTCCACGTGATGGCTATGAAAACAAGGAATTTAGTGAACCTTGCGACTCTAACACATTCACTGATATACTACTGATGTGAAGTGCCTTCTTCTGATGCAGTCTAGAAAGAGGATGAGAGTAATACAGATGGAAAGACATGAAGAGGAGGATGAGAGAGCTGATGAGGAGGATATTGAGGCTGTTCCTGCTTCAGAGACAGAGCCGATCCAGTAGCAGCAGCGAGCGAGCTTGGTTCACTGCTTGGGCAATAGAATTCTCTCAGCAGATGCCCTCATGGGCCACAAAGTTAATAGATGAGAGGGCTGAACTAACGATGGCATTACATGATAGCACATTGATAGCTACGGAACGAAGTGGTGGTGTAGGCCCTAGCTCCAGACAACAGTCAAGTTCCACTCGTGTTTATGGACGCCGCCGGCCCCCGACTCACTGCACCAGGAGCAACATGATAAGGAGACACACACAGATCAAGACATGTCTCCCACCACAGATTGAGTCATTTTCATACAATTTATATATTATTTACAGTTTGGAACTTGCTTTAATTTTTTAGTCCTATTTCATTATTTATATATCTTGTTTAGACTATGTTAAATATCTTGCATAGGATTCTTAGAGTAACATGTTTTGGGTCCCGTCCAAGTCGAGGTCTCATTATCCGAGCTCAAAATAATGAGCATTAGGGACAATGTTGACTCTAGTTTTGGGGGTGTTAATTATGCAATTGTAAATCATAGAAATTTTTTGATTTATGTGATTTTTTTGATTCATGGAGTTTTTTTTTTAATTTTCTACGATTAATGCCATATTTGAGCACATTTTGCTTGATTTCAGGCCTTAGTTATATTCATGTGAGGAATTTTGTGTAGCCCATTGATAAGCTAGGATTGTGTTTCTTGTCATGAGCATAGTCCCTATCTTTTAGTGTTTTAAATTGAGGAGACTCGGTACTTAGGTATCACAACCTAATAGTGGAGACTTCCCTTAGTGAGGATCTCATTATACTCTTTAAACACTCAAATTATTGTGCATCATTTGAAGTTTCATTACACTAATCGACTACCATAGAACATGCATTAATTATGGATATCTTGTTTTGATTTGTATTCCCTTGTTAGACAAAATAGTGAAGATGACAATAAGGCTTTAATTAGTACTTAACTTCTAAACACTTGAATCCAAAGAATACCTATTCCCTTGCATGCACTTAAGTTGATAAGTTATGACCATTACTTAACCCAAACACCTAACCTAACCTAAACACAAGACCTACCTATAGTTGTGGACCATGATAAAGTCAGCATGTATAAAGAAGTGGAATGTAAGCTCTTATTGAGTTAATAGTATGTATTTAGGCAACATGTAATTTTGTAAATCATGGGGCTCTTAATAAAAAAATGTAAAAAAAAGAAGAAGAAAACAAAATAAGGAATAGATTTGTAAATTGAGCTCCAATACCCCAGTGTGAAGTGCACCTTATATGAGCAACCAAGTAGCATAAGGTCGGTGCAAATGTACGATGTAGATACTTGTTTTGTAATGATTGTGCTTTATTTAAAATTTACTTGGCATGGTCAATAACTTCAAACCCTACCATCCATAACCACCATTCACAACAAAATCACCATTGGCCAAAACATATTTTAGGGAAAAGCTCATTTGATTTTCTCGATTGTCTACCTTGGGAATGCAGATTTTTAACTCGCTCTACCATGTTCAAGGTTTTCGATTCCTTCATGGGACTTGTTTACTAAAAAGAGCGTTCTTTCTTGAATAATTGTATGTGGAAAATGTTTGCTTTCCATGACATAAACTCGCCCACATACACCTTGAATGAGTGTGCGCCTAGGTTATGAGTGGAAAGAAATAAGTGCACCTAGTGAGGACCTATTGTCAAGGCAAATTACGGCTAGGGTACTTGGGTGAGTAGTATCCAATAGGAAAGTAATTTTTATATGGGATTTGTGTTTGCTATACCTTGATTGGATTAAATTTGGGATACTTTCACTCCTCTTTGGAACATTCTTTTGGCATTTAATCATGATTGGTATCACATTGTTTTAAATGGGTCTGCTGTATCTTATTACAATTTTGTAGGTAGAGCTTAATTTATAGGTGTTATGCACCTTTTATAATTTGATTCACTCGAGGGAGAGCAAAGCCTAGGTTTGGGAGTATTTGATCGAGCCATTTCATATATAAAAATTCATCTCCATTTCCACTGCTTACGTTTCGTTTTTTCGAGCAAAGTCGTACATTTTATGGCTCGATATTGGTTTTTACAGGTACTTTTGAGAAGTAGGGGTAATTAAGGGAGAAACAAGCAAGTTTGAGCTAAAAAGCAATAATGGAAAACTCGGGGGACAAAATCGTGAAGATTCAAAAGAAGAAAGATTTGGTGGCTGATTTCGGTGGTCACACAACCGCCGTTCAACAAAAAGTCTCGCAAATGACCAGGTGCAATTTGGCGGTCCATTCGACGGCCATGTCAACCTCTGTTCCAACAACAGTTTCATTCCAGAAGGTGCACCTTACATATGACATTCCATTCGACGGCCATGTCAACTGTTGTTCCAACAGTAGTTTCATTCCAGAATGTACATCTTATATTTTGCGGTTCATTCGGTTGTCAACGTGACTGCCATTATATCACAGCTTGGCCACCCTTATTAGACGATCAAATTCGGCGGTCACCCTGACCGCTATTTTAACAGTCGATCATGTCGTTTTCATGAATCCCGAGATGTTTTCTTGCCTTTTTGCATCCTTCTACAAATTCTATTCTCTTGTCTTCTCGAGCAAGCTGGTTATAACACTTTTTCACCTTCATTTTATAGAAACGGTTCACATTCTCTTCAACCTCCATTACCAGACCTTCCACCCAAATGACCTTTCTAACCACTCATTTTCACTCATCCACACCATATCCCAGCACATTTTGGAGGCACATTGAAGGAAGGAGAGGAGTTTCACTTAATCAAAGGGGAATCTCAAGCCAACAAGGAACAAGAAGACCTTTTGGAGGCTTTCATGGGATATTTCTATAACTTGGCTTCCTTTATTTGAATTTCTAGTACGTGTAACTGAAAATAAAATCACGGTTAAAGGCTCAAGGCTAACCTGGAGGGGAGGGGGGGGGGTGAATAGGTTAGACACCTTTTTCGACTCCCTTTGAAACAAACAAAAGTTTGTCCCTCTAGATTGCTTTTATCACAATATATATATTAATTAAAGACAATTAATCAATATATAAACACAAGTAAATTGTGTTACAAACAAGTAATTGTAACACATACACAATCTATATTATAGAAAGGAAGTTAACATACATAAAGATTTATATCCACAATAAAAATACTAAAGAGATAGGGATAGGCAAAAGTTGACACAAGATATAACGTGGTAAACCTCCGAAGGGGAAACATCCACGGGCTAGCAGTCACCGGCAAATAAAATCCACTAGTAGATAAGACAAGTACAATCTCTAAAGTGACCTCTTCACCTAGAAACTACTCTCCTATCCTACTCTAGGAGTTGTCGCCCTATGCTCAACAATCCGAGGCCTCAGACCTCTTGTCAAAACTTCCTCGCTCACCTTATCCGGATCCTCACGACCCAAGGCAAGACTTCTTGCTCAACTAAGTCCTCATGACTCTAGTCAAGACTTCCTCGCTCACTCATCCAAGTTCTCCCAACTCTAGGTAAGACTTCTTGCTCAGCTATCCGGATCCTCACGACCCTAGCCAAGACTTCCTTGCTCGAAAATCCAAGGCCTCACGCCTCTTGCAAAGACTTCTTGCTCAACACCATAGGTTTCACACCTATTGTCAAGACTTCCTTCTCACAAGGCATCTAGGTGATCAAGAATACAAAAAACAAGCACGCAACATAGAATGCTATGATGAACACATCCTATGGAAAATACTAGACATGAGCATGAATGCACAAATCACATATAGTCTAGTTAATCATTCATGTGTAATCAATCTAGATTATGTAAGATATGTTCAATATTAATCACAACCTTGATACATGCATAGATCTAAACTTGAATCACAAGATATGTTCAATAAATCACAAGATCAAGTTTAAATCACACAAACCAAAACATGCTAAAATCAAATGACAAAGTCAATTAGATTTAAGCTAAAGTTCTAGAGCATGTTCCTAATCATAGATTCAACAAATCACATGAATAGCTCAAAAGAACATAAGCACATGTATTATGTGAGAAATTCGGTCAAGAGAGCCTAATACATGTGAGGAACTATTTTTCTCAAAATCAACAATCAAAGATCATAAAATAGTCATAGAATCAAAGCTAGCACAATACAATCCCAAACATGTGAAACATAGGCAAAATCAAAACCTAACTCAACATGAATGATTTCAATTGAAACTCAACCTAGCTTTGTGAGAGTTCAAAATTAAAATCAAACACTCACAATATACAAATATATGTTAAAGAAGAAAACCCAAGGCAATTGACCAAGTTTTAAAAGAAAACTTTGAGAGAAAATCAATACCTTAGTTGATTTAGGTGCAGTCCCGTTTTTGTATGATTAGACACCAAAAACAGCAGCAACACTTACTCAAAACTTTAGAGAAAAGATGGAGGATGAATAGATGAACACTCTCAACTTTGGATCACTCAAATCAGAGTTCAAAGGAAGAAGTTATGGTGTTTGGAAGTAGAGAAAATTTAGAGAGAAAATTTCTGCACACTTGTTTTAAATTTCTTCTTAGATTGAAATGTGAGAGGGAAAGAGTTTATAAAGGAGTGGGAAACTTGGAAATATGAAATGACCAAGAGGGGCAAGAAGTAGCCAAGACAACTTGCTGCCTGAGATGGCGTGTGGGCATCTCTAGGCAGCAAGCCTTCTGCCCTGAGATGGCCACGCGCCATCTCGGGAAAGAAGTCCTTGCTTGCTTCTTTCTCCTTCGACCTTCCTTCGTGTTCTTCGACCGTTCTCTGGCCTCCGAACTCGGAATTCAAATCCATTTGAGGATTACGAACCATAACTCTCACACAGACATGGACATATAAGATACTCAACCCAAAAAATAACAATTCGACTCGATATATGAATACAAAGACAATGTATGCAACATGAGTTGAAAGTGTAGTATCTTTTGACTTAGAACTTGAAATCAATAGTATGAGTAACCGAAATGACCGGAACTCAATCAAGAATGATTTAAGACTAAATTCAAGTTCAATATACATGTTATACAAACATATATACACAGAAACACAATTCACACTAGAATGCAAACTACATAGAGATAGTTTCCAATCATGCATATTCCAAAACATGTTATTTCCATACCAATGCATGAGCATTCATCTTCAAGTATATGAATGTGTTATACATGGTGCACATCGATACAGGGACACATATGAATGAATTGTATGTGTATGCCTATAATGGTGCACAATGATACAGGGACACAAATGTATGATATGTGTATGTGTGCCTAAGCCTTGTAAGAGAAAGATAAGGTCTTAGTATACCTTTGTAGAACCATATTGCATCCTTTCTCTTGAAGACTTAGAACTTGCTTTGACTTGTTGTTTCTTATTCCTTGAAGCTTGAATCATCATGAATCTAAACAACTAAATAATTACAAGTAAACATCATTTTGATATGGAATTAATGCCAACACAAATTAAAACCTAACAATCTCCCCCTTTGGCAAATTCAATGTCAAAACACCTATACATTTACTACAAATATAAAAATGAAGACATGTCACAAAATCACTCCCTCACATTACAATGAGTAGGATTCCTATAACTAATCTTCACCAACTCTTGAACTTCATCTTGATCTTCTCTTGAAGCAACCTGCAAATAATCTCAAAGCATAATGCATATACAAGAGAAAAAACAACAAATAGAAACATATAATATGGATAAGAATATACAATCAAGTCCACAAATACATGTATCTCCCCCTCAATACATGCCAAATACAAGAATTCTTAACCAAATCTTAAGACTAATTATTACATGCCATTGAAAGTTCAAAAGTTCACAAAAACAACATAAAAAGGAAACTAAGTAACTAGCAACTCTTAACAACTCTTTCTCCCCCTTTTTGACATGAAATGATGCCAAAAGGTAAGAAACATACCATGAGACTCAAATACTAGTTACTAGATCCACCAAAGAAAGATATGCGTGTAGTTGACCAAACATAATGCTTGAGAGGTGGTCTTGAACTTGAGGCAATACACTCCTCCAACTCTTTTATTCTAGCATCTTGTTTTTCAACTATAGCACTAAGCTCATCAACCTTCTTCTTCAAATGTAAAGCCCAATCCAGAAGAATGTTTA
This sequence comes from Dipteronia dyeriana, assembly GCA_032871835.1. Lineage (NCBI taxonomy): Eukaryota > Viridiplantae > Streptophyta > Magnoliopsida > Sapindales > Sapindaceae > Dipteronia > Dipteronia dyeriana. The sequence continues at coordinate 49,574,658 of CM065300.1, read as the reverse complement.
TTCTAGTCTCTTGACAATCAACTTGTGAACTACTAAATAGTCCAAAAGTATCACATGTCTTACCCTTATCCTTATATGACATGTATGACACACGTTTATCACTATATTTTTCCAATGGTTGTACCAACATATCATCTCCACAACTTTTAACACCACGAGCTAAACACAAAGAAGTTATAAACCCCGGTAATGCAAGATTCTTATCTCCTCTAGTTGAGAAAACTGCAGTATCTGAGTAAAACATAAGCAAATCCCCAAGGTTTATAGGTTTATTAGTCACCAAGGCATATACTATTTTGATCTTGTCTTTATTCAACTCGGTTGAATTCGAAGATCCAATAATATTAGTGCAAATAAAAAGATGCCAAAATGCACTTGCCTTAGTTAACTCATGTTGACTAATATATGCTCTATCTTTCCACTCAAATGAAACATTGTCACATAGAGTTCTACCCATGATATTAAGATTTTCAATGATATTAACATCTAGAAAGTTTGAATCAATATCACTAGATAGCCCAAGAAACTTGTAAATGTCTTCTGGGTTAACTCTAAACATAACACCCCTAATCTCCATCAAAGCATCCAATAAGGTGGCACTCTCTCTATATTCATGATAAAACTCTCTAACAAGAGTATCATTCACTATTCCTAGCATGCTCACCCAAGATTCCCAATTACTATCCTTAATGCATTTAAGAACATAAGAATCTTTACATTTACCTAAGTCAATGCCTCTCTCTTGAAATATCTTCTTAGTTCCAAAGATCCCTAAATCCTTTGACCTTGAAGCTTTGGATCCAATTGAGGTAGACTTGGCTTTCACAATGGGATCCGATTGATTTCCACTTCCGGTAACTTTATTTCTTCCCATTTGTTCTTGTGATAGAAGATACTATATACATACAACATAAGTGAGTGAAAGATAAAACAAGCATATTAGTCACAAATATATAAACACAAAGACATATGACTTAAGAATGAATCATCATGCAAGACAAAGATAGTGAGTAATATCTTACAAGTATCATTAATTCAAAGTATGCCAACATGTAACAAAATGAAGCATGTGAACATATCATAAAAGAGAACAATGTTTAGCATACAATGCTCCCCCTTGATAAATGCTCCCCCTTGATAAATGCTATAACTAAAATCAATGATAGCATAGAGTTCACAAAGATGTTCACACAGTCACACATTCAAGCAATTTGAAGAAACATCAACAAAATAAGCGTCATATACTAAGAGAGATACCCAAAGATTTTTCAAGTTCTCTCATAATTCTTCAACAATTGCAAAGATATCATCATACTCATAAACAAAGTGTGTGTGTGTGAGAGATATGCTTCAAATATATATCAAGAAGTAGTTTGATAATCAACATGCAAACAATTTCCAACAACTATTCATCTTAAGCTTTTTCCATAAAAAGTCAAACCGATTATCATCCGAAATTTTTGTTATTAAGATAATGGATTTCAACATATGAACGTGTGTGTGCATGTGGCTCGTCATCCCATTTTTGTTTTTCAACCCGAGCTCATTTGATTTTCAACTAAAATCCTTTTTAAGCCTTCCTCATTTTCTTTTTAGGCTTTGAATCAAAGATTTTTTTTTTATAAATTCCTTTCAACACTTCTTTGAATTTTTTTTCATTTTTTTTACATAAACAAAATTCACTTCATAACGGCTTTCACTCATCACAATGGTGTAGCTCTTTCCAACATTATGTAGCTTTCACAACCAAGGTGTGTAGCTCTTTTCATGAAGGTGCTCGTTGAGTTCTATGTAATTGCCGAAGCAAAATGGATACTAACCATAGGTCATTTTGAATGTACTTAAACACAAAAACTTCAAGGTGTATCCAATGTTTACATATTAGTAAACTCAACCTACTAGCAAAACATATAAGAGAAGCAAGGTGAAATTTTTAGAAAACCAAGATTTTATGGTTCATAAGCACATTATCTAAGAGCAATAAGTAGAGACTTATTCAAGCTCATATTTTTAAAAGTAATGCCACTCAATATACTATACACAAACAATCATCAAAGTTAAGATCAATGTGAACAATATCATTATTAGATCCTAAAATAGCAAATGTCAATGAGAACCATATGTATGATATACAAAATTCTCTAATATGACATGCTATGAGATGTGTATCAAAAATTGAGTCAAAAGATGAATATCTAAGAGAACATGCATTAGAGTATAGAGATACCTTTTTGCACATTATATTCACCAAATATCATACTTCCATCCTTTTTAAGAGCACTCTTGCCTTGAATGTCCTCATGACACCAAGTTGACGATGTTTCACAACAAGAGTATAAAAAGCATAATATCTCAACTCAATCAACACATATATCAAAAGAACTTCTTCAAAGTTAATCAACAAATTTTGACCATCATAACAATCATGATGTGAGATAACCAATTCATATCAATACATGGAGTATTCAAAGCTAGTAAGCAAGAATTATCAACACAATTGATATATAGCCTCAAAGCTATCCAACATGTGCTTCTTATTTTAGTGATAAGAGCACTCACCCTTGAACCACTTGTTCTTGGGTGTACCTCTACAAACATTCCAATATCATCCTTGACAACAATGTTAAATCTAGAGTAAAGTCCTTCAATGACTTGATTAACAAGAATATCATTAACACACTCTTTCTTAATATTATCCACACAAGCTTTGTCAAGTTGAACAAGATTAGAATTCTTTTTTACTCCACAACTTCTTTTCATGCTTAGCAAACTTAATATGTTTTTCAACTTTCAAATCCTTAGCATGTTCAAGTTGAAGTTTAATCTCCTTATCTCTAGATTCATTTCCTAATTTGCATTTTTCAATATATTTATAACACCTAGGCTTAATGTGACCTATTGTGTTGCAATAATGGCAAATTGGAATAAAAGATGAGATTGTACCTTTTGGAGTTGAACTAGCTTCACTAGGAGTTTGCAAAGATACCTTGTTCGCCAACTTCTTCTTGGCTTTTGATCTTCTCTTCTTGTGTGGTTTCTTATCAATCACGACTACATCAAAGTGTGTAGGAAATAGTGTTTCCAAGAGCTCCTCTTCAACTACCAAGTCGTCTTCACCACTATGAGAGTTAACAAGATTCCTAGCACTAGACACACTAACCGAATCATTCACTAAGTCCTTGATAGCCTCCTTAGCCGTGTCTATTTCATCCATCAATTCTTGTTCTCTCTTCTTCAAAGAAGATATCACATTATCCTTCTCAAGGTTTATCATTTCAAGTTCTCTAAACTTTTTCATAATATCACCTTTCTCACCAAGAAGTCTATGAGTAACAACCACAAACTCATCTAGTTGCTTCTTGATCAAATCATCATTCTCAACTACTTCTCTTTTATCATTGTCTCTATCTTCTTCAAGCTTTTCTATATTTTTCAACAACTCAAGATTAGTAGGAATGGAACTAGAGCTTCCAACATGATTTTCATCAAAGTTCTTGATCAAAGATATTGTACCATTAACATCTAGTGAAGAATGAGAAGCCGTTAGAGCTACAAAGTTTCTCACCAACTCTTCATCACTTGAAGAATCACTACTAGAGCTCTTATTGTCACTAGAGTTATCATCACTCCAAGTAGCCACCAACGCTTTGCCTTTCTTGTCTTTCTTAGATGGCTTCTTGGTGCACTCACTAGCAAAGTGACCAAAACTATGACAATTATAGCATTGAACCTCTTTCTTGTTCATGGCTTGACTATTCTTCTCAATCCTTGGAGATGCTGTTCTCTTGAATCCTTTTTCCTTTGAAAACTTGCCTTTAGACTTGGCATTTTTCTTTAGAAACTTCTTGAACCTTCAAACCAAAAGTTCCATCTCTTCATTTTCATCATCACTCTCCTCCTCAATTACATTGAGAGCGATTCCATTACTTTTAATCTTTGGCTTCAAGCACATCTCATAAGTTTGGAGAGACCCAATCAACTTATCGATATTCATACTATCCACATCCTTGCTTTCCTCGATGGTCGTCACCTTTGATTTGAATCTCTTAGGAAGAGACCTAAGGATTTTCCAATTTAAACGCTCTTTTGAGATAGGTACTCCAAGTTCTTGACATTGGTTAGTAATGTTAAGAAGCCGAAATTGGAAGTCTTCGAACTTTTCTTTTTCACTCATACTTAAACCTTCAAATTGTGATGCCAACATTTGAAGCCTCAATTTCTTCACCGCTAAGGTTCCTTCATTAGTAACTTGGAGAGTATCCCAAGCTTTCTTTAAGGATTCACGATTTTGAATGTAAGAGAATTGATGCCCATCGACTCCTCCAAAGATTACATTCATAGCATGATGATGCCATTTAGCAACATCAAACTCATTCGTTGTCCATTCACTCATTGGCTTGAGTATCATGGTTCCATCCTCTTGAACCTTGGTAGGAGGACTATAACCTTCTTCCACTACCATCCAAGCCCTTTCATCAATAGAGCGGATGTAGGCTTTCATCCTCAACTTCCAATACCCATAGTTAGTACCACAAAGTAATGGTGGCCTTGTATTTAAGACTCCTTCCGCCATTACATCATCTTGTAAACCCATGTCTTCAAACGCCTTGCAAAAATCGTGAAAGTATCACCTCAGACTCACACTAAGTGCAATCTAGTGTCCTGCTTTGATACCAATTGAGAATACAATCACGATTAAATGCTCAAGGATAACCTAGAGAGGGGGGGGGGGGGGGGGGGGGTGAATAGGTTATACACCTTTTTTGACTCCCTTAGAAACAAACAAAAGTTTGTCCCTCTAGATTGCTTGTATCACAATATATATATTAATTAAAGACAATTAATCAATATATAAACACAAGTAAAGTGTGATACAAATAAGTAATTGCAACACATACACAATCTATATTATAGAAAGGAAGTCAACATACATAAATAGTTCTATCCACAATAAAATACTAAAGAGATAGTGATAGAGAAAAGTTGACACAAGATATAACGTGGTAAACCTCCGTAGAGGAAACATCCACGGGCTAGTAACCACCGGCAAACAAAATCCACTAGTAGATAAGACAAGTACAATCTCTCAAGTGACCTCTTCACCTAGAAACTACCCTCATATCCTACTCTAGAAGTTGTCGCCCTATGCTCAACAATCCGAGGCCTCACACCTCTTGTCAAGACTTCCTTGCTAACCTTATCCGGATCCTCATGACCCAATGCAAGACTTCTTGCTCAACTAAGTCCTCACGACTCTAGTCAAGACTTCCTCGCTCACCTATCTGAGTTCTCCTAACTCTAGGCAATACTTCTTGCTCGACTATCCGGATCCTCATGACCCTAGCCAAGACTTCCTTGCTCGATAATCCAAGGCCTCACGCCTCTTGCCAAGACTTCTTGCTCAACACCATAGGTCTCACACCTATTGTCAAGACTTCCTTCTCACAAGGCATCTAGGTGATCATGAATGCAAAATGCAAACAAGCACGCAACATAGAATGCTATGATCAACACATCATGGAAAATGCTAGACATGAGCATGAATGCACAAATCACATATAGTCTAATTAATCATGCATGTGTAGTCAATCTAGATTATGTAAGATATGTTCAATATTAATCACAACCTAGATACATGCATAGATCTAAACTTGAATCATAAGATATGTTCAATAAATCACAAGATCAAGTTTAAATCACACAAACCAAAACATGCTAAAATCAAATGACAAAGTCAATTAGATTTAAGCTAAAGTTCTAGAGCATATTCCTAATCATAGATTCAACAAATCACATGAATAGCTCAAAAGAACATAAGCACATGTATTATGTGAGAAATTCGGCCAAGAGAGCCTAATACATGTGAGGAACTATTTTTCTCAAAATCAATCAATCCAAGATCATAAAATAGTCATAGAATCAAAGCTAGCACAATACAATCCCAAACATGTGAAACATAGGCAAAATCAAAACCTAACTCAACATGAATGATTTCAATTGAAACTCAACCTAGTTTTGTAAGAGTTCAAAAATCAAATCAAAACACTCACAATATACAAATATGTGTCGAATAAGAAAACCCGAGGCAATTGACAAAGTTTTAAAAGAAAATTTTGAGAGAAAATCAATACTTTAGTTGATTTAGGTGCAGTCCCATATTTGTATGATTAGACACCAAAAACAGCAGCAACACTTACTTAAACCTTCAAATAAAAGATGAAGGATGAATAGATGAACACTCTCAACTTTGTATCACTCAAATCGAAGTTCAAATGAAGAAGTTATGGTGTTTGGAAGGTGAGAAAATTTAGAGAGAAAATTTCTGCACACTTGTTTTAAATTTCTTCTTAGATTGAAATGTGAGAGGGAAAGAGTTTATAAAGGAGTGGGAAACTTGGACATTTGAAATGACCAAGAGGGGCAAGAAGTAGCCAAGCAAGTTTGCTGCCCTAGATGGCGTGTGGCCATCTCGGGGCAGAAGGCTTCTTTCTCCTTCGACCTTCCTTCACGTTTTCCAACCGTTCTCCGGCCTTTGAACTCAGAATTCAAATCCGTTTGCGGATTACAAACTGTAACTCTCACATAGACGTGGACATATAAGATACTCAACCCAAATAATAACAATTCGACTTGATATACCAATACAAAGACAATGTATGCAACATGAGTTGAAAGTGCAGTATCTTTTGACTTAGAACTTGAAATCAATAGTATGAGTAACCGAAATGATTGGAAATCAATCAAGAATGATTTAAGACTAAATTCAAGTTCAATATCCATGTTATACAAACATATACACACACAAATACAATTCACACTAGAATGCAAACTACATAGAGATAGTTTCCAATCATGTATATTCCAAAACATGTTATTTCCATACCAATGCATGAGCATTCATGATCAAGTATGTGAATGTGTTATACATGGTACACAACGATGCAGGGACACATATGAATGAATTGTATGTGTGTGGCTATAATGGTGCACAACGATGGAGGGACACAAATGTATGATATGTGTGTGTGTGCCTAAGCCTTGTAAGAGGAAGATAAGGTCTTAGTATACCTTTGTAGAAATATATTGCATCCTTTCTCTTGAAGACTTAGAACTTGCTTTGACTTGTTATTTCTTCTTCCTTGAAGCTTGAATCATCATGAATCTAAACAACTAAATCATTACAAGTAAACATCATTTTGATATGGAATTATTGCCAACGCAAACTAAAACCTAACAGTAACTAAACCCTTCATTGGGGAATTGATGAGATAGCCTATTTGGTAACTTTTTGTATTTGAACTAAGTCAAATTTCATTATCAGTTCTCTCTTGGTACATTCCATTCTGATTGCTTTGAAGTAGCCATTCTACTTTACTAAGTTAATATTGGGGCTCGATCTAGCTTGTTTGTAAGGTGGTTCACATACGAAGGTTGTGGTTTAGGGTTAGAATGGTTTTCAACCCATTCTCCAACCTTTAGCATCTATGAATTGGAATATTCATTTCAAATGTTTTACATATGGAAACTTTGAATGTGTTCTTGAGAATCTTGTTTAGGTGAATGCTCATAGTAGGTCTCACTTGAGTAGGAACTTGAATTTATTTTCTTACCAAGACTCATAGTAGGGCTTACTTAAGTTAATGTTTGAATATGTGATTTTAATGATTTACATCAATTTTAGAGCAAACCTTGGGTTGGATTAAAACACTTAACTGGACTAGTTTATTACATTAAGAATTCTTTTGGTTGTTGATTCAATTTCCCCAATATCATTCCCATACATTTCCATTTCCTAAGCTTTAATTATTGCTTTTATATTTGCTTACTTTAAGTTAATTTAGTTTTCAAATATATTTCAAAACCGAAAATGAATTTTACTTTTAAGCACAAGTTTAGTTTAGTGTACATATCCTAGATATAGCCGAATATCCTAACTTTCCCCGAGGAACAATCCCGCTTGCTAATATATAATTCACTGAGATTTGTGTATACCAAGTATGGTATTTTTGGTACCGTAAAAAGATGACTAGTTATTGACCTTCTTATATTAAGGGGAACAATTCTTTTCTTAAGAGGGAGTAAAGAATTCTTATGTGTTGAGGTGAAGAGACTAAGAGAGTGCTTGAAAGTGAACTTTTATATGAGATAGGGGGAGTCTTGTTTATTTTTATGGATATATCTCACCAATCTTCTTTGTAGAAGATTTCTTGTTTGTTTGGTTGTGTGTTTCTCACAAGAGCCTTTATGATTAAAGAGGAGAATCTCGATGACTCATAAAGACTTGAAGATATGTTTGTTTAGGGTTCTCTTTGTAATGTGAGGATGTGAGAACCCAACTATGAGGTAGTTTGAGTTATCATTGTATGGTGAGGTTAAGGTTTTACCATGGAATAACCAAATGGGGAGATTGTTTGGTATTAGATTTGTGTTCGATTGATTCCATAGCAAAACGATCTTTGTTTGTATTGCTTAGTTTCTTAGGTGGTTCGTGATTGGAACCAACTTCAAAGAAGGAAAACCATTTCCCATGCAAAGTTCATCTTCAAGAGGATATGTGCTTACTTGGATGCTAATGTTTTAAGATTCTTCTTCCTCTTGCAAGGCATAGGTGCACACATTCACATTGCATACATTTGTGTCCCTGCATCGTTGTGCTCAATTGGTATAACACATACACACACTTGTTAAAGTATGAACATACATTAGATTTAATTTGACAACTTTTGTAAAATTGCATGTTCTAGGACTATCTCTAGAAAATGGCATACTTGTATGTTCTTGTATTTGTTTATTTATGTTTGTGTGATATCAGACTTGAATTTGTTCTCATATTATTCGTTATTGGGTTCCGGTCATTTCGGTTTCTCATTCATTAGTTTTCAAGTTCTGAGTTGGAAGTTACATAACTTTCTGTGTCTTTATCGTGCATGACTTTCGTCTTTATTTATCATGTCGATTTCCATATATTTTGAGATTTTTTTTTGACATCCATGTCCATGAGGGAGTTACGGTTCGTAATCCGAAAATGGATTCGAATTCGGAGCTCGGAGGTCAGAGAACAATTGAAGAATGCTAGTGTTACGCGAGGGAAGAGGAATGGCAAAGTGCCATTTTTACTCCTTCCCTGTGGAGGCACGCGGGCCCCATGGGAAGGGATGCCCTCTACCCTCATGGAGGCCACGCGCCTCCTCGGGAGGATGGGGTGGCAGCCCTTCATTGGTTGGGTGAATCTCTCTCCTCTCCATATCATTTTCCCTCCATATATTTTCATATTTCGTGCAGAAATTTTGACAACTTGTCCAATTTTGTTTTTGTGATATCTCTCTCAAATCAACTCCGCTTTTAGATTTTCAAAAGCCTAAACTGCTGGTCTTGAAGAGAGGAACAAGTACCAAGTATTTTCAGAGTCAAATGATATCCATTTATTTCGTAATGATCTGATCTCCATTCGTATGTTGATCATTTGTAAATGAGTCATCTTCTTTCCATTTTTCTTTTATGATCAACTTGATAGATTTTCTTATTTGATTAAAGGAAAATATTAAGAATGATTTTGATTTTGATTTTAGAATTTTTTGGATGAGTTTTGAATTTAGCATTTGTATTTTTGATTGAATATATTTTTAGCTAATTTTGAAGAACATGAACTTGAATCCAGAATATCTTTGTGATTTGATCTTGATTGTTGATTTCTAAGTTTTAGTCACATGTTCTAAGAAATAGGATATTTTGATTGTGATTTTTATCATCTATATCCAGTTCTTATTTAGTTGAATATATTGAGGATTTCAAGCATTAACTTGTTCACTTGATTTCAAAGCTAGTTTTGTGATTTCTGTTGAAAACTTGTTGTTCTAGCTTTGATTGACATGTTTAGGTTTCTAGATATTTTTGTGAATGATTTTGAATGCTTGATCTAGATCTCTAATTACATGTTCATAAGAATTAGTTACATTTGCTTGTGAGCTTGATTTGTGCAAATCTAATTCTTCATAGAGTGTGTTTGATTTACTTGCTTTATTTGCTTGTGATTGCATGTTTGCATTTCACTTAGATCATTGCCTTGCAAAAGGTAGGATGTCTCATTTGGAGTGTGAAGCTTCATATTGAGCATGGAAGTCTTGGATAGGATTGTGAAGATAGTGGATAGTTAAGCAAGGAAATCTTCCTAGAGGCATGTGGATTGTCTTGGATATGGAATTGCTCTATAGTGGCATGTGAAATGCTATGGTTAGAGAGTAGGCAAAGCTTTCGCTAGTAAAAGGCTCAAGGGTAGGATAGGAGGGATATCCAATGTGAAGTGTATCATGTGGTTGGGCACTTATGAGGGTGTACTTATATCCAACTAGTAAAAGTTGTTTTGTAAGTGGTTATGGATTCAACCCATGGATATTTCCTCTTTTGAGGTTTTACCACGTAAAAATCTCTTGTCTTGATTTTTGCATTTTTAGTTTCTTTACTTACATTAACTTGTATTGTTTTAACACTTGCTTGATTGAATTTACTTTGACTTGTTAAAGCAGTTTACTTATAAAGGCTCTAAGGGTACTTAACTTGGTTGTGTGAAAAATAAGTGCAAGAATTTGAGCTTATACCTATTCACCACCTTATAGGTATATTTTACACTATAAGTGGTTAAGGGAATTTCAGATGGCCCATTTCAAGTGATTGAAAGGATCAATGACAACACCTACAAGCTAGACCATCCAGATGAGTATAATGTTAGTACACGCTTTACTATTTCTAATTTGTCTCCTTTTGATGTAGGTGATGATTTGTGGACAAATCCTTTTCAAAAGGGAGGGAACGATGAGAATAAAGGAGCTGCACCAAGGGATCCATTGCATGTTCCAGTTGGCCAAATAATAAGAGCAAGAGCTAAGCGATTCAAAGAAGCACTCAATGACTTGATTTAAGAAACTTGGGCTGATTCTAAAAAGTTGAAGTCCAAGATAGCCCCACGTGAAGACCAATGCTTAGTTAACGTCATCAAGGAAACCGATTGGGCTGAATAAGAAAGCTTGGGCATGTGACACAATAAGGGCAGTATATAGATGAGGGAGATTCAAATTTCAACATGCTTCTGTAGGAATCGAATATACGTTATAAAGCGGAATTTTTTTTATGCAACCTATAAATCATATACAATATACAAGAACATAGAATGAGTGTCAGATCAAATCCTTGAAGATATACTCTTTCGTTTCTTTAAGCTTTATTCCGATTACGAACCACCAAGTCTTCCTCGCTATGTCTCGCGATACAGTAACTATGTGTGGGGTCATGATCTTCAAGGAACTAAAGAGGATGTAGAGGCTTGAAGAAAACTCATTTTATTCTTGCTATGTTCGACCACCATAAGGAATGTTATTTTTTCTTTGGCCAAAATTTAACCTAGACCTTCTAGGGTTTTTGTTTGCTCTGTGTTTTTTTGGTTCAAAGAATCACCCTAAGTTTGTATCCTAGTTATGTTAATATATATATATATATATATATATTTAATAACAAGATACATATCCTTGTCAAAAATATCTCCATATATTAAAAAGATATTTGTATTTAAGTGTCCATGGTAAAATATAAATCTAACACCCACTTAACCCTAGTTTACTTAAACTTAAATACTAGACTAAGTAAGGAATAAAATAATCTAATTATTTTAATCTTTGTCTCAGTCATGATTTGAACCTGCAACCTCCATTTAATAATCAATGAATAATTCATAATTATTAATTCATTTAATTAAATAATCTAATACTTTAATTAATTAATTACTAATATATAAATTAAATAATCTTATTTTTTAATTAATCCCTAAATATATACGTGACATAATTAATTGGATAATCCAATTAATTAACCGTGACCATTGTTACCCTTAACCAATCGAGCTAGCATGGAGACCTAATTGACTCACAGCTTTGAGTTCCAATAATACTTAGAAATAATTAATTAAACTCTTTAATTAATATTTCTTGATTATTAACCTCAGAGTTATTCCACTATAAATCCGAGGCTACACTCTCCCAACTGTAGATGTATTACACAAACCGAAATTACAGTTGTCCATGGACATAATTATTCATACAATATGATCCTCCACAAGTAGTTTCTAATTAGAGATAGGTAATAAAGTCCGTTATACCCCTATAATTATATTTTTTCCATTAAGTACCGTTGATTATTTAATGAACAATAAATCTAAACTTTCTTTACGGAAGAATGAGAGAGCTCACACTGTTCAAGCCCCGAATCAACCCTTAAGGGAACTACTATCTACTTCTCGTAAAAAGGAGTAGATTCCACTACTTCCCAACCAGAAGCCAAACCGCGATTCCAATATACGAAGTTATAGACCGGGAATGCAACTCTGATCTCACCCATGGTATATCAAAGACCACGATATAGTCTGAAGGAGTCGATAAGACACTCATGATTAAGATCACCCATATATAGTCATTATTTATTGATATATACATGAATCTCATTATGAAACGGATCTTGGTGAGAGATTCATATAGATCATGGCCTATTCCTATATGATCATATCATATAAGGTGCCTCCATTCTCACATCACCATATGAATAATCTAGGCTAAGACCACCATACATTAAGGAATTGACTACACCTGTAAATTAACCACAAATAATGTACCTACCTCTATTTGCTATCTACAGACACTTTAGATTGCTCATCTCAAACTGAATTCCTCTGTATATGACACTTATATACTCAATTAGAGATTACATCCGACAATCTTAGATGTTAAGTACACATGATATAAATGTATGAGACAGATTTATAGAATGAATAAACTACTTCTTTTATTATTGTTTCATTCACATTTGCAAATAACAAGCTTTAGGGCTTAAATCCCAATAATCTCCCACTTGCACTAAAGCAGGTGAGACATATCTCATAACCCTAGACCCTCTAGGTGACCTTCAAACACTTTAGCCATCAAGGTCTTTGTAAATGGATCAACATGATTGTTCAGCGATGCTATCTTGGTCACGGTTACATCCCCTCTTTGCACTATCTCTCTGATGAGATGGTATTTCCTCTCTATATTTTTCTCTCTCTTGTGGCTTCTTGGTTCTTTGAAATTAGCCACAATGCCACTGTTATCACAATAAAGTGTGATGTGCTTATCCTGATTTGGAACAACTTTTAGATCAGTCAAGAACTAACAGAGCTAGATAGCCTCTTTAGCTGCTTCACAAGCTGCTACATATTAGGCTTCTATAGTGGAGCCAACAATACATGATTGCTTAGCACTCTTCCATACTATGGCTCCACCACCAAGGGTGAAAACTAATCTAGATGTGGATTTCCTAGAATCTACGTCTGATTGAAAATCAAAATCTGTATATCCTAACGGGATCAAATCCTGCCTAGAATATACTAGCATATAGTTTCTCGTTCTCCGAAGATACTTGAGAATGACCTTAACAGCAACCCAATGATCCAATCATAGGTTGGACTAAAACTTACTAGCTACTCCCATTGTAAAGCAGATGTTAGGTTTCGTGCATAACATAACATTCATAAGACTGCCTAATGCAGACGCATAGGGAACATGTATCATATCCTCAACTTCTTGAGGTGTCTTAGGACATTGTTCCTCAGACAAGTTAACTTCATACCTGAAAGGTAAATTACCTTTCTTGGTGTTCTTTATCGAAAGTTGTACAAGTATCTTGTCGATATATGATACCTAAGACACTGCTAAGAGTTTGTTCTTACTATCCCTAATTAATTGGATACCTAGAACATAACTCGTCTCTCATAAATCTTTTATTTGGAATTGGCTAGTCATCCAACCCTTTACTTTCGACAATACCCCTACATCTTTCCTAACGAGTAGGATATCATCTGTGTATAGGACTATGAAAGCTACTTTCCTATCAATGATGTGCTTGTAGACACAAAGCTCATCAATGTTTTGCTCGAAGCCATAGGTTTTGACAGCATTATCAAACATAATATTCCAAGATCTAGATGCTTACTTTAGTCCATAAATGGACCTTTGCAACTTGCAAACCTTTTGCTCTTGATCTGGAGACATGAATCTCTCTGGTTGCATCATGTAGATGCTTTCATCAAGGTTGCCATTCAAAAAAGCAGCATGACGTTCATTTGCCAAATTTCGTAATCGAAATAGGCAACAATTGATAAGAAAATCCTAATAGACTTAAACATGGCTACTGGCGAGAATGTCTCTTCATAATTGACCCATCCTTTTGGGTATAACCCTTTACCACTAGCCTTGCCTTGAAGGTCTCTTCCTTCCCGTCTACTCCTCTAATTCTTTTGTAAATCTACTTACACCCTATGGGTTTTATCCCATCTGGTAAGTCTACATGTTATTAGACTGAGTTGGAGTACATGGACTCCTTCTCGAGATTCATGGCTTTAAGCCATTCCTCAATGTTAGAATCTTCCATTGCATTCTTAAATGTCAATGGATCATCCATACAATCATTAGAGTGTAGGGAAAAATTGATTCAAAACACGATGGAAGCTTAAAATTAGGGTTCGGTATATTTTAAAAATTTCCCTTTAATAGAAACAACCTTAACCCTAGATTAATTAATGTATAATAACAGTATCGTACCTTTTTCTCGTGACGATTGAACTAGCATCGAATTGAATCCACAAGATCTTCCAATTCAATCACGAACATGAATCACCTAGGAGTGTGGGCTCCCTTTCTTAAAATTGTATACCTGAGGATGGAAACAAACAAAATCCTTTTCTTTGTTAGTCACTATAATCCTCTAAGAGAAAATAAAGAATGTCTGATCGCTTGTGAATTACCAAACTATTTGATTGAAACTCGTGTGAAACTGATTCAATTTTGTACACAAAACCCTTTTGATATAAAGGATAATAGTGTACTATCGAAAATAAAATGTTCCTCTTTTCTCTTCTCCATGGCAAAATTCAATAGACAATATCTATGAGTTGACCGAATTTTGTCTAGAGCAAAAACTAAATTTTTCTCTCTCAAAATTCTATGGTGGTCGAAATTTTCCTCTTCAAGAATAATGGGTGATGGCCTAATTTTTCTTCCAAAAAAATCTAACACGGCCGAATTCTACTATATATATATATATATAGTTACCGAATTCTACATGTTTTTAATTTAGGAGACCTAATCCTTTTCTAAAGAGGATTTACATGGTGACTAAGAATCCTTTTCCAAAGAAGAATTCATTCTTACACCAAGACTCCTAATTCAACTCAAATAATGTATTTATTCAATAACCAATTAAATTGTGACTAAATCAAAAACTTCCTAATTTGACCAACTGTCAATTAGAGTCCTATTAGAAATCAAATACTTCATAATTTGACTAGATAAATAAATTCTCTTTATTCATCTACTTATCAAATATAGTATTTGATACTTATCATATTACCAACAATAATATGACAATAGGAGACCTACTCATACTAGGAAAAAGATTCTGACTTTTAATTAAATAATTAATTAATTAATAAATAAATTAATTTCCATTTAATTAAATAATAAAATAAAAAACAATATAATAAGCTATTATATATAGCCTTAGCCGCCCAAGCCAATATATATGAGCATATATTGTTTTTCTTTCTTTCTATTTTATTAAATCCATTGGACCTTAATAAAAAGTCCACATGTGAACTAGACACATTCTTACTAAAAGAAACAAGTCCACATGCCTTAATACAATTCTAGATTGACCCATAAATTGGTTCGGTAGAATATATCAAGTGATCCATGCAAGTTCGTGTGGATTGGGGATCTTGACGGGCTATCTAAATTTAAGCTCTAATAGACATAACCTAATCACAATCAACAAATGATTCACTTAGGTCCGATCTATTAATTTTAGTTCATTCCACTAAAGAACTAAAATTGAACTCTTAAATAAAGATATAATAAGTTAATATTGCTCATTTATGCCCTATACGATCTTAATGGAGAAAATGTATCCTCGTGAAGAATATCAGTAATCGTCAATAGCTCATAGACCGTCTATAGCTCTCTACGTTACCATATTTACTAGTATGACCACATTTTAAACTTGGATATTTTGATCTGTCTAAAAGCCATATTTCAGTAGACACTATTGAAAACTTAACGTTAAGATTTAATATCCAATACCTCAAAACATCCATATGCTGATATTCTACTCTCATTTAATAAATGGAGCCACAATGTCCATATCTATAAATGAAGTTCTCTATCGATTAACAAATGAAAACCACCAAACTTTCGAGGATAGACTATGCTATATAATCATACTCATTGATAGCTCAAATGATAACACTTGCAATAATTGAAAATACAAACACGGTTAAATGCTTAAGGCTAATCTAGAGGGGGGGGGGGGTGTGAATATGTTAGGCACCTTTTTCGACTCCCTTAGAAAAAAACAAAAGTTTGTCCATCTCGATTGATTGTATCACAATATATATATATATATATATATATATATATATCAATTAAAGACACTTAATCAATATATAAACAAGCAAAGTGTGATACAAACAAGTAATCATAACATATACACAATTTATATTATAGAAAGGAAGTCAACTTACATATAAAGTTTTTTCCATAGTATTCAAATAACGAATACAAATATAAGAGAGATAAGGATAGAGAAAAGTTGACACAATATGTAACGAGGTAAACCTCCAAGAGGAAACATCCACGGGTTAGCAACCACCTGTAAACAAAATCCACTAGCAGAAAAGACAAGTACAATCTCTCAAGTGACCCCTTCACCTAGAAACTACCCTCTTATCCTACTCATGAAGATGTCGCCCTCTTGCTCAACAATCTGAGGTCTCACACCTCTTGTCAAGACTTCCTCGCTCACCCTTTCGGATCCTCACAACCCTAGGCAAGACTTCCTTGCTCACCCTTTCAGATCCTTACGACCCTAGGCAAGACTTCTTGCTCAACTATCCGAGTCCACCCGACTCTAGTTTAGACTTCCTTGCTCATCCTTTCGGATCCTCATAACCCTAGGCAAAACTTCCTTGCTTGACAATCCGAGGTCTCCCACCTCTTGCTAAGACTTTCTTGCTCAACAACATAGGTTTCACACCTATTGTCAAGACTTCCTTCTCACAAGGCATCTAGGTGATCATGAATGCAAAAAGCAAACAAGCACGTAACATAGAATGTTATGATCAACACATCTTATGGAAAATACTAGACATGAGCATGAATGCACAAAACAAATGTAGTCTAGTCAATCATGCATGTTTAATCCATCTAGATCATGTAAGATATGTTAAACGCTAATTACAACCTAGATACATGAATAGATCTAAAACTTGAGTCACAAGATATGTTCAATTAATACATAATCAAGTTTAAATCTCATATACCAAAAATATCCTAAAATCATGTGACAAAGTCATTTAGATTAAAGCTAAAGTTCTAGAGCATATTTCCTATTTAGATTCAACAAAGCACATGAATAGCTCAAAAGAACACAAGCACATGTATTATAGTGAGATTTTGGCCAAAGAGAGCCTAATACATGTGAGAAACTATTTTTCACAAAATCAATCAATTATAGATCATCAAATAGTCCTAGAATCAAAGTTAGCACAATACAATCCCAAACATTTGAAAACATAGGCAAAATCAAAACCTAACTCAACATGTGAGATTTCAATTGAAACTCAATATAGCTTTAATTGAGTTCAAAACTCAAATCAAAACAATCACAAGACACATATATATGTTTATGAAGAAAACCCAAGGCAATTGACCAAGTTTTAAAAGAAAACTTTGAGAGAAAATCAATTCCTTAGTTGATTTGGTGCAGTCCCGTTTTTGTGAGATTAGACTCCAAAAACAGTAATAAAAATAACTCAAACCTTCAAAGAAAAGTTAGAGGACGAATAGACAAAAACTCTCAACTTTGAATCACTCAAATCGGAGTTCAAATGAAGAAGTTATGGTGTTTGGAATGTGAAAATTTTTGGGAGAAATTGTTGCACTCAAATTTTGAATATCTTCTTTGAATGAAATGTGAGAGGGAAGAGATATATAAATGAGAGAGAAAGAATAGAAGCAAAAAGACCAAAATATCCTTAAGTGCACCAAGCATGTTTGCTATCCGAGATGGCACGTGGGCATCTCGGGGCAGCAAGCATTCTGTCCCGAGATGGCCACGCTCCATCTCGGGAAAGAGTGCTTGGTTGCACTTCTTTTCCTCACGCGCTCTCCTAGCGTTCTTCGATTGTTCTCCGGTCTCTGAACTCAGAATTTGAATCTGTTTGCGGATTACAAACCATAACTCTCTTGTAGACATGGAATTATAAGATGCTGAACCCAAAAAATAATAATTCGACTCGATATATGAAGACGAAGACAATGTATGCAACATGCTTTGAAAGTGTAGTATCTTTTGACTTAGAACTTGAAATCAATAGTATGAGTAACCGAAATGATCAGAACTCAATCAAGAATGATTTAAGAATATATTCAAGTTCAATATCCATGTTATACAAACATATACACATACAAACACGATTCACACTAGAATGCAAACTATATAGAGATAGTCTACAATCATGCATTTTTCAAAACATGTTATTATTCATACCAATGCATGAGCATTCATCTTCAAGTGTGTAAATCTGTTATACATGGTGCACAATGATGCAGGGACACATGAATAAATTGTATGTGTGTGCCTATAATGGTACACAACTATGCAGGGACACAAATGTATGAATTGTGTGTGTGTGCCTATAATGGTGCACAACGATGTAGGGACACAAATGTATAAATTGTGTGTGTGTGCCTAAGCCTTGTAAGAAAAAGAGAAGGTCTTAGTATACCTTTGTAGAACCATATGGCATCCTTTCTCTTTGAAGACTTTGAACTTGCTTTGACTAGTTGTTCATTCTTCTTTGAAGCTTGAAGCATCATGAATCTAAACAACTAAATCATTACGAGTAAACATCATTTTGATATGGAATTAATGTCAACATAATCCAAAACCTAACAACCATAAGTCCATCATTTATCTCACGATTGAGATAGACTCTCCGATTGTCAAGTGAAAACTTTTATCTATTGACGGTTCTGGATAAAGTATTTCACTGTGATCCTATTCAATGCACTAGATTCTTTTGCCTAAAGACACCACACTTTGATGATTTTAGACTCATCATAACATATTTGATCCCACTCAAATGCTAGCTAAAGAATCTATAACTTTGACAAGATAAAGGCGCCCAACATTTATCATAAGTTGTGAACATTACTCAAGACTAACTAAAGAATTGTGTCTCCCTTATGCATATCCAGATGTACGAACAATTCATTTTTTCTCATAGTCTTTTGACCTTATGATTATTCACTTTTGATAGTTATAATAATTAAACTATAAATGCTAAAAGATTTGTTAAACTAGAAGTCACTTTTATTAATATGAAAAGATTGTCAAATACATTATTTCACTCTTGCTATCGAGTATAATCCTAACATAGAGATGACATTTCGTCCTTCTCTAATACCCAAATAGAGTTTAGGTTGTCGTACAACCCTTTCACTACGTCTAGGCGGTAGTGTATCCTAACTACGAATCATCTGACTATCATATGTTAATGGATCAATAACTCTTATTGACTGTGCACTGGCCGTACCAGGCTCCATCTCATTTAACACAATTTTGCTTTGAGCTTCATGATAACTCATATAGTTATCCTCAAGAAACGTTACAATTATCGATATAAATACTTTGTTCTCCTTAGGACTATAGAAGTATCCACCTTTAGTCCCATTGGAATAACCTACAAACAAGCAGACCACAGACTTAGGGTCCAGCTTTCCAGTTCTGTTCTTCAGTACATGTACTGGATACCCCTATGTGCAGAAATATCGCAAACTAGCTTTACGACCATTTCATAAATCTTGGGGAGTCTTAAGAGTAGATTTGGATTGGACTATATTCAAAATGTAAGGACGCTGTTTGTAGGGCATATCCCCAAAAGAAGTTTCGTAATGATGAGAAACTAATCTTAGATCTCACCATTTCTATCAGGGTTCTATTTCTCCTATCCGTAACACCATTATGTTGTGGTATTCCAGAAGCTGTGAGTTGGGATATAATCCCATGCTCAACCAAGTAGTCTTCAAACTCTTGGTCAAGATACTCACCTCCACGATCTGATTGTAGAGCCTTGATAGTCTTGCCTAATTGGTTCTCAACTTCAGCTTGAAATTCTTTAAACTTTTCAACAGATTTCGACTTCCGTTGCATTAGGTAGACATATCCATATATAGAGTAGTCATCTATAAAGGTGACATAATACTCATAACCACCCCTAGCTTTAACATTTATCAGTCCATAGACGTTTGAATGTACAAACTCTAGTGGTTGTGTAGCTTTAAGCCTTTTTTCCAGTAAAAGGACTTTTGGTCATTTTACCTTTTAAACATTATTCATAGACAGGTACCTTTAACTGGCTTAAAGGCTGGCTTTTAACTAGTCTTTCTATCCTGTCAAGGTTAATATGACTATGTCTTAGATTTCATAGATACGTTTCATTATCTGGAGAAACTTTCTATCATTTTGTTTTAAATTCTTCAAATTTAAACAATTTAGCATTGAACAATGCTGTATGAATTAACGGTCTTAAAACATACAAGTTTTTCATTTAAACATTTACAAATATTTAAACCATTTCGAGAAATAATAGCTAACTTATTATTAAGAGAAATATAATATAATTGTTCCAACATTTTGGACACATAAATCAAACTACTTGTGAATCCATGAATAAAATAAACAGAGTTTAAAATAATGCAACTATTTTCAAACAAGAGTCTAATTACTCCCACTGCTGTTGTTGACACGACATCCGTTGACCCAAAATGCATAGAGAAGGCTCCCTCCTCAATCTCAGTCCAAGAATCAGTCCACTGCAAGGAAGAACAAACATGATTAGTGGCCCCTGAATCAACTATCCAAGGTGAAGAATTATCTTCCACTAAACATGATTCAATAATAAGTATATCACATTTACCTTTTGCCATTTTCTTCTTGGAAACCTCAACTAGATATTGAACACAATTCCTCTTCTAGTGACCGACCTTGTCGCAATGGAAATATTTTCCTTCGTTGGAGGTGCCCTTTTTCTTGCTTTGGGCTTTTTTGGGTTTGAGCTTACTCTTAGCCTTGCCAGCATACCTCTTCCTCTTTTTAGATCAAGAGGAAAATAGTTCAACAACATTAACTTCATTGGTCTTTCCTTTATTGTCCTTAGTCATGAACTCAAAGGTAGTGAGCTCATTAAGCAATAGAGTCAGACTGAACCTCAACTTGTTCATCCCATAATTGCTTTTGAAATGATCGAAACTCTTTGAAGAGTCGTCAGTATGATGCTCACCTATCTAAGTTCATTAATGGCCCCACCATTGACCTCAGTTATGTTGAAGTGGGACATCATTCCCAGGACATATTTTCGGACCGATGAACCCTTCTTAACTTCATGTTGTTTTTTCTTGGATGTTTGCTCAAACATAACTTGCAATGACTCTATGATTTCGAATGCTGTCGTCATTTCCTCGTGCTTGGTAACAAGCACATTTGTCATACTAGCTAATAAATATGTTCGGGGCCTTCTCATCAATTGAAACCCAATTTTGGTATGCCTCATGAACATTTCATGCGGTATTGGTAGCAGGCTGTGGAGGACACTCCTCTTTAAGCATAAACTTTAGATCTTTGGTGACCAAAATAGCTTTTGCGATGTTTCAATTTTGTGTAATTTTCTGTGGTTAGTTTGTCATTAGCAAGGATTTGTAATATTGTAGAAGACATTACTGAAAAAACATAAATAAGGAATTCATTCAAAAATACATTTAATTAACATGTCAATGTTTGATATTAAATTAAACATGATGCATGAACATATTTAATGAGCAAGAAAATCCCTAAAACTGTTTCTACACCACGACAATCCAACATACAACAAGCAAGTTCCGCCTTAGGGTCGGTCAAATTCTTACATGTTGGATCGAGACATTCTCAATCAAATGATATACCGAAATAACTCTTATTCATCTATCATTCAACCATCATTTATTTCAGTCAAGTTTATAATTAACCAGTTTAATTAAACCTTATGAATGTAACCCACCATTTCAGATCTCTTGAGCATAACTTGAGTATTGTCGCCTTAGGGTCGTTCAATCCCAAAATACACTCAGAAGTCCTATCCGTTAGGAAGTCAATAATGGTATTGAATCTCATAGAGACCCTCCTTAGGGAGAATAAAAGCAAAGCCGTCTCGAGGTCCCACTTGAATCTCACGGTGCTGAACTAATGATGGAGACTAAAGGATATAATATCTTATATCTCTCTCCCACTCACTATTTTAGAATTAAGGTTTTCAATTACTAATGCTCCTAGATATATCTAAGATTAAACAACTAATTTCAATCTAAATGTCTAGGGCATATATAAAAAATTATTAGAATCTTATTCTAATAACAAATGAACTAATCCGATTATTAACTATTTAAAATTCTAGTTCATTATTCAAAATTCTAATCTATGTAAACAATTTTACTAAGACTAGAATTATTTAATGTGATTTACCAAGTTTTTACTATTAAAATTAATCACATTATTATGTCCAATTATATTAGGACTTTAATCTAATTAAACCTAATGTTTAAGTGAAGGACCTATCTAATCTAACTAATTAAACGATTTAATTGATAAACTAGTTATTAATGAGAATTACCAAATTTTTACTCTAAATACTAATCTCATTATTTAATAACCAATTATGTGAATTATACTAATTTTCAATCAAATTAAAAAAAAATTAAAACACATAATTATTAATGGCTATTACACATGCATGATATATAAGTATATATATATGTGTGTGTGTGTGTGTGTGTGTGTGTGTGTAGGCACACCTAATCTAAATGACATGTATGTGAATGACAATGTTTTAATAATCTCATAATAAAAACATACATGAGTTGACCGAGTACAATGAGTTATTGTGTGTGTGTAGGCATACCTAACCTAAAAGACATGTACGTGCATGACAATGCCTTAATCATCTCACACATGAGTTGGCCGAGTACAATGAATTATTTAACTTAAACAAATAAATCTAATTACAAAAGTTATCCAAGGCATTCCTTGGTCTTCAAGTAATACCAATATTCTTCAAGTCTTTTGGTTCTTCTTATTTTGGGCTTGGAACCAAGTCCAACTTGATTAAATATTTTTTTTATGCTGTGATCCATCTCATGAATCAAAACTAAAGCCCAAGTGTTACTCTAACACTCAGAGAATACCCAAGGCATAAAAATAAAATAAAATAAAATCCAACCGAAAAAATTTTTCTAATACGGAAACCCTAGAGTTGTAAATTCAAAACCATAGCGCTTTCGCACATGGCCATCATTTGCACACATGAGCTACCTGCAACCGCGAACGCGACAATCTTGGGCTCCAAGTACACGCAACCAGCCAGCCGTCCATGAAGACAGAATGATGCTGCCTCGCATATGGCCAGTTCATACATAACGGATTTGCGCTGCCAGCAGCCGCACGTCTCACGTGCGTGCACGTTTTTGATCCCGCTCTTCCGCCTTCCATTATCTTCATAACATATTTTACAGTAAACTACATAGTAGAAAATTTATAGCAAATAATAAAGCAGAAAAAAAAATTGTTTACAACACATTAGTAAAGAACCTAAACCCATTGTACCATACAATTAACGATCAACCATGTTTATAATAGATAAAAAAATTATACACATCTTACAATCATTAGAAAGCGCCTACACATACCATACATGCAAGTCTAAGAATAAAACTATGAAAAAGTAACTTTTTATTCTTATATATATATTGTATAATTGGCTCTGATACCAATTGTAGGAACCCAAATTTACGTTGCACAGCGGAAACAGGTTTTTATTTTTTTTATGCAACGTATATACCGTATACAATATACAAGAATATAGAATGAGTGTGAGATCATACCCTTGAAGATTGATGACATGTCATTGCGGTGTCATCAAATAGAACATTTAAGTTCAGCCTCCTAAGGGCGTAAGTCACAAAGACTAGCACAACGACAAGCAAGAGATTGTTCCATAGGGAGGTGAGATTCACCGACAGTCTCTAATTCTAGCTATTATTACAACACTCTGATCAGACTCGTGTGTTGCATATGTAAAAGAATTACAGAAAAGTAAATGCTAAACTAACCTAACATACTACATAAATAAACACTATGTACAAGGATAGGATGGAATGGAGTGATGTAGAATGTAAATGGTCACACTAAGCAAACGACTCTACCATAGCAATCAAACAATTTCATTCAACATGCATAGCTAAATTTGAATGTCATGATCACTTAATCCTTACCAATTGTCCTCACTCTAGCAACAATCGACTATACCGATATGCACTAGTAATATCTCTCAATGATTGTCCAAACTGAACTCAAGTTTATTAAGAACAATGAGACACATATAGCGACAATACGTGTAAAACCGTGCCCAGGCTCTACACGTAGTGGTCAATCTATTACATGCACATTGAGTGTTTCACCTCTCAGTTCTTCACACACAACCTAGGTTCAATCGAATGGTGGTTAACAACTCAAAAGCTCTAAGCATTTCGAAGGGCCATATCAACCATTGACAAGCATATGCAATAAAAAGGGAAACAATAATGAATGAAAGTACTTATCGAAGAAGAGACAAAGATACAAGGAAAGAAATACAAAATGGATAGAAAGGAGACCCCTCATCCGTAACAGAGAATTGAACACCGGGTCTTCTCGGATGTCAATTTGAGATGTCCTCACCACTGGACGACTACGATGTTCTCCAATCTCATGAATGCATAACCCCTCAACAAAAGAGAGAAATCTCTCATAATCTCTCTAAACTCCCTAAGATGGATGACTAAAATGGAAATTAACTTACCATACAACTATATGCATCAACGTTGATTGTTAAACATAAAGAACATTCAATTGAATTAAAGGTTCATTCCCTTGATTAAGGCATTATACAAAATCAATTCATCACCTAAACCCAAGCCACAGAATGAGCAATTGTGCCTTGAAACAATGCCTGTTAAGCACAAGAATGAAGAACCAAAGCCTAATCTAGCATGTGAATGCATAATCAACCAAGCTTCATCCATTCTTTGGAGCTAAAACTCAAACACTCAAATCACTCTAAGCATGGCATTTAGGTTGATTCATCAACATACAAACAATCATGGGAGGCTAAATTACTCAACTCCAAAATTAAATTACTCTACTCCTAATCCCATTTACGAATACATAAGAATTTTGACCATCTACACACATGCATATCATAATAAGAGGGATAATATGCTTAAATCAAAGCATAAAACAAAACCCAAAGAATTTAAGAACAATCAATACGTTTATTACACAAGTGTAGGTTCACAATATCCCCAAATTTATGATACACAATTAAGAAAATAAGAAATACAAAGAGAATGAGTAAATAGAGATACAACCTTTGAAGAAAACTCTTCAAAGAGCTCATTTCCATGCTCGGCTCATTTTTGGTTAAAGACCCCTCCTATCTCTTTGCAATCTATTTTAAATTGGGTGGATGAAGTGTATAAAGGGGTGGTGGAGATGTATGTTGAGCTCCCACGGAGCAAAATTCTCCAATAGAAGCTTGAACCACTCCTTCCTTGGTGAAGAAGATAAAGAAGATGGAAGATAAGAGAGGTTTGGTAAGAGAAGTCTCAGAAGAGGTGAGAAATGGGGGTATTTATAGTGCTTGGAAGTTAGGGCAAGACATTGGGGTGAAAAGACAAGAATACTCCTCAAAAAATGGCTAAAAAATGAAATTTTGGGCTATTGCGTGGTATTTCACGCGGTATGCATCATGGGCGCACCGTAGATCACTTTTTGGAACTTTTTGACCATTTTTACGGTACGTCACGCGGAACGTAATTTGGTCTCACTCGGTACGAACCGTGCAGCTATGCGCACCGTTACAGAAATGACCATAACTTTCTCTAGAAACTTTGGAATCGTAATCTGTGAAGTGCCTTGGAAAATAAACATCTGTAGCTTTCCGAAATGTGGTTAAGGGAAATATAGTTCAATCGGAGGAGGGAGATATGGTATTCCAAAGTTGGGTATTCTGCAAGAGCCATTCCAAATTTTATCCTTTAACCTCTAAAACTCTTCAATTAAGCTTAAATACCTTCCGTAGGGAACATGTACCAACACAGGGCTCACAAAAGACATTATATACCAAAATATGCTCAAAAAGAAAAAAAAAAGCTAGGAAATGAGGGTCTCAAAAGGTGTATAAATCGATACAATCAAAGATCAACTCCTTCGTTTCTATAAGTTTTATTCCGATTACGAACCACCAAGTCATCCTTGACCTAGTTTTTTGGTTTTTGTTTGCTCTATGTTTTTTTTTGGTTCAAAGAATCACCCTAAGTCTGTATCCTAGTTATGTTAATATATATATATATATATATATATATATATATATATATTTATATTTAATAACAAGGTACATATCTTTTTCAAATATGTCTCCGTATATTAAAAAGATATTTGTATTGAATTGTCCAAGGTAAAATATGAATCTTACTCCCACTTAACCCTAGTTGACTTAAAGTTCAATACTAGACTATGTAAAGAATAAAATGTAGGGAAAAAACGGTTCAAAACGCAACGGAAGCGTGAGAAAAACAAAAATTAGGGTTTGCGTATATAATTTTTTTTCCCTTTTAATAACAAGAACCTTAACCTTAGATTAATTGATGTATATAAAAAGTATCGTACCTTTTTTTTGTAACGATTGAACTAGCATCGAATTGAATCCGCAAGATCTTCCAATCCAATCATGAACGTGAATCACCTAGGAGTATGGGCTCCCTTTCTTTAAATTGTATACCTGAGGATGGAAACAAACAAAATCTTCTTCTTTGTTAGTCACAATAATCCTCCAAGAGAAAAACCAAGAACGTCCGGTCACTTTTGAATTATCAATCAATTTAATTAAAACTCGCATGAACCTTGATTCAATGTTGTACACAAAACCCTTTTGATGCAAAGGATACTAGTGTACTATCGATAACAAAAACGTTCCCCTTTTTCTCTATGCTTGGCTGAATTCTTCACACGATGAGTTAGACGAAGTTTTTTTTTAATATTTTTTAACAATAAAACACAAATAAAAAACAACTTTTCACCTCAAAAATTCATGCTTGGTCGAAATTTACAAGTATATATATATATAGAAGGATTTACTTGGTAGTTAAGAATCCTATCCTTAGGTGGATTTACTTGGTAGTTAAGAATCCTTTTCCAAAAGGAATCCTTTTCCAAAAAGAATTCTTTCCTACACCAAGACTCTTAATCCAACTCAATAGTGTGTTTGTAACCATATTAAAGACTTTCTAATTTGATTAGATAAATAATTCCTTTTATTTATCTACTTATCAAATATAGTCTTTAATATTAATTAAACTACCAACAATAGTATAATTTTAGGAGACCATCTCCTGCTAGAAAAAGATTTTGACTTTTAATTAAATAATTTATTAATCAACAAATTAATTAATTTCCACTTAATTAAATAATAAAATAAAATAAATATATTTAAGCTATTCTAAAAAGCCTTGCCGCCCATACAACATATATGGGTCATATATTATTTTTCTTATTTTATTAAATCCATTGGACCTTAATAAAAAAAGTCCACATGTGAACTAGACATATTCTTACAAAAAGAAACAAGTTTTCATGCCCTAATACAATTCTAGATGGACCCCTAAATTGGTCCGGTAGAATATATCAAGTGATCCATGCAAGTTCGTGTGGATTGAGGATCTTGGCGGACTATCTAAATTTAAGCTCCAATAGACACAACCCAATCACAATCAACAAATGATTCACTTAGGTCCGATCTATTTAAGTTTAGTTCATTCCACTAAAGAACTAAAATTGAACTCTTAAATAAAGATAGAATAAGTTGATGTTACTCACTCATACCCTAAACAACCTTATTGGAGAAAATGTATCATCGTGAAGAATACCAGTAATCGCCAAGAGCTCATAGACCGCCTATAGCTCTCCAAGTTACCATATTTACTCATATGCCCACATTTTGAACTTGGATATTTTGACTTGTCCAGAAGCCATGTTTCAATAGACACTATTGAAAACTTAACGTTAAGATTTAATATCCAATACCTCAAAACATCCATATGATGGTATTATATTCTCATCATAAAAATGAAGCCACGATGTCCATATCTATAAATGAAGTCCTCTATCGATTAACAAATGAATACCACCAAACTATCGAGGATAGACTATGCTATATAATTGTACTCATTGATAGCTCAAATGATAACACTTGTAACCATAAGTCCATCATTTATCTCAGGATTGAGATAGACTCTCCGATTGTCTTCGAATGAAAAACTTTTATCTATTGACGGTTCTAGATAAAGTATTTCATTGTGATCCTATTCAATGCACCCAGTGCACTAGATTCTTTTGCCCAAAGACACCACACTTTGATGATTTTAGACTCATCATAACACATTTGATCCCACTCAAATGCTAGCAAAAGAATCTACAACTTTAAAAAGATAAAGGTGCCCAACCTTTTATCTTAAGTTGTGAATATTATTCAAGACTAACTAAAGAATTGTGTCTACCTCATACATATCTAGATGTATGAACAATTCTTCTTTTCTTATAGTCTTTTAACCTTATGATTTTTTACTTTTAACAATTATAATAATTAAACTATAAATGCTATAAGATTTGTTAAACTAGAAATCACTTTATTAATATGAAAAGATTGTTAAATACAGTATACTCTTGCTATCGAGCATAATCCTAACATAAAATAATCTAACTATTTTAATCTTTGTCTCAGTCATGATTTGAACCTACAACCTCCATTAAATAATCAATGAATAATTCATAATTGTTAATTCATTTAATTAAATAATCTAATTAATTATTAATATATTAATTAAATAATCTTATTATTCAATTAATCTCTGAATATATACGTGTTACTTTCGTAATACAATTAATTGGACAATCCAATTAATTAATAGTGACTTACCTTTAATCAATCAGACAAGTAAGGGGACCAAATTGACCCACAGTTTTGAGCTCCAATAATACTTACAAATAATTAATTAAACTCTTTAATTAATATTTCATGATTATTAACTTCAGAGTTATTCCACTCAAAACCCGAAGCTGCACTTTCGCAAATATAGATATATTACACAAACTGAAATTACAGTTGTCCGTGGATATATCTATTTCACACGGTATGATCTTCCATAAGTAGTTCATAATTAGAGCCAGTTCATAAAGTCCGTTATACCCCTTTAATTATATATTTTCTATTAAGTACTATTGATTCTCTAATGAACTGTAATTTCCAACTTTCTTTACGGAATAAGGAGAGCGTTCATATTGTTCAAGCACCAAATCAAGCCTTAAGGGAATTACTATTTACTTATTGCAAGAAGGATTTGATTCTACTATTCTGCACAGACCTTCCTATCCACAAGCTAAACCCCCATTACAATATACAAAGTTATTGACCATGAATGTAACTCCGATCTCACCCATGGTATATAAAAAACCACCATCTAACTTGAAGGAGTCGATAAGATACTCAGGATACCCATATATAGCTATCATTTGTTGATATATATATATACATATATATATATATATATATGTAAAGTCCTCATTTGTTGATTGGTTTATTTCATGAACAAATCACATTTTTGGGTTATTATGTAAGGGTAGCTTAGGCTCTCAAGACCTCAAGAGGAAAAGCACAGAAGGTAAAATTCTTGTGCTTCCTTACTTTGAAGAGATAGTTGCACACACTCACATATTCATGCATAACTCTTATTCATATATGTTGAGTGTTTATACTTGTGTGCATTTTGAATTAAATGACTCTTGTTGATTTATTTGCATCTTGTAATTAGAGTTTTATGTTATGTTAGGCATTAGAATAGGATGCACTTTCATCACTCTTGAACTTGTTGAAAATGTGTGTTTGAGTGTTGAAAAAATCAGGTTGTGCGCTGGTGGTGCGCTACTCGACCAGCGCACCTCACCAGCGCATCATTCCAGTAGTTTGTAGCATGTGTTGCGCCACTGAGTTGCGCTGTTACATCAGCGTAAAGATGCAAAAATGGGCAGTGCGCTGGTGGTGTGCTACTCGACTAGCGTAGCCTTACAAACGCAACATTCAAGTGGATCGTCGCATGTGTTGCGCCACTGATCTGCGCCAGTCGACCAGTGCCTATTGTAAAATTAGGCTGTGCGCTACTCGGCCAACACACATCACCAGCGCACACAGAGGAAGCTGGAACGTTTTTTCCAAAATGGCCTCACTTTGTTTGGATCTCATATATATATAACTCTTTGGTTTAAGGTCGTGTAAGAGTTCAGAATATCATATATTTTCCTTAGAACACATTTCAAAGGAAAAACTCTTGCAAGAACTCATTTTTAATCGCTCAAAGCATTCCCATATGCATAAAAACTTCATCTTGCATCATCTAAGTTCATTTAGAGTGCATCAATGGATAGGGTTGCTTCATCACATCTTGTTTGGTAAGTTCTTCACTATCTTCTTACAAGTTAAGTGTTTTACTTGCTAAGCCTTCTTTTTAATTATTTGTATGCTATTAGAACATTTTCTAGATACAAATTAGAGATTGTTGTGATGCCATGATTGAGTGTTGTATTATGATAGCTTCATAGGATTGTTTGATCTATGTTTTGCTAAGCTTATTGAACATGTCATTTAGCACTTGATATCTAGGATTGCATTAATTGTCATCTCATTATCCTAGATAAGCATATAGGGTTTCCTAGCCTTGTTTGATCATTGAATATCATCATATATTCACTTAGGACATTTTATCTCTTCATTGAGATATAAGACTTGAGTTGCTTCCGGGAGTAGGTAGCTTAATGGACTAGGTTCACTTATACCGGGATCAGGTAGTGGTGGTGGATTAAATCAGGATTAGGTTATAATTCCTTTGCCATTAGTGGATTCGAGGTTCTAGTGTGGCGCACTCATCAGCCCATGGTTTTTCCCATTTGGAGGGTTTCCACGTATATCTCAAGTGTCTTTACTATTTTTGTATTTATTACACTTATGGTATTTTTTATGACTAGATAGGGGCATTTTTGTCAACTTGACCTTTAACAAAAATTGGGTAAAATTTATTTAAAATCTATTCACCCCCCCTCTAGATTAATATTACACACCATAATATTTGTTTCAATTGGTATCAAAGCAGGTTCCTAAACATACATAGGTGATCCTTGCTCATTTCGGTGTGTGTTCCATTTTGTGTGTGTATTGATCATTCATACACTTGCATTCATATCATTCATTCATTATACACAATGAGTGGAAACGGTGGCAAGGAGAGAACTTCTAGCACGAGACCTCCACTTCTCACCGGATTGAATTATGCCTCTTGGAAAGGCAAGATTGAGTCGTATATTTGCCAAATTCATGACAGCATGGACGACGGTTAAAGATGGCTACACTCTACCCATGATATGGAATGCATAAGAGTTTGAGGCATCGAAGTGGAATAGGAAGGCAATACATGCCATTCTATGTGCAATGGATGAGAACCAGAACAAGTTGGTTCAAAATACTAGGATAGCTAAGGAGGCATGGGATATCCTAGAAGTTGCACATGAGGGAACCGATGTGGTTAAGGAATCAAAGCTTTAAGTTCTCCAAACATAATTTGAGTTGCTCAAGATGGATGAGAATGAGTGCTTCAACGACTTTGAAGTGAGGTTGATGGACATTGTGAACCAAAGTCATCAACTTGGTGATCCTTATTCGGATAGAAAGATCAAGCAAAAGATTATGAGATCTCTACCCGATAGATTTGAGTCTAAGGTGACGGCTTTAGAAGAGAATAGTGGTTACAAGGACATGAAGCCAAGTGAGGTGATTGTGAGGCTTCTAGCTTATGAATCTAGAAAATTTCCAAACCCCACACCATCGAAAAAGCAAAAAGATATTGCTTTGAAAGCATCTAAAGTTGAGAAGGAGGAAAGTGATGACTCGGATGAAGAGATGGCCTTGCTAATGAAGAAGTTCAAGAATTCTACAAGTTCGAGAGGAAAGGTGCTGGATCCAAGGGTCAAGACTTCAAGAAAAATGATCCCTTCAAAAAGTTTGAGCCTAGGCAAGAAAAGACCGAGAAGAAAGGAGTCCAATACTATGAATGTGGTGGGATAGGCCACATTACCCCGGAATGTGCAAATCACAAGGTCAAGAGAAAGGGAAAAGTGTTGGCTGCCACATGGAGTGAAAGTGATAACTCCAATGAATGAGATGAGTCTTCGGATGATGAAGAACTCAAGGCTAACTTCATAGCATTTACATCCTCTCTTAGGAGCAAAGATGCTAGTGAAGAAGAGAATGAAAGTCAAGAGGAAAACTACTCAAGTGATGATGGATCTTTATCACAATCCACAAATCGAAGTGTGGATAGGATGGATCTCAAGGACTACATGGCTAAGTTTGAGAGTTCAAGGTTAAAGAACAGGAATGAAATCAAGAGATTAAAAGAAGAAAACCTAGGCCTCTCAACTCAAGTTGACCAACTAAATAAAGAGTTGGTGAGATCAAAGAGGAGTGAAGAAGGGTTGAAGAAAGAGCTTGAAGATGCTAGAGAGTTGTTGGCCAAGATGAACTCTAGCACCAAAAAACTTAACCACATGCTAGATGTTGGAAAGAGGCCAAGTGACAAGAAGGGGCTTGGGTTTGAAGATGATAAGGTGTCCTCCACTTCAAGCAAGACCATTTTTGTAAGAAGCATGAACTTTAATGGGTCCTCTTCTCATCAATCACCTAGGAAGAAACTTGACCTATGAGAGTGTTCAAGTAGTGCTCAAGTGAAGGTGGCACCAAGAATCCTACCTCATGCCCATCCTACAAGAGCTCCTCAAGTTAACTTCCCTCAACCGAAAGCTCATAAAGGGAAGATACCTATCATGCAAGCTCAATCAAGGAAGCAATCAAGTCTTGCTTAACAACAAAGAAGGAGAGCTCCTCAACAACAAACAAGACAAGCATAAAGACATGGGAAGACTCCAATGCATCCTCAAGGTTATGGTATGATTCCTAACTTCATTCATACATGTCATTTTTGTGGTATTGATGGTCACATTAGACCAAATTGCTTTAGATACATTAAATTGTGTAGAATTGAAAGCATGATAGAGAAGAAAAAGTCTAAAGTCATGATGCATGTTACTAGGAAAAATGGAACAACTTTGCATGATCCTAGGACACTTAAAGCCCATATACCATTGACCACTAGGAAGAAAAATATTGCACCTAGGTGAATTAGAAAGGATGAACACTTTTGCACAAATTTCCTTGAATGCTCATTCTTGTGATTTTTGGTATTTGGATAGTGGGTGCTCTAGGCACATGCCTGGAAATAAGAGTTTTTTTAAGACTCTTATGATGGAGGAGGGAGGAAATGTCACCTTTGGTGATGGTTCCAAAAAAAAGGTTAAAGGAAAGGGAATTATTTCCATTCCCGGATTACCCTCCTTGTCCAATGCTTTGTATATTGATGGTTTAAAAGCCAATTTGATAAGCATTTCACATCTTAGTGATGAAGGACTTTCTGTCTTGTTTAGGAAAGATGATTGTTCTATCCTATTGCTAAATGGACAAACCTTGTTAAAAGGTATGAGATCTAGCGACAATTGCTATTGTCTTGAGGCTAGAGGTGTCTCTTGCAATGTGTCTAAGGATGAACAAATTGAGTTGTGGCAAGAAAGATTTGGTCACATGAACTATAGGGATTTACATACCTTAGATAAGTTCAATGTTGTGCGAGGCCTTCCCAAGCTTAGGAAAAAGGTTAGTGGTGTTTGTGGACCTTGCCAACAAGGGAAGAAAACCAAAAGTATGCATAAAAAGGGCAAGTATTTATCCACCAAGGAACCTCTAGAGCTTCTCCACATGGATCTTATGGGTCCCATGCTAACCGAGAGTTTTGGTGGAAAGAGATACATTTTTGTGTGTGTAGATGACTTCTCTAGGTACACATGGACTTATTTTCTTAGAGAAAAATTCGAAACCTTTGACAAGTTTAAAATGCTTTGTTCCAAAATTCAAAATGAAATGAACTTCAAGATTAAAAGCATTAAAAGGATTAGGAGTGACCATGGGAAAGAATTTGAGAATTCTTATTTTGAAAACTATTGCAATAGTCTAGGCATCTCTCATGAGTTTTCGGCTCATAGGACACTTTTACAAAATGGAGTTGTTGAGAGGAAAAATAGGGTTCTTCAAGAAATGGCCCGTGTGATGTTGCTTAGCAACAATGTCCCTAGGAATCTTTGGGCCGAAGCCGTCAATACGGCATGCTACATAGGAAATAGAGTCTTTCTAAGACCCCACACTAGGCAAACCTTCTATGAGTTATGGAAAGGTAGAAAGCCAAATGTTAGCTACTTCCACACCTTTAGAAGCAAATGCTACATTTTGAATGACTGTGATCAACTTGGAAAATTTGATGCTAAGAGTGATAAGGGTATCTTCATTAGCTATGCCTTGAATAGTAGAGCCTATAGATTTTTCAATCTAAGAATTATGACCGTAATGGAATCATCTAATGTTGTCATTAATGATACTAGGCTCAAATCTAATGACCATGAGGAGGAGGTAGATCTAGTTGATGACTCCCTTTTGGAGAAGGTTGTTGATGTTTCTAATGTTGAAAAGACTAACCTTGATGATGACATAACACAACCTATTGATAGGATTCCTCTCTTGAACTCAAAAGAACCTGCTCCATGGGTAAGGAAACTCCAAGACAAAGATGACATCATTGGAGAGGTTAGTGAGGGTGTTAGGACTAGGCATCAAATGGCTAATCTAATTAGCTACACTTGTTACACCTCTTAAATAGAACCCAAGAAGGTTGATGAAGCCTTAAAGGATAAATTTTAGGTTCTTGCCATGCAAGAAGAGCTTAATCAATTTGAAAGGAATGAGGTTTGGACTCTAGTTCCTAGGCCTAAGAACACAAATGTGATAGGCACCAAGTGGGTATATAGGAACAAATCTGACGAGGATGGCAACATTGTGCGAAACAAGGCTAGACTTGTAGCACAAGGGTACTCTCAAATTGAGGGTATTGACTTTGAGGAGACATTTGCTCCCATTGCTAGGATTGAGTCCATTAGGCTTCTTTTATCCATTTCTTGTTTGCACAAGTTCAAATTATATCAAATGGATGTTAAGAGTGCCTTCCTCAATGGTTTCTTGTAAGAGGAAGTGTTTGTTGAGCAACCTTTTATGGATCCTCACCACCCTAATCATGTCTATCACCCCAACAAAGCTTTATATGGGTTGAAACAAGCACCAAGGGCTTGGTATGAGCGTCTCACCCAATATCTCATAGATAATGGCTACACTAGGGGTAGTGTTGACAAGACTCTATTCATCAAGAAAGACAAAGATGAGCTCTTTATAGCTCAAATCTATGTTGATGATATAATATTTGGCTCCACAAATGACACCAAAGTCCAACAATTTGTTGATGTCATGTCCTAGGAGTTTGAGATGAGCCTTGTTGGTGAGTTAAGTTACTTTCTAGGTTTACAAATTAAGCAAATGGATGATGGGATTTTCATATCTCAAACTAAGTATGCCAAAAACCTAGTGAAGAAATTTGGCCTTGAAAGTGCCAAACATTGTGATACACCCATGAGTACCACTTTGAAGCTAAGCAAGGATGCTAGTGGTAAATGTGTGGACCAAACTTTATATCGTGGCATGATTGGTAGCTTGCTCTATTTGACCGTAAGTAGGCCCGATATCTCTTTTAATGTGGGTGGGTGTGTGTGCTAGGTACCAATCGGATCCTAAGGAGTCCCATCTCTTTTCTGTTTAGAGAATCATCCGATAAGTGAATGGGACATCTAACTATGGAATTTGGTACTCTTTTGACACTAATGCTAGTCTTGTAGGCTTTAGTGATGCAGAATGGGCAGAAAATTGTGATGATAGGAAAAGTACATCGGGCGGTTGCTTTTTCCTTGGGAACAACCTTGTCTCTTGGTTTTGCAAAAAGCAAAATTCGGTTTCCTTGTCCACGGCTGAGGCCGAATACATTGCTGTTGGGATTGGATGCACACAACTCCTTTGGATGAAGCAAATGCTAGTAAACTACGGATTCAATCAAGGTACTCTTACTCTCTTTTGTAATAACACGAGTGCAATTAATATTTCCAAGAATCCGGTTCAAGATTCTAGAACTAAGCATATTGACATCCGTCATCATTTCATTAGATAACTAGTTGAGAACAAATGCATCGTACTTGAGCATATAGGTACTAATGATCAACTAGCGGATCTATTTACTAAACCCTTAGATGCTACTCGATTCAAGACTCTAAGTAGATATATTGGGATTTGTTTAATGGAATGATGTGTTGTGGTCTTTGACCCCATAAGGGGAACTCAAGCAAAGAGAGCTACTGTATACTTGTTGCATCCATTTTTTTTACAATGTTTATGCTCCTTTATTGATTGCTTGAGTAGCTTGGTTGCACTTACTATAGTATATTGTATTTTCTTCAATAAGTGTGAACTTTGCTTTGATTACAATCCATGTCATATTTATGTTCAAACATGCATTTTGGACTAGGAGATCTACATAGGAAGTACATATTGAATGACCTATAATTATCTCCATTACATGATGATTCTTTAATGACATGCTAATGAAAAATGATAAAGCATGAATTGATGATTGCAATTATTGAATGCAAAATATTGTGTGCAAAAGCTAGTGAGACTGAAATGTTGCATCAATGTCTCTCTTTCTTTATTAGTTGAACATGGCTATTATCATACGGTATCCTCCCGGAAAAATCAAATAGGGTGCAAAGTTGCTCATGCCATTTTTAGCTTATAAAGTTGGATATAGTGCCATTAAAATTTGATATCTATAAAAACTCTATATCCTTACTTCTCTAATGACAAATGGTGAAATTGGTTTGAATTATATTGGAAACCTTTGTCATTTGCTTTGTCAAATACCATTGTTTTTGGATTTGAATGCAACATGTCTTGTATGCAAAGCATTTATGATTCACACATTTTCTTCAAATAAATCTCCTTGTTTCTCTCCTATTGATAGAGTTGCATAAATGTGGCTTATATAATTATGCAACAATCTTGTATTCTCCTTGCTTTCTTTGCCTTGAGTGAACCGATTGAGGACTTCTCCTTTGTCTATATTATGACAAAAAAGGGGAGTAGCATTGACCTAACTTTGTGGTGTTAGGAGAGTCGCATGTGTTGGCTTTAAGGGGAGTAGTACTTGTTTGAGGGGGAGATTACATGTAGGGGGAGTAACTGTTAAGGGGGAGCATTGCATGAGCATTTCACGATGTCATACTCATATTATTGAATGAAATTGCTTTTGTTTTATATTCACTTGATCATCTCACATGTACTTGATTGGAAAGTGTATTTGTGTTTGCTTTGTGTGTAGGGTTGATAGTTCTACAAGAGATTGAAGATTTGAAGTTTTTTTGTTATGTTTATCTCTTTGTAATGTAGATTATCTTCCCGGTGTTTTATTTTGTTTTGTGAGGATCAATGTGAGTGGTGGTTTTGTCACGAAATATCCAAAGGGGGAGATTGTAAAGTCCTCATTTGTTGATTGGCTTATTTCGTGAACAAATCACATTTTTGGGGTATTATGTAAGGGTAGCTTAGGCTCTCAAAACCTCAAGAGGAGAAGAATCGAAGTTAAAATTCTTGTGCTTACTTACTTTGAAGAGATAGTTGCACACACTCACATATTCATGCATAACTCTTATTCATATATGTTGAGTGTTTATACTTGTGTGCATTTTGATTTAAATGACTCTTGTTGATCTATTTGCATCTTGTAGTTAGAGTTTTATGTCATGCTAGGCATTAGAATATGATGCACTTTCATCACTCTTGAACTTATTGAAAATGTGTGTTTGAGTGTTGAAAAAATCAGGTTGTGCGCTACTCGACCAGCGCACCTCACCAGCGCATCATTCCAGTGGTTTGTCGCATGTGTTGCGCCACTGAGTTGCGTTGCTGCACCAGCGCAAAAATGCAAAAATGGGCAGTGCGTTGGTGGTGCGCTACTCGACTAACGTAGGCTTACCAGTTCAACATTCCAGTGGATCGTCGCATGTGTTGTGCCACTGAGCTACGCCAGTCAAGCAGCGCCTATTGTAAAATTAGGTTGTGCGCTACTCGACCATCGCACTTCACCAGAGCACATAGAGGAAGTTGGAACGTTTTTTCCAAAATGACCTCACTTTGTTTGGATCTCATATATATATATATAACTCTTTGGTTTAAGGTCGTGTAAGAGTTCAGAATGTCATATATTTTCCTTAGAACATATTTCAAAGGATAAACTCTTCCAAGAACTCATTTTTAATCACTCAAAGCATTCCCATGTGCATAAAAACTTCATCTTGCATCATCTAAGTTCATTTAGAGTGCTTCAATGGATAGGGTTGCTTCATCACATATTGTTTGGTAAGTTCTTCACTATCTTCTTACAAGTTAAGTGTTTTACTACCTAAGCCTTCTCTTTAAGTATTTGTATGCTCTTAGAACATTTTCTAGATACAAATTAGAGATTGTTGTGATACCATGATTGAGTGTTGTATTGTGATAGCTTCAAAGGATTGTTTGATCTATGTTTAGCTAAGCTTCTTGAACATGTCATTTAGCACTTGTTATCTAGGATTGCATTAATTGTCATCTCATTATCCTAGATAAGCATATAGGGTTTCCTAGCCTTGTTTGTTCATTGAATATCATCATATATTTACTTAGGACATTTTATCTCTTCATTGAGAAGTAAGACTTGTGTTGCTTCCGGGAGTAGGTAGCTTAAATTGCAAGCAAGATGGACTAGATTCACTTATACCGGGATTAAGTAGTGGTGGTGGATTAAACCGGGGTTAGGTTGTAATTCCTTTGCCATTAGTGGATTCGAGGTTCTAGTGTGGCTCACTCATCAGACCGTGGTTTTTCCCATTTGGAGTGTTTCCACGTATATCTCAAGTGTCTTTACTATTTCTGCACTTATTACACTAGTGGTATTTTTTGTTACTAGATAGGGGCATTTTTGTCAACTTGACCTTTAATGAAAATTGGGTAATTTTTTTTAAAATCTATTCACCCCCATCTAGATTAATATTACACACCATAATATTTTTTTTCAATATATATATATGAATCTCATCATGACACAGATCTTGGTGAGAGATTCATATAGATCAGGGCTCAATCCTATATGATCACATCATATAAGGTGTCTCCATTCTCATATCACTATATGAATAGTCTAGGCTAAGCCATCGTAATCTACAAAATGGACTACAGTTGTAGATTAACCACAAATAAAGTACCCGACTCTTTTTGCTATCTACGAATTCTTTAAATTTCTCATCTCAAACTGAATTCCTTTTTATATGACACTCATATACTCAGTTAGAGATTACATTCAGTAATCTTGGATGTTAAGTACCCATGATATAAATATATGAGACAAACTTATAGAATAAATAAACTATTTCTTTTATTAATGTTCATTCACATTTATAAATTACAAGCTTTAGGACATAAATCCCAACAGTTTCCTATTTTTTTATCCTAAAATAAAGAGCTGATTTATTTCTCAATAAAAGAGTTGAATCGTTTCTCCAAATTCAGCTTTCCAAATAACGAGCAAGTTAACTAGTTGCCTGTATAAGTCTTTTTCCCCCTAAATTATATGCCTTTTCCGGATTGAAGGCATTATTACCGAATATTTGTTTCCTTGTTGTGCTAGGCGTGTACCCTTGTCAAAGGATGACATGTATGGTCTTATGAATCATCTTAGAATTTGAAATAATATTGAGAAAGAGTTTACTCTTTGGTTTTTCGAACCTAGACTTATCACTTATAATCCTTCTTGTTTCTTAAGTGTGGCATCTACAATCTTTCTTTACCTTTGGTTCTTATCTCTTTGTAGATAACGGGTCAAGGTCTTTTATTTTCTTTATTAAAAAACTGAATAAGAAAACAATCCTAATTACGTTACCTTGCTATTGATTCCTAGCCTCACTACACTTGGTGAGGTTCATATCAGCTTCAGCCTATTAGCCAAAACTTTCGATACTGTTTTGTAAACAAAACTGCATAAGGAAATGGATCTGAAGTCTTTGATGGTACGATGAGCTTTAACCATAGGGATATGGATGACATTGGTATTATTGAATTTCCGAATCGAATCCCATCCATTCAGAACTTGAAGACAGATTTGAGAAATTTCATCATCCGCAATTGACTAGAAGTGCTAAAAAAATATGGATTGGAATCCGTCTGGACTAGGTGCTTTGGTCGTACTCATATCAAAGATAGCATCCTTGACCTCATCAACTCAGAAAACCACCCATAGATATTCCTTGTTGGAAGTATTCAGCTTAGACCTAATCTTGAAAGTAGAGTGAGTAATCTTCTCTATCCCAAGATTAGACGATTGGAAAAGAGATGAGAAATAATGGTAAATATGTCTAGCTATATCCTCCTCTATGTTAGAAAATCTCCCATCATTATCATACAACCCTTGAATATTGTTCTTTCTCTTCCTGGTTGATGCACGTGCATGGAAAAATTTGGGATTCTGGTCCCCGACAATCATCCAATCATCCAATCAGCCCTGGATCTTTAATGCCAATAAATTTCCTCTTTAGCAAGCAAACCAACTAATTCTCTTTCTTTACTCTTGATCACATTCATGATCCCT
Source organism: Dipteronia dyeriana (assembly GCA_032871835.1). Taxonomy (NCBI): domain Eukaryota; kingdom Viridiplantae; phylum Streptophyta; class Magnoliopsida; order Sapindales; family Sapindaceae; genus Dipteronia; species Dipteronia dyeriana. The sequence goes on along the minus strand of CM065300.1, from coordinate 49,533,706 downwards.
GCATTAAACATTCTTATACAAGTCATTAATGGATTTTTGGGTCTTGTCAGTCAATTTTCATAAGGATCCAAACTGCTATCTACTCAACTCAGACAATTTAACAGCACACTAATTAATCTTCGAACAAAGATCAGAAACAATTGTTGAAAGATGTGTATCACCCCAAACCTCTCTAACTACACTGCATAAGTCCTCATCCTTTAACCAAAAGGGCTCAAAATGAAATGCTATATCATGATTCATCTCTAGACATGTGCCTCCTTGAATTTCAAAAAGAAGGGGACGATGGTCTAAAGAGTGAAAACCAAGATGTTCTACTTTAGCATCCATAAACATATCCATCCAGCTTCTGTTAGCCAAGACCTTGTCTAACCTCTCTTGAACATTGTTGGAGCCATTCCATCTATTTTTCCAGGTGAAAGTAGGGTCAACAAATCCTAAGTCAATCAGACCACTATTAACAATAAACTGTGGAAAATTCAACATGCCTGACACCACCTTGACCCTTCCATCTTCTTTTTCATAGATAGAACTTCATTAAAATCACCTCCACATACCCATTGTAGGTTATCAACAACTCCAAGTCTTCAAAACAGGTCCCAAGAGAAGCCTCATAGTTTAGGATCCAGATTGCTGTAAAATCTAGAGAACCGTAAAAGGAAACCATCCTACATGTTGATACATTCGTTAATGTGACTAGATGAAAAAGAAAGCACAGTCACACCCACTTCCTTATACCATATTAGTAATAATCCACAACTCTTGCCATTGCTATTTACACTGATACCCCCTTTAAACCTAACATGTCTTTAACTAAGAAGTTTTGTTTCAGACAAAAACTAAATCTGGGGAAACCTTTCTCAAAAGCCTTGAAAGTACGGGGGTTCCCCACCCCCCGTACAGTCCAGCAAACACCTATCATGGCTCCCAGCGAGCCTGGCTCTTAGGCCCCGTCGATGTAGTTGAATTGTCCAAAGATATCAAAACCCTTATCTTTTTAGCATATTTGATTTCCTCTATTGAATCTATAATATTTTTCATTTTAGTATCTATCGACCCCAAAACCTCTGGAAATAGGGATGAATATTAAGGGTCAAAGGTATTGCTTTCCTTATCTGTTGACATAGATGTTCCATTAATGGAGAAGCTGAGACATTCCTTAGTCGTTATAGATTTTGTCGTTGATGATTGACAATCCTTTTTTGAATCCTTATGTGCTGACCGACTTACCACAAGAGTCTTTTAAAAGGGGCTTGAAATTGTATCTGTTCTTTAGGGGTTCGTAATACCTCTGGCAACATGCTTCCGCTTCTGAACATTCTTTGTATCAATGCTTGTTTGATCCCTAATTTGGTCATCCACACCCTATTCTATATCAACTATAAGATCATTTGAGTATACTTCCACCCCTTCCATTACTACATTAACATCGACTAACCCCTTCATCACTCCCCTCTCTGTCACCTACTGATTTCGATCACAAGAGTTGTTTTCACTTTTTGGAATAGAACCAACTAGACTAGTAAGTCATTATGAGCCAACCTTTTTAGTTTCTCTATTGATTGTATTGCTTCCTCAATTCTACCAATTATCTTCTCCACAGAATCCCCAATATCTACTTTCTCGTTAGCCTAGATGCCAACTCCTTTTGTTGACCCACCAGACGTTGAGATGGATTTGCCACCACCTTTATCAAATAAACTTTTCCCTAAATATTTTTGATCCTTCGGTTTCACTTAACCGTCCTTGGGGCCCATATCCACGAACCAAATTTGGTGGAGGTACCTTCCAAGGCATCAATTCTACCTTCATCATCAGAGCATTCGCTAAGCACATGACCCATTTGACCACAAGCATAATAGAAATCTAGACGTCTTTTGTATATTAATGACTTTACCACTACCCTCTCCGATTCATCCACACCCGGTTTAATAAATCTCTTTAGAAACTTGTCTATTTCAATTTGAACCTCAACTTGTAGAAACCTGTCTCGACACTCTTTTGGTCTGTAGGTATTTCAGTGACCGGGCTAATTTCTTTAACAATTAACCTCGCAACCCGTTGGTTTATGCACATAAGTGCACTACAAGAAAAACTCTTAATAACAATAGGCGATGCCCATGGTACCAAGGGGCACCACACTCATTTTAGCTTGGGTAGTGGAGGAAAAGCGCACTTTCCGACCACGAACATTGCCTATTGTTGATGTGTTACTTACAGCGGGTATTGCCCGTGTAAGATTCTCCAGCTCTATTTTTTTAAAAAAAATCTAATTGTTTTTTTTGTAATACAATTATCTCAAAATATGTTGGAACATAATGCCATTTAAAAAAATCTAAATTGTATATTGAATTTTATAAAATTCATAAGTATATACATAATAAAAATAATGTCAAAAATTAAACATCCATTCAAATATATACTAGTCAAGAATACTTAAATCATAATATTAGTTTCGTCTAAAAACATTCGCTCAAGTCCTAATTACTTGATGCATACTAGAAGAATGTTGTTTTCCTTCTGTTGACAGTGATTTCTTGATGGTTAACCAGTCAACGATTTAGGTTAAGGAAACATGCAGATAAAAAAGAGAAAACAAAGTACGTGGTAAAACTCCAATGATCGAAGAAACATCCATGATTCGTTGCCTTAGCAACTGAGAAGCGAATCTAATATTTTGTAAATAATGATACACACTCTGGTCTCTCTTGCTATTGTAAGATGCTGACCCTTTACAACGTGCTTTACAAGTGCATTTATACACAACCCTGCTAAGGTTTGAAATAGTGACGTGCAAGTAAAAGATTACAGAGTTGATATTTCTTTTCTATTTGGTACTGTTATTCATTAAATGTAGTTGACTCCTAAGAATTTGTTTAGGATTGATATTCTAGGGAAGAAATGTTTGTTTCCTTGATAAACACTTTCTAGTCGCTATATATCAGCTGGTTTATGATTTTCTATGACGGTTGTATAACCTTATGTGCGGAGGAAACCCTAATATATGTTTTTCCCTATTTGTGCCAAATGAACCGACAACCACGGCTTTCTACTTGACTTTACTCGACATTGCTAGTCTTGCCTGGTACTTTATTAATGTTATGCTGGTGCCAAGTGACCTATCAACGTGGAGTGCTAATATGTCCTTTGACTAAACCTTTGACTTTAGCTTATGTGGAATGATTGGTCCACGCTGTCTGGTGATGTGTCCTCTCAGTAAATATTATGTACAACAATACCCCCTTAAATATCTGAGCAGAGTGAACTTGTCTTTACTCACGTCTATTCTGAATGGTCTTTTATCTGTCTTGTTTGATCCCTACTCGGCGAAAGGGTATTTAAAAACCCACTATGTTTTTATTCAATCATGCAGCTTCTCTTGGTTGTCTTCCTTGCTCAATGTAATTCTAAAAGATTCCTCTTTAAGAGTTTGTCGTTTTCTTCATAAACGCCTCATAAATGTAGCAATTATGACTGTTTATTACTTCAAAATTTGATGACATGCTTTAATGGTGTCCGTTTGTATTCGATTGCTCTGCTGATCAAAATCCTTTGATGATGACATTTGTTGACTTGAAGTCTTCCTGTCTTGCCAACTATTTTCATGTGGGTAGGTGTGTTAAACATAATTTAGGGGACACGACCTTTGTAAGATCAGTACGTCACCATTCGCGTCTCATTGTTTCCCTTCTCTTTTGTGCTTTAACTTTGGGTTTCAATTTTGGAACTGATGCCTCACACTTATTTAAGCTCGTGTTAAAGCCATTTTTTCCCTTACCTTTATTTCAGTTCTCTTCATTAAACCTAGATTTTTCTCAAGATTTTCTTCATCACTCTTTGCCTGTTTCTTTTGTTCTTGCTCTTTTCAAAACTAAGGATTTATGACCCCAGAAGTCTAACCCATAGATCAACCCCATTTCTTGGCCTTGACATTTTGGGGCTTGGGCGCGAAGTCTATCTTAATCCTGATTCCTACGAGGTGCCTCAATCTAACACCTTCTTTTTCTACTCGCAGTGACATCAATCCTCCAATGACAAGAGCCAAACATACCAGTCAGTGTCGAGGGACTAGAAATGTCCTTCCCCATGATGTTAGGGTCATGACCCAAACAATAATCGAGGATGACGTAGAAGAAAAGCATATGGTACCTCGTATTCCTTTTTCTGTGTAGCAGGTGTGCGCCTTTATTGTCAAGCCGAACATGGTCAGCGCTAGCGTGATTCGACAATACATAGGAAAATTTGATTTTCCTAAGGATCTCATTCAGTTTGTCCCTACTGGAGATAGAGCCACATGGAACCCTTCACATGGGATGGTGGTAACCTATGGGGCAATGCTAAGCTGTAGAGTAACTCTTCCTCTTTAGCCTTTCATTGCTATGTTTTTGGTTGAAGCATGGATTTCCTTAATCCAGCTAGACCCTAACAGTTACCGCATTCTGATGTGTTTATGGCATATGTGGTGCAGGATAAAGTTATCTCCATATATTTCTCATGAGATTAAACATTTATGTACAGTGAAGCAGTTGGGTCAGACAGGCACCTATTTCCTACTCTATATCAAGCTTGACCAATGGATTCTACAAGGGGTGGAAGTGGATGAGGAGGTATATGTTGCTACTGAAGAGAAGATGAAGGGCTTTATCTAGGGATTCCCATATTTTAATAGATTTCGGATGAACAATTGGTTCTTCGTAGGGGGAAGTTGGGGTCAGACCATTTTGTTCGACCTTGACAGTGATTGGGGTGACGTGTAAGGTTTCTCAATATTTTTACTCCTAAGAAACTTGGAACCGGATAACTCTTGTTTTCACTAATGGAGAGTTGGCCAATTTGGCCAGGGCTGCTGTTTGTTTTCTAGAAAATGGGGAAAATCTTTTCTTTTCGACAAGGAGAATAAAATCAATACTGGCTTCTTCCTTCTTATATAGGCAACTCGCAGTCGATGTAAGGTTTCTTTCATTAGTTTTTTTTTATATCATTAGTTCCCAAGCTAACGTTTTATCTGTTGTTTCTTAGTGTATGATATCAACATTGTCTGTGATACACAAGCACAACGAATAAAGGTTGTCGGGAAGGCGAGCAGTAAGGGTGCTTCTCGCCATCAATCTGTCGGAATCGCTCCTCCACAAGACTATAAAGTTGAGGATGAAATCGCTTCCAAAGGGGAAGCCATCGAAGAGGGAGTTGTTGAATATGTACCTGAGTACATACCAGAAGAGATTCCTTGAGATTGTGGGGTTGAGCCGAATGGCTCTACTGCTTATAGGGGGCAAGTGAGTAGAGGGATTCTTCTATTGACAGAGGGAAATGGAAAGTTGGGGATCCCTCTAGTCCTGCTCCATTCATTTCCCCTAAAAATCCTTCGATTATCGATGAGGTAGAGGATAAGGTTTAGGATCCTGCGGCCGACCTAGACACCAATGTGAGGCATTCTGGGAAAAAGAAAGCTCCCCACTCATCTCATCGGCTTGCTCAAAAGATTCTACGAATGGTGGAGTATATTGAGTCCTCTTCAGACGGAGAGGATACTGAAGATCAAGCTGTTGAGGTTAGAGTTCATACCCCTTACCCCTCTGAAGATTCATACAAAGCAAATTGGGGAGGGTTTATATGCCGAAGATCTTTCAATGCTTGGATCATTACCCGAGGTAGGTCATGAGGTCCCCATTGCCACTTCTAGCGTTGGTGATGGCATTCCTGGTCCATATGACCAATTTAGTGACCACATTCCTTAGGCTATGCTAAGGGTCATGTCATATGGTCGTGCATACAATGGTGATGACCATTGGAGCCACTTCAGAACTGGTTCTACTTCAAGTCGGCTTCACAACATCTATAATAGCACCACTTATGTAAGTTACTCTTCCTTGTTATCTCTAATCGCTATGATTTTTTTCCTAATTCATTATTTGGCTATGCAGATGGTCATTGAGATGCCTGATACTTATCAGACCAGCTATGCTCAGGCAGATAGGATAAAGCGTTTGGAAGCACAACAAAAACATAGCGAGGACAACCGCTTTCAGGTTGAGCGGCCAGCCAAGAGAAACTCATAGCGAACCAAGAATTCATATATCGATGCTTGAGAAGTCAGATGGAGGCCGAGCAGAAGGCTTCTTTAGCCATCGATGAGGCCAAATCTCTTTGATATTTGCTTTCTATAACTCAAGTATCAATGCTTCTGGCCGAGCAGAAATAAGAGGAAGCCAAGTAATCTTATGAGTGCAGGATTTAAGATCTGAGCTTTCGGACATTAACTGTAGAGGCGTTGTCTAAAGAGGCTAGGCTGGAACTAGAAATTCAAGAGTTCGATCATTTCAAAAGGTCCCCATCCTTTGATGCCCTGCTCCTTAGAGAATTTTAGGGTATGATGGTCTCTGCAGGGGAATTCTTCAAGGTGAGGAACGGAGCGAATGATAGGGCTAGAACCAACTGAGCTTATCGATTAAAAATCAAGTTGATAGATCCCTGAAGGCTTTTTGGACTCAGATGAAGAAGTGGCGAGTGTATTGTCACATCAAAGGCAACGAGCCACATCTTATGCACTTGGAAGTTCCTACTAAGAATATCTTTTCCATTTTTTATGCATGCCAGAAGGCAGGGATTAACACAGAAGAGCCTGATGTTAGAGCAGTTGATGGGAAAGACTATAGTGCTAGGATGGGTGATAAGGTGGACTAGATTGTATAGCCCTCAGATGTGAGCTTCTTGAGTGAATTTGAGATGGTACCCCGACCCAAGTATTGGTGTCAGTTGTTCTTAACCCCCAGTATCTTCTTAGTTATGTTTTGACTATTTTTTTATATGATTGATCTGAGCCTTCTCTGGCATGTATATTTGTTCACCCTTTAGGATGAATGTCAGTTTTACCCGATTTTTATTCAATTTACATTGTGTTTTTCTGAATGTCTTTGCCCAGAATGCTTAATATGCTTGCACAGTTTTAACAAAAGGATAAATAATATAGTAATTTAGAATTCGGTTGACTATGCTATTCAACATAAACAGTGACATATATTTTGAGGATTGGTTTCTTTATCTGAACAGAGTGTGCTGTAATTAAGCCAATTATCTTATTTAACTTATAATTAGTCATGTAATTTCTCTTATAAATCGACTTTTTATTCGAACAGAGCGTGCTATAGCTAAACCGAGAATCTTATTAATTGATTGTTGGTTAGGTTCTTATTTGAACTGAGTGTACACCATGTATCTTATTTACTGGTGACTAGTTTGGCAATCATTTATCTTAACTGCTGATTATTTTTGTACTCTGTTCTCTTTTTACCTAGGTGTTACGTCGAGGCTCATCCCAACCATACACTTAGGTCCTTGAGTCACCCAGGACATCTCTCGGTTTTGTCTGCTACAGGGGTTTACCAAATTATTGAGGTAGTGTATACCGACCAACATAGCTGCGCATTTCACCGAGTCTATATTGGTGGTGCCCTGAGCAGTTTTTTAGATATTCTAGTGCCTCAGGCCTGCCTTTTTGCTGAGAGATACGTTTGTATTGACTCAGCTCAATGGGAATACTAATTTAGCTTCTCCGCTCCTCGGACACTTTCCACTCGCTCTTCGCGGTTTCACGATGCTCAAGTTCTTATTTTTATAAGACCTTTTTCTAGGTCTGCTATTTTTTAAGATATCTACTATGATCTTTCCGAGGGAAAAGTTCCGTGAAGGATTTGATTGATTATGCAAAACTGATCTGAGCATGTAAACCTCAGTAAGTTTGCTAGATTATTAAAAACTGAATTATCTGAAAAGCTAAAAACACCATCTGAAAAGCTAAAGAAAACAGAGAAATATTGAAAAATTAAAAGTTAAAAAGATGACCCCTTAAAGATAAAATGTCTTCAAGTATTGCACATTGCATGATCGGGGTAAAACACTTATTCCGGGTTGGCTGATCAAGTATGATGTACGATTCTTCCCATTTGTCGATGAGAGATCCTGTTGCCCTATCCTTTGTGTTTGGTGACACTCTCCTTAGTACTAGGTCTCTGAGCTAGAACTCTTGCACATAAACGTGTGAGTTGTAATACCTCGCTGCTCTCTACTGGTATGCTGTGTTTCTTACTTGGGACCTGTCTCTTGCTTCTTCCAGTTTATCCAAACTCTGTAGCAACATGTCAACATTGTGATCTGGGTCATATAACAGAAATCTTAGAGAAATTGTAAAATGATTCTACTGGGATGATGGCTTCAGTTCCATATGCTTGGGAAAAGTGTATCTCTCATGTAGAGGTTCTTACGGTTGTTCTGTACACCCATAAAACTTCATGAAGCTTGTCCACCTAGTTCCCTTTCTTTGCCACAATAAAACTTCAGGGTGTGCTTCATCACTTTGTTCACTGCCTCAACCTATCCATTTGTTTGAGGATGAGAGGGTGAGGTGTAGTAATTTGAGATCTTGTGGTCTCTGTACAGATTCTTGAAATTCTGGTTATCAAACTGAGTGCCATTATCAGTGATGATGGCGCTCAGGATCTTGAACCTATAGAATATATTCTTCTTGACAAAATTAGTGGTGTTTACCTTAGTGATGTGCACAAGTGTTGCTGCTTCTACCCATTTGGTGAAATAGTAAACTGCTACATTTGCATGCTTTTCTCCTCCTTTTACCCCCGTTGGCATTGGACCAATGAGAGCAAGGCCCCATATGGTGAATGGCCAAGGATAAGTAAGGCTTATCAGCAACTCGAGAGGTTACCAAATATCATTGGCGATCTTCTGGTAGGTCTCATAACTTTTCACGAATCGTTGAGCTTTGATGAATAGAGTCAACCAATAGAATCCTTGCCTGAGTTACCCCGTGTGATTTCTGCACAAGCTGCTGTGAACATCATTTAGGATCTGTTCAGCTTCTTTATCCGTTACACACCTCTATACTGCCTTCAAGAATCCCTTCCTATACAATTCTTCACTGATAATGGTGTACCAAGTCGATCTGTACCTGATGCATTTTGCTTCCATAGAGTCTTCTTGTAGAATACCTTCTTTTAAGTATATCCTAAGTTGGGTCGTCCAGTTGCCTGGCTGTACTCAGATTTCTACTATTACGAGTCCTTCTTGTTCGTATATACTCGGCCTGGTTAGGTGTGCGATTGTGATTGTTTTGGATATGATGTAAGTTGTTGCTGATGCCAATTTGGTCTGCTTTCTCATTTTTTTCAAATGGGATTTGAGTTATCTTGTATTCTTTGAAACGCTTGAGCAACCTTTTTGATGCGTCTAAATAGGCCATCATACACTCCTCTATTGCCTGATACGCATCCAAAACCTGCGAGTCACTGAAGATTTTTATCTCGTCTGCTCCTAGTGCAATGCACACTTTCAAACTGGCTAACAAAGCTTCATATTCGGCTTGATTATTTGTTTCCTTGATGTCGAACCTTATGGCACACTGTACAACATCCCTTTCTAGGCTTGATATTACTATCTCTGCCCTACTGCCATGGATAGTTGACGAACCATCGACATACAGTCTCTATTGGAAGTTCTTGTTTTGCTTTTCTTCCATCATTCATCTTACTTCCAGGTTTGGCTCGGTGAATTCAGCTACAAAGTTTGCCACAGTTTTTTAATTGGTACATTTATGTACCTGATTTAGTCTCTTTATTTGAGCATTTTTATGTATATATGATGTGTTTGAGCCTTGTGTAGGGTCATTTCCCTAAAGTTAGGTGTTTAAGCATAAAGTGAAGCTCCGAAGGCAAAGAGGAAGAAAAAGAGTTTAGTTTGGGAAATGAAAAGGAATCTGGGAGTTCTACCTCACAGATCTGAGTCACAGATAGTCCCTAGACGAGACTGCTAGATCAAACTATGATTTCAAAGTCGCAGAAATAAGTCACAGAAACAGTCCAAAAATAATTGCCATGTCAATTTGTGACCACAAACCAGCGGAACAAAACCGCTACTTCAATCTGTGAGTTCCATCTTACAGAATCAACTCACATCAACACTCTAGAAGGGACTGCCACTTCAGACTGTGAGTTTAAGTCAGTAGAAATAAGACGGGCTACCAGACATTATAAAATCCATCTCGCAGAACCAACTCATAGAAGTTGTCCCAAACCTTATGCCATATAGATTTGTGAGTTAAAACCAGTAAAAGGAAAATACGAGTTCAATCTGCGAGTTCCAACTCGTAGATTTGTGTCGGCATAACCTTATCCACTTACAGATCATGTGATTTTGAAGAGCAAACTTGACTTTTCACACCCAATTAGTGCCCAAACCTTTAAACACTATAAATACACTACCTTGTTGATCATATCTCACATATATCATACTATCACATATACCAACACCATCTCTAGTTCTTCAACACCAAATCAAGAGCGAGAAAGGAGCTTCAAAGACTTCAATGGAGGTTCTCCTCTATAGACATCTCACCACCACCACCTCTAAACTTTCTCCATCCATCTTTGAAGTAGATCAAAGGAGAAAAGAAAGCAAAACGAAATAGAAATCTTGGTTATCTCTAAACTCTTCTCTTTGTTTTATTTTCTATTTCTTTGATGTGTAATCCCCATTAGGGAATATTTGTAAACCGACACTTGAGTTTGTTATATATGGTATTAACTTAGATTCAACTTGGATCTTGACTCTATTCTTTGAGCTTATTGCTATATCATTCTTTTCTGGACATGTATGTTGGTGAATGAGTAGAAATTGATATGTTTGCATAAGTGAGACTTTAGATTAAAACAATAATGTAGTGTATCTTAGTATAAACAATTGATGTATTATAAAAGTAGGGTCTAACTCTTGTTTGCATGTTGGTGATGAAAGGGAATCAATATGAATGGATTGTGTAAAGTCCTTATTTGTTGATTGGCTTATTTTGTGAACAAACCACATTTATGGGGTTTATGTAAGGGTAGCTTAGGCTCTCAAGACCTCAAGAGGAGAAGCACCGAAGGTAAAATTCTTGTACTTACATGCTTTGAAGAGATAGTTGCACACACTCACTTATTCATGCATAACTCTTATTCATATATGTTGAGTATTTATACTTGTGTGCATTTTGATTTAAATGACTCTTGTTGATTTATTTGCATCTTGTAATTAGATTTTTATGTCATGCTAGGCATTAGAATATGATGCACTTTCATCACTCTTGAACTTGTTGAAAATATGTGTTTGAGTGTTGAAAAATCAGGTTGTGCGCTGGTGGTGCGCTACTCGACCAGCGCACCTCACCAGCGTAACATTCCTGTGGAACGCCGCTAGTCATGCGCCACTGAGCTTCGCCATTGCACCCACGCACAGTTAAAAAAGTGGGCAGTGAGCTGGTGGTGCTCTACTCGACTAGCGCAGCCCCACCAGTGCAACATTCCAGTGGATTATCGCATATGTTGCGCCACTGGCCTGCGCCACTCGTCCAACGCCTATTGTAAAATTAGGCTGTGTGCTGGTGGTATGCTACTCAACTAGCGCACGTCAACAGCGCACACAGAGGAAGCTGGAACATTTTTTCCAAAATGACCTCACTTTGTTTGGATCTTATATATATATATATATATATAACTCTTTGGTTTAAGGTCGTGTAAGAGTTCAGAATATCATATATTTTCCTTAGAATACATTTCAAAGGATAAACTATTCCAAGAACTCATTTTTAATCACTCAAAGCATTCCCATGTGCATAAAAACTTCATCTTGCATCATCTAAGTTCATTTATAGTGCATCAATGGATAGGGTTGCTTCATCATATCTTGTTTGGTAAGTTCTTCACTATCTTCTTACAAGTTAAGTGTTTTACTAGCTAAGCCATCTCTTTAATTATTTGTATGCTCTTAGAACATATTTTAGATACAAATTAGAGATTGTTGTGATGACATGATTGAGTGTTGTATTGTGATAGCTTCATAGGATTGTTTAACCTATGTTTAGCTAAGCTTTTTGAACATGTCATTTAGCTCTTGACATCTAGGATTGCATTAATTGTCATCTCATTATCCTAGATAAGCATATAGGGTTTCCTAGTATTGTTTGTTCATTGAATATCATCATATATTCACTTAGGTCATTTTATCTCTTCATTGAGAAGTAAGACTTGTGTTGCTTCTAGAAGTAGGTAGCTTAAATCGCAAGCAAGATGGACTAGGTTCACTTATACCGGGATTAGGTAGTGGTGGTGAATTTAAACCGGGATTAGGTTGTAATTCTCTTGCCTTTAGTGGATTCGAGGTTCTAGTGCGGCACACTTATCAGCCCGTGGTTTTTTCCATTTGCAGGGTTTCCACGTATATCTCAAGTGTCTTTAATATTTCCGTAATCTTTACACTTGTGATTTTGTTGTAATTAGCTAAGGGCATTTTCGTCAACTTGACCTTTAACGAAAATTTGGTAAATTTGTTTAAAATCTATTCACCCCCCCTCTAGATTAATATTATCCACACCATAACATTTGTTTCAGATTGATTCGAGTGAAAGAGCACATCCATATTCCGGTTGATTAACTGTGAATGATCTTGATTGTTAACTCTTAAATAAGGGTAACTTGATTTATGCATGCTTATGCTATAATAGGTTGTTTGGTGTATTGTTCTTGTGCTTAATGGGTCATTGACCAAAGACACAATTGCTCACTCATTGACTTTAATTAAGTGATGAGAATTGATTTCGATATTCCTTAATCAACAAATGATTCGTAATAATAGTTGATTTGGCTCTGGAGTTTCTTAATCAGGAGAACTAGCCTTTGAATCTGTGTTGAATGGTGCTTGAATGTTTATAATCAACATGACTAGCTTGTGTGTTTGGTGAACTTATGTACCTATTGTAACCATTATCTTACATCTCTCTAAGCCACCTTTATTTTCGTAGCTAGGATGTTTTGCCTTCAGAAGTAGACTAATTTATATTGCTTTGTAGTGTAATTGATTTCCATGTAGTTAGATTTAAAAAGGCAACCACCCGGTTACATTTCTATCCTTAGTGCAATTTAATTTAGTTTATTTTATTCACACCTCACACACCATCCGCATTATGCATACACTTCACACACATCATTCTCACCCTTTTCATGTTCTATTTACATCGCTTTCAATAACGCTTTAGCTAGAGAAATTAGACCGATACCCTCTCTCTATAGGAATAACCCTTGCTTACTTGCTATACTAGTCCTGTGACTTGTTACATTTGCGAGGTGTTTACATTAGAAATATCTTTTTTGACGGGCGCCAATGTCTGCCCTATCACCTGTCCTTTGAGCGATGCCTTTGGTTTGTACTTAAAATCAAACTCGCTCAACTCTATTGCCTATTTAGTTGATCGTCCCGATAATTCTGGCTTCTATAGGATTCGTTTGAGCGGGCAGTAAGTGTATACTACCACTATGTATGTTTGAAAGTATGGTCTCAACTTCCTTGCTATTGTGACTAGTGAGAGAGACATTTTCTTTGCTAGTGAATATCTCATTTTAGCCGGTAGTTGAGCTTTGCTTGTGTAATACACTGGTTTTTACATCCATTCCTTTAATCGAATTAGTACGGAGCCGGTTGCTAATTCTGTGAGGGACAGGTACAAATATAAGGTCTCTCTGACTTTGGGTTTGGAGAGGATTTGTGCTCAGCTTAAGTATTTCTTCAACTTTTGAAAAGCCTATTCGTATTCCTGAATCCACTCGAGCCTTTTCCATTTCTTTATTGCTTTAAAGAACGGTGTGCATTTGTCTGTTGACTTAGATATGAACCGATTAGGTGAAGCGAGGCATCCAGTCAGCCTCTGCACGTCCTTTAATGTCTTAGGTGATATCATATCTATACGGGGTTTGATTTTCTTGGGGTTTACCTTGATCCCTCTCTGGTGAACTTGGAAACCTAGGAATCTTTCCGACGGCACACTGAACACATATTTTTTCGGGTTAAGCTTCATCTTATATCTTCTTAACAGGTCGAAGGTTTCCCTGAGATCCGATACGTGTCTTTCTATTGTGATGCTTTTGGTCAACATATTATTCACATAGACTTCCATGTTTTTTTTTTATTTTTCGATCGACTATCATGTTCACCAATCTTTGATAAATTGCTCCAGCATTTTTCAGGCCAAATGGCATTACTGTATAGCAATACAGTCTTTGATCGGTCATGAATGCCATTTTTTCATCATCTACCTTAATCATCTGGATTTGGTTGTACTCAGAATAAGCATCCATAAAACTGAGCATCTCGTGGCCTGTGTGATGTCCACTAACTGATCTATCCTCAGATGTGGAAAGCTATTCTTTGGGCAGACTTTATTTAAATCAGTGAAGTCTACACATATCCTCCACTGATTGTTCTATTTCTTCACCAATGCCATGTTGGCTACCCACACGGGTACTTGATTTCCTTGATTGCCCTGTGGTAAGCATCTTCCCTATTTCATTCTTAATTGCCACACTTCTCTCTCAGTTAAACAATCGTCTCTTCAAGACCACTGGCCTAAACTCTTGATCAACGGCTAGGTAGTGTGATATCACCTTTGTGTCTATCTCTGGCATATCTTCATGGCTTTAGGCGAACACATCTTTGTATTCCCTTAGCAAGTTAGTCAGGTTGGCTTTGATGTCCTTACGAAAATTTACACCTATCTTGACCACTCTGGTCGGCTTGTTGTTTTCCAGGGTTATATCTTTTATTGGCTCATCCTTCTAGGTTACAAATTCTTCTACCGGGTCCAGTTCGAATCCTTCTGGTACTTTAGCTTCTGACTCATCCAAGTTTTGAAGCAAACATACTTGGTGGCCTTCTCTGTCTTTTTTGTCTCTGTAGATTGAAAGGTTTGCCCTTCGTACCATTTCTTATGACCCTTTAACCACACTTACCCTGTTTTTTATTGGGAACTTCATCATTAAGGCGTAGGTGGTTATGACTGCCTTGGCCTTGTTGATGACCGGTCGGCCTAGTAAGGCATTGTAAGGCAAGTTTTCAGTATCTACAACTATAAAGTCAAGTAATACTGTCTTCTGGAAAAAGGCCTTTCCAACCTTTGCTGGCAGCTTTACCGTACCCAAAGTTCTGACCTCAACCTCCACCAAACCCTCAGAGTAGGGTATGGAAAGGTTGTAGGTCTTTCCTGTCTAGTTTCAACTGATCATACACTCTTGCACTCAGGATGTCTATCGAGCTTCTATTGATAATCAATACTCGTGAACCTTTCTATGACCAATCTGAGCACTTATGACTAGTGCATTGTTGGCTCTAACATCCACACCATACGTGTTGACTTCAACAAATATTATTGGGTCCCAACCTTCCTTGATTCTTTTCGGGTCAAGCTCAATGGAATTTACATCGAGGTCCATTCTTACCTTTATTGCTTCTCGGATTTACTGCGTCCTTTCCCTAATGCTATTTCCTGTCAACAGCCCACTGAAAATGGTGTTTATTGCCCCCTTATTCAATATTTTGTAAATAATGATACACACTGTGGTCTCTCTCTCTCTTTATCGTAAGATGTTCACCCTTTACAATGTGTTTTACAAGTGTATTTATACACGATTATGCTAGGGTTTGGAATCGTGGTCTGCAAGTAAAAGATTACAGAGTTGATATTTCTTTCCTATGTGGTGTTGTTATTCATTAAATGTAGTTGAATCTGAAAATCTATTTAGGACTGATATCCCAGAGAAGATATGTTTGTTTCCTTATTGAACTCTTTCTGGTGGCAGTATATCAGCTGATTTATGATTGCCCATGACGGTTGTACAACCTTTTATGTGGAGGAAACCCTAATATGGGTTTTCCCCTGTTTATACCGAGTAGAGCAGACCAGGCACTGATTTCTACTCTGATTTACTCGGCATTCCTAGTTTTGCCTGGTACTTTATTAGTGCAATGCTGGGGCCAGGTGGTCTGTCAACGTGGAGTGCCAGTATGTCATTTGACTGATCCCTTTTGACTTTTGCTTATATGGCATGATTGGTCCACGATGTTTGGTGACGTGTCTTCTTGGCAAATATTATGTACAACACCTTCAATCATCAATCTTCGTAAATTTTGAATGCATAGTTTGGATGACACCAATTATGTTTCCAATAGAAATTTGATGACAGGAGAACTACAAGCAAGAAATAAATAGGCAAAACAAAAATGAAAATCAGAATTTAATTCTTCCTCATAATCCACCACCACTTTTACTTCCCAAAACAATAAATAAAAATCCCTGCAATTTTTGAGAACTTTACATAAAAAATATCAATATCACAAATTAGAAATATATATAATTAACCTACCAATTTATAACCAAAATAAAAGAAAAATTTAATAGATTTTGTCACCCTAAGCAATCAACAAATGATATTGAATGGGAGCTAAATCAAATATAGCAATATAGTGACATCAAATAATTATTCTGAAAATCAAATAGATAATCGATATACTAATAAAAATAATACAAATCAAATTATAACTGTTGATGTCGAATTCTCGACGGATGAGAAAGTCAAAACGTTGGATTTGGTTATAACCTGTAAATAGAGAAAGAGAAAGAGAATGCAATTGAAGTAATAATGACACGCGTTTACGTGGTAAAACTTTGATGATCAGAGAAACATCCACGGGCGGTTGAATGCACAACCAAGTCGAATCCACTATTTAAACAAAGAATTACACCGCTCGATCTCTCTTGCCTCTCTCTTGTAGTGATTACCTTTTTGAATCTGTCTCACGTCTATCTATATCATTGTCTCTATGTATATTACAATGACATTAGGGGCCTATTTATATGTGTATAGAACTCTAATCCTTGTTGTACAAGTAAGGAAAAGGAATTGTATTTTAATTAAGATTGGTTGCTTGTTGAAGTTGTCTTTATCTTCTTTCCTATTTCGGAGACCTTGTGAAGATCGAGTTTAAATTTTAATAGGAATCTGGTAGCATAGTCTGTTTATGACTTATTTCCTTATCGGCGTGTAGTCTTCTAAAATAGTAGAGTTGTTGCCTGATTTGGGATTTGTTTCCTGTTTGGTGTGTTATCCTTCTAGAGACTCTTTTTGACACGGATGTTTTACGTATTGGAGTATGATTCACGGGCTTACTCACGTATGTGAATCGTATGCTGAACTTATTTACTCGGGTTTCTTGTGCAGTCCCGAGTAGAACATAATGTGCCGAGTACCCGTGTTTAGACTTACTCAGGTTATTATTTCTTAATGATGTCTTGGATGGTGTCTTCTAGTTGCCAGCTCGGATTCCCATCTGGCAATCTTTTTAAGGGATTGTCTTACCTGTCAGTGATGTGTACATTCAATAAAATATACATATAACAATACCCTCTTAAAATAATTTTACCAAGTAGAATTTTGTTTTGGTGGAAGTATTTTAATCGACCTTCCGACTAGGCTTTTTATCTTTCCTTTCTTTAACGCCTCATTAATATAGGAATAACAATCCTTAAATAACGTTTCGCATTAATGACGTGTCTCAATGGCTACCATGTATGTGCAATTTGTCCCTTCACATGAAATCCCAATGATTGTGACGTTTTGAAATTCTGACGGCTTGGTTAGTTCTTTCCACGACACATGTCCTTTAATCGCTTGGTTTCTCAAATAGAATTTATAAGACGCGACTCGTGGACTATTAGATACACCGCCTATGTCACCAAGTGTTCCTTATTTTCTTTTGATTTTTCCTAGGGTTTCGTGTCTTCGACCATTGAGTGGTTTATTTAAACTGGAGGAGGCTGTTATTATCGCTGATTTTTGCAGAAAAATAAAGGAAAAAAAAATCTACGCTCTTTCATACAGATTCATCTAAGTTCTCAACTGAAGCTTTTTCCGATCCCTCTACGCCTGCTTTTAAGGTCAGTTTTCATGGATCCTGTTTTTTACGACATCACCTTTTTGTTATAACTTTTGATACGTTTGAGTGTGGATATTTTCAATTGGTTTCTTGTATTCATAGATTATTGGGGGAAACACCTCCTGATCATCCTTACTTTCTAAATGATGATATTTCCGGGCTTTATCCTAATATTCATTTTAGCACTAGTTCTGAATCTTCTAGCTCTGAGTCTTCTATTTCTGAACGTCACATGGTTCCTTTATGATCTAGGATGGGGAAGCATCGGAGTAATCATACGGTTCACAAACATGGTTCGAACCACATTAAGATCGTGAGGTAAATAATTAATGAGAACGATGTTGAAGAAGAGCATCGAGCTTCTCGGATCCCTTTTTCTCTTGATTTTTCGAGTGTGTATGATGCCAAACTGAAAGTGGTTGGGGAAGCAGAGATTGAAAAGTATCGCGCTCGATTCGATCTGGATGACTTATTTTTGATGGTTCCCTCTTGTGGTATGGCTACATGGAACCCACCTCCGGGCATGGTGGCAGTTTATAGATCCATGCTCTGCTGTGGTGTGACTCTTCCCCTACGTCCTTTCATTGCTTGGTTTCTTGCTGAAGCAGGGATTGCTCCCGCTCAGCTAGCCCTGAATAGCTATAGAATCCTGATGTGTATGTGGCATATGTGGAGCCGGATCAATTTGCCACCGCCTTTTCCTCGTGAAATTATACATTTTTATACTTTATGGTAACCTGGTCAGACCGGGACTTACTTTCTTCTATCTAGCCAGCAGATATCTGGATTCCTAATGGGATAAAGGTGAATCGGGGAGTCGATATTTCCTCGGATGTCAAGAAGAAAGGTTTTGTATGAGGTTTTCCTACCTCGAACAAGTACTGGAAAAGCTGTTGGTTTTTCACCGAAGGAAACTGGGGACACGAGATCGAGCTCTCAGTCGGGGAAAATAAGGAAGTGTTAAAGGTTCCTCGTTTCTTTTGCTCTTCTGCTCGATGGAACATGTCGCGGTTTACTTTCACTGATGCCGAGTTGACTAACCTTGCTCGAGCGATTGCATGTACTTTAGAGAAAAGAAGCAGGTCCTATCCTTTTTATGAGAAGAAAATGATAGCTCTCGACTTCTTTACTCAGATTTTGGATTATCACAAATGTCGTAAGTATAATTTATTCTCGTTTTCATTTTACTCATTTTGTTCTGTTTCTTTTCTAACTCGTTTGTATTCGGTGTGTGACATGGACATCGTCTGTAACGTTCAGGCTCGCCAGGTGAAATTGATTACTCAAGCGAGTCGTAAGAGAGCTTCTCACCAAATTAAGGAAAGGATTGCTTCGCCTGATGATGAGTCAGATGAGGATTTTGGCGAGGCAAGTGAGCAAGTTCCTGAGTATATTCCTGTAGAAGTTATTCAGTTGACCGCGGGGGAGTCAAGCGATCTGAGTGGCCTTATTAGACTTGGTAGTGACCAAAGGGTGTTTGAGGATGAAAGAAGATATGGGAGGCATTCTAGTGGTATAGCCTCTAGTGAGCCTAGTTCCCTGGTTGATGAAATGCCTACCGAGCAGTTTGCTGATGAGAACGAGGAAGGAGTTAGGTTACCCCCTGATGAGCAAGTTAACCTTCATCTTGATCTTTTTGATTCCTTCCAAGATATTACTGAAGATCAAGAAGATCTTGCAACTGACCTCGACTTCCACCGTACTCGAGTCGAGAAAAGGAATACTCGAGTCGAGAAAAGGAATTCAGTTGATTCTCCCGCTCGACCTCCTCAAAAAGTTCCTTGAGTGGTGTCATTTGTTGAGTCGAGTGACAATGAGGATACCGATGTTGGAATTTCCTCGAGTGCTCAAGTGGAGAAATCTTTGGGAGGGGGAGAATCCTCATGAGGATCTAGAGAGAAAATTTGTTCCGCCCCCAAGGTTGAGGTTAAGGTTGAGGTTGAGGATGCAAAAGGCTCCTCAAAAAGGCCTATGGGTCCCACTCCATAGGACATGTTGAGAGTCATGTCATCTGGCTGAGTTTTTATCGGGGACGACCACTGAAGCCTCTTCAGGAATGGTTCTCTGACAGATCGTCTTCAAAACATTTTCAATAGCGCGAGCTATGTAAGTTTTTCAAACTGTATTTTTTGCATTTATCGTGCCTTGGGGTATCTTTAACCCATTTCTCCATAGGTGGTTACTGAGTTTGTTGAAGCCGTTCAGATGCAACAACACCAAGCTGATAGGATAAGGCGTCTGAGGGCTTAGTTAAAAAAGAGTGAGGATAACCGTTCTCGGGTTGAGGCAGTCTACCAAAAGGACATAAGTTCTGCTCGAGAATTTATCGATCCCTGTTTAGCCAAATAGATAAAGGCCGAGGAGAGGGCTTCCGTTGCAGAAGAGAAGGCTAAATCTTTCCAAAACTTACTTTCTGCCGCTCAGAAGTCAATGCTTAAAGTTGAACAAGAGGCTGAACAAGCAAAATCATCTTATGGGCAAAAGATTAAAGACTTTGAGCGCCAAGCCCTAACGGTTGAATCTCTTTCGATGGAGACCAGACTAGAACTTAAAGTTCAAGAGGTCCCCAGCTTATGATACCTTACATCTCAGAGAGTTCCAACGGGGGTTGGTTTCAGCCGGTGAATTCTTCAAAGTCAAGAATCGGGCAATTGATAAGGCTCGGGCTAACTGGGAATTATCAATCAAAAACCATGTGAATCATTCTTTGGAGGCTCTTCGGGTTCAAATGAAGGAGTTGAGATCCTATTATCGCAGTAAAGGCAAAGATCCCCATCCTATGCACCTAGAGGTCCCGTCCGAACACCGTCTTTCAACGTTTTATGCCAATCAAGAGGCTCCCAGAATAGATTATAGTGCTTGGATGGATGACATGGTTGAAACAATCGTCTGGCCTTCGAATGAGAGTCTTCTCCGAGAGTATGAAACGGTGCCTGATCCGAGCATTGGCAAGAACTCTAAATCCTCAACCGTTTCATAGATGTATTTGTAAAGATTTATTTGATTAATAAAGTTCCATATTTTACGCGACTGCTTCTGTGAATTTAAAATGCCAAGTATCTTATTAACTGACTATTGTCAATATCCGAATAACCTTTTTTTAAATGCCAAGTATCTTATTTAACTGGCTAACTCCATTGCCAGGGTAACTTCGCCGAGTATCCTATTTAACTGGTTAGTTTCGTTGCCCGAGCAATTTTTTAAATGCCAAGTATCTGATGAACTGGCAAACCCAATTTTAAGTGCCAAGTATCTTATTAAACTGGCTAACACAATTTTAAGTGCCAAGTATCTTATTTAACTGGCTAACGCAATTTTAAGTGCCAAGTATACTATTAAACTGACTAATATTATTAACCGAGTCATCTTGAAACTGGCAAGTAGATTTGTACTTTTGTTTCATACTTGGTGTCACAGATGATGTCTCATAGTTTTGCATGCGCAAGGGTTTGCCGAATCGTTAAGATCTGAATTGCTTAACATAGTTGTGCAACTCACAGGGATTTTCCCGACGGCGTCCCGAGCCGTTATCCAGAATTTGGTGCATCGGGTTTGCCTTTTGGCTAAAGTCTTGACTGACCTTGCTTAGCTGGCAAGCTCCTTTGAGCTTCTCCACCCATTCGGGAATTTTTCCAAATTAATGGTCACATGCATTTTATTTTAAGCAGTTTCATGCTCAAATCTTTTTCATATGTTATTATCATATGCTCAGATTTCTGGAATCCTATGTCGGGCTTTTATTCATAACTGTAAAACTAACAATATGAAAATCCCAAAGGGTTGCTAAGAATAAATAAAGTAAAATGAAATCATCCTGACTAAAAAGTAAAAACAAATTTCAATGGTAGAAGATCTTTAAATATGTGACATTGCATGGTCGGGGTAAAATCACTCCATCTGGTCGGGCAATCCAGTATGCTCCATGACCAACTATTCATTCAATTTTGTATGGGCCTTCCCATTTATCAGCCAACGAGCCCGCAACTTTGTTCTTCGTGTTCAACGATACTATTTTTAGCATCAGGTCTCATAACTGGAACTTCCTAATCCGAACATGAGAATTATAATGTCGGGCCACTCTTTGCTGATATACCTCATTTCGTACTCGGGATTTCTCCCTTTTCTCTTCCAACTCATCTAGACTTTGTAACAGTATATCAACATTCTGATCTTCATCATATAGCCTGACTCTAGGCTACATATACGATGTTTCTACAGGGATGACAGCTCTGTTTCGAATGCCAAGGAAGACGGAGTTTCTCCCTTATAAGTCCTTGCTATTGTTCGATAAGCCCATAATACTTCAGAAAGTTTTTCAATCCAACTGCCCTTTTTGGCATCTAGTTTCACTTTGAGCGTATGCTTGATGATTTTGTTTACTGCCTCAGCTTGTCCATTTGTTTGAGGGTGGGCAGGTGTGGCATAATAATTTGCAATCTAATACTCGTTGTACAATTGTCTGAATTTTTGATTATCAAATTGGCTGTCATTGTCAGTGGTAATAGTGTTTGGAACTTCAAACCTATAGAGTATGTTTTTCTTCACAAAGTTTGTGGTATTTGCTTCAGTGATATGTATTAACGCTTCAGCTTCCACCTATTTCGTGAAATAATCAACGGCCACAATTGCGTTCTTAGCTCCACCCACTGTTTCTACTAGCATTGGACCAATTACGTCTAGTCCCTACATGGCGAATAGCCGTGGGGATGTAAGGCTTCTAAGTTGTTCAGAGGGTTGCTGAATATCATTGGTCATTCTTTGGCAAGCATTGCAACTTTCTAAACATTGTTGTGCATCCGAGAATAGAGAATGCCAATACAAACCTTGCCTGAGTACTTTATGTACCAAGCTTTTACCTCTAATATGGTTCCCGCATACTCCACCATGGATTTCCTGTAGTATCTGGTATGCATCTTCCTCTGATACACATCTTTGGAGTGTTCGAGAAAACCCTCTTCTGTACAGTTCTCCTCCAATTAGTGTGTATCTTGCTGACCGGTACCTGATGCGTTTTGCTTCTAAGGGATCTTCCGGGAGTATATCTTCTTCCGGGTACCTTTTTAGCTAAGTCATCCAACCTTCTAACGGCGTTCGAATTTCTGAGACTTTAAAGTTTTTAGGCTCAATTATACTTGGTCTGAGAAGATGCACAACCGAAATATTTTTTGGCCTAATTGTGGTTGTTACTGATGCTAGTTTGGACAAAGTGTTTGCCTTTTTATTTTCTTCTCTAGGGATCTGGACAATTCCTGTATTCCTTGAATTTTTAGAGAAGTTGTTTTGCTATGCCCAAATAAGCCATCATACCTTCATTTCTGGCCTGATACTTGTCTAAGACTTGGTTGACGACTACTTGTGAGTCACTGAATATCTCAACCTCATCTGCTCTGAGAGCTATGCAAACTCTAAGCCCCACTAGCAATGCCTCATATTCGGCTTGGTTATTTGTTGCTTTAAAATCAAATCTCATGGCACATTCAACATCATCTCCTTCTGGGGTGCATACCACGATCCCTGCCCCGCTGCCATGAATGTTTAAGGAACCATCGACATATAATCTCCATGAGGAACTCTTGCCCAACATTCTTTTTGCTTCCACAAATTTGGTTATGTGAATTTGCTACAAAATCTGCCACTGCTTGGCCTTTGAGTGATGTCCTAGGCATGTACTGAATATCGAATTCACTCATCTCGATCGCCTATTTAGTTAATCACCTCGAAATTTCTTGCTTCTGTAGAATTTGCTTAAGCGGGCAGTCGATGAAAACCTAGATCGTATGTGCCTGAAAGTACGACCTTAGCTTTCTTGCTGCCAAAACCAATGATAGATCCATTTTTTCTGCCTGTGAATACCTTATTTCAGCTAAAAGAAAAACCTTACTGGTATAGTACACTGGCATCTGTATCCTATTTTCCGTCCTGACTAGAACCGAGCTTACTGCTAATTTTGTAAGGGACAAGTACATGTAGAGTATTTCTCCCATTTTAGGTTTTGAGAAGATGAGAGCTTGACCTAAGTATTCTTTGATACTCAGGAATGCCTGTTCACACTCTTCATTCCATTCAAGTCCCTTCCCCTTTTGTGATCACTTTGAAAAAAGGAGCACATCTATTTGTGGCCTTTGCGATAAACCTACCTAAAGAAGCTAAACATCCTGTCAAGCGTTGTATCTCTTTTAACGTCCTTGGTGAAGTCATTTTTTGAAGGGCTTGGACCTTCTCAGGATTCACTTTGATCCCCCTTTGGTGAACTTGGAAACCAAGGAACCTTCCTGAAGGAACCCCAAATAGGCACTTCTTCGGATTTAACTTCATCTGATACCTTCTCAGGACATCGAATGTTTCGCGCAAGTTCGAAGCATGTTTGTCTGCCGAGATACTTTTGGTTAACATGTCGTCTATGTAAACTTCCATGTTTCTTCCTATTTGACGAGCGAAGATTCTATTGACCATTCTTTGATATGTTGCCCTAATATTTTTTAGCCCAAAGGTCATTACTGTATAACAGTACAAGCTCTGATCGGTCGTGAATGCTGTTTTTTCTTCATCGGCTTTATTCATACGGATCTACTTGTGTCCCGAATAGGTATCTATAAAACTGAGTAATTCATGACCTAATGTAGCATCGACCAGTTGGTTTATTCTTAGAAGTGGAAAACTGTCTTTTGGACAAGCTTTGTTTAGATCTGTGAAGTCCATACACATTCTTCAGTGGCCATTCTTCTTTTGGAATAAAACTACATTTGCTACCCACTGAGGGTAGTTAATTTCTCTGATCGACCCCATAACGAGTAACTTATCCACCTCCTGCTTGATTGTCCGACTTCTTTCGGGGTTGAAAGATTTTCTCTTTTGTATTACAAGTTTCGCATTTGGATCCACTGCCAAATGGTATGATATTACTCGTGCATCTATCCTCACCATGTCTTCATGACTCCATGCTAACACATCTTTGTATTCTCTAAACAAATCAATAAGATATAGCTTAACCTTTTCTTTTAAGTTAGCCCTAATTTTGACCTTCCTATCCGGTTCATCTTCCTTTAAGACCACCTCCTCTATTGGTTCACTCTTTGATGTCTCAAGTTCTTCCCTTGGATCGAACTCGAACAACAGTGATCATTCTTGCTTGATCTGATCTGGTTGAGTTAAGGTGCATACTTGGTGTTCACTATTATCTCTATCTTTGTAAGCTGAGTGATTAGCTTTTTTGGCCATCTCCTGTGACCCTTTGATTGTTCCTACCCTCTGTTTAGTTTGAAACTTGATCATCAGAGAGTAGGTAATTGTTACCACCTTTGTTTTGTTCAGAAAAGGTTGACCTAGTAGTGCATTATAAGGCCAATTGTCCAGATCTACCACTACAAAGTCGAGTAACACTATTTTCTAGCAAAGAGCTACTCCGTTCTTCACAGGCAGCTTCACTATTCCGAGAGACCTAACCTTGACTCCTCCAAATCCTCTAAGTGGGGTATGGAAAGGTTGTAAGTCCTTTCGATCCAATATGAGCTGATTATAAACAGTCACATTGAGGATGTTCACCGAGCTACCATTGTCCACTAAAATTCTCCTGACTTTTTGAAAATACAATCACGGTTAAATGCTCAAGGCTAACCTAGAGGGGCTGGGGGGGGGGTGAATAGGTTAGGCACCATTTTCGACTCCCTTAGAAACAAACAAAAGTTTGTTCCTCTAGATTGCTTGTATCACAATATATATATTAATTAAAGACAATTAATCAATATATAAACACAAGTAAAGTGTGATACAAACAAGTAATTGTAACACATACACAATCTATATTATAAAGAGGAAGTCAACATACATAAAGAGTTCTATCCACAATACAAATATTAGTGAGATAGGGATAGAGAAAAGTTGACACAAGATATAACATTGTAAACCTCCGAAGAGGAAACATCCACGGGCTAGCAGCCACCGGCAAACAAAATCCACTAGTAGATAAGACAAGTACAATCTCTCAAGTGACCTCTTCACCTAGAAACTACCCTCATAGCCTACTCTAGAAGTTTTCGCCCTATGCTTAACAATCTGAGGCTTCACACCTCTTGTCAAGACTTCCTTGCTCACCTTATCCGGATCTTCACAACCCAAGGCAAGACTTCTTGCTCAACTATTCGAGTCTTATTTAAGGCTTCACACCTCTAGCCAAGACTTCCTTGCTCGACAATCCGAGGCTTCACACATCTTGCCAAGACTTCTTGCTCAACACCATAGGTTTCACACCTATTGTCAAGACTTCCTTCTCACAAGGCATCTAGGTGATCATGAATGCAAAATGCAAGCAAGCACACAACTTAGAATGCTATGATCAAAACATCCTATGGAAAATACTAGACATGTGCATGAATGCACAAATCACATACAGTTTTTATGTTATAAAAGGCAATCAGTTGAGAAACTGATTAAATAAAATTATACATAAATATACAAGAGGCAGAGCCGTTTACAAGAAAATAGGGCTATGTAGTTTGGCATAGTGTGAAAAAGGCAGTAGTATATGATTGAGAAAGAGTCAATATAGGTTGTCTGATGTTGTCATGTATATGCGTTATGCATGTGTGCAATATGCATGAGATGCATAAGCAAGTTTTGCATAGCATCATGGTGTGTTAATAATGTGCAAGAGTATTGCATGTAAGAGACTGAGAGTGCATGAGTTTATACAGAGTGATAAACATAAGAGAGATGTGGAGAAAATCTGTAGAATTTTCTCTTATATACAATCAAAGTGTGGGTAGCATGCATTGTGATCAGATGGGACTTTCTGATCGTGTGATCGTCCTCTAACCGGTGATACAGTTCCAGGTGTTCGATCCCATTTCTGCTGGAATTCAGATTTTTCAATGGTGAATGGTAATCCAAATTCGTTTTGTTTATATCGAATTTTTCTTTCATTAGTATCAGATCATGATTGGGACTGTATTATGGTAGAAATGCCATGTTTAGGAATTGTTATTCACGTTTGAATGCTTAACAATTCGATAATGAAATAACACCACACACTTGTTATGTTTCGTTTTAAACGGCATAAATGTATACATATATATGTCATTATATTTCTCCCTCGTTTCTTAACCAAATTATACAAATGACCTATCGTTGGAAAGCTATCGAAAGGCTCTATCTAATGGTTCCATGATCGCAAAAAAATAAAATAAAAAATAACAATGAGTCTCAAATATTTACGTTCGAAATCAAAATCTGGAAACTTGTTTTGTTCTTGAATGTGGGTGAAGAACATGAAGAACATGTTGCACGCACCTATGAGCGGAGAGTGCGTTTCACTCCTAACCTGAATGTCGTTTTAAGGGCATATATGGAATTAAAATTAAATTTGGAGTCGGATGGTAGTGATTCCGTGATCGGGAAAGTCATGGACGACGACGAGTGTGACTCACTCTCCTCCGGCACGAGTGGGCGTTGAGCATAACATGTGTGAGTTGCTATGCTATTAACATGTGTCCACACCAGAATGTTGAGGTTTTGTCTTTTTTGACAAGTGATCCATTCTCACTCTGACATGTGGCGTCAATGTGTGTTAAAAAAACCGTTGACGGTTTCTGACCACGAGGGAAGTTCCTAGCGATGGTTTCAGACTTACGGAACGGTAACTAGTTGCCACATCATCACACCTTGTCATTACCAATCGGACCAGTTCCCGGTTCTGGTACTCCGACTGACCAGTTTTCCTGTGATGTTTTCGACGTCCAGTGACCTTCCGAAGATTTTTTTCGGCGTCCAAGTGGTTTCCCGACAACCATAAGTAGTTTTCTGGCGTCCAATGACAATTTTTCGGCGATGAAAAAAAAAAAATTTAATTTTAAATTTTATTTTTTTATTTAATTATTTCATTGATTTTTTTCGCTCCAATGTGAGCTGAATTAATGCCCTATGAATTACGGATGAGATTTTTTAATAAGACGGATTCTAGCACGGATTCAAGTGACAATTTTTGGTGTGGATTCCAATGAGAGTTTTCAGTATGATTTTTGGTGACGGTTTCTGGTTAAGGTTTCTGACACAGTTTTCAATGATAGTCTCCGGTGCGGTTTTCGATAACAGTTTTTGATGCGGATTTCAAATATGGTTTCCGGTGGTATTTTTGGACACCGTTGATTTTTCCAGCAGGAATTTTAGCACTGCTTTCTAACGGTCATGGAATTTTCATGCGATAAATTTGGCCACCGAAATTTAGTTTCAGTGGGAGCTATGTATATTGAAAAGCCTTCGTTTAAAATTCTCCGTCTAATTATTTATGCAATCGGGAAAAATAAATTTTATTAGAATGTACATTGCAAATGTACAAGGTTATTAAAAGACAAATTTTCTAAATGACTTTGAAATTTTTTAGAATAAATATGCATCATCTCATATGTCTTAATGGAGAAGATTTCATGAATCTTATTAAAGACATATAGCCCCAGTCAATTTGGACTCATGCTTTTATGTGGAGAGATGAAGTGGATAGTATTTTAATGAAATTTCCCAAAGAATTAATAGATCTATAAGTTTGGAAAAGTTAGAGTAAGGTACCGCGATGTATTTTGGTCATATAGCATATGAACTAGAAATCGTAGAGGAGCGTTACATTCTTGGGAATGTGAGGCGATCTATTACGTCTGATCGGTCTATTTCTGTACATGTTTTAGGTCTCCATTTCCTATTATTTGTGCTTTGTTCTTACGTAAAATTAGTTATGCTATGTGTTTGTTGAGCATGTGTAGGTCACATTCCATTCAAGAGGTGTTGGATGTTATTTTGAAGAAAAAGAGCAAAAAAATCAATTTTCAGACCAGTTCAGAACAGTAATATTACGGGGCCTATATCTTTCATGTCAGATCGAATTGTGTATCCTACTACCTATGGATTGAAAGCGCCGGAAGTTTAGTTTCTAGCGCACTTTACAGATCTCAATTCCGATATTCCTAGAAGAAGTTATGCGTAATTTAGTAACCGAAGGTCAGTGCCGGATAGTCAACCGCGGCCTAGACCGCCGTCCAGGCACAAGACCTAGCCAACGGTCTATGGAGCGGTACTTGGCAGAGGAACTCCGCGGTCTTGACCGCGGTGACCTCCAGAGCGACCCAGGCCGCGGTTTGATGGATTTTTGGGGGAAAACCATTCCGAATTGGTCCGGAATTGCTCCAAAACTTCCCAAATCAAATTCTAATGATTTTAGAAGACCAAACATGTTTGGGAAACTTCCAAAACTCAATCAAATATCAAAAGAGGAAATTCAATTTAGGAAAGAATTATCATCCCTTGTCTCATTCAACTTTCCCACTTGATGGATTTCCTAAACCTAAGAAGAATTGGGGGTTCACAAGGAAAAATCACTTATAAATACTCCATATTCTTTACAATTAAAGGAGATTCCAGCCGTCCATCACCAATCCATCACAACACATCAACATTCATCTTTATACATCGAAGATTGAAGACGAAGAAGAATTCATCAATGGGTTTTATTGTTTTTTTCTCTTCTCTTTCTTTTTTCATCATGTGTAACTAATTCCATACTAGGGAATCAATGTGAACCTCTATGAATGCTCTTTTTTAGAATTGACTATATTTAATTAAATTAAGTTTTGATTCATTCAATTCATCCTATGCCTTAATTCTTATTTCTTGTTAATGCATGATCATACGTTAACATGAATTTAGGGATTTGATAATTTAATGATTAAGGTTGGAGTGTTGATCTATACGTAATCTTAATTAATATTCAATTGAATGGATAAAATTGATCTTAGCATTGATCTATGCAAGTAGGATTTGGTTCATTGTTCTTGCACTTAATGGGTTCTCGATTGTAGTTTGCGCCATTTATCTATGGGTAAATTGTAATTGAGAACACTTTATTCATCCCAGGATCATACGGTAATAACCATACTTAAGATAAGAACGAACCCTTAACTTGATTAATATCTTTCACAGTCAATTTGAAACATTGAGTAAACATAGTAGGGGAGCATTGATGACCTAGTGCTTTCTCACATATTGATCACAACCAAATCTATTCAATTGCTTTCATTAGATTAATTTAATTTAAGTTTTTAGTTTAAATCAATTCACCATCAATTTCTGGTTGTTTTTAGTTTAACTTTAATTAGAATTAGATCTAACCAAATAAATCACTTTTCCTCGTGGGAACTATCCTTACTTGCCACTATACGATATCTTCACGATTCGTGCACTTGCGTGTATTATTTTTATAACACGATTTACATCACATCAAGTTTTTAGCGCCGTTGCTGGGGATCAGTTGAATTTATTGGTTAATTCTAGTTTTAGTTTTAGTAATAGATTTAATTAGTTAGGTAGTAGAGTCATTAATTTCAGATTTTTATTTTATTTTATTTTATTTTATGTTATTTTATTTTCTTAGTTTACTGTGTGTCTACCCTTTGTTTCAAGTGTTAAAGTTGAATGCAAGGTAGAAGATCACTGCAAGGAGTAGTACTACCATTGATCGCATTGGACAAAGAACAATGTGTGACAACGGAAATCGCAACATTCAAGAGTTTCCAGATCTACCAGTTGTACCTTCCAAGACCATGAAGGATTATAGAAGGCCTATAGTTGATAATCACCCTCTATGCATTGCACTGGATGAGGCAGCTAGAAACTTTGAGCAGAAAAGTTTCCATTACAATCTCCTGCCTGCTTTCTATGGACATCCGAATAAAGATGTGCTTAAATTCCTTAGAGAGTTCTATACAGCAATTCAAGCTTTTCCAAACACCAGGGTGACAGAAATCCAGCTGCGTATGAGGTGTATTCCATATGCTCTCAAAGAAAAGGCGACATGACTTTTGACTTTGCCTCCAGCTTCACTGACAACATGGGAAGAGGTAGTAGATAGACTTACTGATCAATTTTATTCTCCTTAGAAAACCAGTGAGATCAGGTGAAAGATTACAAATTTCTTTCAAGGGGACCAAGAGTCATTTTATGATGCATGTGAACGTTACAAGATGCTCCTATTTGATTGTCCTCAGCATGGATATCAAATGCACCAACTCTGGCAGTGGTTTTATGATGGACAGAATGACGTCTCAACTGTCTCAGTAAATAATGCCTGTGGAGAATCCATGACTGACAAGACTCTAGAAGAATTGCAAACTATCTTCGAAAAACTTGCTAGAAATTCCCAAGAAAAGAATTCTAGGAGAAGGAAGGGAGTCTATGAGGTAGATACTAGTGCCGGGAACTCAATGCAAATGTCACAAATGCAGAAAACTATGGAAGTACTTGTCAATCAAGTGGGACAAATGAGAGAAGAACAACGCAAGGGATATAAGCAACCAGGGTATGGTGCAGAAGTTTTTCAAGCAAGAGGTCATTGACTGAATAATGAGGAAGAAGTACAAGCTATGAACAATTTCAACTCTCGGCCTCGGAATGATCCTTTTTCAAACACATACAATCCAGGGTGGAGAAATCATTCAAACTTCTCTTAGAGAGATAATCAAGGCACCGAGAACCAGTGGGGAAATAACAACAATTATGGCCAGAGACAGTATAATGATGGTACCCAACAAAATCTGGTATCTCAACCCATAAATCTATCATTAAAAGATACAATGAAGCAGTTTATACAAAATGTGGACAAAAGACTCCAAGACTCTGATATAAGAATGCAGAATTTAGATGTTTCATTAAGAAAGATGGAAACACAGATTAGCCAACTAGCTGAAGCCAATCAAAGGAATGAACCAGGAAGATTTCCAAGCCATACTGAGCAAGCAAAGGCCATCACAGCCCAGTGGAAAGGTAAAGATTTAAATAATAATAAACCTGCTGAACTATTTAATGCTGCTATTAATGTTTCAGGTTTCTCAGAGAAGAATAGTGAACTAGGAGAAAAGGAAGAGCTTAAGGTAGAAAAGTCCAAGGATACATCGAAAATTCACAAATCACCTATTCATTTTCCATCCAGAGTTCAAAAGAACAAGCTCAACCAATCATTCAAGGAGATCTATAATATCCTGTCAAATGACAATGTTAGTCTGCAAACCATGGAAGAGATTCATAAGATGCCAACCTACTCAAAGTAATTTAAAGAACTCAATTCAAGAAGTAGGAAGACTGGTTCACACGAGACAGTGCCAATTCCAGATGGAGCAAGTGCAATACTCCAACAGAAGTTGCCCTAGAAACTCAAGGATCTTGGAAGTTTCAACATCACCATCACAGTGGGAGAAACAAGGAAGGAGAGAGCCACACTAGATCTAGGGGCGAGCATTAATTTGATGTCGTATCCTGTATATAAAGAGATGGGGCTGAGTAATCTAAAACCAATCAACATGGAGCTTTCACTTGTCGACCGATCTATTAGTTATCCTCGTGGAATTGTGGAAGATGTTCTAGTCCAAGTTGGCAAGCTTATTATACCTGCAGATTTTATCATACTAGATATGGAAGAAGAAGGCACCAATACAATTGACTTCCCTATCTTGCTCTGTAGACCATTTATGTCAACCGCTAAGGCTATCATAGATGTGCATAATGGGAAGGTTTCCATGACGGTGTTTGATGAGACAATCAATGTTGACATTTTTGAACATTTAAAACATCCGGTAGGTGTTGCTGATTGTTTCAATGTGGAATTAGTAGATCCAGGAGTTTGTCCAGAATCAAATTCGGCCTTAAAAGAGTCTTGAAATGCAAAAGGAGCAAAATTTCACATTCTGCAAGATATGAGAACATGATTGAACAGTTAAAAGAAGACAAATAAATGATTGTCGCTCTTAACTTTGAATTGACAACAAAGATCACTGAATTACTAGAAGAAAAAGAGACTTATTACAAAGGTATGAAGTACTTTTTCAAGAGGTTGAAAAGCTCAAAGAGGAGTTTGATCACCGGATGAAGCTAATGAAGGCTGAGATTGAACAAAGAGATAAAGCCTTAGAGATTATGAAGATTAAGGAACTTGAAGACATTGCAAACCTTAAAAGGGCGGAGCAAGAGATCAAGTCAATGGTCATGGATGAGAAGAAGCAATTGGAGGAAGTCAAGATCAATAAGGTGAATAAAGATGAGTCATGTAATTCCATCACCAAAAAGGAAGATCGAATTCCAAAAAGAAGAAGGAGAAATAGAAGGAATCAAGATCGATCATTGAACAACAGCCACAAGAGAGGTAACTTTCATAATTTTATTCCGGTTTGTCACTTTTGTAATAGGAAATGTCACATTCAACCAAGATGCTACGAGTATATAAGACAATATAAACAAAGGAGAATGAATCCAACGAATGTGAAGAAAGTATGGATCAAAAAGGCTGAGCTAAGGAACGTTGAGAGTGGTGGAACTTTCAAGTTGAAGAAAATAGGTGATCAATATGAGATTGTTGAATCACCATTAGAGCCGTAGCACTCTCATACGTCTCGCCTAGACGTTAAATAAAGCGCTTGGTGGGAAGCAACCCACCCAGGTACAATTATTTTGATTTTGATTTTGATTTTGATTTTGATTTTTTCTTTATTTTCAAGTCATAATTAGTGTATTACAAGAACCTTTTATAGCCAGAATTAAATATTGTCAAATTTTGAATCTTGTGCTTAATTCGAGGACATTGTTTAATTTAGGTTTGGGGGTATCTTGTGGTTTTGAATGACAAAGAACAGGTGCTTCTAATTTGTGTATATTTAACTATCCAGAGGAAGCTTTGGAAACAATTTTGTTCAAGCACCGCTGTCAAGACCGCTCTCTAGACACATGTCTATACCGCGGTAGGCAAAGCGTGTACCCTCTGCCAAACTTCGACGCGCATACCGCCCATGAGGCACATGCCTCCACCGTGGCCTAGCAAGCAGGTACACACTGGAATTTCTCACGGCACAGACCGCTCAATAGACGTGATGTCTATACCTCGACATGCAAAACGATGATCCTCTGTGAAACACCGTGGTATAGACCGCTTGAAAGGCAATGCTTGAACCGCGGTCCATACCGCAGTAGCTTGAGTTAAACGGTGCGTTTCGAAGTTTTAGGTAAGCAATTTTAGGCATCATCGCTACCCAGACCGTGGCCCAGGTAAGAGACCTAAACCGCGGTAAGGCATGATTTCACGCACCTATATAAGTGTGTTGTCTGGGCTATTTTTCCTTTATTGTTCTTCTTTGGCTGCACCCGATCCTCTTCTCCCTCCAATTCTATTCTTGTTTCATATTAAAATTTTTGTTTTTATACATTGAGGACAATGTTTAGATTAGGTTTGGGGGTGTAAATTCATGTTTATTTTATTTTATTGAGCGATTTGTTCAAATCTATAAAAAAATGCCCTGTTTCGAAATTTTTTGAGGCAAACGTTTTATTAAAACTGTATTTATTGGTGAAGAAATAAATTTTTCTGTCAATGTTAAGTTCTTTATGTTTTCGATATGAATCTAACGGCATAAAGAACGTACAATTCTGGACAGTGGTTTAAAAGTTATGAATATTTCTTCGACCAAAGGTCATGGGCGATGCCCTGTTTTTGCAATTCTGTACGGTGAACTGTTTTCAACGTCTGTTTTCTCATTTTTTTGATTCGATTTTTGAAATATTTTCTAAATAAAAAGTGTGTATTTATATGTCTAGTTTATTGTGTTAAAATTTGGTTAACCTTTATTGAGTAATTTGAGAAATATGTGGTAAAGAACAGACGTAGGTCATTTTAGAAAGTCACCAGTTTTGAATTGTTTGTCCTCTATTTTTCATTGCTTCTTTTATGTGATTTAAGAGCCGTAATATATGCTTTATTCACTAATTTTAGACTAATGTCTTGCCACTTAGAGTAGTGCATTGCATTTTTCAAAATTTATGGCATGCTTTTGATATGATAGTGGATAGGATGCTTAGTTGGACTGCCATGATTAATAGTGGAGACTACCCTTGTGAGTTCACTAAGCCAAAAAACGTACATCAATATCATTATAGATGGTTCTTTTGTTTCTACTCCTAAACACTCATTAGGTTCTTAGCATTAGAAATTGATCTCAATAGGTTATGCATTGGATATTAAAGAACATTCATCATAAAAGATATCACATGTGAATTTTGCTCTTGTTTTGGTTGAACCATTAGAAGTGATATAGGCAATGTGTGCTTTAACTCACTTAAAAGGCCTTAAATATTTCCTACCTTTATGTGTGTGCTCCATAGCCAATTTTGAAGCCAAACACTATAAACCTTTTTCTTTCATCACCCACACTAACTTAACCCCAATGAGCCATATATTAGTCATACTTTATAGCTTGAGATCATATTAAGGTGATGAAGATAATTGAAGAGAGTTCGAAATGGGTGATTTGTGATGTGCATGTACCAAGACAAAGCTAGAAGATCAAATGCAAAGAAGGTATTGGAAGAACTATGTAATTGATGTACAATTATTCAATTAAAAAATAAAATTGAATGAGATCGAATATAAGTGAAAGGGAAAGAGCTTTATTATGAAAGTGATGAGAAATCAAAATCAACTCATGAACGAGAATGAACGAAAATTGTTCAAGAAGCCTGGATGCAAGTGGAATGAAGAATTTGAAGAAATTCGGCCGAGTATGAAGAATACCGAAGAATTTCTCGATATGATCCTAGGTTTGTTTGCTATCATTTTCCCACTTTTTCTTAACCTTCACCCAATGGCCCCGTTACAACCAAAGAAAAGACCTAATTGATCTTTTGGGAATGCTAGCTCAAGAGTAAAGGTAAACATGTGCTCTATCTTGTTCTTAATATCTGATTCCATTCATGAGATCCTTTAAATAAAATCAAGCGTTCTTTTTATTATATATTCATATGCGATTATATCTTTAAATTTCTTGTGCATAAACTCCATTCGCATATGCTTGATGAGTGTATTTACCTAGGTTACGTGTGAAATCATTGAGTGACATCCTACGAGAATTAGAGTCGAGACAAATTATATCTATGGCATTTAACGAATGTGTTTTTGAAGCTAGAGTGTCTTGAGTATGGGCTTTTCATTTAAAAATAAGCATGCATTCAAATTTGTGGCATAATTTTAGTCTTTATTCAGTGGCTCTAGCATGTATTGGTTTTGAATGGTACATGTGAGTTTGCGTTTTGATTATTTGGTTTTTCGTAGAAATATGTTTGTGGGTAGCATACCTGTAAACCCTCAGGAGACAAAACTCCTCCTACTAGGGACACCTAGAGGTTTAAAGGCATGTAGCATACGCTCAATGCTACCGTGTTTCCTACGAAAGTGGCTTAGTTTATTTTTATTTTATTTTTAGTTTTTGTTTTTATTCTAGTTTTGCTCGAGGACTAGCAAAAGATAGGTTTGGGGGTATTTGATCGGTCTATTTCTGTACATGTTTTAGGTCTCTATTTCCTATTATTTGTGCTTTGTTCTTAGGTATAATTAGGTATTTTATGTGTTTGTTGAGCATGTGTAGGTCACATTCTATTCAAGAGGTGTTGGATGTTGTTTTGGAGAAAAAGAGCAAAAATATCAATTTTCAGACCAGTGCAGAACAGTAATATTGCGGGGGCTATATCTTTCATCTCATATTTAATTGTGTATCCTACTACCTATGGGTTGAAAGCCCTGAAAGTCTAGTTTCCAGCGCACTTTACGGATCTCAATTCCGATATTCCTAGAAGAAGTTATGCACAATTTAGTAACCGAAGGTCAGTGCTGGATAGTCAACCGCGGCCTAGACCGCCGTCCAGGCACAAGACCTAGCCAGCAGTCTATGGAGCGGTACTTGGCAGAGGAACTCCATGGTCTGAACCGCGGCGACCTCCGGAGCGACCCAGGCCGCGGTTTGATGGATTTTTGGCGGAAAACCACTCCGAATTGGTTCAGAATTGCTCCAAAACTTCCCAAATCAAATTCTAATTATTTTAGAAGACCAAAACATGTTTGGAAAACTTCCAAAACTCAAGTTTTGAGTCAAATATCAAAAGAGGAAATTCAATTTAGGAAATAATTATCATTCCTTGTCTCATTCAACTTTCCCACTTAATGGATTTCCTAAACCTAAGAAGAATTGGGGGTTCACAAGGAAAAATCACTTATAAATACTCCATATTCTTTACAATTAAAGGAGATTCCAGCCGTTCACCACCAATCCATACAACACATCAACATTCATCTTTATACATCGAAGATTGAAGACAAAGAAGAATTCATCAATGGGTTTTATTGTTTCTTTCTCTTCTCTTTCTATTTTCGTCATGTGTAACTAATTCTATACTAGGGAATCAATGTTAACCTCTATGAATGCTCTTTGTTAGAATTGACTATATTTAATTAAATTAAGTTTTGATTCATTCAATTCATCCTATGTCTTAATTCTTATTTCTTGTTAATGCATGATCATACGTTGGCATGAATTTAGGGATTTGATAATTTAATGATTAAGGTTGGAGTATTGATCTATACGTAATCTTAATTAATATTCAATTGAATGGATAAAACTGATCTTAGCATTGATCTATGCAAGTAGGTTTTGGTTCATTGTTCTTGCACTTAATGGGTTCTCGATTGTAGTTTGCGCCATTGATCTATGGATAAATTGTAATCGAGAACACTTGATTCATCCTAGGACCATAAGAACGAACCCTTAACTTGATTAATATCTTTCATAGTCAATTCGAAATATTGAGTAAACATAGTAGGGGAGCATTGATGACCTAGTGCTTTCTCACCTATTGATCACAATCAAATCTCTTCAATTGCTTTCATTAGATTAATGTAATTTAAGTTTTTAGTTTAAATCAATTCATCATCAATTTCTGGTTGTTTTTAGTTTAACTTTAATTAGAATTAGATCTAACCAAATAAATCACTTTTCCTTGTGGGAACGATCTTTACTTGCCACTTTACAATATCTTCACGATTCGTGCACTTGCGAGTATTGTTTTTATAACACAATTTATATCACATCAACGTCCGTAATAAATATTCATATTGTCACGCACATGAGTTATTGCTTACGTGAAATATGACCAAAATTTTGAGAAAATGACAATTAAATGAGTTGTGAAGACTTAAAGTGTTTTCTCAGTGATAGACAATATAAATATGAAACGTATAGAATGAATAACATGCTAAGCACGTATTTTGAGAAAATACTGTGGTTTTAATAAACCGTTCTATAGTAAATAATTTTAGTTTATTTACTTAGTAGTAAAAACGGTTTGACCCATAAAATATTTTGTTGGGACTTGTGTATTGTATTCTTCTGTTTTTTATATGATCACTTATTTTGTAAATTCTAAATTGTTGAGTACAATATTAGAATTCGAATTTTACGCAAAATACTGAATTTATGATGATTAAATATTTGGAAAAGGATGGTAATTAGATGCTTTGATGACTTTTTCGATTTTGTTCCTTAAATTGTTTCATCATTTGTTCGGTCTGCGTTTGTAGCAAAATTAAATGTGTGTATTTTTTAAAAGTTAATATGCTTGCATAGTAGATTGTATGTCTCTACATAGATTAACATAAAATATAGATTATATATCTATAATATTGTGAGCAATTTGATTGCGATAAACTAAATCTTGTAATCTAAGGAATAGAGATACAATAAGGTTTAGTGTATTTTAAGAGTAAGAAGCTCTTGAGACTATAAAATGAATCATGATTGAACTTCGGCTACTTATTTGCTCAACATATAGGATATGAGGCTTATCAAGCTAGAAGTTAAATTACTCACATCATGTTGTGGAGTAACTTAAATAATAGCTTCACATGTATGTTTTATAAGTACAATATGATTTAAATAAAATGGTTTACCTTTCAGAGTTTGGCTTGAAGGGAAAATTTAAGTAGTATTTTCAATACTAAAATTTTAGTAGGTACGGTATCAAGGTTTGATCACTTATAAAAAGCGCCAAAATTAGTGACAGTCTCTAATAAGGATATAAAACATGATACACTAACTAAATAATCCGATCTCTTCTGATAGTTGGGATATATAAAATTACTATGACACGTTTTGATCGCGTCATTTTGGTAGTAGAAGATGAGCGCTTAGAGGCAGTTTAGGCTCTAGCCAATTTTATATGAAAGATTCCAAATTGTACAAAAATTTAGTTTTCAGCATATTAGTGGAAATAGATATTCCAAAAGGAGAAGAGAAGCTAGTCAAAACCACTTAATCTTAGATCGGAATATGCAAGAAGTTGAGGGATAACGAATTGAGGAAGTACAAAACTAAAATAGCTTGTTGCCATTATGACAAGCCGAGTCTTTTTCTCTCATAAATGCGTAGAGTCAAAAAGGGAAAAACCCAAACTCAATAATTTATTAAGTTATGCTTAAGTTTCTGGCTAGGCATTTTCTTTTTGAATCTCGTCCATTGTGGACGGTAGATAAGTAAAGATATACCATCCAATGAGAAACTGTAGAGCATCCGTTGAGTAAAGTTAGATTATTAGAGAGAATATGTATATGAGCCTAAAATTTGTACTCAATGATGCTCTAATATACACTTGAGATCTAATTGATTTTTAGTATCGGCGATTGTCCTCATTGATTCGAGTTATCATTATTAATCATAATGGTTATACGAATATTATTATAGAAAATTATATTCATATGGTACTTTATAGTTGCTTAATGGTTTAATAGTATTATAAGTCAGTAGAGACAGTTATAATTTTGTTTGTTTTCTAATCATTACAATGGTAATGGTGCTAATATTTTGGAATGCTAGATTAAGTCATGTTGGACTAGATAGAATGAGTATATCAGTTAAAGAGGACTAATTGGACTCATTTATCTTAAAGGTCATGCAAATTATCTAGCAAGAAAAACAACTAGAAAACCATTTAATAAGGAACTAGATCATGAATTCCATTACAACTAATTCATAATTACATTTGTGATTGAATTAGTGTAAAGACTAGGGTGAAATTTCATATATAGTTACATTCATTAATATCTTTAGACGTCTCGGTCATATCTATTTGATCTCTCATAAATCGAAAGCATTGGATTGCATTCATATTATTTGGTTGAGGATCATATTAGATGATACATTTTTGAGTTTAAAGAATAAATCGAGTACGTAAATATCTTTCTCAACGGTTCAAGGAATTTTTTAGTAAGAAAGATATAAAAATATATTTATTTATTCCTAGAACTCCGCAACAAAATAGTATAGCGGAAAGAATGAATTAAATAATGTTGGAAATGGTTAAGTCTGTGATGGCTAAAGGTGAATTATTTTGTGACTTACTAGAAGATATGTTAATTGCTGCCTACTTACTTAATCATGTTCCATTTGATCAAACACTTCTACACCATATGAGAAATTGGATGTAAGAAGAGAAGTTGTATCTGTTTTTGATACTCTGTGCATTCCAAAGGATTAAATAAATGATGGCATATAATTAGATAGAAGTGTTGCTGAATTTGAATCACAAAATGTTATTATTAGAAAATAAATTTCTTAGTAGAAGTGAATTTAATATAGATATCTAATTTTTAAAATTAGATGATTTGTGTTAATATGTGAGTGGCGGTAAATTAAAATTTAACTTGATCCCCCATCCCCAGTGGGAGTGAAATTCTAAATGGATCTTTCATCCCTAGTGAGAGTAGAAATCCTTATGGATCTTTCATCCCTAATGAGAGTGAAACAACTATTAAATTAGCCACTGTAATAATTTACCAACTCGTTGACATAATTATAAAATTATCCCATGTCATCTATTGTAGATTGAAAGGGAGATTTAATGATTACTTCTCTTGATAGTGATGAGCCAAAGATTTTAGAATTGAGCTATCACTATTATCTACTAATTAAATATATGAATTAAAGCAATGGAAGGGGAGATGGAGTCTAGAAAAGTGTTCATGTCCGGGACTTGGTTCACTTAATGTCTGGTCATTAGACCATTATGAACGTATGGTTCCACATAAGTCATAGGTAAAGCGAAAAGTACTAATGAGAGGTTTAAGACTCTATTAAACGCAAATGAAGAAACTTATTCTCTAGAAGTAAAATTTTATTCTATATGCCTTAATCTAACACTAGTCACATATTTGAACCTGAAATTACATCAGATGGATATAATGATTGTACTTCTCGATAGAGAACTAGATGAAGAGATTTACATGGAATAGCCTGTAAATTTTTGTTTCAAAGGACCAAGAGCGCATAAGTGTGCTTACATAATGTATGTTTTGAAACAATCCTCTAGAAAGTAGTATCTTTTATTTCATCAAGCTGTAATGTCTTACAGATTAATGATGATTAAAGATAGCCATGGTAAGTACACTAAATAGGTTAAGGATAATTTTTATATTATATATATGTGGACTATATGTCTTGGCTAGAAATAATGAAGAATTTGTAAAACCATAATGAAATGGTAATTCTCAAATTTCTTTGAGATTTTATATGAGCAATGTGGCTTATATATATTATGAGTGAGAGTTGATTCGGAATGAACAATTATAAGCTCATAGATACTCCTATTGTGAAATTACAAACTATTAACCTCAATGTGTACCTTGAAACTCCATAAGATCAAGTTATTAATTACAAGTTCTTTATGTTAGTACCATGCATAGTTTCATGTACATTGTTATATGTACAAAGTCTATTCTTAGTTAAGTCGTAAGATTGGTGAGCGGACACCAATATAATCATTGATTACAGTATTGAGATGTTATCAAGAGGATTATGACATACCTTGAAAGTACGACTAACTAATAAGTGTACATTGTGATATGTACAAGGCCCAATAGAAATTATGCTACAAGATTGGTAAATGTATACCAATATAATCCTAGATTGAGAGGATTATGATATAACTTTAATAGTAAGGAAATTTACGGTTAATGCTAGTATAATTGCACACATAATGTAATAAAAAATATGTCGTCAGGTTGAGACCAGCATTCTTACACGTGTGGTCACTTCAGTTGCTGAGATAGCAAGCTGAGATGAGACACATATGTATTAGAGAATATGTAGGATATATTCTCGCGAAGCTAGTATTTATGAATATGTTGCCTTGACTTTGTCAAGATGAGGTTCATAATAAATATACTAAAATATTTTAGAACCGATCATGATGGACCCCACTATCATTGATACCTGATTCAAGTTAGATGTGAGATTTTAATGTGGCGCCAGAGAGAGGCTAGCTTTTAAGAACTCAGGTTAGTCACGAGAGTTGTGCTAGACTTAGATCTGTACAGAGAATAATATAAAGACATATACATTCTTTTTTAGAATGAAATTCACTGTAACACGTGTTTCATACCACGTGTGCTCTTTGTGACCGATGTGGAAAATGAGAGAATGAATCCCTGCTTCCTCATTGTGTAAGTTCCACTGAAGTTTTACGTTAACTTCAAACAGTGTCCTTATGACCATTCATTCTATCTTGAAGTGACATGATGTTAGCACCTTTAGCGTCTTATTTCTATGGCTATGATAATTCAGCCTATGGGGCACACCTAGGGTAGCAGTTGTTCTGGAGATGGAAAGATAGAGATGAAATGGGAAGATTTAATGAATTTTTATCTGACTTATGTATCACTGGTCTACCAATTGTATTTGTTATAATTGTGAATACATGAAATGTGATAAAGTCAAGCATAGCTTTTGAGGGATTAAGTATGCTTTAGACTGATAAAAATTATAAATTAAATATAGGATAC
This sequence comes from Dipteronia dyeriana, assembly GCA_032871835.1. Classification (NCBI taxonomy): domain Eukaryota; kingdom Viridiplantae; phylum Streptophyta; class Magnoliopsida; order Sapindales; family Sapindaceae; genus Dipteronia; species Dipteronia dyeriana. The sequence continues at coordinate 49,491,225 of CM065300.1, read as the reverse complement.
AATAATGAATAATATTATCTCTTGTAAATAGAGAATTTACATTTGAGATTGTTAGCTTCCTTTTATATATATTATTGTTCATAGGTCACACGATGCATTTACTCGTATGAACGCTTTTGATTATGATGATAATACTTGTGTTTGAATGTTTAAATGCTCAAAGATTCTTCTGTATATATCACATCTTACGCCATTTGTGGAGTGTCAAATGTTGATTAATAACTGTTTACCCATGATGAGCTTATGGTAACTTAACTGTGTTGGCTCCACTTGTGTGAATGGGAAACATTAATATATTTGGATATGAGTTGGAGACCCATTACACACCCAAGTGGGTCTTAAACATGCATGGAGCCCAAAATCCATGCACACTAAGCCCAAGCCACCTAGCCAAACACATGCCAAGCCCATCACCAACTTGTATAACGCATATGCAGTTTTTATGTGATAAAAGGCAATCAGTTGAGAAACTGATTGAATAAAATTATACACAAATATACAAGAGGCAGAGGCATTTACAAGAAAAAGATGGATGTGTAGTTTGGCATAGAGTGAAAAAGGCAGTAGTATATGCATGAGAAAGAGGCAATATGGGTTGTTTGATGTTGTCATGTATATGCGTTATGCATGAGATGCATGAGCAAGTTTTGCATAAAATCATGGTGTGTTAATAATGTGCAAGAGTATTGCATGTAAGAGACTAAGAGTGCATGAGAGATGTGGAGAATTTTCTCCTATCTACAATCAAAGTGTGGGTAACATGCATTGTGATCAGAGGGGACTTTCCAATCGTGTGATCGTCCTCCGACCGGTGATACAGTTCCAGGTGTTCGATTCTGCTTCCACTGAAATTCAGATTTTTCGATGGTGAACGGTAATCCGAATTCGTTTTGTTTATATTGAATTTTTCTTTCAAAAAGTCATGGTCGGCCCTGACAAAAATATAACAAAACAAACTTACATGCTAATGTAACACAACAACCTTACACGATGGAACCTCAACCTTATACACGAAGAGATCGATAACACAACAATCTTACACGATGGAACCTCAATCTTATATGAAGAGAAAACACACCAACCTTACATGATGAAATGATCATCTACTTACAATTATATACATAATAAATGATTACATGATGAAAATGACAAAATCTTACACGATAATATTAATTCTAGAAAGAGAGAGGAAGTTGTAAGTTAGAGAGAGAAAGTTGGTGAGAAAACCGGAAGAGAGATGAAACAACAACCTTACACAAAATTCCAGTTATGCCTTCGAATGGCAAGCCCATTGATCTTGTACATACGGAAGTGTATTAGATTGCTTAAATATTATTTTTAGTTCATTTCTTAATAACAAAATTTCTATAAATGATTACCTTTTGTTTTGTCCATTTTGTCTGAATTTTGAAAAATAATGAATTTTATGAAGTATAATATGGACTGAAATCTAAATGATATATTTATTTTTTTCCTTTTCACCTTCGAATATAGTGTCAAATTGTTTGTTTTTTTAAAGATAAAATTGTTTGAAGCAAGTAATTTGATATATATACTATTAATATTACTGTTTATTGTTATGTATATTTTCATTCCATATGATACAAATAACTAAATAAAAAAATTTAACAAACACTTATGTAAATATTAATAAGATATTATTTACAACTAAGATACGATTAATAATGATATAGAAATTGTTTTATTTTTTACAAAAAAAAAATGAAGGTTTAACATTGGTGTAGAAAGTGACAACTTGATTATTTTTTCAAGTCTTTTATCATAAGTAATTAGGAGGTTAAAAGAAAGAAATTTATATCATATAAAGTTAGAATAAAATTGAAAATATATTATATTTGGTAGAATAGTTTTGGGAGAAAATATATTAAATTATTTGGAATAAAGTGAAAATTCAAGATTTTTTATTTTTTATTTTAAGTTATTTTTTAATATTTTAAGTTGTTTGCTAGACTCATTGATTAATAAGTGAAAAAAAAAAAAACAAACAAAATACGACCCCAAATTTGTGGTCTGGATTTGGAAAGCTACTTCAATGTGCAATATTGTCATACCGAATGTCTAATAAATCCTCTTAACCCGGCCCCATCCTCTAAACTAGATTTGCGAAATTGAGAATTCATCACTAATTTTACAAGAGATTTATGTCTTCATTAAACTTTTAAGAATGAAGCTTTTAGTTTTTAATTGTTTTTTTTTTGGATTATAATACTATTATCAATTCTTTTTTGTATGTTTAAGTTTGGATTTGTATGAAGAAAGACAGTTTTGAAAGTATTGCCTAAGCTGCACCTACTTAGTTGAGTTGTGCAACTTCTATCTTGCAAGGATTTGTTCATGAAGAAAGTTAAGTGTGCGGAGACTTTATCCTCCGTTTGCAAGAGTAGCTAAATCAAATTATGATATTTGATTGATCTAGTTAGATTTCAACGTACCCTTAACCTGAACTTTTATACAATCTGGTGTCAACACTCCGAAGAAAATAAACATAAATAAATAATGGTGAAACCCCCTATAAAATCTGAAACAGAAATATCTATCAAGTCCAAGTTAACAGTGGCCAATTAAGCACAGCTCTCTTCAAAGTGCATGGTATGAATGAACATTAAGAAAACTGAAAGCAATAAGTGATATTAATCAGTCAGAAGATACATACAACATATATGTCTTCATCACTTATTCACTACAACACAACTATATAACACAAGAAAAACAGAACAAGAAATGAACAAGAGGAAATTATTCCATAGTGATCCTATATATGAGATCATGAAAACGTGCATGCAAAAGCAAAATTAAGTAGTAGTAATAGTAGTGATCATGATCAAGCCTGATGATCAAGAGCTTCTTTCATTCTCTGGGCCATGACTCGCAAACCCGAGCCAATAAAAGAATCCAAATCCTCCGGTGTCCAGCCTTTGACAGGTTCAACTTCATATCTCCACTCAATTTCACACGACGACCCATCTTCTTCTTTTGGCAACACTTTTACATTGGATATATAAGAGTGGAACCCAACATTTCCATCTATAATAGAATAGCTAAAAACCTTTTCTACTTGATCTATGGACAGCAGTTTCTGCTTAGTCCAGTTGACATCATCATCATCATCAGTTCCCTTGTTATGATCATCCACCGGAGTTTTGAAGCCGGCACAGTAACGGACACAACCCGGTTGACCGGAGATGCCTTCAACAGCAAGGCATGTGGCTAGTGTTGGGAACCACTTGTCCAAACCGAAGAAATCTTCCAAGAAAGGCCATACTTGTTCTGCTTTACATCCTACCACTTCTTCACAAGCCTTGCCTTTCCATTTTTCTTGTCCACCCATTAATCTATATTATCTAACAACTTGAATTCTTGAAAGAAAAGATAGAACAATGGATGCACATGGTTATATAACTACCTAGTCATATATATTTCTAAATTAAAAACAATTACAATTATTTTAAATTCTTAAAAAAGTTTTATTGCAATTAAATAACGTAGTACAATTATTGGTCCCAATAATTTAATTAGATGTATCGATGTTTCAACTAACAGAGTACGAAAACTCAAACAATGAAAACGTGGGAGTGGAGTTGAGGGCGTGGGCCACGCCTTTGCTCTAAAATGATACTCCGTCAAACTTAATTTTGTTTTGAATTGGATCCTCTATTGAACTGATATTTATCATAACTTTATCGTTCGTAAATAAAAAATAATCTGGTTCGAATATATTTATCCTAACTTTATCGTTTGTAAATAAAAAATAATCTGATTCGAATATTGAAAAGGCAAAAAGTAACAAACATAAACCGAACATTAAGAAAATTAAGGCCCGTGTTTCACACGGTACCTTTAAGATAATTTCACCATATTAAACACTGTATATATATATAGCAATTGTTTCTCATAATACAACGATTTAATAATGAAAGTGTGAAGCACAAACCACTCTCAACGAACTCAATTTAAGTTCGAACTTACCAACTTACCAATCACAAAAAGAAAAGAACGAGAAGAGAAAATATTACTGCTCTGTAATTTCGTGATTTTTGTAATGTGTATTCTTTGCAGAATAGACTATGGTTTTTAGAAAAACTGAATCACTAGGGTTTAATAGGATTGATATGGAAATAATTACTTGATAACCACATTTTTTTTAATGATAAAGGAAACTAACTAAGGAATAATCTCCAAAAAAATCTATTCCTAATTAAACACCGATTATACTTTATTAGGGAAAATAAATTTAAAATAGTAGCAAAAAGTAGGTTGTACTCTCACGGTTCAATAGTTGTGGCATTCGTGTACGCAGAACGCGCCCACACACGCAGTGGGGGACCTAGAAATTTACACGAGATGGAGCACTTGCATGAAATAACAATTATATAAAAAATATTGAAAATTTAAGATCCTATAAAATGAGTTTATATATATATATATATATATATATATATATATATATATAATGAAGTTTAGATAAAATAAGGGTAAAAAAAATAGAATACATAAGATGATCTAAATAATCTTACATTGAAAAGGAAATAAAAATAAAAAACACAGTATTAAAAATAAATAATAACAAGAAAAACAAAATATAATTTTATAATAAGAAATTTTGTTTGTATGTATAATGAATTTAATTTAAATTTGTATAAAAATAATTGATTAATAAATATAACTAGATGTAATTTTAAATTTTTTATTTTGTAATTGTTGGTAAATTATTGATTCTAAATAAATTTAAACGATAAAAACAAGAAAAATACTAAGGATAAAATAAAATGAATCGTAATAATTAATGAAATGTTTTAATAAATTAATAAATTTGAGATTTTAGAGATTAATTGAATTTTTCGGGACTCAGTATATCAAACTAAAACTATTCAATATATATATATATATATATATTAAAAATAATAGTAGATAATTTAAAATTAAGAAAGAGGACTAGGGCTTTAGAAATGACAGCAGCAGGATTCGTACTTGTGCAAACATCAACCTTAGCAAGAGTAATACCAATTTTCCCAACAGTTGTTACATGTCTATGATGTTATTTAATATATATATATTAAAGCTAATAAAATCAGTTTTTTTAAAAATATATTGATGTAGGGCACGGGCCACACCTGACCTAAAGATGGGTCCGCCCCTGCACACACGATTGGGCAACCGAAGGTTCGAGATCCGTGATTTTGCACCCCCTGCACACACGACAGATAGCCTCTATGCTATGTCTGTTGATAAGCTACTATTACACAACCAAAGTGGGATGTACATTTTTGCCTACACAATGAGCTTACTTTGAGACTCAATTTCTTATCCACCCATTAATCATTTTAAGAATTTGACAATGCCATTATGAAGCTCTCATGTAGGTGAATTCGAATAAACATTGGTCTTCCATTTTCATGTGATCGATCATACTTATATAATGCTCTCAATATGTGTGTTTACCACAAATTTTCCAACAATCCCCCACATGAATGAAATTTTCCTAGGAGACACGAGATATGACTTTTGGTATGTTCAAAACGGTCGAAACTTGCATATGATAGGTAGGTGCTACCCTTTGAACCTTCACTCGTAAAGGTATGCTTACTTTACTAGCTGATTAGTAGATATGGTATCCTTAAATTGTTCTGCCGTTTATGTAAACGATGGCACACCTCACACAGGCATCTTCTATATCCAATTTGGTTCTCATTGTTATGTTCGTTTTGGCCATGAACATGTGCTTGGTTTTGTAAGAGTCGCTGGAGAATATAGCCCTTCACTATTCTTGATTAGAAGCGGCCTCACTTCTCTCTAACATATGTGATTTCTTAATTAAGAGTAATCCATATTACTCTGCTAAGATTTCCATTGCTTGGAATTCCGACACATAAGGATCATTAAAAACATAGTTTAACATTTTCCCTATGGGCATCACTGTTTCATCATAGGAATGGATTAGAGGGTAACCCTCACAATGATCCAACTATGTCTTACAACTTGGTTGTCTCATTAAACCTAGATCTTGGGATCTTCAGTCAACTAGGTTGGGTTTCCACTGTATCGTCTTTTTATTTCATGGGATTTAGTCTCATTCCTTTCAATGATGTCTTAACTAATTCTCTATTTAACCCTTTAGTTAGCGGATCCATAATATTATCTTTTGACTTTACATAGTCAATAGTGATAACTCCAGTTGAGAGTAGTTGTCTAATGATATTACTTCTTTGACGTATATGTCTAGACTTCCTATTATACATGTTGCTCTATGATCTTCCTATTATTGATTGACTATCACAATGGATGAAAATCGTCGGCATAGGCTTTGGCCATCTTGGAATATCATTTAAGAAATTGTGTAGCCATTCAGCCTCCTCACCTTATTTACCTAAAGCAATAAACTCAGATAACATGGTGGATCTAGTTATACATCTCTGTTTGAATCCACGATACAACCGCACCTCCTAGCATGAACACATACCCACTAGTTGATTTTGAATCTTTCATGTTAGATATTTAGTTTGCATCAGTATATCCTTTTGTGACAACATGATATCTTGTATAATGTAGTCCATAATTACTAGTGAATCGTAAGTGCGTTAATGCTCTAACTATTCTTTCCAGTGATCGGTTCCTGGGTTACTTGTGTACCTACTTAATTTGTTGGTTGCATTAGTTATGCATGGTCTTGTACAACTTGTTAAGTATATCAGACTTCCTATAACTTTAGAATATTCTTGAATATGTGTAGATTTGTATCTACCGATATTCTGGATATTCCAGAATCATTTTTATTGAATTTCTCACGAATCATTCTAACATAGTGTAACTGACTTAAAATGAGTCAGTTGGGTGCCCTTGAGATTTTCATTTCCAACTTTATATCAGCCGGTCCCATATCTTTCAAATCAAATTTTGATTTCAATATCTTTGGTAGATTTGATCATTTTATCATCAATACCAACAATATGCATGTCATCAACATAAAGGCACAAAATCCATTTCATGTGTCCTTGATATAAACACATTTGTCATATTCATTTATTTTTAAACCATTTGATATCATAACATTGTCAAATTTATCATGCCATTGTTTTGGTGCTTGTTTTATACCATAAAAAGACTTCACCAATTTACAGACTTTCATTCCTTGCCATTGAGTGGAAAAACCCTCAAGTTGTTCCATGTAAATCTCTTCTAGATCTCCATTTAAGAAAGCTATTTTCACATCAATTTGATGTACTTCAAGATTTCATAAAGCTACATTTACAAGTATCATCCTAATGGAGGTTATTCTTGTCATAGGAGAATACGAATCAAAGTGATCTAGGCCTTCTCGTTGATTGTAACATTTAATTACAAGTATAGCCTTATACTTATCAATTGATCCATCTGCTTTCATTTTCCTCTTGAAAATCTATTTGGACCCTAGCAGTTTACATCCTGGAGGAAGGTCAACTAATTCCCAAGTGTGTTTTTGAAGAATGGAATCAATTATGCTCTTGGTAGCTTTTATCCACAAGAGTCCTTCTGAAGAGCTCACTACTTCTTTGAAAATTTGAGGTTCAACTTCTAGCAAATAGGTCAGAAAATCTTGACCAAAGGATGTTTTCATCCGAGCTTTTTTGCTACATCTTGGTTCATCCTCAACTTCGTTTTCTTGTTCTTGATCCTCACAACTATCAGCATGTGTTCGGTTTTGACAAGCTTGTTTCATCATTGGATTTACATGGAAATACAAATTCAAAGAACAATGCATTTCTAGATTCTATTATCTTGTTTTTGGGTATATCTAGGATGTCAAACTTATACACCAAAAATCGATATGCACTACTATTATATGCATATCCAATGAAGATACAACCAATGGTTTTAAGATCTAATTTCAACTTCTTAGGTGTAGGTACGACCACTTTGGCAAGACACCCATACATTCATAAGAATTTATAGGAAGACTTTCTTCCTTTCCATAGCTCATATGAGGTCTTGTCTACTTTATTTTAGGGTGGCTTATTTAAATTATAATTGCTAGACAATATAGCTTCACCCCACATGTTGTGAGGTAATCGAGAACTTATCAGCATAGCATTCATCATTTCTTTTAAAGTACGATTTTTTCGTTCAGCAACACCATTTTGCTGAAGAGAAGTGGTTTGATGTAAGATTCCATCTTGTACACAGAATTCAACAAATGGTGCTTCATACTCACCACCTCGGTCGCTTCTCAGTACCTTGATTTTCTTGTTGAGTTAATTCTCAACCTAAGTTTTATAGAGACTAAACTTCTCTCTAGCTTCATCTTGCTTTTTAGCAAATATACACGGCAATATTTGGTACTTTTATTGACAAAAGAAATAAAATACTTATTGCCACCCCTTTTTTGTGCGAATTTCAAATCTCATACATCATTGCGAATTAAATCAAGGGGTTTCGTGTTCCTTTCAATTGTTTGGAACGATGACCTTGTAAATTTTGCCCCAACAGAAATTTCACAATTGTGTTTGGAATCAATATTGAAAGTGAATATATGATTTAAGTTAATTAATCTACATATTGTATCATAATGATTAACATGCCCGCATTTACCATGTCATAAATTGGAAGACTTAAACAAGTAACCAAAAGAATTTTCGTCATTATTAACTTGCTTAACATTGGTTACATTGAGCTTAAAAAGCCAATCAATTATATAACTCGTACCTACATACATTCCACTATTGGACAAAACTACTTGGTCTGACTCAAACACCATCTTGAAGCCAGGCTTGTTCTGTAACAAACTGGACACTAAATCCAATCGAATTTTTGGCACATACAAGATACGGTTCAGAGTCAACTTTTTCCTAGAAGTCATCTTCAAGGTCACTTTGCCTTGACACTTAATGCCAAAAGTAGCGAAGTTTCCCCATAAACAACTTTTCTTATTCTGAACAAGTTGGAAAGAAGTGACCAACTATTTGTCAGAGCAAATGTGCCACGTAACACCGATGTCAATCCACCGCTCCCTTGGGTTAGTCCCAACTATTTGACCCGTACTCGGTTTGACTACCAGAGTAGTCTCTTGAGCCACGCTAAGGTTCACAATTGATTCAGTAGTCACTTCCACAAACCAAATCAATTGTTTTAGAACTACTAATACATATTACAAATATATATATATATATATATATAAAATATCAAGCATTGATACATTAAGACTAGTATGTTAATATATATGTCAAATATAATATATAAACACATTAATATAATTTCAGCCTTTGAAATATAAATAATCAATATGTATACTCCTATTTATATAACTATAACTGATATATCAAACAAAGATATATCCCACACTAATGTAGTATTGTTTATCAAATAATTGATATCAAACAATACAAAATCTGAAACACCGTAGCACAAAACTAGTATATAAATATTGATAAAGCAACAAACCAATTGTTATCCTCAAAATCTGGGGTACACCTTCGAGACATTAGTTGATCGCGATGTACAGATGCACCGCGGTAGCTACGGAACAAGGAAGGGTCGAGCCCGATTTGACAGGGGTAGGACCCAAGGTTCTACCAGATCCTTCTACCAGGGAACAGTACAGGGATTTGGGGCCGACTCTGAGGATAATAGGATGCTTAACAAAAATGATAAACAATCGGGAATAATGTAACATTATTGATTAACTTATATTAGAGTACATCCCTTAAAGGCCTTTGGTGTACACAAATCTGGATGATGACCCGAGCACAGGGTTTACGATGGGGGAGTAGTGGCCAAATAGGATAGATGATATGAAGCATTCTATTCATTATCCGGTTTGAGCAAGAATCCACCGATCTAAATGGATATATATATATATATATATATATATATGGGGTATTAGCCAAGTGGGATGGACAATATGGATATTTCTCTATGAGGGTAGTAGACAAGTAAGACGAACAATATGTAGCTTTCTCTAAGAGTGTTAATTACATACTATCAAGCCTCTTCTCTTAACTTGAGTTAGGGTATTTATAGGGTGGCCTATTGTTGGTAGGTGAGGGGCATCATGCAAGAAAAGATTGATTCAATCATCACAATGCCTTTCGGATTGAGCTATAGGAGGATCTTTGGAAGGGTCATGATGGAGCCACCCAAGCAAGATCGTTGACCAGGCGCCGGTATGGGTAGGTGAAAACTTTGGTTCATGGGGTGAGAGAGGGTCAGGGGATCCTCGCCGTTGCTTTTAAATGGGCTAGTGAATGACACACACCTTGGAGGGACGTGATTGATCCACTTATGCCTTACCACATTCTGAGCACTTTGCAAATGTTGACATGGTGCTTTGGTGGCGATTCGTGGTGCTTGAATTGGATGGAAAGGCTCATCGTAAACAAGAGTTGTCACTTTCATTCCCTCGGTCTACAAGGGACATTGTTAGTGCATGTCCCGCTGCACACTATCAGGTGCTCTGTTCCATAGTTTCCTTCTTCAACATAGAGGATTCCTATATCCATTTTGCTAGGAAAAACAGAGCTTCCTCCTATTGGGGTTTTTTTCCCTAAAGCTTGTAATATGTAAATGATGATAAATTATAAATAAAAGAAGTCGTTTTTTCATTCTAATTATATGTCTAATACTTTTATATCATATGTTTTTAACATCCAAGATTGCAGGATGTAATCTCAAATTGAGTATATGAGTGTCATATATAGAGGAATTCAGTTTGAGACATGCAATCTAAAGTGTCCGTAGAGAGAAAATAAAGTTAGGTACTTTATTAACGGTTAATCTACAGATGTAGTCAATTCTGTAATATACGGTGGTCATATCCTAGACTACTTACATAGTGATATGAGAATAAAGGCACCTTATATGATGTGATCATATAGGATTGGGCCATGAGCTACATAAATCTCTCACGAATATTTGTTACATGGGGAGATTTATATATATATATATATATATATATCGATAAATGATGGCTATATATGGGTGATCTTAATCCTGAATGTCTTATCAACTCCTTTAGGTTAGATCATGGTTTTTGATATACCATGGGTGAGATCGGGGTTGTATTCCCGATCAATAACTTTATATTTTGGAATTGTAGTTTAACTTATGGCTGTGAAGGTCTATACACAATAGTGGAATCCACTCATTTTGCGAGAAATAGATAGTAGTTTCTTTAAGGGTTTATTCTGGGCTTCAACAATATGAGTGCTCTCCATTTTCTATAAAGGAAATTTGGATTTATTGTTAATTAGAGAATCAATGGTACTTAATGGAAATATAAAATTAGGGGGTATAACGGACTTTTTAACCCAGCTTTAATTATGAACTACTTGTGGAGGATCGTACAATATATAATAGCTATATCGATGGATACTAAAATTTTGTTTGTGTAATACATCTATAGTTGCGAGAGTGTAGCCTCGGGTTTTAGTGGAATAACTCCTGAAGCTCGTGACACGTCCACATGCAGTTGCCGGAACCCTATGAGAGAGCGAGGAAGATCCGGTGGTACAAATCGGAAAGCTATATCATGAAGTGAAAGAATGAAAGAGTTAACCTGTAGGTATGACTTCGAATCTTACCTGTTATTTATTCCTATATATTTTATATGGTTATTAAGTCGCTTAATTTTTTTTTTTATAAAAAAAAAGTTTTGAAATTTTCTTCCGCTCCGTGACTTTAGAGCTTACAATTGGTATCATAGCCCTAGTACGATATATTCAAATAAATCATTCTTTGTTCTTGAATAATTGTCTGTATATATGTGTAGGCACAATCTATTGATTGTATGATGTTTTAATTTATTTCTTAAAGCATGATTGATCTTTAATTGTATGGTACGGTGGGTTTTAGAGTTTTGGATATTAATTGTAATATTTTTTCTGATGTAATATTAATTCCCAGTTGTACAATTATTTCTTGTTTTTTTGTTATTTTGTTGTAATTTTTTTTATTGATGTAAAATGACGAAGAACAACGATCCGGAAGACATAGCACAACAACCATACGGACCATTTACGAAGAAACAGCAGTGCACGTGATTGTCATGAAACGCACTGTTGTTCCACACAAATATTGTGGGCGTGCACAGTGGCCATGCATCCTGTGCAAGTGTTGCGCGGTGCACCAACATACAATTTTATTATTGTGATGTTGCGTGATGCACTGCTGCACATATTGTGATGCGTTTGCAGTTGCACTGCTACATGTCATGCACACAAGCTATTAAAGAGTATTACATGCAACAACCAGTGCAATTGCTGGCATGCACACTATTTTGTGAAAATGTCATGCACGAAACATTCAATTATTACGTGTTTTGTGCAGCAGTCACGTGTGTGAACGCCAATATGTTTGGGCTGATTTTAAGAAATCCTGGGCCTCCAAAAAGTGTTGAGTAACACTTGGGCTTTAGAGATATAATCCATATAATGAATCTATTAAAAATAAATCAAGTTGGACTTGATTTTGGGCCGGTAGATTCAGAAGACAAGATTAGAAGAAAAGATGGCTTACAAGAAGACCAAGGAATGTCTTGGATAATTTTTATAATTTTTTTTAAGTTAGATAAACTCATCGTACTCGGTCAATGCTTATATTATATGATAATTAAAGCATTGTCATGCATACACATGCCATATAGATTAGTAGTGTCTACACATGCACTTTATTAAATGATATACATGCATAATAGCCATGCACATTATGGTGTGGTTTTGTTTTTAATATGATTAAAAATTGGCAAGTCATATAATTGACTATCAATAAAGAGATTCGTTTGTAGAGTAAAAACTTGGTAATTCTCATTAATAACTAGCCTATTAATTATATTGTTTAATTAGTTAGATTAGTTAGGTCTTTACTTAATATTAGGTTTAATTATATTAAAGCCCTGATATAATTGGACATAATAATGTGAGTGGAAATGGTGAGGAATGTCCTCTTTTTTTTGGTCCGTTGTAGTGATATCACCGTTATAATAAGTTAAGTTTAAAAGGCACCTATTATGGTGAGCTACCGAAATTACCCTTAAAAAATCGATTCTTTATTCTTTAAAAGCTGTCGTCCAAAAGAGTTGTCTGAAAATCAATCAACTACTCCATTTTTTCTTCAGAAAACGAGCTCCATTCCAGATATTGCACAAGAAGGTAAATTAATATTTCTGATATTCATTTCTATTTTTTCTTGTATTTATGTGTGGTATAACACTGTGTGAACATTTATGAATATGTTGTCTCAATTTTTTTTGTTTATGTTTGGGAGTTGTAAACTTTTAAAAAATAATGAATGAACATGTATGAATTTTTTTTTGTATATATATTTGGCCGAGTTCAGTTGAAGTGGTGCAAAAAAGTTTAAAATCTTGGGCATAAAAGCTGGAAAGCATTTAAAAAAAGCTTGAAACATTTGAGAAAAAACTCTATCAAATTAAAAAAAAGCTCGATCCATAAAATAAATGCTCGATCCAAAAAATAGATGGTGGATCCCTAAAAAAAAAAACTCGATCCCTTAGAAAAAAAGCTAGATCCCTAAAAAAAACTCGATCCTTGACAAAAAAAGTTCGATCCCTTACAAAAAAAGCTCGATCCCTCACAAAAAAAGCTCGATCCCACACAAAAAAGCTTGATTCCACACAAAAAAGCTCAATCTCTAAAATAAAATGGTCGAGCCATATTAAAAAAAGCTCGATGATATACAAATAGAGCTCAGTCTTGAACCAAAAAAGCTCGATCCCGTTAGAAAATGCTCCATCATGTACAAAAACGGCTCGAGCATGTACAAAAAAAGCTAGATCAGTAAAAAAAAAACTTGATCGCTTACAGTTTTGATTTTTGTTTAATCCTTTATAATTGTAAATTTAATATTAAATATTTATTTCTTAATAATGGTTTTGATGATGGTTTTGACGGGACAATGGATAGGGTGAGAATAGTCATATCTTACAACGGTCGATGAGAGCAATTACCCGATGGAAATCAGAGGTATTTAGGTTCCGATAACCAAGGTTTGTATGTGTCAAAGAATTTGAGTTTCGACGAACTGGTGTCGATCTTGCAAACCATTGTGAAGTTTGATGAGAACAAATACACTGATGATCTACAGTCTCTATCAATTGTTCTTGGGACTACATGTCGTACATTTATAAAAAACAATGATGATGTTCAGTTTATGCTAGGGAAAGATAGGGTGATCCCTTAAGTATGTATTAGTCTAATCGAGAGGCCAATAGGGGGTGTCATTGGTGAAGATATCCCTGATCGTGATAACATCCAACAATTTCGATCGTCAGGCGGAAGCAAACGGTTGTTCACAGAAAGAAGTGGGATTGATGGTCGGGAAAACATATGTGCTGTCCCACCAGAAGTAGCCGCCCATGATAATATACCGGGACCTCAATTCGATGATGTATTTGGATGTCAAATTGAGATGAATGGTAGACAGTACAACCATCAATACAATGAGATCTACAACGATATCAACAACGAGCAGAATACAACACTGAATGTTGGGGTGATTCATGAGGTGGATGATGAGGGCAATTTCAATTCTGTAGAAAATGTAGAGGACAATCAAAATGATGAAGAACCTATCCAAACGAAAATACATGTAAGACATGTACACAGATTTAATTCTAGTGCACTAGATATAGCTGAGACCTCCGAGGTCCGGGCTAATGTAACTCCAGATGATTCCGATAATGCCATAACATGGGTTATTCCAGGAGCAGAATCATACTTGTTTGGTATGGGTGTAAGCAGGAACTTGGTTAAAGATGAACTTACAAGCATGATATATAAAGGATAATTTTTTCCAACGAAAAAGGATTTGAAAAGACAAGTAGGCCATTTTGCAATGCGGTAGAACTTCGAGTGGAAGGTGAAAAGGTCTAATAAGACAACATTACATCTAGTTTGTTTGATGGGAAATTGTACGTGGAAGTTAAGAGCGGTGAGGAGAGATGAAGGCACATACTTTCAAGTAAGAAGTTTTGTCAACGGACACACTTATCCGTTAGAGAAAATTCACCTCCGGCACCGACAAGCTAGTGCAGTCATAATTGGAGAAGTTATTGTACCTAGACTTCAACAACAAGAAGGTCGACTAATGCGTCCGAAGGACATAACTGCCGACATGAAATCAATGTATGGAATCCAAATCATGTACAGTAAGGCACACACCGCCCTCGATTATGCGTTGTCACTGACATATGGAACGCATGAGGAAACCTTCCAACTGCTTCCATCATTTGGTTACGTTTGGAACAACAAAATCTCGGCACAATCACTGACTTACAGTGCGACGAAGATGGTAAATTTATGTACTTCTTCATGTCGATTAGTGCCTCACTTAGAGGATTTCGGACGTGTATGCGTCCAGTCATTGCCGTTGATGGTACCCATTTGAAGAGACGATTCCGGGGTACAATGTTTGTTGCAATAGCACAAGATGGGAACGAACAGGTGTATCCAATTGCTTTTGGGTACGGTGACTCAGAAAACAACCTTTCATGGGAATGGTTTTTGGATTGCTTGAAAGGTGCCCCCGGATCATATCCAGTAACACTTGGTGTTGTTGCTGACGATCCTCATCACTCTTCCGGATCATATCCACCAACTCCAAGTGTTGACGATGTCGATCCTTCTCACTCTTCCGGAAGGCTTCACGCACATCGTTCAACATATCTGCCCACGGAGACTGAAATCATGTCTACATTGTTAGTATAAAACTATCAACACGTGTTAAAAAAAACACTAAACTTTGTTTTTAACTTACCTCTCTATCACGTCCAACGGGTCCACAAGAATCCTCTGTAAATGTACCATGTCCGGGGGTGGTAAACCGAACCCGTCTATGCCTATGCCTTTCTCGTTGAGGGTCTGTCTCATATCCCTCACTGTCAGTGGGCCTTAAACCCCCAGCAGTGGGCTCAGATCCCTCATTGTCACTGGTCCTGTCTGTTAAACCCCCCCCCCCCCCCCCCTCTGTACCATTGATCCCGCCAAAGGTAGTCTGATCAGGGACCGGAGGCGGCATATCATCTATGTTATCTTCTACATACAGGCTCCCTCCTTCGTTTAGCCAGGCATAGTACGGTGCCTGTCTCTCAGCTGGTGTCGACACCAGTTTCTTCCTCGCAAACATCTGAAATATTAGTTAGAACAATGTAATTGTACAAATACTAACTAATAAAAATATTAACAAATTAAATACATACCATGGCTTTGAAAATCTTTGCCAGTTTCTTCCCTCTCGGTTGTTTGGTCAACTCCCACTTCAAAATACGGGGAGTCAGATCAGTAACTCTTCGGGCACCGAACTCTTTGGCCAATTCAGGGATCACCTCCAAAGTAAATATCTGCATCAAAGATAAGTATGATAAGTATCCATAATATTTAGGACACCAACAATAAAGTACAATTTGTAGTTCGAAGTTCATACCAATAGGGCGTGAGATAGACCGTATATGTTGTAGGTCTCCACTGTGTGTACGTCAGCACCCTTTTCCTGCTGGCGTCGCTCGAATCCGTCTCTTCGCCCGTTAAGTGCATGCTTGAATGAGTAAATAGAATGCCTGTACACGTGGGAACCTCACGGGAATGCGTCGAATGCATCGAGATCTTTAACCAGTCGAAACTGCCAAATTGGAATCTTGAATCTCTCATCCACCCTCATCAGTATCCAATTCAGCATATATATGAGGTAGAGCTTGACCGCATCGTACGCCTTTCCGAACTCTGCGCTGGTGACAGCACCTCTAATCTCCTCTAACAACACCTCATCGGCTCCAGGAAAATACCGCTGATGTATGTCATTCTCCACTACTGCATACTTGGTCGTGTCTGGTACAACTCCAAACCGTAGTCCGGTGATCAGGTAAAATTCTACCTTCAAAAACCTCACCGATTGGTTCCCTAACATGAACTGCATCTCATCTATTGGGCCGTTATGATGCAGTACCCTTAAAAGCAACCGATGGATAATACCACCCGAAAACTTCATCTCCCGATGCATCATCAGGAAATGCCCGAAACATGACGCCATGAACCGACACCGATCTTCATCTGCAAATTCTATAGGGACACAGTTCAGCCTGTTGTCTATATGGCCAAGGGCATCAAAATAGTTGTGTCGAGTCAATTTGCCTTCGTACCAGTCTCCTTCTACAACTTTAAAAGAATCCCTCAACCTATTTATCATCTGCAATGTAACAGAAATACAACATCATTAAACAAAACAAATTTTGTAACAAAAAATAAAAAGTCTCGATCCAATGTAAAAACAGCTCGGTCCTAAAACAAAAAGGCTCGAGCCCAAGAGAAAAAAGCTCAACCCATTTCAAAAAAAATAATTATCCTATGACAAAAATGCTCGATTCCATAACACAAAAGCTCTATTCAAGGACAAAAAAGCTCGATCCAAGGATAAAAAAGCTCGACCCTTTAAAAAAAACTCGATCCTATGAAAAAATGCTCGATCCAATAACAAAATAGCTCAATCTTATGTAAAAACAGCTAGATCCTATGTAAAAAAAGCTTGATCCCATGGTGAAAAAGCTCGATCAAATGTAAAAAAAGCTCGATCCCTTTCAAAAAAGCTCGATCCTATTCAGAAAACGCCGAACCCTTATATATAAAAAAAGCTCGACCCATCAAAACCTAATTATTTCACGAAAATTTTGAAAAAAACTCGATCCTATGAATAAATAAGCTCGATCCTATGTAAGAAAAGCTATATTTATTTTAAAAAAGATCGATGTCATGATGAAAAAACTCGATCCAATGAAAAAAAAGCTCGAACCTGTTGAAAAAAGCTCGAACCCTTTTTAAAAAAGCTCGATCCCTTTCAAAAAAGCTCGAACCTATTGAAAAAAGCTTGAATCCTTTTTAAAAAAGCTCGATCCCTTTCAAAAAAGCTCGATCCCTTTCAAAAAGGTTCAATCCAATTCAAAAAAAGCTCGACCCTATTGAAAAAACTCTATTCCTTTTCAAAAAAGCTCGATGCCTTTTAAAAAAGCTCAATCCAATTCAAAAAAAGCTCGAAACATTACAAAATAAGCTCGACTTACCAAAACCTAATTTTCACGAAAAAAAAAGCTCAACTCAACAACAAATAAGCTCGATTCTCTTGCAAAAAGTCTCGGTAACCCAGATTTCATCTTTCTCAACTGATATTCAACCAAATTACAAACCCTAACCTAAACCACAACTATTCTCACATCTCTTTTTTAACCGGTTTCTACAATTCCTATCAACAAAACTAAATTCTAACATGTAATGCAAGTTAACAACAACAAAAACGATGAAAATAAAATAATCTTACATTTCTCAATCACAGCTGTTCTCATGTAATCTCGTTCCGGTCACTTCACCGTCGATTAGTTTCCCGTCGGTTTGACTGTTGCTTCTCTCTGACTTAGAAAACGACAAATTTCTCACTGTTTTAATATTTTGGGGTATTTTCGCTTGAACACGTTAAATGGTGCATTTTAAACATACATTAGTAAAGTGGTGTTATTTGCACAACACCCCCCTCAAATAGTGCCAATATTTTTTTGACCCCATAATGTGATTAGTTTTAATAGTTTAAACTTGGTAAATCACATTAATAAATCTATTCTTAGTAAATTGGTTTACATAGATTAGAATTTGATTAATGAACTAGATTTTTTTTAATTGTTAAAAAATCGGATAATTTTATATTTAGTTTAAAGAATGAGATTCTACTAATTTACTAAAATGCCCTAGACAGTTAGGGTTACATTAGTTGTTAATTCTTAGTAGAATTTAAGTGCATTAATAACTGAAAACCCTAATCGGAAAATAGTGAATGGGAGAGGGTTATCTTATAAAATATACCACAGTCTCCATCGTTAGTTCAACACCATGAGATTCAAGTAAGGCATTGAGCGGCTTTTTTTTCGTCCTCCCTAAGGAAAGTTTCCATGAGAGTCAATATCAAGGTTGACTTTCTAACGGATAAGATTTCTGAATATATTTTAGGATTGACTGACCCTAAGGCAACAATGATCAAGTTAAGTTCATGAGATTTGAAATGATGGGTCACATTCACAAGGGATTTAATAAAATAGGTTTATTAAGTTCCAGACTGAAACAAACAATGGTTGAATGATAAAAGAATAAGAGTTATTCTGGTATATCATTTGACTGAGAATGTCTCGGTCTAACATACAAGTACTTGACCGACCCTAAGGCGACACTTGTTTGTGGTATGTTGGATTATCGAGGAGTAGCAACAATTTTTTAGGGTTTATTTCTTATTCAGGAAACATGTTCATGGATCATGTTTAATTTTATTCCAAACATTTTAGATACGAAGAATGTATGAGATGAATGAAATCTTTTATTTATTTTTTCAGCAATATCGCCGACACTTATACAAATCATTACTAATGACAAATTAACCGAAGAAAATTATACCAAGTGGAAAAATAACATTAACGCAATTTTGGCAACAAAATACCTAAAGTTCGTGCTTACGGAGGAATGTCCTCCACGACCTACTGCCAATGCCACACGAAATGTTCATGAGGCAAACCAGAAATGGGGTCTCAGCTGATGAGAAGACCCGAATATATCTGTTATCCAGTATGACAGATGTCCTTGTCACCAAGCGTGAGGCAATGACTACAGCATTCGAAATCATGGACTTATTGCAGGCTTTGTTCGGGAAGTCATCCAAGCAAAAACGGTATGAAGTTATTCATTTCACAATGCTTGCACGGATGAAGAAGGGTTCATCGGTTTGAGAACATGTCCTGGCATGATGTCATGCTTCAGTACAGATGAGGTCAATAGCGGGGCCATTGATGATGCAAGCCAAGTGAGCATCACACTGATGACTCTTCCAAAGAGTTTTGATCAGTTTAAAAGCAACTACGAGATGAACTAGTTGAAGTTCAGCCTAACTCAGTTACTGAATGAGCTCACTACCTTTGAGTCCAAGACTAAGGACCACAAAGGTAAGACCTGTGAGACAAATGTTGCTAAACCATCTTCTTCTGGGTTAAAGAAGAGGAGAAGGTCTGTTGGCAAGACTAAAGTAATGTCTGAGAAGAAACTAGCCCGAAGTAGGAAAAAGAGCACCTCGACTGACAAACAAAAGGAATGTTTCCAATAAGATAAGGTTGGTCACTATAAAAGAAAATGCCCGCAGTACCTTGAGGAGGTAGCCAAGAAGAAAAAGATGAAAGGTAGATATGATTTACTTATCATTAAATCATGTTTAGTGGAAGATAATTTTTCACCTTGGATAGTAGATTCAGGGTCCACTAACCATGTTTGTTCTCCTTTGCAGTGGACTGATTCTTGGAAGGAGCTAGAGGAGGGGACCTTCTCGATACGCACTGGGTCCGGGGATGTCATGTCAGTAAGAGCAGTGGGAGTAGTTAGACTCCAATTTAATAGTTGTTTTATTGTTTTGAACAATATCTATTTTATTCCTGGATTTGCCAGAAATTAAATTTCTGTATCCAAGTTGTTGGAACAATTTTATTCTATTTCTTTTAATGATAAATCAGTTATTGTTTCTAGAAATGGTTTAAATATTTATTCAGGTTTAATTGAAAACAACTTGAATACTTTAAGATTGTTAATTCATACATCATTGCTCAATGCTAAATTGTTTAAAGTTGAAAAACCTATTACAAACGACAAAAAATTTCTTCTGACAGTGAAACGTATCTATGGCATCTAAGACTTGGCCATATTAATTTTGACAGGATAGACAGACTAGTTAAAAGTGAGCCTTTCGGCCAGTTAAAGGTTGACATCTTACCTGTTTGCGAATCCTGTTTAGAAGTTAAAATTACCAAAGACCTTTTACTGGAATAAAGCTAAGAGCTACGAACCACTATAGCATATACATTTAAACGTCTGTGGATCGATGAATGTTAAAGCAAGGGGTGGTTACAAGTATTATGTCACCTTTAAAGATGAATACTCTAGATATGGATATGTCTACCTAATGCAATGGAAATCGAAAACTTTTATGTAAATTTCAAAGAATTCTGACCTAAAGTTGAGAACCAATTAGGCAAGACTATCAAGGCTCTATGATCGGATCATGGAGGTGAGTACCTTGACTAAGAGTTTGAAGACTACTTGGTCGAATATGGGATCGTATCCCAACTCACAACTCCTGGAATACCATAACAAAATGGTGTTACAGAGAGGAGAATAGAACCCTGATGGAAATGGTGAGATCTATGATTAGTTTCTTATAATTACCAAATTCCTTTTGGGGATATGCACTACAAACGACAACCTATATTTTGTAATGTAGTCTCATCCAAGTCTATTACTAAGACTCCCACAGAGTTGTGGAATGGTCTTAAAGCTAGTTTGTGATATTTCTACAACTTGGGGTGTCCAGTACATAGACTTAAGAATAGAACAGATAGTTGGACCCTAAATCTATGGTCTGCTTGTTTGTAGTTTATTCCAAGAAGACTAGAGGTGAATACTTCAATAGTCCCGAGGAGAACAAAGTTTTTGTATCGATAAATGCAATGTTTCTTGAGTATAACTATATGAGTGATCATAAACCTCGAAGCAAGATTATGTTAAATGAGTAAGAGCTTGGTACGACCATTGCTAAATAAACAACAGTTGTTGTTCCACAAACGTTTGAGAGTCGGACAGTTCCTAGTCAGACCACACTAACACCTAAGTGTAGTGGAAGGGTTGTACGACAACCTGATCGTAATTTAGGTATTAGGGAGACACTGTAGGGAAAATGGCACAACGGAAGCATGAAAAATAAAAAATTAGGGTTTCGGTATAAATAAAAAAATTTCCCTTTATAATAACAAGAACCTTAACCCTAGATTAAATGATGTATATAAAAAGTGTCGTACCTTTTTCTCGTGACGATTGAACTATCGCCGAAATGAATGTGTAAGATCTTCCAATCCAATCACGAACGTGAATCACCTAGGAGTGTGGACTCCCTTTCATTAAATTGTATACCTGAGGATAGAAACAAACAAAATCTCTTTCTTTGTTAGTCACAATAATCCTTCAAGAAGAAAACAATGAACGTTAGGTCACTTGTGAATTATCAATCAATTTGATTGAAACTCGCGTGAACCTAGATTCGATGTTGTATACAAAATCTTTTAATCTGAAGGCTACTAGTGCACTATAGAATACAAAACGTTCTTTCTTTCTTTTTGTCTTTGCTGAATTTCTCACACACCGATCTTTTGAGTTGGAAGAATTTATCTAGAGCAAGAACAAAATTCTCTACACTCAAAATTCCCTTTAGCCGAAATTTTCTCTAAGAAAAATACCTTGGCCGAATTCTACTCTTAGAATTTTTGCTTAGCCGAATTTTTCTCTTTTGAAAACAACCTTAGTTTGGCCGAAATTTTCAAGAAGAAATTTCATTAGGTTGGCCGAAATACACAACCTATATTTATAGGTTCACAAATCCTCTCCGGAAGAGGATTTGTATTTTGTTTAGGAGACCTAATCCTCTCCTAAGAAGGATTTACTTGGTGAGTAAGAATCTTATCCTTAGGTGGATTTACTTGGTGACCAAGAATCCTTTTCCAAAAAGAATTCTTTCCTACACCAAGACTCCTAATCCAACTCAAATAGTGTATTTGTAACCATATTAAAGACTTTCTAATTTGACTAGATAAATAATTCCTTTTATTTATCTACTTATCAAATATAGTTTTTAATATTAATTATACAACCAACAATAGTATAATATTAGGAGACCATCTCCTACTAGGAAAAGATTTTGACTTTTAATTAAATAATTAATTAATCAACAAATTAATTGATTTCCATTTAATTAATTTAAAAAATAAAAAATAATATATTTAGGCTTTTATACATTAGCATTGCCACCCATGACAATATATAGGCATATATATTATTTTTCTTATCTTATTAAATCCGTTGGACTTTTATAAAAAGTCCACATGTGAACTAGACCAATTCTTACAAAAAGAAACAAGTCCACATGCCTTAATACAATTCTAGATGGACCCCTAAATTGGTCCGGTAGAATATATCAAGTGATCCATGCAAGCTCGTGTGGACTGGGGATCTTGGTGGGCTATCTAAATTTAAGCTCTAATAGACACAACCCAATCTCAATCAACAGATGATTCACTTAGGTCCGATCTATTAATTTTAGTTCATTCCACTAAAGAACCAAAATTGATCTCTTAAATAAAGATAAAATAAGTTAATATTTCTCACTCATACCCTAGATAATCTTAATGGAGAAAGTGTATCCTCGTGAAGAATATCAGTAATCGCCAAGAGCTCATATGCCGCCTATAGCTCTCCAAGTTACCATTTTTACTCATATGACCACATTTTGAACTTGGATATTTTGACTTGTCCATAAGCCATGTTTCAATTTACACTATTGAAAACTTAACGTTAAGATTTAATATCCAATACCTCAAAATATCCATATAATGGTATTATACTCACATTTAATAAATGGAGCCACGATGTCCATATCTATAAATGAAGTCCTCTATCGATTAACAAATGAATACAACCAAACTGCCGAGGATAGACTATGCTATATTATCGTACTCATTGATAGCTCAAATGATGACACTTGCAACCATAAGTCCATCATTTATCTCAGGATTGAGATAGACTCTCCGATTGTCTTCAAGTGAAAAACTTTTATTCACTGACGATTATGGATAAATTAATTCACTGTGATCCTATTCAATGCACCTAGTGCACTAGATTCTTTTGACAAAAGACACCACACTTTGATGATTTTAGACTCATCAAAACACATTTGATCCCACTCAAATGCTAGCAAAAGAATCTTCAACTTTGTCAAGATAAAGGTGCCCAACCTTTTTCTTAAGTTGTGAATATTATTCAAGACTAACTAAAGAATTGTATCTACCTCATACATATCTAGATGTATGAAAAATTATTCTTTTCTCATAGTCTTTTGACTTTATGATTATTTACTTTTGACAATTATAATAATTAAACTATAAATGCTATAAGATTTGTTAAACTAGAAATCACTTTATTAATATGAAAAGATTGTCCAATATATTATTATACTCTTGCTATCGAGCATAATCCCAACAATCTCCCACTTTCTCTATAGCAAATGTGTCATATCTCTCATTCCCATGTTCTCTGGATGCCCATCAAAACTCTTTTGTGGAAGAGCCTTTGCAAGGGGATTCGCTAGATTATCTGCTGACGCGATCTTGGTAATCGTCAAGTCACCCCTATGCACAATTTCCCTCAAAAGGTGATACTTTCTTTCAATGTGTTTCCCTCTCTTATGACTTCTTGGTTCTCTCTAATTAGCCACTTTTCCCCTATTGTGACAATAGATAGTGATCTGCTTATTCGCATCAGGAACCACTTCCAATTCAATCAAGAGTTGCCGGAGCCAGATAGCCTCTTTAATAGCCTCGTATGCGGCATCGTACTCGGCTTTCATGTTGGAATCAGCAGTACACAATTGCTTGATGCTTCTCCATATGACTGACCCTCCTCCAATAGTGAACATAAATCCTGATGTTGATCTGTTGGAGTCAGAATCTGACCGAAAATTAGAATATGTATACCCAATGAGTATACAAGCATATAATCTCTCGTTCTCCTGAGATATTTGAAAATATGCTTGACTGTCGTCCAGTGATCAGGATCAGGCTTCGATTGAAACCTGCTAACTATGCCCACAACAAAACAAATATCTGGTCTAGTATAAAGCATTGCATGCATGAGACTTCCAACTGTCGATGCATATGGAACCCTACCCATGAATTGCTCTTTATGCTCATTCTTAGGAACTTGTTCCTTAGAAAGTTTGTTTCAATGTCTGAAAGGTAACATACCTTTCTTAGAATCTTGCATGGAAAATCTAGACAAGATTTTATCTATGTAAAAAGCTTAGGATAATGCAATCGTTCTATTCTTTCTATCCGTTATGACTTGGATACCAAGAATATAACTTGCTTCTCCTAAGTCCTTCATATCAAAATGTTTTGCTAACCATTCTTTTACTGATGTCAATACACCTACATCATTTTCGATAAGTAGTATATCATCAACGTAAAGAACTAGGAAAACCAACTTGTCACTTTTAGTCCTCTTTTATACACATGGTTCATCATGGTTTTGAATAAATCCAAAACTTTTCACGGCTTGATCGAACCTTATGTTCTAAGATTTGGATGCTTGCTTCAACCCATATATGGATCTTTGCAACCTGCATACCCTTTCCACTTGACCTTTTTCTATGAATCCTTTTGGTTGCATCATATAGATGTTTTAGTCAAGACTTTCAGTAAGGAAAGCTGTCTTGACATCCATTTGCCAAATCTCTAGGTCTAGAGATGTCGTAATGGATAAGAGTATTCTAATGGATTTAAGCAAGGCCACATGAGAGAAAGTTTCTTTATAATCGATACCTTCCTTATGTGTATAACCTTTAGCTACGAATCTAGCTTTAAAGGTTTCCACCTTTCCTTCCATTTCTCTTTTCTTTTTGTATATCCACTTGCACCAGATGGATTTTATCCCTTTAGGCAAGTCAACAAGAGACCAGACTTTGTTATTTAACATAGATTCCATTTCGGATTGCATTCCTTTTTGACAATGGCGACAATCAACATCTTTCATTGCTTCCTTGTACGTATAGGATCATCGTCATCCGGAAGATTCTATACAAATTCTTCTAGACCGATGTATCTCTCGGGTTGTCTACTAACCCTTCCACTATGACTAGGTATGGTAGATTATTGATCTTATACTGGTACGAAACTTACAATTAGGCTTGGTTGTGAAACCTCTTGTGGAATTATGTCTCCTGAAAACTCATTCAGGACAATTCTCCTTTTAGGCACAAAATTATTCATATAGTCCTCCATAAATTTAGCGTTTGTTGAAACAAATACTTTAAGATCTGAAGGACTATAGAAATAATATCATTTTGTTCCTTTTGGATACCCTATAGATATGCATGTTTCTGAACGGGACTCCATCTTTTCTGTCTTTCCTTTTAACACTTGTGCAGAACATCCAAATATCTTTAAGTGTTGTAAACTAGGCTTTCGCTCGGTCCATAACTCATGGGGTGTTTTAGGAACCGACTTAGATGGTACATCGTTTAAAATTTACATAGCAGTTTGTAAGGCATATCCCCAAAAGAATTAGGAATCATTGAATAACTCAACATAGATACCTAACCATGTCCAAAAGAGTTCTATTTCTCCTTTCTGCCACCCCATTTTTTTGAGGTGTACCTAGTGTAGAAAACTGAGAAATTATCATATTATCAATAAGATATTGCTGAAACTCACCAGATATATATTCTCCACCGAGATCAGACCTCAAGATTTTTATGCGTTTCTCAAGCTGATTTTCTACTTCAGCTTTAAATGCTTTGAACATGTCCAAAGCATTCGACTTATGTCTCATGAGATACACATAGCCAAATATTGAGTGATCATCCGTGAAAGTGATGAAGTACTCATATCCACCTCTAGCTTGAATGCTCATAGGTCCACACACATCAGTGTGTATCGATCCTAAACATTCGATGGCTCTTGTGCCTTTGGTCGTAAACGACCTTTTGATCATTTTACCTTCTAAATAAGATTCACAAGTTGGTAGATAATCAACCTTTAAGTCACTTAGAGGTCCGTCACTAACCAATCTTTTAATCTTATTAAGGTTAATATGACCTAGGCGCAAATGCCATAGGTAGGTTTCATCTTTTGATAATTTTACTCTTTTATGATTAGGTTCCGTTGATTCCATGTCTAACAAGTGAGATATTTCTATGCAAATAGAATAAACCGTTTTCCAATGTACCTTTACAAATAATTTTGTCATTCTTACTAATAATAAAAGCTTTATTAAAAGTAACCGAATAACCAAATTTATTTAAACAAGAAACTGAAATTAAATTCCTCTTGAATTGAGGTACATAATAAACTTCTATTAAATCTAAATGCATATAAGAATCTAAACTATTCTAATATCTCCCACTGAACTAGCATACACCATCACTTCATTGCCTAAACGCAAGTTGAGTTTGTTCTCATTAAGCCTTCTCCTTTCCTTGAACCTCTGTATGGAAAAACAAACATGATTAGTGGCTCTGAAGTCTATGATCCAAGAATTCGTAGAATCCACCAAAAAACATGTTTCAAGATAATTAATATTATCTTCTTCCTTCTTTTCCTGAGACTTTGGGCAATTTATTTTTAAATGCCCATTTTCACCACAAAGGAAACACTTCCCTTTGATATTGGTTAATTTCTTTGTCTCCTTCTTAGCAGGTCCTAGTTGCTTTTTCTTCTATTGTTTCTTGACCTTCTTACGGGTCTTAACAGTAGCAACTTTACCTACGGTATGAATCTCCTAACCCTTGCCTTTCACAAGGATTTTTTCGGTGCTTTGAACATCATGCGTTAGGCATTGCAAGGTGTATTCCTTATTATTCAAGGTGTAGTCCAACTTGAATTGATCAAAGGAATCTGATAGTGAGTTGACAATCATGTCAATTTTTGTCTTACCATCTATCTCAAAACCATTCAGTTTAGCAATGTTGAGATGTGCAATGACTTTCATCATGTGTTCTTTCATAGCCTGTCCAGATTTAATCCTAAGATTCATGAAAGCAATCATTATCTCTCTCTTAGTCGTCATAGACCTCATAGCAAATATCTCCTCTAGAGACATCATTATATCGGCAACAGTCTCCATTCCTTCATGTTGTTGTTGTAACACGTCGTAGATGGTGCCCATAATGTAACATTTAGCCATCTCATCTGAAGACTCCCACTGCTGATACTCATCTCTTTGTTGCTGAGTAAATTCATTAGTAGGAGTAGGTGGTTTAGAAGTGCACAGAACGAACTTATGTTTTTCAGATTGCAACAACTAAATTTTTCTTTTCCATGTGACATAATTATCACCAGTTAAAGTATTGTCTTTTAGGATGTTGATTAGGGATGGGGTCATGATTTCTGAACAATAACAAAAATTATATAAGTAAATAATCGTGATAAAGCACTTTTGAATATTTATCTTGAATTATATATAAAAAAATTCAATCGTAAAATTCAACGGTGATATAACACCTATAAATGTCACGCCTCCTTTGGGAGTTCGTACCATTCACTAGTTGGACTAGGTCACAACTAATTGTTAACATAACAACCAACGTTTTCAATTTTAGTCTGGCAATTTTATTAACAAGAACTCTTGGGAGGATATTAATAAAATCACATTGAGTGTGTTACAAAGTTATCGACCTTCAATATGTTTCCTCGCGAATATCCCTCCTTTAAGAGTAGATATCGTTTGGGCCAATTGTCTAGTGTATCCTTGTAAGGAAGTATCTTGCTAAATTCAATTCATGAATACCCCTTAGGGGGTTATTACACGAAACATAAAGCTCAACTAAACTTGGAGGCCGTAGGTGTTCAAAAACACCTTCTCCCACTCAATTATTTAAGGTGTGTGATCGAATTCCATAGAATGATTTACCAAGTTATCTAGATACCAATTAGATACCTAAGTCATTCAATGCATGTTCATACCAAAAGAGATATATGAGTGGCACTCCTATTCTATATGACATGTTATCAAACAATAACAAACATTGCAATATTTACAAAAATATAAATAGCTACAATTTTGGTCCATCCTAGAAAAACAAGTAAATTACATGTCTTGGAATACAAAAAACTCATTTCTTGGCGAACAAGTTTTCACGCGACCTTCGTCGTTTGGACTCTCTCGGCTGCCTTCAATGGGCATGCGCACCCTTGGCCCCTTCTCATGGGCGTGCGCTTGCCACAACCCTATAAAGGGCTGCCATGCGCAGCCCATGGTTTTTATAGGGTTGCCGTGCGCAGCCCATGCTACAACAATCATAGTTGTGTGCACTTCACACACACGTTTGCTGCTATGGCTCGTATGGTCCCAAACTTGTTCCGGTTGCTTCAAATTCTTCAAAACTTCGAGTCTTCAATACTTGAATGTATTACAGAAGAACTTTAAATAAAAAAAATCCTGCAGTTTTTTTTAATTACAATATAGTGAATTATTTTTAGTACAATAGCAAAATAAATAAAAATTTAGCAACTACCAAAAAGGAAATTATGGCGATGATAGGCCACCCTTCTTGTTACAATCCCAAAACAAAATACATTGAAATTCTAGGACAAAAATTGAGCAATAATAATCCACATATAAAACATGTATATATATATATATCCATACATTCCAATATAAATATATATACGAATACCTAGAGTGTCATCTCTATCGAAAACATGCATATATACAATAAAAAGAAAAAGATTCACGAACATATGCATGTATTAATCAAGGGTACACCAGGCACTGATACCAATTGTAGAGAAAATCGCACAATGGAAGTGTGAAAAATAAAAAATTAGGGTTTCGGTGTAAATAAAAAAAATTCCCTTTATAATAACAAGAACCTTAACCCTAGATTAATTGATGTATATAAAAATTGTCGTACTTTTTTCTCGTGACGATTGAACTAGTGTCGATTTGAATCTGTAAGATCTTCCAACCCAATCATGAACGTGAATCACCTAGAAGTGTGGGCTCCCTTTCTTTAAATTGTATATCTGAGGATGAAAACAAACAAAATCTCTTTCTTTATTAGTCACAATAATCCTCCAAGAAGAAAACAAAGAACGTTAGGTAACTTGTGAATTATCAATCAATTTGATTGAAACTCGCGTGAACCTAGATTCTATGTTGTACACAAAACCTTTTAATATGAAGGCTACTAATGCACTATCGAATACAAAACGTTCTTTCTTTCTTTACTTCTTCGCTGAATTTCTCACACGCAAATCTTTTGAGTGGGAAGAATTTATCTAGAGCAAGAACCAAATTCTCTACACTCAAAATTTCCCTTTGGCCAAAAATTTCTCTAAGAAAAATACCTTGGCCGAATTCTACTCTTAGAATTCGTGCTCGGCCGAATTTTTCTCTTCTGAAAACAACCTTAGCTTGGCCAAAATATAGAACCTATATTTATAGGTTCACAAATCCTCTCCTAAAGAGGATTTACTTGTATTTTGTTTAGGAGACCTAATCCTCTCCACATAAGGATTTACTTGGTGGGTAAGAATCATATCCTTAGGTGGATTTACTTGGTGACTAAGAATACTTTTCCAAAAAGAATTCTTTCCTACACTAAGACTTTTAATCCAACTCAAATAGTGTATTTGTAACCATATTAAAGACTTCCTAATTTGGCTAGATAAAATATTCCTTTTATTTATCTACTTATCAAATATAGTCTTTAATATTAATTATACTACCAACAATAGTATAATATTAAGAGACCATCTCCTATTAGGAAATTTTTTTAACTTTTATTAATTTCCATTTAATTAAATAATAAAATAAAAAATAATATATTTAGGCTTTTATACATTTGCCTTGCCGCCCATGACAATATATAGGCATATATATTATTTTTTTTTATTTTATTAAATCCATTGGACTTTTATAAAAAGTCCACATGTTAACTAGACTCATTCTTACAAAAAGAAACAAGTCCACAAGCCTTAATACAATTCTAGATGGACCCCTAAATTGGTCTGGTAGAATATATCAAGTGATCCATGCAAGTTCGTGTGGATTGGGGATCTTTGAGGGCTATCTAAATTTGAGCTCCAATAGACACAACCCAATCACAATCAACAAATGATTCACTTAGGTCTAATCTATTAATTTGAGAACTAAAATTGAACTCTTAAATAAAGATAGAATAAGTTAATATGGTATTTTTGTTCAATAATTGTGTAATTTTGCTTTATTTGTAATCCATGTCACATTTATGTTTAAACATGCATTTTTAGACTATGAAATTTGATTGGGAAGTTCATTTGAATGACCTATAATTTATCTCCATGACATGTGAACTTGATTATGACATGCTTTAAATGATATGCATGAAATGCTTTTCATTGCTTTAAAGCAAATGTGTGTGAATGCAAATGAGAAGACTAATCAATAAAGATCTTGCATATATGCAATCAATAAGAATTTTATATCAAAATTAGTCTTCTCTCTCTTCTTAATGGTTTGAACAAGACAACAATCAATAAGGATTTCATATCCATTCAACTGATAAGATTCTAGATCCATGTCTTGTTTGGCCATTAAGGATTGATATAGTTGTTTGTGTGTTGAATTTTTATTGAAAAAATTGTATCATGTTTGCTTATGACAAATGGGTACAAATTGGTTTGAATTCTTATGGAAACCCTTTTGATGTTAGCTTTACCAAATACCAATGCTTGAACTTCGATTTTCTATGTCTTGCATGCAAAATAACACCTTCACACATTCTCTTTAAAATTAAAACTCATTGAATTTCTCTCAAATTACTCAAGATTTCTTAACGTTTATGTATATGATTATGCAATCATTTGTTGTGAAAATAGCACTATTTGCTAAAGCAACCCGATAGGGGCAGCTCCTTTGCCTATCTCATGACAAAAAAGGGGAGAAGTCTTGAGAGTCATAGGAGGAGCATTGATTATGCCTTGGGGGAGACATCTTGAGAGAGTGTAACCATTTAGGGGGAATTGCACATGCATTACTTTATATCGCTTTATTGAGTACAATTGCTTTTTATTTTTGTTCACCTCACGTGCACTTGTTCTTGGAAAGTGTTTTTCTTGCTATTATGTGTAGGTATGATGATCTACGAAGAGATTGCAGACCTTAAAGACCTTGAAGACTTAGTTTCTTAGGCTTCTCTTAATTTAACGTAGAATGATTTGTGTTGACCAATAGTTTTATATTTGTTTTGTGGGGATTTTTAGTGAGTGGTTGTTTTGTCATGAAATATCCAAAGGGGGAGATTGTAAGGACCTCTATTTTTTATTGGCTTATTTCATGACAAACCACATTGGGGATTTAATTTGTAAGGGTACACAAGGTGTTCAACATGCATGATTAGGCTACAAAGGCATTCACAAGACCTCAAGCTCAAGAGCACTTCCAAGGTATATCTCTTGTGCTTAACTCTTTGAAGAGATTTAATTGCATACACACACTCACTCTCATCCATGTTTTATTCATCTTGCATTAGTGCTTAAATGCTTACATGTGTGTTTTATTATCATATCTCTTCCTTGCTTGGTTAGTGTGTCTTCTAACCTTGCTTTAGTCCCTTAAATCCCTTTGAAAACAAGGGAGTGTGCAGGTGAGTGCGTGAGTCTCCCACCTGCGCACTGCGCTACCTTTGCATGTAATTTTGCTTGAGGTACGCGGGTTTGTGTGTGGGTCCCTACCCGCGCACTGCACTAGTTTTGCATGGTCGCGCTATTGGAGCTGTAAATTATCACGGTGGTGCGTTTCCAATAGGTCACCGCTGTAGGTGCACTGTGGGTTATCATAGCGGTAAGCAAGTGTATGTGCTGGTTATTACGAAAGAGTTGCCACTCTAGGTATTCATATATATATTTACATTGGAATGTATGGATATATATATATATATTATGTGGTTTGTTATTGCTCATTTTGGTCTTAGAATTTCAATGTATTTTCATTTTGGGATTGTAACAAGAAGGGTGGCTTATCATTGACATAATTTCCTTCTTGGTAGTTGCTAAGTTTATTTTATTTTGTTGTTGTAATAAAAAAACTGAACTATATTGTAATAAATAAAAAACTGCAATATTTTTTTTACATAGAATTCTTTTGTAATACATTCAAGTATCGAAAACTCGAAGGTTTGAAGAATTATGAGCAACCGAAACAAGTTTGGGACCGTACGAGCCAAAGCAACAAACATGCGAGTGAAGAGCACATGACCACGTTTGTTGTGGCATGGGCTGCGCACGGCAGCCCTATGAAGCCATGGGTTGCGCATGTCAGCCCTTTATTGGGTTGTGGCATGTGCATGCCCAAGGGAGGAAGCCAAGGGTGCTCATGCCTATGGGAGGCAGCCGAGGGAGTCCAAACAACGAAGGTCACGGAAGACTTGTTCGCCAAGAAAAGAGTTTTTTGTTCCAAGACATGTAATTTACTTGCTTTTCTAGGATTGACCAAAATTGTAGCTATTTATATTTTTGTAAATATTGCAATGTTTGTCATTGTTTGATAACATGTCATATAGAATAGGAGTGTCACTCATATATCTCTTTTGGTATGAGCACGCATTGAACGGTTTAGGTATCTAATTGGAATCTAGATGACTTGGTAAATCATTTTATGGAATTTGATCACATGCCTTAAATAATTGAGTGGGAGAAGGTGTTTTGGAACACCTACGGCTTCCAAGTTTAGTTGAGCTTTATGTTTCGTGCAATAACCTCCCAAGAGGTATTCATGAATAGAATTTAGCAAGATACTTCCGTACAAGGATAGACTAGACAATTAACCCAAACGATATCTACTCCCAAATGAGTGATATTCGTGAGAGAATATATTAAAGGTCGATAACTTGGTAACATACTCAATGTGATTTTATTAATATCCTCCAAAGAGTTCTTGTTAATAAAATTGCAAGGCTAAAATTGAAAACGATGATTGTTATGTTAACAATTAGGTGGGATCTAGTTCAACTAGTAAATGGTGTGAACTCTTAAAGGAGGCGTGAAATTTATGGGTGTTGGATCACCGTTGAATTTTACGATTGAATTATTTTATTTAATTCAAGATAAATATTTGAAAGTGCTTTATCATGATTATTTACTTATATAATTTTTGTTAATATAAAGAAATTATGACCACATCCCTCATCAACATCCTAAAAGATAATACTTTAACTGATGATAATTATGTCACATGGAAAAGGAATATTGGATTGTTGTTGCAAGTTGAAAAGTATAAGTTCATTCTGGATACTCCTAAACCACCTACTCCTACTAATGAATTTATTCAGGAGCAAAGAGATAAGTATCAACAGTGGGAGTCTTCACATGAGATGGCTAAATGTTATATTATAGCCATCATCTTCGACGTGTTGCAACAACAACATGAAGGAATGGAGACTGTTGCCGATATAATAATGTCTCTAGAGGAGATGTTTGCTATGAGGTCTAAGACGACTAAGAGAGAGGCAGTGACTGTTTTCATGATTTTTAGGATGAAACCTAGACAGGCTGTGAAAGATCACATGATGAAAGTCATAGCACATCTCAACATTGCTGAACTGAATGGTGCTGAGATAGATGGTGAGACAAAAATTGACTTGATTGTCAACTCACTATCGGATTCCTTTAATCAGTTCAAGTTGGACTACACCTTGAACAATAAGGAATACACCTTGCGAGGCCTGATGCAAGATGTTCAAAGCACCAAGATACTCCTTGTGAAAGGCAAGAGTCAAGAGATTCATATGCTTGGTAAGTTGGTACTGTTAAAGACCCGTAAAAAGGTTAAAAGACAACAGAAGAAAAAGCAACTTGGGCCTTCTTAGAAGGAGACCAAGAAAGTAACCAAGATCAAAGGGAAGTGTTTCCTTTGTGGTGAAAAGGATTAAAAGAATAGACTAAATAAAATGAATTCAACTTGCATTTAGGCAATGGAGCGTTGGTGTCTACTAGTGTAGTGGGAGATATTAGAATTAGTTTAGATTCTTATAGGCATTTAGATTTAATAGATGTTTATTATGTATCTCAATTAAAGAGGAATTTAATTTCAGTTTCTTGTTTAAATAAATATGGTTATTCGGTTAATTTTATTAAAGCTTTTATTATTAGTAAGAATGACAAAATTATTTGTAAAGGTATATTGGAAAAATTCTATTTGCATGGAAATATCTCTCACTTGCTAGACACGGAATCAACGGAACCTAATCATAAAAGAGTAAAATTATCAAAAGATGAAACCTATCTATGGCATTGCGCCTAGGTCATATTAATCTTAATAGGATTAAAAGATTGGTAAGTGACAGACCTCTAAGTGACTTAAAGGTCGCTGACCTACCAACTTGTGAATCTTGTTTGGAAGGTAAAATGACCTAAAGATCGTTTACGACCAAAGGCACAAGAGCCATCGAATGTTTAGGATTGATACACACTAATGTGTGGACCTATGAGTATTCAAGCCAGAGGTGGATATGAGTACTTCATCACTTTCACAGATGATCACTCAAGATTTGGCTATGAGTATCTCATGAGAT
Organism: Dipteronia dyeriana; assembly: GCA_032871835.1. Taxonomy (NCBI): domain Eukaryota; kingdom Viridiplantae; phylum Streptophyta; class Magnoliopsida; order Sapindales; family Sapindaceae; genus Dipteronia; species Dipteronia dyeriana. The sequence continues at coordinate 49,456,059 of CM065300.1, read as the reverse complement.
ATAAGTCGGATTCTTTTGACTTGTTCAAAGCATTTAAAGCTGAAGTTGAAAATAAGCTTGAGAAACGCATAAAAATCTTGAGGTCTGATCGTGGTGGAGAATATCTGTCTGGTGAGTTTCAGCAATATCTTATTGATAATAGGATAATTTCTCAGTTTTCTGCACCAGGAACACCTCAACGAAATGGGGTGACAGAAAAGAGAAATAGAACTCTTTTGGACATGGTTAGGTCTATGTTGAGTTATTCAACACTTCCTAATTCTTTTTGGGGATATGCTTTACAAACTGTTATGTACATTCTAAATGATGTACCAATTAAGTAGGTTCCAAAAACGCCGTATGAGTAATGGACCGAGCAAAAGCCTAGTTTACAACACTTAAGGATATTTGGAAATCATGCGCATGTGTTAAAAGGAAAGGCAGAAAAGATGGAATCCCGTTCAGAAACATGCATATTTGTAGGGTATACAAAAGGAACAAAAGGATATTATTTTTATAGTCATTCAGATCTTAAAGTATTTGTTTCGACAAATGCTAAATTTCTAGAAGATAACTATATGAATAAGTTTGTGCCTAAAAGTAGAATTGTCCTGAATGAGTTTTCAGGAGACACAATTCCACAAGTGGTTTCACAACCAAGCCCAATTGTAAGTTCCGTACCAACACAAGATCAACAATCTACCATACATCGTCGTAGTGGGAGGGTTAGTAAACAACCCAACATATACATCAGTCTAGGAGAATCTATAGAGAATCTCTCGGACGACGATGATCCCTATACATATAAGGAAGCAATGGAAGATGTTGATTGTCGTCATTGGCAAAAGGCAATGCAATCCGAAATTGAATCTATGTTTGTAGACTTGCCTAAAGGGATAAAACCCATCAGGTGCAAGTGGGTATACAAGAGTAAAAGAGGAATGGATGGAAAGGTGAAAACCATTAAAGCTAGATTGGTAGCTAAAGGTTATACACAGAAGAATGGTATCGATAATGAAGAAACCTTCTCTTCTGTAGCCATGTTTAAATCCATTAGGATACTCTTATCCATTGCGGCATCTCTAGACCTAGAGATTTGGCAAATGGACGTCAAGACAGCTTTCCTTAATGGCAGTCTTGACGAAAGCATCTATATGTTGCAACCAGAAGGATTCATTGAAAAAGGACAGGAGGAAAAGGTATGCAGGTTACAAAGATCCATATATGGATTGAAGCAAGCATCCAGATCCTGGAACATAAGGTTCGATCAAGCCGTGAAAAGTTTTAGATTTATTCAAAACCTTGATGAACCATATGTATACAAAAGGATTCAAGGTGACAAGTTAGTTTTCCTAGTTCTTTACGTTGATGATATACTACTCAACAAGAACGATCTAGGTGTATTGAACTCAGTAACAGAATGGTTAGCAAAACAATTAGATATGATGGACTTAGGAAAAGCAAGTTATATTCTTGGTATCCAAGTCATAAGGGATAGAAAGAATAGAGTAATTGCATTATCCCAAGCTTCATACATAGAAAAAATCTTGTCTACGTTTTCCATGCAAGATTCCAACAAGTTCCTAAGAATGAGCATGAAGAGCAATTCCTGAGTAAGGTTCCATATGCATTGGTAGTTGGAAATCTCATGTATTCAATGCTCTCTACTATACTAGATATTTGTTTTGATGTGAGCATAGTTAGCAGATTTCAATCGAAACCTGGTCTTGATCATAGGACGACAGTCAAGCATATTTTTAAGTATCTCAGGAAAACGAGAGATTATATGATTGTATACTCCAAAGGGGATTTAAATCCCGTCGGGTATACAGATTCTGATTTTCAGACAGATTCTAACTCCAAGAGATCAACATCAAGATCTGTGTTTACTATTGGGGGAGGGGCGGTCATACGGAGGAGTATCAAGCAATCTTGTATTGTTGATTTCACCATGGAATCCGAGTATGTTGCTGCATGCGAGGCTGCTAAAGAGGATGTCTGGCTCTGCCAATTCTTGATTGACTTGGAAGTGGTTCCTGATGCGAATAAGTAGTGGAGCAATGGCTGATTCGAGAGAACCAAGAAGTCATAAGAGAGGGAAAAACATTGAAAGAAAGCATCACCTTCTGAGGGAAATTGTACATAGGGTTGACGTGACGATTACCAAGATCGCGTCAGCAGATAATCTAGCGGATCCCTTTATAAAGGCTCTTCCACAAAAGAGTTTTGATGGGCATCTAGAGAATATGGGGATGAGTGATATGACACATTTGCTATAAAGTAAATGGGAGATTGTTGGGATTATGCTCGATAGCACAAGTATAATAATGTATTTGACAATCTTTTCATATTAATAAAGTGATTTCTAGTTTAACAAATCTTATAGCATTTATAGTTTAATTATTATAATTGTCAAAAGTAAATAATCATATGGTTAAAAGACTATGACAAAAGAAGAATTGTTCACACACCTAGATATGTATGAGATAGACACAACTCTTTAGTTAGTCTTGAATAATATTCAACACTTAAGATAAAGGTTAGGCGTCTTTATCTTATCAAAGTTGTAGATTCTTTTACTAGCATTTGAGTGGGATTAAATGTTTTATAATGAGTCTAAAATCATCAAAGTGTGGTGTCTTTGGGCAAAAGAATCTAGTGCAATAGGTGCAATGAATAGGATCACAGTGAATTACTTTATCCAAAACCGTCAGTGGATAAAAGTTTTCACTTGAGGACAATCAGAGAGTCTATCTCAATATTGAGATAAATGGTAGACTTATGGTTGCAAGTGCTATCATTTGAGCTATCAATGAGTACGATTATATAGCATAGACTATCCTCGATAGTTTGATGGCATTCATTTGTTAATGGATATAGGACTTCATTTATAGATATGGACATCGTGGCTCCATTTATTAAATGTGAGTAGAATACCATCATATGGATATTTTGAGGTATTAGATAATAAATCTTAACAGTAAGTTTTCAATAGTGTCTATTGAAACATGGCTTCTGGACAAGTCAAAATATTCAAGTTCAAAATATGGTCATATGAGTAAATATATTAACTTGGAGTGCTATAGGCGGTCTATGAGCTCTTGGCGTTTACTTGTATTCTTCACGATGATACACTTTCTCCATTAAGATTGTCTAAGGTATGAATGAGAAATGTTAACTTATTATATCTTTATTTAAGAGTTCAACTTTAGTTCTTTAGTGTAATGAACTTAAATTAATAGATCAGACCTAAGTGAATCATATGTTGATTGTGATTAGGTTATGTCTATTGAATCTTAAATTTAGATAGCCCATCAAAATCCCTAATCCACACGAACTTGCATGAATCACCTAATATATTCTACCGGACCAATTTAGCGGTCCATCTTGAATTGTATTAAGGCTTGTGGACTTGTTTCTTTTTGTAAGAATGGGTCTAGTTCACATGTGGACTTTTTATTAAGGTCCAATGGTTTTACTAAAATAAGAAAAATAATATATTGGCCCATGTATATGTGATGGGCAGCAAGGCTAAAATATAAAAGCCTAAATATAATATTTTTTATTTTATTATTTAATTAAATGGAAATTAATTAATTTATTGATTAATTAATTTTTTAATTAAAAGTTAAAATCTTTTTCCTAATAGGAGAACGTCTCCTAATATTAAACTATTGTTTGTAGTATAATTAATATTAAAGACTATATTTGATAAGTAGATAAATAAAAGGAATTATTTATCTAGTCAAATTAGAAAGTATTTAATATGATCACAAATACACCAATGAGTTGGATTAAGAGTCTTGGTGTAGGAAAGAATTCTTTTTGGAATATGATTCTTGGTCACTAAGTAAATCCACTTAAAGAGGATTTGTGAACCTATAAATATAGGTTGTAAATTTCGACCAAGCTTTAGATTGTGGTGTGAGAAGTTATGTTTTTTATTATTACTATTGTTATAAAAAAACCTTCGTCCAACTCATTATGTGAAGAATTCGGCCAAGCATAGAGAAAAGAGGGAACGTTTTTATTTTCGATAGTACACTAGTATCCTTTGCATCAAAAGGGTCAACATCTAATCAAGGTTCACGCGATTTTCAATCAAATTGATTGATAATTCACAAGTGACTGGACAATCTTGGTTTTTCTCTTGGAGGATTAATGTTACTAACAAAGAAAAAGATTTTGTTTGTTTCCATCCTCAGGTATACAATTTCAAGAAAGGGAGTCCACACTCCTAGGTGATTCACGTTCGTGATTGGATTGAAAGATCTTGGGGGATTCAATTCGACGCTAGTTCAATCGTCACAAAAAAAAACGATACTTTTTATGTACATCAATTAATCTAGGATTAAGGTTCTTGTTATTAAAGGGGAAAAAAATATTTATATCAAACCCTAATTTTTAATTTTCACGCTTCCGTTACGCGATTTTCCCTACATTTATATCATAATATATATAGTATTAATATATATAATCATAATATTATATATGTATATATTATAGAATATTAATATACTAATTATGTAAATATTATAATATATAATATTTTATATAATATTTATATATAAAAATATATATTATTATATATCAGTGGTTTTGCAGTCAGTGCGCACTGATATAAGTTATATCAGTGCGTTGCATGTGGACCATTGATTATAGAGAAGTTTTGACAAGTGCATACACTTGGAGTCTAACTATGTAAATGTAATGGTCCACATCCAACACACTGACGAATTTATATCAATACGTACTAACTTGAAAATTTCTATATTATATATATATTATATATTATATATTATAATATATATAAACTATATTATAATATTATATATATATGATATATTAGTATTATATGATATTTAATATATATATAATAATTATAATATATGTATATATATATATATATTATTGTATAAATTCTTTTAGTTCTAGTTGAAATAAATTATTCTGAAATATATATATATATATATATATATATATATATATATATATATATATATGAGGGGCACTTCGGTCATTTTAAAAATCTTATTCTGTCTTGTCCTAACCATATTAAATGCATAACAGTATAAATAATAGTTAAAAAATATATTTTTATATATAAAAAAGGTGTAAAACAAAATGAAAAACAAAACAAAAACAAAAAACAAATAATTTGTGTTTTTCAATTCTTTAACTTTTAACGTTGTTTTTTTTTAAAAAAAAAAATGTAAAATAGTTAACGAACGCGTTTTCGAAATCGTTTTTGAAAAACAAAAACGAAATCGGACAGAAATTAAACTGCAGAACGGGGCCTACTTTTCTCATGTATTTAAAATAGCTAAAAAAAAGCTTATGGGTTACAACAAAAGTGTTGGCCTCAAGATTTTAATACTTTATTTTGATAATAACAAATATCGATGAAATTCTAACGAGACTTGATTCGATTATGATTTAATAAAATTTCAACTATTGTTTTAAGGAAAACAAAGGTAAGATATTATGGCTTATGTATCTAAAAGCATCTCCATTAGTCTTCTTTGGAGACCCCTTTAAAAAGGGTGTATGTTATTGTAAAGGGTTATTAAGAGAGAGTGTGTTCTAACAATAATCCCTTAAGAGACTCCCTTAATATTTTTTTTATTATTATCTGATGTTTTACTTTGTAATTATTATTATTGTAAAACAACACTTATTGGATAATAAAAAAGTGGTTGGGATTTAAAGTTAGATATTTGGTGCTTTTTAAAGAAATAAATTAAATTAAATTAAATTAAATATTTGGATTCAACATAAGGGAGGCTGAAGTCACCCGTTAATTAATGACGTGAGCTCCACCAAAACACATTTAAGGGAGCCCTTAAAGGTCCTATTGGAGCTGTAAAAATACAATTTCTCTCTCATTTAAGCTAAGGGAGATCTCCAATGGAAACCGTTGGAGATGCTCCAAACCTTTGAAGACCTCACACTATATGGAGAGGAAAAAATGAAAATGGTGAGAAATGACACTTTTTTTTTTGGTGAGTTACAGTGATGTCACCAGTTTAATAAATTATGTTTAAAAAACACCTATTATGGTGAACTACCGAAATTGCCCTTAAATAATCGATTTTTTATTCATTAAAAGCCTCTCTCCAAAAAAGTTGTCTGAAAATCAATCAATTACTCCGGGTATCTCTTCCAAAAACGAGCTCGATTCCAGATATTGCACAAGAAGGTAAAAAACTATTTCTGATCTTCATTTTCATTTTTTCATACATTTTTGTGTGGTTTAACAATGTATGAACATTTATGAACATGTTGTCTCCATTTTTTTTATGTCTACGAGTAGTAAACTTTTTAAAAATAATGTATAGACATGTATGTTTTTTTTTGTATTTATATTTGACTGAGTTGATTTGAAGTGGTGCAAACAAGTTTAAAATCTTGGGCATAAAAGCTCGAAAGCATTTTAAAAAAGCTCAAACATTAGTAAAAAAGCTCGATCATATACAAAAAAACTCGATCCCTAAAATAAAAAACTCGAGTCATGTTAAAAAAAACTCGATCATGTACAAAAAGAGCTCGGTCCCAAACAAAAAAAGATCGATCAAGTTCAAAAAAGCTCAATCATGTATTAAAAAAGGCTCGATCATGTATAAAAAAAGCTCGATCAATAACAAAAAAAAATTGATCGCTTACACTTTTGATTTTTGTTTAATCCTTTATAATTGTAAATTTAATATTAAATATTTCTTTTTCAATAATAATTTTTTATGATGATTTTGACAGAACAATGGATAGGGTGAGAATAGTTATATCTTACAACGGCCGATGGGAGCAATTACTCGATGGAAATCAGAGGTATTTAGGTTCCGATAACCAAGGATTGTATGTGTCAAAGAAGTTGACTTACGACGAATTGGTGTCGATCGTGCAAACCACTGTGAAGTTTGATGAGAACAAATACAGTGTTGATCTACAGTGTATATCAATTATTCTTAGGACTACATGTCGTACATTTATAAGAAACAATGATGATGTTCAGTAGATGCTAGAGGAAGATAAGGTGATCCCTCAAGTATGTATTAGTCTAATCGAGAGGCCGGTAGGAGGTGTCATTGGTGAAGATATCCCTCATCTTGATAACACCCAACAATTTCAATCGTCAGGCGGAAGCAACCAGTTGTTCACAGAAAGAAGTGGGATTGATGGCCGAGAAAAAATATGTGATGTCATATCAGAAGTAGCCGACCATGCTGATATACTGGGACCTCAATTCGACGATGTCTTTGGTTGTCAAATTGAGATGAATGGTAGGCAGTACAACCACCAATACAATGAGATCTACAAGGACATCAACAATGAGCATAATACAACACCGAATGTTGGGTCGATTCATGAGGTGGATAATGAGGGCAATTATAATCCGGTAGATTATGTAGAGAACAATGAGGATGATGAAGAACCTGTCCAAACGAAAAGACGTGTAAGACGTGTACAGAGATTTAGTTCCAATGCAATAGATATAACTGGGACATCTGATGTTCGGGCTAATGTAACTCCAGATGATTCTAATAATGCCACAGCATAGGTTATTCCAGGAGCAGAATCATACTCGTTTGGTATGGGTGGAAGCAGAAACTTGGTTGAAGATAAACCTACAAGCATGATATATAAATGATAATTTTTTCCAACGAAAAAGGATTTGAAGAGACTAGTAGGCCATTTTGCAATGCGGTAGAACTTCGAGTGGAAGGTGAAAAGGTCCAATAAGACAACATTACATCTATTTTATTTGATGGAAAATTGTACGTGGAAGTTAAAAGCGATGAGGAGAGATGAAGGGACATACTTTTAAGTAAGAAGTTTTGTCAACGAACACTTGTCCGTTAGAGGAAATTCACCGCCAACACCGACAAGCTAGTGCATTCATAATTGGAGAAGTGATTACACCTAGACTTCAACAACAAGATGGTCGACTAATGCGTCCGTAGGACATAATCACCGACATGAAATCAATGTATGAAATCCAAATCATGTACAGTAAGGCACACGCCACCCTCGATTATGTGTTGTCACTGACCTATGAAACGCATAAGGAAACCTTCCTACTGCTTCCATCATTTAGTTACGTTTTGGAACAAAAAAATCCCGGTACAATCACTAACTTACAGTGCGACGAAGATGGTAAATTTCTATATTTTTCATGTCGATTGGTGCCTCACTTAGAGGATTCCTGACGTGTATGAGTACAGTAATTGCCGTTGATGGTACCCCATTTGAAGGGATGATTCGGGGATACAATGTTTGTTGCAACAGCATAAGATGGGAATGAACAGGTGTATCCAATTGCTTTTAGGTACGGTGACTCAAAAAACAACCTTTCATGGGAATGGTTTTTGGATTGCTTGAAGGGTGCCTTAGGTCATATTGATGAGCTAGTTTTCATTTCCGATAGACATGCAAGCATTGAAGCAGGGAATTCTGAGGTGTTCCCTTATGCCACCCATACCATATTTTGCTGGCACTTTGCTGAAAATATTAAGAAGCGATTTTATAGGAAGGATGTTACCGTAATAATGGACAAAGCAGCCCACCCGTACACCGAGTTTGAATATAACCGGCATATGGAAGAGTTAAGAAACTTACACTAGAATGCATATGATTATGTAATTGATGTCGGTCCACACAAGTGGTCCCGTGTACACTGCCGCGAAAGAAGGTACAGGATGATGACAACAAATGTTGTAGAATGCATAAACTCATACCTAAAATTTGCACGACAACTGCCTATGTTGACTCTAGCTGAGTTCATTAGGAATATGCTATAATGGTGGTTTCACGATCGCTATAGAGCTGCACAATCCATGCATCATCAGTTGATCGATACAGCACATCTTGTGATCTTAAAACGTGTAGAGAAGTGTGGTTTTATGACCGTAAATCCAGTAGACTAGAATATTTTCTCTGTCAAGCGGTCTGGAAAATAGTGGACTGTTGATTTAGCCCCGAAAACCTGTACTTGGAAAAAATTCGAAATGGATCATTTTCCATGTTCTCACGCACTTACGGCCGCATGGTACATTAATTTCAAGTTTTACTGTGAGGTGATTATTACTGAAACGTGAAGCTCATCATTTTCAATGTTTTTTGCAGGGAGCGAAACTTGGATTTGACAACTTTGTGCGCGGACTACTACAAGAGACAGACACTTATTGATGCGTACTCGGTTCCTATTATACCGGTTGGACATCCTTCCACTTGGGTTATGCCATTTGACATTGCTCAGACTGTGATTTTGAATCCAATCTCCAGGAGTCAAGCAGGACGCCCAATGGTGGGTTGCCATGTCTCGTCTTCGGAGAGGACAACTACACGATCGTGTAGAAGATGTGGACAATCAGGGCATAATTCCAGGAGATGTTCTAACCCACCTTTGATTAATGAAGGTCCAAGCAGAGGTGTTCCCGATGAATACCGCCGTAAGTGTAACATCTGTCATTCAATTGGATACAACAAACATACGTGCCATAACATGGACTCTAATAGGGAATGAATGACAAAGTTTTGATCACATTGTAAACATTTGGAATCGTATCAGATCGTAATAATTTGGAATTGCAATAATGTTCGTTAACTTATCGTATGACATTGTCAAGGTTTGGTATATGTTTCGTACATCTGAGGGCAAACACTGGAAACAAAAACATTAAAAGAAATTGAAATAATATTAATGAATTACAATATCTTTGTACATAAAAAATGGTAGGAAATATTTAAAATATACAACATTAAATATACAACCAATCACTAGGCGGGCCTGGAGTTACAAAAAATCTCCACAACCATTTTCTCCTGAATGATCCTCATATCGTCCTCTGACCAATCAAAAAGGCTTTGACCCGCCAGTAAGTACTCGATAAGTCTCAAAGTATGGGGATCACAGTTACCTCTGTAATTAGACACAGTAAAACACATTACAAATCGTTTTTAAATAATATATAAGCACGTGAGCGAAATAGAATGTCTTATGATTTTTTTTTTGGGACTGTAGAACTGGAGACCACGCTGACCGAGAAGGGCTCATCTTCCCTTGGGAACGGCTGACGACCACCTCATCGTTCAGTGTGGAACCCCGCGTCATTCAACAAGGACGGCAAAAACTACCGTAACGACAGGACTTGATGCTTCCTAATATAATGAGGAACTTCCTGTCTCCATGGGTGAAATATATCTAGCTTCCTAAGAATAAGGTCAACCCTGGGTGGTGGAGGGGACCGCAGACCTTGGGTCGACATGCTAGGTAGGGAAGGGGACCACTCAGTCTGGGTCGACTTGCTGCGTGAGGGAGGGGACCATTGAGCCTGGGTGGGGGAGAGGACTGATGCGGCTGAATCGATGTGTTGGGTAGTGAAGAGGATCGCTAGGGCAGGGTGGACCCAAATAGGACAGTTGTACGTGTAGCAGGCCTACAATCGTTGGTACATGACTGAGGTTGACTCTCCGGACCTACCCCCTGCCACGGTAGACGGGTCCTCGTTACATCCACATGTCCTGTCTGTCCTCTACGTATACCCACCAGTCCTGTCTCCGGGACTAAAGTCTGGATCATGAGGTGGGGGGTCATTCCTGTGTGTACACACAGTCGACCCTTGAAGCCCCCAAATTATATCCAGTAACACTCGGTGTTGTTGCTGACGATCCTCATCACTCTTCTGGATCATATCCACCAACTCCAAGTGTTGACGCTCTCGATCCTCCTCACTCTTCTAGATGGATTCACGCACATCGATCAACAGATCTGCCCATGGGGCCTGAAATCATGTCTACATTGTTAGTGCAAAACTATCAACATCACGTGTTAACAAAAAAAATAAACTTTATTTTCAACTAACCTCTCTATCACGTCCAACGCCCCTACCGGAATCCCCTATAGATGTACCATGTCCGGGGGTGGTAAACCGAACCCACCCGTCTATGCCTATGCCTATGCCTATGCCTATGCCTTTCTCGTTGAGGGTATCTCTGATATCCCATACTGTCACTAGGCCTTAAACCCCCATCATCGGGCTCAGATCCCTTATTGTCACTAGTCCTGTCTGTCAAACCCCCATCCTCTGTCCCCCTATTCCCGCCAAAGGTAGTATGATCAGGGATCAGAGGCAGAATATAAAGCCTTTCCTCCTCTAAAAATAGGCTCCCCCTCCCCCCCCCCCCCCCCTCCCTCATTTAGCCCCGTATAGTACAGTGCATGTCTCTCAACTGGTGTGGGCGTTAGTTCCTTCCTTGCAAACATCTGAAATATTAGTTAGAACAATGTAATTGTACACATACTAACTAATATAAACATTAACAAATTAAATACATACCCTGGCTTTGAAAATCTTGGTCAGCTTCTTCCCTCTCGGTTGTTTGGTCAACTCCCACTTCAAAATACGGGGAGATAGATCTGTAACCCTCCGGGCACCGAACTCTTGGCCCAAATCAGGGATCACCTCGAAAGCAAATATCTGCATCAACGATAAGTACGATAAGTATCCATAACATTGAGGACAACACCAATAAAGTACAACTTGTAATTCGAAGTTCTTACCAATAGGGCGTGAGATAGACCGTATATGTTGTAGGTCACCACTGTATGTATGTCAGTGCCTTTTTCCTGCTCGCGTCAGTCGAACTCATCTCGTCGTCCATCAAGCGCATTCTTGAATGAGTAAATAGAATGCTTGTACACGTTGGCACCCCACGGGAACACGTCGAACTTATCAAGATGCTCAACCAGCCGAAACTGCCAAACTAGAATCTTAAATCTCTCATCCACCCCCATCAGTATCCAGTTCAGCATGTATATGAGGCAGAGCTTCACAGCATCGTACGCCTATCCAAACTCTGGACGGTGATAACACCCCTTATCTCTTCCAACGAGACCTCATCGGAAAGTACCGCTGATGCATGTCATTCTCCACTGCTGCATACTTGGTCGTATCCGGTACAACTCTAAACCATAATCAGGTGATCAGGAAAAATTCCACCTTCGAAAACCTCACTAATTGGTTCCTTAACATAAACTGCATCTCAACTGTTGGGCCGTTATGATGCAGCTCCCTCAAAAGCAACCGATGGATAACACCACCCGAAAACTTCATCTCCCAATGTATCGTCAGGAAATGCCCGAAACATGATGCCATGAACCAACGCCGATCTTCATCTGCAAATTCTGTAGAGACCCGGTTCAACACGGCGTCTATATGAGAAAGGGCGTCAAAATGGTCGTGTTGAGTCAATTTGCCCTCGTACCAGTCTCCTTATGGAGTTTTAAGGAAATCTCTCAACCTATTTCTCATCTACAATGTAACAGAAATACAACATCATTAAACAGAAAAGATCTCGGAACCAAAATTATAAGTCTCGATCTAATGTAAAAACAGATCGGTCCTAAAAAAAATATGCTAGATCCTAGGACAAATAAGCTCGACCCTTTAAAAAAAAAACTCGATCCTATGACAAAATTGCTCGATCCCATAACAAAAAAGCTCGGTCCAATTATAAAAAAACTCTGTCCTATAAAAAATAAGCTCGATCCAAGGATAAAAAAACTCGACCCCTTAAAAAAAAGCTCGATCTCATAACAAATAAACTCGATCCTATATAAAAAAAGCTCAATCCCATGATGAAAAAGCTCGATCCAATGTAAAAAAAAACTCAAGCCTATGGAAAAAAGCTCGATCCCTTTGAAAAATACTCGATCCTATTCAAAAAGCTCAAAGTTCGACTTACCAAAACCTAATTTTCACGAAATAAAACTCGACTCATCTACGAAAAAGCTCGACCCTTTTAGAAAAAAAACTCGATCCTATAAAAAAAATGCCTGATCCCATAACAAAAAAGATCGATCTTATGTAAAAAAAGATCGATCTTATTTTAAAAAAGCTTGATCTGATTTAAAAAAAGCTCGATCTCATGGTGAAAAAGCTCGATCCACTGTAAAAAAAGCTCTAGCTTATTGAAAAAAACTCGATTCATTTTCAAAATGTTCGATCCCTTTCAAAAAAGCTAGATCACATTAAAAAAAAAAGCTCAATCGCATTAAAAAAAAAACTCAAAACCTTACAAAAAAACCTTGATTTACCAAAACCTAATTTTCACAAAAATAAAAGCTCGATTCAACTACAAAGAAGCTCGATTCTCCTGTAAAAAGTCTGGATAACCCAGAATTCATCTTCCTCTACAGATATTCAACCAAATTACAAACCCCAACCTAAACCACAACCATTCTCAGATATCTATTTTAACCGGTTTCTACAATTTCAATCAACAAAACTCAATTCTAACATGCAATACAATGTTATCAACAACAAAAACGAGGAAAAAAACTAATCTTACCTTTGTCAATCGCAGTTGTTCTTGTGTACTCTCGTTTCGATCACTTCACCGTCGATTAGTTTCCCACCAGTTTGACTGTTGCTTTTCTCTGGCTTAGAAAACGATAAATTTCTTACTGTTTTAATATTTCAAAATATTTTGGTCTGAACACGTTAAATGATGCCTTTTAAATATACATTAATAAAGTGGTGATATTTGCACAACCCTCCCCAATACAAATAGTGTCAATAATTTTTTGAGCCTAAAGGAAAAATGTGAAGCATTAATTGAACATCAAACAGTTATTTTCATGAAGTTTGAATAAAACAAAATTAGATTTATATTATTTTATTATTTTATTATTTGGTAAACTAGCTTATGTTTGTATGTTATTTGAATGGTTTGGCTCAAATAACATTAATTAAACTTTTGGATTCATTAATCTTGTTTATCTTAGAATATTAGGTGTTTATAGACTTCATCTAGATCAGTTGGAACTTAAATTTTTTATTTGAACAGGGAAAATCAATATAGAGTGTGTAATAGTCTATAAGCAGGCTAACACTAAAATTTTGTGAGGATAAAAATTCTAAATTATAATTTCATATGTCTAATAAATTAAGGTCTTATAAGACTTTAGATAAAAAAAACAAACAAACGGCCCATAAGTCGTTGTCTTTTCTTAATTCAAAACAGTTTGCCATTTTTTTATTTTTATTGAATTAGTCCTTATATTTTTCATAAATATGAAATAAGTCCTAAAGTTTTAGAAATTAGTAAATAAGTCCCTCTCACGATTAAACCTAACATCAGACTTTAATTAAATTTATAAAAGCGTTTTAATACCCCTAATTTGTCTTATTTGAATAAAATTGTTAAAACTGAATATAAAAATCTTAATTAAAATATAGGATAAAATAATATTTTTATTATTTAATAATAAAATAATATTAGTATTTAAAAAAAAACAATTTAAAGTTACTATAAATATAAATTTCTATTTATAATAACTAAATCTAAAATATATAAAAAAAATTAATACAAAATATTAAAATAATTAAAAGCATTTGTAAGGACCTCTTTTTTTTATTGGATTAATTCATGACAAACCACTTTAGAATTGTTTTAAATTGGTAGCTTAGGTCTCCGATTGTGACTCATCTAGAACAAGCTTACAAGGTTCCAAAGTGCTTTAAGTGAGGAAGTTCACCGACTTAACTCTTTGAAAAGATTTAGTTGCACACACACACTTCATGAATGTTTTGTTCTCCTTACATTTGTGTTCCTTATTGCTTATATGTGCGCATCATTTACACATTGCACACATACTTACATGCATTTGGATTGACATGCATTTATTCCTTGTTGTTCATGTGTGCATTCCTTCACAATTACACTTACACTACATTTCTAGAATTAATAGTGGTTTTTTATTGTGTGCATGTGTTATTTTTGCGCTTGCATGATGGTGTGCTTATCTTAACGCCTTGAGTGACCATTTTAGAAGGTATCATTCTTCTCTTGGTTTGGTTATTTAGAGTAATGTGTCTAGTTTCAAAAGAGTGGATTTCAATGATTTAAATATTTTTTGAAAACTGACCTTTGAATCGTCTTGTGACAATAACATTTTATACAATACTTCAAAATAAGTTTTAAAAATTTCTGTACAAACTAGACACCCATACCTTCCAACAGTATATTATTCAAAATATTTCATGGCTGTTTAGAATGGTTTTGAAATCTCCAAAGTGACCACCAAAATAGGGCAACTATGTTATTGTCTGCCTCTTATCTTTGATCACTCAAATGATCATAACTCTTTCTATAGTCATTCAAATTGTATTTTGTAAACATTAGTAGAAAATAGACTTATATACCTTTCTTACAGTATATTATACGAAAGGTTTCGATGTCGTTTGGTCATGTTTTAGGTAGTTCGAATCTGGAGCTGTTGTGCAATTGGATTTTTTCGGAGAGCATAGGGACCTCAGGGCGACCTGACTTCCAAGTCACTTTTTTAAACGTATTTTACCATCCAAACCTGAGAGCAAAGCGACCTTGAAGCGACCTTAAAGCAACTTATCATCCAGGTCATTCTAAGGTCACTTTTGACACCCAT
Source organism: Dipteronia dyeriana (assembly GCA_032871835.1). Classification (NCBI taxonomy): domain Eukaryota; kingdom Viridiplantae; phylum Streptophyta; class Magnoliopsida; order Sapindales; family Sapindaceae; genus Dipteronia; species Dipteronia dyeriana. The sequence goes on along the minus strand of CM065300.1, from coordinate 49,440,635 downwards.
AAATCATTTTTTCTTTGCAAAACGACGTAGTTTCATCTTAGGCCTCTATTTTAAACTTCATCTTTTTCCCCAACTCGTTTTTTGGGCTACAAGAATATATTTTTAGTGAGAGAGAATCCCCTTAGAGAGAGAAAGCTTCAACCTTTGTTCATTAACTCTCCAAACCCCACAACTCATCTTCATCTTGCATCACTAGCATCATTCAAAGCACGGGTCTTCATTAACTGGTAAGTAGAACCATCATTCTTGATCATTTATTGTTCTAGCTTATCAAGACATGTCATTTATTGCTTAGGTTAGCAAATCTTCATATTTTTTATATATTAGTTGAAGTTATGACATGTTTGGGGTTTATTTGTGATAGCTAGCATTTAGGTCATATTTGTCATCTAGCTAAGTCTCTATGCATTGCATTTAGATATTGTTGATTAGGACAAATTGATTGCATTTTGTGATTGTATTATTGTCCTTGCCATTTTATGACAACTTAGGTTGATATGGATTTGTTTGATAATTAGGTTGTTAGATTTGCATCTTAACACCTATTAAACATTTAGTGTTTTATCTTGCATTAATTGCATTTAAAATATTTCACATATTCACAAAGGCTATTTGTTGATCTCTTCTTGAGAGTTAAGTTTTGTGACTACAAGGTGTAGTGCACAAACAACTGAAGTCTTGCAACCAAGGTGTGTTGACAAGCATTGATCAAGAATCACTATTAAAGCTCGTTGGGTAGTAGTGGTGGATTAGTAACCTTGAAGTGTGATTATGTGGTCAACTTAGGTTGTAAACATCATTATAATAGTATATTTGAGAATCGTAGTGGCTAAATGGTTAGCCCGTGGTTTTTCCCTTATTGAAATGTTTCCACATAAAAAATCAAGTGTTATTTATATTTTCGTACTTTACATTTGATTTTGTATGTTTGTTTATGGGGTGAATTTTGAATATTGCCTAACCAAGAAAATTGGCAATTAACTTAGGTTATAATACACACCTTTGGGCTATTTTCAGCATTAAATAATAATAATAATAATAATAAACCATATTAGTTTCAAAGGTTACTTTTAAATTTTTGTAAGTAATACACATTACACATATTAAGGCCAATTTAGTATTTCTTTTGAAAAGTTGAGATTATTTTATAATTTTAACATAAAATAATTTTTGGTAAAACTTCCAAAAGTGATTAATTGATAATCCGACAAGTTTTAACAGTGAATTTTTTAGTAGTAGGTAGGGGGTTACTTTTTAAAAATGATAATGGAATAATCTTTTTCATGATTTAATGAATATTTTAAATTATCATTATTATCATTATGAAATAAAATTAAAATCATTTATATACTTTAATTCATCTCAAAATTAAATATTCTATTTAAATATTGATTTGATTTATAAAATCTTTTAAAAATCTATTATTGTTCTTATGGATTTTTTTTAACTAATTTAAATATTGATTTAATATATATAATTAATGAAAAATGAAATAGTGTCCTAAAATCTTGTATATTTTAGTTATTGTAACTAATCTCAGTACTTTTGTAATAAAATTACCAAACATATGTATACTGCATTTGAGCTATACAGTAGTTGTAAAAATATAATTAACCAAACATCTGTTGATTAACTCCACAGATAATTATTCATTCAGCATAGCTAACAGTGATTATCATAAAAATTACAATAATACCAAACTGGCCCTTAGTTTTATAATGAACTTGAATTAAAAATACAATTTAACCTCAACAGTAGTTAAAGTTGACTAAAATAAATTAATAGGATAAACTAATTTTATTCTTACAAAAATTATGGGGATCAATTTGATTAAAAACTAAAAAGTCACAAACTACTTGGAATTAAAACAAATATGACTTATTTGATAATTTCCCTATTATTCCCTAAATTATCTTATATTTCAAACATGGGTCTCATTAGAAAAAATCACTTCCAAGAGCCTTAGATTGTTGTCGAACACTATCATGAAGTTTTTCCAAAACCTTCCATTCACACATCAAATATTAATTTGTGCATATATAGATACGATTTTCATATTTCCTCTTTAATATGATACTTTTTGTATTTTTTTTAATAAGTATTATAATATTACATAAAGGGTTAAAAAATTTAGTAGCACTTTTTAAAGAGTGAATTTTAAGACAATCACCACCTTAATAACTTAAGTTTTAATAGTAACTAAAGTGTGGATCTGATAAAAATTTCCTTAAAACATAAAAAAAAAAAAATCTAGCGCTTTTTTATAAGGGTTGGCACTAAGTTCGAAATTGAACCAAAAAGAGGGTGTTCGGTTCCGTTCATCAAATGAATTCGGTTCAAACTGTTTTAAAAAGTTGAAAAAAAAAATTGATTCATTGGTTTTCCAAAAACCGGTTTGAACCGATTAAATCGCCTATATAAGTTTAAAAAAAAACATTACATTTTTGACTTCTCATCTCATCATTCTTCATTTCTTCGGCCAACTCTCTCCTTCTCATTTCTCAAACTCAGTGAGACAGTGACTCTCATCCCTTCCACAACTCTTTCGTTTTCTCATCTCTGCCACTCATCTCCACTGCTCATCTCGGATCTGGTCATCTTCTCCACTCATCTCCCCTGACCGCTGTTCATCTCCGATCTGCTCATCTCTGCCACTCCAAAAAGGTTTGCCACTCGACTCACTCTATTCTAGTCTTCTACTATTCTTCTTTTTTTATTTGTTTCACATCTGATAACCATCGATCTGGTCTCTACTCGTCTGATCTGCTCTCCTTTATCTCCAGCCAAAGCTTAAATGAGACAGTCTTCAGCTCAACCATTCTACTCTTCTTTAGCTTGTCTGGTTGCTTCTTTGGTTAGTGGTTATCTTTTTCAGCTCTTCTTCTTTCTTTATTTCTTTAGCCAAAGCTTTTTTGTTAGTGTTTTGGTTCTTTGCTTTCTCTGATGTGTTGTTTGTTACCTAGGCTGTTTATTATTGGGTGAATGTGATTTATGATGGTTTGGTCTTAGTTTTGCCTTTTGAGGGTGTTTTTGGGCTGCTGTTTGTAGTGTTTTTTTTTTTCCGTTTTTTTTTTTGTGGATGACTGGCTAGTCTTTAGGTGTCTTGTGTTTATTTTTGGTTTTTAGGGCCTTTCTGTTCTTTGGCTCATTGCTAGTGTGGTACCCTGTTTTTTTGTAGGTCTGATTTTTGCTTCGTTTCGGTTTTTTGGCCTGGTACCTTTATAAAATCTCTGCTATTTAAAATATATATATATAAACTTATACAATTATACTTACTGTTGAAGAAAAGAATTCAATATCTATAATTCTATAGACCGTAACAAGATGTTTTAAGTTATAACAGTGTTATTTATGCTTATTTAAAAAAAAAATTAGTAGAGTTGAATGTTTATATCATATACGGTATAAATTGGATTGCGGATAGCTTGTTGACTTGTTGATAAACCTGAGCTGTGTGCTGTGGACTATAGATATCGATAATTGATAAATGTGGATTCTATTTATTATATGCTTAATTACATTATTTTATACCAATCAAAATAAAATCAGTTTTCCTTTCTTTTCTATTCTTATTCACATTCTCATTATCATTCCATTCTACTATGGCAACCAAGTATCATCAAAGAGATTAGTGTTGTTTTAATGGAGTTGGTGTAAAGTGTCACCATTATACTCTTGTAAAGAACACCGAGTCTTGAAACCCTTGCATAGTAGAAAAGACTAAGCTGGGAAGAGCTCGGTGGACTGGATGTATAAATAAGTGTTGGTCGAAACACTATAAACAAAATTATTTTATATTTATGTACATTAACTCTTTTAAATTATGCAATACAATTCGATAAGAATTTAGTATTGCATATTGTGGTTGGGATTTTGTTTTGAAACCCAATTCATACCCCGTCTTGGGTTTTTCTTTTGGTCCAATAGTAAGTATAATACTATTAATTAATTAATGACATAATATTGGAGAAATTATATTTGCATGTCAAAACTAGTGATATATAATAGAAATATGTTGATCACTAATAGAATATTCAGCACACACGTTTGTCAAAATATATATATATATTCAGCACACACTATAATTTAAATATTGTATAAAATATGATGAAAACCATAATTTGGAAATCTTAAGCATACATTCTCTCAAATAAGTTTGTAACAAAAGAAACTACAGGCCTTGCCTCTAATATAAAATTTTAGAAACCAAAAAAAAATGTATAATGGAGATTGTGTTGGAAGTAATAAATGTTAAGTAGGATTGTACTTCTGTATATATTAGGATTTATGTTTACTTATCAAAGTAGGATTTCTGAGTACTTATCAGAGTAGGAATTATGTGGTTGTAATTAATTTACCTTTCTATTTTCTCTAGGTCTTTTAGCTTTGCGTAAACACTTCCTGTAATGTTATATATATGTTCATTATCAATGAAAAGGTGTGTGTGAATTCAACACCAAAACCAATCTCTTTCTTATATGGTATCAGAGCAGAATCGATCCTTACTCTAGAAACAATTTTTCTCTTCTCTCCCATTCAGTCCAATGACAATAACCACACCTGCACCTGAAAGCGGCTCCTCTGCACCCACGATCATCAACATCACACCTGCAATCTCCACTGCACTTCGCTTGAATGAATTTCACCTCATTACCATCAATATCTCTGCTCAAGCTCCTCTCAAACTCATTGCCAACAACTATATGTCCTGGAAAATTCAGTTTCAAACTCTTTTCATAGGATATGATCTTCTTGGTTATATCAATGGCTCAAAATCATGTCCACCGGCTACTCTAACTATCAATGATGAAGAATCTCCAAATCTAGCATACAATATCTGGATTCGTCAGGACCAACTCATCCTGAACGCGATCATTGGCTCCTTGTCTCCAACTATTATCTCATTTGTTGCCAGAGCTAAAACGTCAATGGAAGCATGGACCATACTTGCCAACACATACGCCAAGCCATCTCGTGGATGCATTCAACAAATCAAAGCACTTCTCAAGCACTCAAAAAAAGGTACACAAAATATCACCGATTTTCTTCACTTTGTTAAAACCCTTGCAGATGAGCTTGCATTACTTGGTGCTCCGGTGGACGATGAGGATCTCACTGATCGAATCTTAGATGAACTTGATGATGACTATAAGGAACTGGTTCGTGTGGTTCAAGCTCGTGATAATCCCATCACTTTTGATGAGCTCCACGAAAAACTCTTATCGTTTGAGACTTCTCTTCAGAACATTAAAAAGGAGACGACTACCTTCTCTGTCACAGCAAACTCAACCAACAGAACCTACCATAACAACTGGCGTCCACAGTTTTCCACAAACTCCAATTGGCGTCCTCAATCCACCAATAACTCGGGCAGGCGCCCGTCGCCCACCAATGCTGGCCGACCTCCACCTAATTCCAATTTCAGTGGACAGAACAGTGGCAATCAATTCTCCCCACGACTATACCTTGGTCGCTGCTAGATGTGTGGCACTCAAGGTCTCTCAGCTAAGAGGTGCACCTCCTTTCAAATGGTCCCAATTCAGTCTCCTGGATCTGACCAACCAGCACCACACTTCTCCTCCCCAACTCCTTAGCAACCACGAGCTCACTTCGTTGAAACTAACTCCTCCAATAATCCGACATGGCTTCTTGACAGTGGTGCTTCCCACCATGTCACTGCCGACTTGGGTAATCTCTCTCTGTATGCACCGTACAAAGGTTCAGATGATGTCATGATTGGCGATGGCACATATCTTTCCATCACACACACTGGTTCCACATCTCTATACACACATGCAAAAACTTTACTTTAAATGATGTTCTTTGTGTTCCTGACATGAAAAAGAACTTAATCTCTATATCTCAATTTTGTGCCGCTAATAATGTGTCTGTTGAGTTCTTATCTTCTTGTTTTCTTGTGAAGGATCTTTGTACGGGGGCAATTCTTCTGAAGGGCACAACCAAGGATGGCATCTATGAATGGCCGACTGTCAAACCCGAATCTTTCCCAATTCTAGCCCTCTCCAGCATCAAAACAACTTCATCAAATTGGCAACATAGATTAGGTCATCCGGCTTTTCCAATTGTACAGCATATTATTTCTATTTTTAGTTTAGATTTGTCGTCGTCTATGTCAAAAGAGGTTTTCTGTCATGCTTGTCAATGCAATAAAAGTCACAAGCTTTCTTTTTCTGAATCATCTCTTGTTTCCTCTCTACCCCTAGAAATCATATTTTTTGATGTATGGACCTCCCCAGTTATTTCTCATGATGGTTTTAAATACTATGTAATTTTTGTGGATCACTTCACTAAATATATATGGTTTTATCCGCTGAGAAAGAAATATGACGTTCATCAAACTTTTATTCGTTTTAAATCCATTGTAGAAAACTATTTCAAAATCAGAATCACCACTTTTTACTCAGACAATGGAGGGGAATACATGTCACTCAAAAATTATTTTTCTGAAAATGGTATTTCTTATCTCACAACTCCACCACACACGCTTGAGCACAATGGGTACTCGGATAGACGTCACAGACACATCGTAGAGACTGGTCTTACATTACTAACCCATGCCTCTATTCCCCTTGAATTTTGGACCTCTGCCTTCGCCGCATTTGTCTACCTAATCAATAGGATGCCAACCAAAACTCTCTCCCTTGTGTCCCCTTATGAAAAACTTTTTGGTAACACGTCCAACTACTCTAAACTTAGGATTTTTGGTTGTTTGTGTTATCCATGGCTTAAGCCATATTCTTTTCACAAACTTGATCCTCGCTCTAAGTCATGTGTGTTTATTGGGTACTCATTATCCCAAAGTGCCTACTTATGTCTAGATCCCTCCAGCGCCAAAATGTATGCCTCCCGTCACGTTCAGTTCATAGAGTCTATTTTTCCATTCAAAACACTACACACTGAGTTACCCCAACCAACATCCACATCTATCGAGTCCTGGGTTCCTCTACCTCTCACTGTCAGGTCTTCATATCAGCCGGTTCCATCATCGTTCATGCCCCCAGCAGAATCACCACCGCCCGCTGACCTCATTCCTCCTCAACAAGTTGACTTGAGCCAGGTCCCAGCGACACCAGCTTCTGTCACCCCAGAATCTCAACATCCTACAGCTGCTACAGCAGTCAATTCTCTTATTGTTGTTATCCCAGCTGGTACACCCACCACTGCCTCTATAGAGCCAGAATTTGTCCTTTCGGTTATGGTTATCTCACAGCAGTCACCATCTTCAGCCACAGCCCTTCTATCGCCGAACAGGCATCCTATGGTTACAAGAGCCAAGAACAATGTTCACAAGCCGATACAGAGGCTCAACCTTCACACACTCCTGCAGAACTCGGTAGACCATGAACCTACAATAGTTGCACAAGCTTTAAAGGATCCGAATTTACGTAAAGCCATGTCAGAGGAGTGTGATGCATTGATTATGAATGGCACCTGGGAGCTAGTCCAGCAGGATTCAAATATTAATGTTATTGGCTGCAAGTGGATTTTTCGAGTCAAACAAAAATCTGATGGCACAATTGACAGGTTCAAGGCGCGCTTAGTTGTGAAAGGTTTCAACCAACGGCTAGGGGTTGACTATTTTGAAACATTCAGTCCAATAATCAAACCCACAACAGTCAGACTCGTCCTCAGCATTGCCATCAACAGGGTTGGTCTCTCCGTCAGTTGGATATCAACAATGCCTTCTTACAGGGCCGACTTACTGAAGAGGTTTACATGACTCAACCTCCTGGCTTCATTGATTCTGATCACCCAACTCATGTCTATAAACTTCAAAAAGCGATTTACGGTCTCAAGCAAGCACCGAAAGCGTGGTACTATGAGTTGCGCCAATTTCTGATTGCATTTGGGTTCAAGAACTCTCATGCAGACACGTCCCTTTTTGTTCTCAAATCTGATGGTAATATTCTATATCTCCTAATATATGTTGATGACATCATTCTCATAGGTAGTTGTTCAGCTCAGGTTGCGCGATTTGTTGGTATCCTTGCCAACAGATTTTCACTGAAAGATCTTGGTCCTCTTTCTTACTTTCTTGGAGTTGAAGTAATTCCGTATAAGGATAGAATTTTACTGTCACAAAAGCGGTACATTATGGACCTTCTTGCTCTTTATAACATGTCAGATGCCAATCTGGTCCAAACTCCGTTGCCCATTAGCCCTCCGATCAGTCTTCACTCAGGCACGCCTCTAGAGGATCCCTCTCCTTACCTAACGGTGGTTGGTAGTCTTTAGTACCTATCGGTCACTTGCCCTGACATCTCTTATGCAGTCAACAAACTGTCTCAGTTCATGCATCAACCATCAACCGATCACTGGGAGCTAGTCAAACGTGTGCTCAGGTACTTACGGGGCACCTTAGATGAATTTATACTTATCTATCGTGATTCCCCTGTCTCTCTTCATGCATTCTCTGATGATGACTGGGCTGGAAACAAGGATGATTACTCCTCCACTAGTGCCTACATTGTATATCTTGGTCGTAATCCGATCTCTTGGAGTTCGAAGAAGCAGCACACCATTGCACGCTCATCTACAGAGGCAGAATATCTCACAGTTGCATCCACTGCAGCTGAACTCAACTGGGTATGTTTTCTCTTAACGAATCTTGGTCTTACACTGTCCGCGGTTCCGCCGATTTATTGTGATAATGTGGGTGCCACTCAGCTATGTTCCAATCCAATTTTTCACTCTAGAATGAAACATGTTGCAATAGATTTTCATTTCATCCGTGACCAAGTTCAATCCGGTTCCCTACTAGTTGCACATGTGTCGTCCAAGGATCAGCTAGCGGATGCTTTTACAAAGCCACTTCCGCGGTCCGACTTTCAGAATATCAAATGCAAGATTGGCCTCTCTAGTCGTGGCCCATCTTGAGGGGGCATGTTGGAAGTAATAGATGTTAAGTAGGATTGTACTCCTGTATATATTAGGATTTATGTTTATTTATCAAAGTAGCATTTCTGAGTACTTATCAGAGTAGCAATTATGCGGTTGTAATTAATTTACCTTCCTATTTTCTCTAGGTCTTTTAGCTTTACGTAAACACTTCCTGTAATGTTATATATATGTTCATTATCAATGAAAAGGTGCGTGTGAATTTAACACCAAAACCAATCTCTTTCTTATATATTGGAGTGGCAACTCGATAGGATCTGATAACCTCAGTACAGGCCACCAAAGCCAAAAGCAAAAATACCAAACCAAAAACCATTTTCCTTTTAGTCCATTCAAATATTCAGAAAATGGTAACGTAAAGAAAGTATTAAAATTTGTAGAAATCAGGTATTTATAACGACCTTGAACAGTAATATTGAAGAGTGATAATGAAATGGTTTTTTCCTTTTGTTTCTATTTTTCAGATGGACCCTTATCAGCAACTACTAAAAGATTTTGAGTCACAGATATCTTGAACAGATTAGAATAAAATGAATTATAACTAGCAAGTCAAAGAACATATAGAATACAAATTACTTTAATACCAATTGGATCCTTCAACAAAAAAGTGGCTGAGTAGAGTTATACGCTTACGCTTACGCTTAAAGTTGGTGTAGCTTTTCTTCTTGTCTAAATTTTTAAGAATTTTGATTTGGTAACGATGATGATAGTATGATATGACTTGAATCTATAAATTTACATAACTTGTGAATACTGTGATATTTAAATATTTGATAAATTCATCAAATATTTATCACTATAAATTGGTGATTTTGCACTTTTTTTTCATTTTTTTTTTTCATTTTTTTTTTCATTTTTGTACATTATATCTTAATAACAAGTAATCGGCAAACCATTGACCAATAACTAAGTATAAGATGGGTCACTCGACATTCTACAGTCAACGAATCTTTTGGTTGAACACCTAATGTCCTGAAAAACCATATATTAAAGTACATACTGGATACAATGTAGTCTCAAGCATCCAATATTCAAGTATCCAAGAATTTTAAATATTTTAATCCAAATCAATCAAATATATTACATTTTATTATACATATATAAAAAATCAGTTTGCCTGTCGATCGATCAATTAGGTCAATTTTTTCATTTTCTAAATTTCCCAATCTATTAGGAATATCAAAACCGATAAAAATCAGTTAATTCATATTAGAATAATTGATTTAAATGAATTGAAATTGTATCACACAATGTTCTAATTACTAAAATCTAAATAAGATGCTAGTACTGTAGTGATCTTTAGGAGACATAAACTTGCTTTACATTTCTTCTCTCTCTTATTTTTTTTTTGTGCGTCATTTGTACTCGGACCATACCTAAAAATACTTATGTAATGGAATGCATTTATCAGTGGGATCAGAATTGATCCAAAGCGAAATAAATAAAAGAAATATATTACAACTATTGATTATACATGTCAACAAATCTATATAAGTCAAGATAAAGAACAATTCAACAGAAGAACTATATTCCCACAATTTTGAAGATCAATTTAGGAAGATGTTGATCCTCATAACAACAGTCAACTTTCCTTTAATTTGTAGTAATATAACTGATTTGATTGATATGTAATTAGCTTAATTTTCTCCCCAGTTTTAGCAATAGAGTTTGGTACTGGTCGTCAAATATGTAATTTCTTGTTTTAAGTATCATTTCCACCCCCTGACCTTTGTCCTATTATTAAAACGAGGACAGGGTTTGACCATATTAACAATTTTTCCCCATAAAATCAAAGAAACGTTAAAATACCCCTTCTGTCACATTTTTCATCTATAAAATGTATTATATGCCCCCTTTGTTACCTTTACTCCATATAATTACTATTTTACCCTCAATATATTCATTAAATAAAATTATATTAAAAATAGAAAACAAAAAATAAAATAAAAAAATAATTAAAAAAGATGGATCTTCACCGTTCCATCTCAAAGATGGACGGTAGAGATATTTTTTATTTTTTATTTAAATTTAAAAAAATTAAAATAAAAGAATTTTAAAACATTGTGGAGAGATCAATTTAGCTAGATTAAAAATAGATATTAAAATTAAAAATTAAAAATTAAAAATAAAACTATTGAAAGGAAAAATAATTCGGTGGAGAGATCTCTACCAGGTCAATTTGGCTGGATCATCTTATTTTTAATCAAAAAGAAAATTAAATCCCTTCTTTTTCCCTTGTTCACAGACAAATCTGTATCTTCCCCAAATTCCCTTCCATTAAACAAATCTGCATCTTGAGTTTTTTTTTTTTTTTTTTTACTTTGTCATCCTACAAAAAAGAATCTGCACCTTGGGTATTTTCGAACAACATCTAACTAATCTCATTCACCAAATCTCTTAATCATCAAACATCTTAACCTAATCAATTCCAAATATAAAAAATAAAAAACAAAATAATGCTTCTTTGTGCCCAATCTTTGATGACAAGGCAAAACAGTCCAAAGAAAATTGGAATTTGAGGGAGTGAGATTTTGGGACTGCTTGATTAGCGGCAAGGACCGACCGATTAGGGGAAGGATGCAATGGAGAAAAGGCGAGGATGAAAAGAAGAAAGATGAAAATTGGACTTCGGTTGAAACTTGAAAACGATCAGCTCCTCTCTCTGTCTCGATTAGTGATTCAGCTCTCTCTTTCTCTCTCGATCTCATCTTGCATCTTAATCTTCTTTTGCAGCTCTCTCCTCATTCATCTCCAATTTGTTTGTGTTGAAGAAAAAAAAATCGATGGTTTTGGTTGTTGGGTGTTTGGAGGCTGGTGGCTTGATTTATGGGTTTGGATGTTTTGTTTATGGGTTTGGGTGTTGCCATCTTAAGAGGTACGTTCAGTTTTTGCGTTCGGTGGTAGGTTTAGTTTCTTGGTTTAGTGAGAGCCGAGGGTTTTGGTTTCTCCGTTTGGTTTCTGAGTATGAATTGGGGTACTGGCTATGAATGATTTCGCTTTTGGGCTTTGGATTGGAGGTGGTGGTTGTGATTGTGGTTGATTTTGATTTAGGATTTTTGATTGAGGGTGGTTGTGGCTGGATTTAAGAGGTGGATGATGGGTGTTTGGGTGATATGCGCGGTGGTGTGTTGATGTCTTGATGATGATTATGGTGAAGATAGTTAGGTTTTCATTTCCAGGTCTTATTTTGTTTTGGAACTTATTGAGTTCTCAGTTAACTTCAAAGGGTAATATGGTGGTTTGTGGTTTTGATTAACTTATTTGTTTCTCTGACATTTTTTAATAATGGGGATCTGGGTTTGATTGATGGAGTCATGGAAATCTGGGTTTCGGGTTGATGTTGGTGATAAACTGATGTGGTAGTGTCAATTACGCTACTACCCTTTTGATTTAACGGTCAACGCCTCAAATGGACGGAAAATGTTACGGAAGGGGCTTTTTTAATGTTTATTTGATTTTAGCGGGAAAAACGGTCAATATAGCCAAACACTGTCCTCGTCTTAACAATAGGGTAAAGGTCAAGGGGGGAAATGATACTTTCCCTATTCTTTTCCTTTTGAGTTGTATATACGAGAGTTTCTATAAAGAATCAATAAGATGAAATACTTTATTTTCCAGAAAGCTCTTCCTTTATTTTTTACATGGTATCAGATCAAACTGCTCAAGGGAAAACTTGTGTTTGATTTCATAAGCTAACATGACAGATTCTTCTTTGTTAAACAATACCGAAGGCAATGTTCTTGTGAACTCTTCGAACTCTTTCCATCTCCACCACTCGGATCATTCGTGAATTGTTTTGGTCACCAAACCCTTAATGGTGACAACTATGCACTTAGAATCGTTAAATGAGTATAGCTTTAAGTGCCAAAAACAAAACAGGTTTTATTGATGGATCAATCCAAAAACCTTCATCAACTAATGAGGAATTTTCCTCATGGAAAAGGTGCAACGACATGGTGTTATCTTGGATCCTCAACTTTAACGAATCAGATCTTGCCAATAGTGTGATATACGCTGAGACTGCTGCTAGCATTTGGAGAGATTTGAAGGAAAGATTTTCTCAAAACAATGCTCATAGATTATTCCAAATTGAGAGGGATATTGCCTTGCTGCAACAAGGTTCTTTGTCTGTTACTGCTTATTTCACCAACTAAAGGGGTTATGGGATGAACTTTCCTCCAACAATAATCTACCGATTTATTCATGTGGTGCCATCAAGAAAGTTGAGGAGCTAGAACAAAGAGGCAAGGTAATGAAACTTCTTATGGGTTTGAAAGAATCTTATTCTGCTATACATGGTCAAATTCTTCTTATGAAGCCCCTTCATGTTGTTTGGAGAGTTTATTCCATGGTTCTCAATTAAGAGAAACAAATAGATTTGGTTGTCTCAAAAGAGATCATGATAGCAGCTGCCAGGAAGAATTATTCTGGTAACAATTCATCAAACAAGGCAAAAGGAAAATTGCATTGCAACCATTGCAATGGGAACAACCACACCATTGATAGAAGCTTTCATTTGCATGGTTTTCCAGCTGGACACAAATACCATAAAAAGAATGAGCAAGAGGGAGGAAAGAAAGAGTCATATGCAAACAACTCCCAATTTGAGACTCCAAGTTTCACTCATGAACAATATCAACAACTCATGGCCCCTTTAAACAATGGTAACACTCAGCCGAAGGCAAATGTTACGGGTCTGTTTGCTCTATCTTGTCTCTCATGCCATATTGATTCTACAATTTTCAACAATTAGATCATTGATAGTGGTGCTATGGACCACATTGTTTCATCATCTGATATATTGCATGATAAAAAGTTTCCTTCACATTCCTTTGTTAAATTACCCAATGGGAAAAAGGCACAAATTACTTCAATTGGTTCAGATTTCACTATTGGAGATGTCCTTTGTGTACCTTCCTTTTGTGTCAATTTGTTGTCTGTCAGTAAAATGACTAAATCATTAAATTGTTCAATCTCTTTCTTTGCTGATTTTTACCTTTTGCAGGACTTGGCAACGAAGAGGATGATTGGTTTGGGGAGGCATCATAATGGTCTCTTTTACATCTCCATAAGTTTTTCGTTACAAACAATTCCGCCCATTCCAAGGTCAACAACACATCACAATGTGATCTTTGGCATGAACAAATGGATTCGTACACCCTATGAAGCATCTTGCTCAATTAATTTATGAAATTTCTATCTCTTCAAATAAAGTTTGTGATATTTGTCCTTTGGCTAAACAAACAAGGCTTTCTTTTGGTTTGAGTTCTATTTCTACCGTTGAAAAAAAAAATCATTGCAATATTTAGGGAGCCTTTCGAGTTCCCTCTCATTCAGGTGCTTATTATTTTTTTTGCAATTGTGGATGATTTTTCCAGGTATACATCTCATGCATTACAAATCAGAAACAAAATTTATTAAAAAAATTATGTTACCTTTATTGACACTCAGCTTAATCAAAAAGTTAGAAGATTTCGTGCAGATAATGGGAGTGAATTTTTTTCAATGCGAATTTTTTTAATGATCATGGGATTATTTATGAGCATAGTTGTGTTTCTACACCCCAACAAAATGGTGTTGTAGAACACATACATCGCCACATCTTGAATGTAGCTAAAGCCTTATGATTTCAGTCCTACGTTCCATTACCTTTTTGGGGGGAGAGTTTACTAACTACCGTTTATCTCATAAATCGCTTACCTATCCCCCTTCTTTCAACAAAAACACCATTTGAAGTTCATTACAATCGACCACCCTCTTATAATCATTTGTTGTTTGGAAGTTTGTGTTTTGTCACCAATTGTAGGAGCCTAGGGTTACAGATTGCACAGCGGAAATTTTAAATTTTTTAATGCAATCATCAAGTAAAACTAATTGCACAATAATAATTGAAAACAACAAAGAAGGTGAAACCAGCGTTGTAGGCTCCTTCTTCTTTTCAATCTGCTTTCTGATTTGAACCACAAGATCTTCCTGACTATCTCCCAGGATTGGTAACAGCGTGTGGATGTATCACGGCACTCAGAAACAAGAAGGATAGAGAGAAGATGAAGAATTTTTTTTTTCTGCCTTCAAAAATACCTAGAACCATTCTAGGTTTGTTTTTTCTCCCTTTTTGTTCTACGCTCAAAAAATTGACTCTCAATTCTAAACGTATATTGTGTTGTTTTTCTCCAAAAACATATATATATATATATATATATATATATATATATATATATATATATAATCAATTGATAAAAACTAATTAATCAAATCTTTTCAGATATCTAATATCTTTAAAGATATTAATTAATTAATTTTTTTTATTTGAATTCAGACTCTTTAAAAATAAAAATAAATCAAATTATCTTATCTTCATTCAAAATTAAATATCAATCAACACCCTCCACCTATTGATTAATTACACAATTAAATAATCTAATTATTTAATTAACATAATCATTAATAATCATTAATTAAATAATCTCATTATTCAATTAATTTTTAAATAAATACGTGTCACTTTCGTAATATAACAAATTTGACAATCCAAGTAATTAACAGTGACCCTTGTTACCTTAATCAATCGGGTTGACAAGGAAACCTAATGGACTCACGGTATTTTAAGCTCCAATAATCCTTAGAAATAATTAATTAAACTCTTTGATTAATATTTCATAATTATTAACTTCGATGTTCTTCTACTAAAAACCCGAAGCTGTACTCTCTCAATTGTAGATGTTTTTTCACGAACCAATAATTTTCGGTGTCAATCGATATAGTTATTACATATTGTATGATCCTCCACAAGTAGTTCATAATTAGAGCTAGGTCATAATCTCCGTTATACCCTTCTAATTATATCTTTCCATTAAGTATCATTGATTCTCTAATGAACAATAAATCCTACATTCCTTACGGAATTAGGAGAGCACTGTTACGTTTTAGTTTATGTTGGCATGAATTTCATATCAAAATGATGTTTACCTGTAATGACTTAGTTATTTAGGTTTATGATGATTCAAGCTTCAAAAAAGAAGAAACAACAAGTCAAAGCAAGTTTTAAGTCTTCAAAGAGAAAGGATGCAATTTGATTCTACAAAGGTATACTAAGACCATATCTTTCTCTTACAAAGCTTAGGCACACACACATATCATACATTTGTGTCCCTGTATCGTTGTGCACCATTAGAGGCACACACATACAATTCATTCATATGTGTCCCTGCATCATTGTGCACCATGTATAACACATTCACACACATGAAGATGAATGCTCATGCATTGGTTTGGAAATAACATGTTTTAAAATATGCATGATTGGAAACTATCTCTATGAAGTTTGCATTCTAGTGTGAATTGTGTTTGTATGTGTATATATTTGTATAACATGGATATTGAACTTGGATTTAGTCATAAATCATTCTTGATTGAGTTCCGGTCATTTCGGTTACTCATACTATTGATTTCAAGTTCTAAGTCAAAAGATACTACACTTTCAACTCATGTTTCATACACATTGTCTTCGTCTTCGTATATCGAGTCGAATTATTATTTTTTGGGTTGAGTATGTTATATGTCCATATCTGTGTAAGAGTTACAGTTTGTAATCCGTAAACGGATTCAAATTATGAGTTCGGAGGCCAAAGAACGGTCAAAGAACGTGAAAGAAGTTCGAAGGAGAAAGAAGCTAGCATATACTTCTTTCCCGAGATGGCGCGTGGCCATCTCGGGGCAGAAGGCTTGCTGCCCCGAGATGTCCACGTGCCATCTCGGGCAGTAATATTGCTTGGCTTCATTTTACCCCTCTTGGTCATTTCACTTGTCCAAGTTTCTCACTCCTTTATAAACTCTTTCCCTCTCATATTTCATTCTAAGAAGAAATTCAAATCAAATGTACAGAAATTTTCTCTCTAAATTTTCTCACCTTCCAAACACCATAACTTCTTCATTTAAACTCCGATTTGAGTGATTCTAAGTTGAGAGTGTTCATCTATTCATTATCCATCTTTTCTCTGAAGGTTTGAGTTAATTTTACTGCTTTGTTTTGGTATCTGATCATACAAAAACGGGACTGCACCTATATCAACTAAGGTATTGATTTTCTCTCAAAGTTTTCTTTTAAAACTTGGTCAATTGCCTTGGGTTTCCTTCTTCTACATATATTTGTATATTGTGAGTGTTTTGATTTGTGTTTTGAACACTTTCAAAGCTAGGTTGAGTTTCAACTGAAATCATTCATGTTGAGTTAGGTTTTGATTTTGCCTATGTTATCACATGTTTGGGATTGTATTATGCTAGCTTTGATTCTAGGACTATTTGATGATCTTTGATTGATTAATTTTGAGAAAAATAGTTCCTCACATGTATTAGGCTCTCTTGGCCAAATTTCTCACATAATACATGTGCTTATGTTCTTTTGAGCTATTCATGTGATTTGTTAAATCTATGATTAGGAATATGCTTTAGAACTTTTGCTTAAATCTATTTAACTTTGTCATATGATTTTAGCATGTTTTAGGTTTTTGTGATTTAAACTTGATCTTGTGATTTGTTGAACATATCTTGTGATTCAAGTTGAGATGTATGCAAGTTTCTAGGTTGTGATTAATATTAAACATATCTTACATGATCTAGATTTGATTACACATGCATGATTAACTAGACTATATGTGATTTGTGCATTCATGCTCATGTCTAGTATTTTCCATAGGATGTGTTGATCATAGCATTCTATGTTGCGTGCTTGTTTGTGTTTTGCATTCATGATCACCTAGATGCCTTGTGAGAAGAAAGTCTTGACAATAGGTGTGAAGCCACGGATTGTCGAGCAAGGAAGTCTTGGCAAGAGGTGTGAAGCCTCGGATTGTCGAGCAAGGAAGTCTTGGCTAGAGGTGTGAAGCCTTGAATAGTCGAGCAAGAAGTCTTGCCTAGAGTTAGGAGAACTCGGATAGGTAAGCAAGGAAGTCTTGACAGGAGGTGTGAAGCCTCAGATTGTTGAGCATAGGGCAACAACTTCTAGAGTAGGATAGGAAGGTAGTTTCTAGGTGAAGAGGTCACTTGAGATATTGTACTTGTCTTATCTACTAGTGGATTCAAACATTCCTAGCCACAAGTCAAACCATAATTCCAAAATAAGAAGCATATTGATCGGGAATGCAATTTCGATCGAACCCATGGTATATCGAAAATCACTATCTAACGTGAAGGACTCAATAAGACACTCAGGATTAAGATCACCCATATTTGGCCATCAAATGTCGATATATATGAATCTAAACATGAAATGGTTCTTAGTGAGAGATTCGGATAGATCGTGGCCCAGTCCTATATGATCACATCACACAAGGTGCTTCCATACTTATATCACCATATGAATGATCCAGAATAAGACCACTACACATTACGGAATGGACCGCGGCTGTAGATTAACCATGAATAAAATACCCGGCTTTATTTACCATCTATGGACTCTTTAGATTTCTCGTCTCTCGAAATTACATCCGACATTCATGGATTTTAAGTACACATGTTATAAAAATGTATGAGACAGTTTGAATAAATAAACAACTTCTTTTATTTATGTTCAATTCACATTTACAAATTACAAGTTTTAGGGAAAAAAATCCCAACAATCTCCCACTTTCACTAAAGCATGTGAGACATGTCTCATAAACCTAGACCCTCTAGGTGACCTTTAAACACTTAAGCCGGTAAGTTCTTCATAAATGGATCAGCATGATTGTCCTGTGACGCTATATTGATCACGGTCACATCTTCTTTCTGCACTATCACTATGATGAGATGAGATGATATTTTCTCTCTATATTATTTCCTCACTTGTGGCTTCTTGATTCTTTGAAATTAACCATAGCACCACTATTATCACATTAACATGAGATGGGCTTATCCAAATCTGGAACAACTTTCAGATCACTCAAGAACTTACAAAGCCAAACAACATCTTTTGTAGCTTCATAAGCAGCTACATATTCGGTTTCCATGGTGGAAACAGCAATACAAGATTGCTTAACACTCTTCCACATAATGGCTCCACCACCTACGGTGAATACTGATCCAGATATGGTTTATCTAAAATCCTTATCTGACTGAAAATCAGAATCTGTATCCTAACAGTATCAAATCCTGTCCAGAATACACTACCATATAGTTTCTCGTTCTTCAAAGATACTTGAGAATTGTCTTTACCGCATCTCAATGATTCAATCCTGGGTTAAACTAATATATGTTGGCTACTCCCACTACGAAACAGATGTCTGGTCTCGTGCATAACATAGCATACATGAGACTACCTACTATTTATCCTGTCAAGGTTAATATGGCCAAGTTTTAGATGTCATAGATATGTTTAGTTTTCTGGAGAAATCTTATATCATTTTGCTTTCGGTTTACCTACTATATATCCTGTCAAGGTTAATATAAGGTTAATATGGCTAAGTCTTAGATGTCATAGATACGTTTCGTTTACTAGAGAAATCTTATGTCGTTTTGTTTTATGTTTTTCAACTTTAAACATTTCAGCATTGAGCAGTGTTGTATGTATTGACAACCTTAAAACATACAAATTGTTTTCGTTTAATGTGAACATATATTCAAACCAATCTTTGCAATAATAACAGACTTATTAGTAAAAGAAACAGAATATAATTGCTCCAACAACTTTGAAACATAAATCAAATTTCTTGTAAATTCAATAATAAAAAATACATTGTTCAAAACAATAAAACAATTTCCAAAATATAGTCTAACTACACCCACTGCTCTTACTGACACGACATCCCCCGACCTAACACGCATAGAGAAGTCTCCATCCTCAAGCTGTGTCCAAGAATCAATCCACTGCATAGAAGAAAAAACATGGTTAGTGGCCTCTGAATAAACTATCTAGTGTGAAGAATCATCTTCCATTAAACACGACTCGAGAACAAGTAAATCATATTTATCTTTCGTTTTCTTCTTCTTAGCAACCTTTTCTGGATACTGAGGACAGTTCCTCTTCCAATGACCAACCTTGTTGCAATGGAAAAACTTTCCTTTGTTTTGGTCGGTGGAGGTGCCCTTCTTCTTGCCTTGGGCTTTCTTGGGATTGGGCTTACCCTTTACCTTCCCAGCAGACCTCTTCCTCTTCTTATTGCCATTTGCATCACCGGTATTACTTTTGTTGTCCTTTGTCAAGGACTTGAAAGTAGTAAGCTCATTGAGCAACTGAATGAGACTGAACTTTAGCTTGTTCATTCCATGGTTACTTTTGAACCGATCGAAACTATTCAGAAGAGTCGTCAGTATGATACTCGCTTGATTGGGTTCATCAATGGCCTCGCCATTGATCTCTACCGTGTTGAAATAGGACATCATGTTCCTGAACAAATGCCTCTTTCATCCAAGCAAGCATTGCGGAACGAACATCTTCGTGTTTTTTATCAGAGAGCTACCCAAACATAGCCTGCAATGACTCCATTATTTCAAATGCAGTACCCATTGCTTCGTGCTTAGTGGTAATCACGTCTATCATATTGGCAAACAGATATGTTCGGGCTTTCTCATCTGATGAGACCTATTTTCATATGCCTCACGAACAGTTCGTGCGGCATGAGCAGTAGTGTTGGAGCACATAAATCTTTAATTAATAGATTAACAATAAATGAGAATTTACCAAGTTTTTTTTTAAAAAAACTAATATCATAAATCTATAGTCATTTATGCGATTTACCCATTTTAATCAAATTAAAATTAAAAGAACATAAATATTAATGACTATAATGCATGTATGATATATATGTGTAAGCACACATAATCTAAATGACATATATATGCATGGTTATACTTTAATTATAACATAATAATAGCATATATGAATTGACCGAGTACAATGGATTTATCTAACCTTAAAAAAAATTCAAGGCATTCCTTGGTTTTCTTGTTATTCTAAAAATCTTCAAGTCCATCTATAATATCTTTTGTCTTTCAGACCCAAAATCAAGTCCAACTTGATTTATTTTAATGGATTCATCTCGTGGATTAAATCTCTAAAGCCCAAATGTTACTCTAACATTTTTCGTAGGCACGGCATTTTCCAAAAAAAACAAAAATTGGCCCAAACTTGCTCGCGTACACGTAGCCCTAGCGCTTACGAATGTGCACATGGGTGGTGTCGTAACGCTTGCACGTTCAGTGCACGTGGCTGATGCACAAATGCGCAACAAGTTCGCGCAGCAACAGACATTGCATAATATTAATAAAATTGAAATTATTCACTTGCACTTGCATTTTGCACACGTAACAACTTCGTCTGCAACAGACACAACTGTTGAATTATGCACTTGCACACATGCACACAACATCACATGCACAATTATCACTTTGAACATGCACAATTACTAAACACTTGCACATGCAAAATTTGTACGCATTGTTGCCTTGTGCCTTGTGAACATGTGTTGCCGTTTGTGTGTCCAACACACACCCAATTTCTTCGTCTTCTCGAATTGATCTCTCAAACAATATTACAAAATATGATTTACATAGAACAATTACAACCGAAGAAAAATAAATAAATAAATAAATAAAATTATTAAAACCCGGAATTAATATTACATGAGAAAAAAAAATACAAATAATATTTAAAACCTAAAACTATGTATCATAAAAATTTATGATCAACAATGTTTAAATTAAATGATTTAATTATAAACATTCATGAAATCATAAAGACAGTGTCTACACATTCATACATACAATCAGGAGCAATCGAATTCAATTATACTGTACAAAAATGACTTTGATACCATTTTATAGGTGTCCAAGGTTACAGCTTGCAGAACGAAAGTGCTTTTAATTTTTTTATGCAATCATCAAATAAACATAATTATACAGTAATAATCGAAAACAACAAAGAAGGTGAAAGGATTTCATACCAGCATTGTAAGCACCTTTTTCTTTTCGATCTGCTTTCTAATTTGAACCACAAGATCTTCATAGCTATCTTCCAGAATTGGTAACGGTGTGTGGATGTATCACGGTACTCAGGAATAAGGAGGATTAAGAGAAGATGGAGAAAACCTTTTTTTTATGCCTTCAAAAATACCTAGAACTGCTCTAGTTTTTTTTTTCTCTCTTTTTGTTCTACACTCGAAAAGTTGACTCTCAATTCTGAACCTATATTGTGTCGTTAGTTTCTAAAAACATATATCATATATACATTTTCAATTGATAAAAACTAATTAATAAAATCGTTTAAGATATCTGATATCTCTAAAGATGTTAATTAATTAAATTTTGATTTTGATTTGAATTCAAACTCCTTAACCGTTACCCTTGTTACCTTAATCAATCAGGTTGGCAAGGGGACCTAATGGACTCACAATATTTTGAGTTCCAATAATCCTTAGAAATAATTAATTAAACTCTTTAATTAATATTTCATGATTATTAACTTCGATTTTATTCCACTAAAAATCTGAAGCTGTACTCTTTTAACTGTAGATGTTTTTACATAAACCAATAAATTTCGGTGTCCATCGATATAGCTATTACATATGGTATGATCCTCCACAAGTAGTTCATAACTAGACCTGGGCCATAATATCTGTTATACCCCTCTAATTATATCTTTCCATTAAGTATCATTGATTCTCAATTGAACAATAAATCATACATTCCTTATAGAATTAGAAGAGCGCTCATATTGTTCAAGCTCCGAATCAACCCTTAAGAGAACTACCATCTACTTCTCGCAAGAAGGAGTGGATTCTACTATTGTGTACAAACCTTTCCAACCACAAGCCAAACTGCGATTCCAACATATGGAGCATATTGGTCGTGAATGTAATTCTGATATTTCCTATGGTATATCAAAAATCACGATCTAACCTGAAGGAGTCGATAAGACACTCAGAATTAAGATCACCCATATACAGTCATTATTTATCGATATATATATATATATATATATATATATGAATCTCAGCGTGAAACGAATCTTAGTGAGAGATTCATATAGATAGTGGCCCACATCCTATATGTTCACATCACACAAGGTGCATCCATTCTCATATCGCCATATGAATGATCCAGGATAAGACCATCGTACGTTATAGAATGGATCACAACTATAGATTAACCATAAATAAAGTAATCAACTTTATTTGCTATCTACAGACTCTTTATATTGCTCATTTCATATCGAATCCATCTGTATATGACATTCATATACTCAGTTCGAAATTACATTCGGCAATCTTGGATGTTAAGTGTACATGATATATAAACTTATGAGACAATTTTAATGAATAAACTACTTCTTTTATTTATGTTAAATTCATATTTACAAATTACAAGCGTTAGGGCAAAAACGCCAACACCAATATCCAGCCAAAAAATAAATTATATAAACATGCTCGAAAATGTATTTTTGTTGAATATCCTGTAGGTCAAAAGTCTTATAAAGTCTACGATTTGGAAACTAAACGGATTTTTACAAGTCGAGATGTTATTTTCCATGAACACATTTTTGCTTTTCAAAGTACTGCAAGAGAAAACAGTGAGAGTGAATTGAAGGTATTGCCATTACCATTACCTGCCCAAGATACCATATATGAACCACAAAACTCTCAAGAGCCCTCTAATGAAAATATCACTATTGCAGAACCTATTACATCTACCTCACGTCTACTTATCCAACCCAATCAACTTGTGTTAAGAAAATCTGAATGCATTCGTCAACCATCTATTTTACTACGAGATTTCCATTGTTCACAGATCATGTTGATGTCCTCAAATCAGCCATCATCTTCAATGTCAATATTAGGTAAAGGTACCCATTATCCTTTAGCAAATTTTTATTTCTTATAATAATTTGTTTCCCTCTCACCACTCTTTTGTTGCTAGCATCTCAAGTATTGTTGAACCTAACACATTTGCCCAGACTGAGAAAGACACTGAGTGGAGAGAGGCCATGAATTTTGAAATTCAAGCATTAGAAGATAATGGTACATGGACCCTTACTTTTTTGCCTAACGGAAAGAAGTCAATTGGCTATGAGTTATAAGATCAAGTATAATTCGGATGGTTCCATTGAACGCTACAAGGCAAGACTCGTCGCCAAGGGTTATACTCAAGTTGAAGGGTTGGATTACAATGAAACATTCGCTCCAGTAGCCAAACTTATTACAGTTCGCTGTCTACTTGCCATCGTTGCTGCCCACAACTAGTCTCTCCACCAACTAGATGTTTAGAATGCTTTTCTCCACAGCGACCTTGATAAGGAAGTCTATATGCTTCCACCACCCGGTTATAGTTGATAGGGGGAGCACATAGTTTGGCAACTGAACAAATCACATTATGAGTTGAAACAAAC
This sequence comes from Dipteronia dyeriana, assembly GCA_032871835.1. Classification (NCBI taxonomy): domain Eukaryota; kingdom Viridiplantae; phylum Streptophyta; class Magnoliopsida; order Sapindales; family Sapindaceae; genus Dipteronia; species Dipteronia dyeriana. The sequence goes on along the minus strand of CM065300.1, from coordinate 49,416,358 downwards.
TTCTTGAAACTGGTATTCAAAATTTTCTATGGCTATTCAAAAAGCGTAATATAAACAATCCATGGTAGATTATGCACTTTTCACATGGATGTGTGGAGACTCATTCACTGCGGTATTAATTTATGTAGATGATGTGATCATTACAGGGAAGCCATAGCTACTCTGAAAAATTACTAACAATTTCGACTCAAAGACCTTGGAAGATTAAAGTACTTTTTAGGGATAGAAATAGCACATTCAAAAGAAGGCATTTCTAATTCACAACAAAAATATGCATTGGATTTGTTTGATTATGTAGGCTTCCTTGGAGCTTCTCCAGTCACTTTTCCCATGGAAACAAACTTGAAGCTCACATTGACCGATGGTGAAATCCTCAAGGATCCATCCCAATAAAGAAGACTTGTTGGTCGACTTATCTATCTTACAATAACATGACCAAATATTACCTGTTTGGTACATCTTCATAGTCAATTTATGCACCAGCCTCACAAACCATATCTTGACGCGGCATTTCGAATTTTGTGATATTTAAAGGGGACACCAAGACAATGCTTATTTTTTTCCAGCAAGAATGATCTTAATTTAATTGGGTATTGTGATACCGATTAGGGAGGTTGCTCTATTACAAGAAGATCAGTTTCTGGATATTGTGTTTTTCTTGGGACTTCTCTAATCTCTTGGAAGACAAAGAAACAAACTACTATTTCTTGTTCTTCGGCGGAAGCTGAATACAGGGCGATGGCGGCAATTACATGCAAATTTACTTGGTTGAGATACCTCTCACAAGACTTACAATTTATTATTTCAGGTCCTGTCAAATTATACTATGACAATCAAGCGGCACTACATATCGTAGCAGATCCCGTATTTCATGAACAAACAAAACATATTGAAATGGATTGTCACGTGAACAGAGAAAAATTCAATCAAGTCAAGTTACTACTGCCTTCACGCCATCACACACTCAAATAGCAGACATTTTTACTAAGCTGCTTGGCAAGGCGCCCTTTCATTCACATATTCGCAAGTTGGGCACTTTGAACATTAGTGATCCAACTTGAGGGGGGGTGTTGAAGATCAATTTAGAGAGATGTTGATCCTCATAACAACAGTCGACTTTCCTTTAATTTGTAGTAATATAATTGATTTGATTGACATGTAAATAGCTTAATTTTCTCCCTTGTTTTTAGCAATAGAGATGTAATTTCTTGTTTTTTCTTTTCCTTTTGAATTATATGTATATATATAAATTTTCAAGTCAGTACGCAGTGATATAAATTGTGTTGGATATGAACTATTAGATTTACATACTTTGCCTCAAAGTGTATGCATTTATCAAAACTTTTCAATAATCAATGGTCCACATGCAACCCACTAATATAAGTTATATTAATACATACTGACAGGAAAACCACTACATATATATATATATATATATATATATATATAAGAGTTTCTATACATAATCAATAAGAAAAAATACTTTCTTTTTCAGAAATCCCTTCCTTTATTTTTTACACACAACATGTCATATATATGTACATGAAAGAATACGAATAAATGCACTTCATATTCATCATCATCGATAATTCTAAAATGAAGACCCACAACTTAAATCAAAAGTTTCTTTCTCAAATGCACACAAATACGTAATATATTTAATATATATATAAAAGATCGAGCTCGATGTTTGATTACCTTAGACCTTAGAGATGATGGAATCGTAACAAATCAGATTATAAACAACCTATGCTAGCGACACATGGCAATCAATAGAACATAATAGTCGATGGAGCTTTTATAATAAGTGAGTGGATTGGCATTGAAGAAAAGTTGCAATGCGATTACAAGTTGTTCAATCATTATGATAAAAGAAGGTGGTGGTGGTGAGTAATTAATTATTAAGAGAAGTTTTACTCTACAGAGAAGACTTTGAAAAAAGAAAGACAATGACTTGGGACAATTACAGCTTTTAAAAACATGTCGTTGGTCGGACCACCAATAATTTCGGACTCAAATATCTCTAATACTACATATATAATTTATTTCGGCTCTTTTGATTTAAAAGGGTGTCCATGAAAACTGAAAAGTAATTAAGGTAGGTGGCTGGTTTGAAATTTGTGGTTTCTTGTAGTTGTAGGGTTTCATATATATTGTCTCCCTTTAATTCATTGATGTTCTTCTTAAGACAATCTATCTATAATCAATTAATTTATGTTAATTAATTTTTGTGTGCATCGAGTAGTCTTGTTCATCGTATTAATTCCATTCCAAAATATTGAAGTGTTAGCTCGTGCCGTGCTCGTACTGATTTTGACTATTTTTATTTATGAGGTTAGGGTCGTCAAATCGATAATCAGAAGCCATTTACATTTTCTGTTGTATTGTTATATTATATGCTAAAGTAGACGGGAGACATTTTTTGAAAATTTCATTTGAGGAGTCGGCAGACTAATTTTATGGAGGAAAAGAAAAGTTGAACCAAACCCCATCTTTAAACTATATATTGTATTATACTTTTATACATAAGTGAATTTAAAGTATATACTTCAATAATGGAAGATAAAATAACAAAAGCTTTTTCTTTTTTAAAGTAACCAACGAAAAAAGATGAGATTAGTCCAATGATATATATATCTCAAACTTACACCATGATACTAAATTGGCCTATAGGTTCAAACCCTTCCCTTCAAAAAAAACTTAAATTTATATAATATTCTTTAAAAAGAAAAGAAGAAGAAGTAAATAAAAGACGATTTTTAGTACAAGACAAATAAATATCTTATATTCCATGCAGTGGCATTCCATAGACAATAACAATTAATGTTGGTATTTAGTCAATTTCGTTTTGATTAATCAATCTCAATGTAAAACATCAAAAGGTTTGAGTAGAAAAATGAAATTGTACTTTCATGTTACAATAGCATTGGGCCATTCAAATACATTCCTACCCTGAATATTTTATTTTATTTTTTAATTTTTTTTTAAATAATTTAAGATTTAGAATGCAGATATAACTCAAATTTACGGGTCACGATCTCAATGTTTAAAACAATTAGAATTTAAAGAATTACAGTTAAATTACTCTATCCCTTAGTTTCTTTTGTTTTATTATATTGGCCCCTCAAACTAAAATTTCTGACATCTTTCTTACATGTTATTGAATCAACTCCATTTTGTGACGGGCTAACAGTTTTGTAACGTATAATGAAATCTAACTTTCCTTCAATACGGAAACCAATCATGGCAGCTACTTTAGTCTTTGCTTTACCACCCTAAAATGGGGAAATAAAATAAAGTAATAATACTAGACCCGGTAAAGAGTGTTGTTAATAAAACATAAGACGTTGTTATACTTTAAAGAAATAAGAGCCCACGATTTATTAAAAGAAGTAAACACCTTGATGGATTTGCTTTACTACTTTATGTATTGCACTTTAATTTTTTTTTAAAATGGATTTAGCAAAAGAAGCACAATTTCAATTTGCTTTGTATTTATCAATTATTTGTACTCGGAAATCGCAATCAGCTCTTGCTTCTTGTTATTATATGAAGGAAAAATTGAAATAACAAGCATACATACCCACAATTACAATTATATTAAAAAATTTTATTGACATGTTTTGCAAGATGTTCACGTGAAAGTTTATTAGTTAATTAGCTGTCTCTCAAAGATATTCCGTGAAATGTTTTTTCTAACATGTTTGTTAGAGCAGGTGATCGAAATCATAAAAGGTACCAATAAACATTTCAAGAATGATTTTTTTTTTTACATAAAAAACAAAGTTAATGTTCTTATTTTATGAAATATTTTTTTCTAATAGAAGACCTTCATTTGTTTTGCTTTTAATTTTCCTTAGCAGTGATCTTGAATAGGAATCCTACAGCGATAGAGACCTGCTTACATTACAACTATTCAAATTAATATATTATCTAATTGAATAAACGTCATTTATCATATAACTGTATTAAATTTTAAAATTAAAAAATAGACATAATTTGAAGAAGACAAAATTTAGGAAATAATTGACATAACAAGAAGACTGTGTACACGAAGCAACATTTGAGTCCATTAATTATTGCATAGCAAAGCAGGGTCCAATCAGTTATAAGTAGAAGTCGAAATGGTCAGGAATGTCACCTTTTTTTTTTGTCGTTTACAGTGATGTCATCGTTATAATAAGTTAAGTTTAAAAGGCACCTATTTTGGTGAACTACCGAAATTGCCCTTAAATAATCGATATTTTATTCTTTAAAGGCTGTCGTTCAAAAAAGTTGTCTGAAAATCAATCACCTACTCCATTTTTTCATCAGAAAACGAGCTCCATTCCAGATATTGCAGAAGAAGGTAAATTAATATTTCTGATCTTCATTTCCATTTTTTATTGTATTTCTGTGTGGTATAACACTGTATGAACATTTATGAACATGTCGTCTCAATTTTTTTATGTTGATGTCCTGGAGTTGTAAACTTTTTATAAATAATGAATGAACATGTATGCATATTTTTTTGTATATATATTTGGCCGAGTTGAGTTGCAGTGGTGCAAACAAGTTTATAATCTTGAACATAAAAGCTGGAAATGTTTTAAAAAAAGGTCGAAACATTTGTAAAAAAGCTTGAAAATTTGAAAAAAAAATCTCGATAAAATTAAAAAAAAAACTCGATCCAAAAAATAGATGTTGGATACGTAAAAAGAAAAGCTCGATCCCTCGAAAAAAGGCTCGATGCATCAGAAAAAAAGCTCGATCTCTCACACAAATAGCTCGATCCCCGAAAAAAGGCTCGATCCCTCACACAAATAGCTCGATCCCTCACACAAAAAGCTCGATCCCGTCCAAAAAAAAGCTCGATCCCGTACAAAAAAAGCTCGATTCCTCACAAAAAAGCTCGATCCGTAAAAGTAAAAGGTTGAGCCATATTTGAAAAAAGCTCGAGCCATATGAAAAAAAGCTCGAGCCATATATAAAAAAGCTCGATTATGTAGAAAAAGAGATCGGTCTTAAACAAAAAAAGCTCGATCCCGTTAGAAAGAGCTCGATCATGTACACAAATGGCTCGATCATGTACAAAAAAAGCTCGATCAGTTTAAAAAAAAGCTTCATATCTTACACTTTTGATTTTTGTTTATTCCTTTATAATTGTAAATTTAATATGAAATATTTTTTCCTTATTAATGGTTTTTTATGTTGGTTTTGACAGGACAATGGATGGGGTGAGAATAGTCATATCTTACAACGGTCGATGTGATCAATTACCAGACGAAAATCAGAGGTATTTAGGTTTCGATAACCAAGGTTTGTATGTGTCAAAGAATTTGAGTTACGACGAACTGGTGTCGATCGTGCAAACCATTGTGAAGTTTGATGAGAACAAATACAGTGTTGAGCTACAGTCTCTATCAATTGTTCCTAGGACTACATGTCATACATTTATAAGAAACAATGATGATGTTTAGTTTATACTAGGGGAAGATAGGGTGATCCCTCAAGTATGTGTTAGTCTAATCGAGAGGCCAGCAGGAGGTGTCATTGGTGAAGATATCCCTCATCCTGATAACACCCAACAATTTTGATCGTCAGGCAGAATCAACCAGTTTTTCACAGAAAGAAGTGGGATAGATGGTCCGGAAAACATATGTGTTGTCCCACAGGAAGTAGCCGCCCATGATAATAGACCGGGACCTCAATTCGATGATGTATTTGGTTGTCATATTGAGATGAATGGTAGACAGTACAACCACAAATACAATGAGATCTACAATGACATAAACAATGAGAAGAATACAGTACTGAATGTTGGGGTGAATAATGAGGTGGATAATGAAGGCAATTTAAATTCTGTAGAAAATGTAGAAGACAATCAGGATGATGCAGAACCTGTCGAAATGGAAAGACGTGTAAGACGTGTAAGACGTGTAAGGCGTGTACAAAGATTTAGTTCCAGTGCACCAGATATAGTTGGGACCTCTGAGGGGAGGACTAATGTAACTGCAGATGATTCTGATAATGCCACAACATGGGTTATTCCAGGAGCAGAATCATACTCGATTGGTATTGGTGGAAGCAGGAACTTGTTTGAAGATGAACCTACAAGCATGATATATGAAGGCCATTTTTTTCCAACGAAAAAGGATTTGAAGAGACTAGTAGGCCATTTTACAATGAGGCAGAACTTCGAGTGCAAGGTGAAAAGGTCCAATAAGACAACATTACATCTAGTTTGTTTGATGGGAAATTGTTCATGGAAGTTAAGAGCGGTGAGGAGAGATGAAGGCACATACTTTCAAGTAAGAAGTTTTGTCAACGAACACACTTGTCGGTTAGAGGAAATTCACCATCGGCGCTGACAAGCTAGTGCAGTCATAATTGGAGAAGTTATTGCACCTAGACTTCAACAACAAGATGGTCGACTAATGCGTCCGAAAGATATAATCGCCGACATGAAATCAATGTATGGAATCCAAATCATGTACAGTAAGGCACACGCCGCCCTCGATTATGCGTTGTCACTTACATATGGAATGCATGAGGAAACCTTCCAACTGCTTCAATCATTTGGTTATGTTTTGGAATAATAAAATCCCGGCACAATCACTGACTTACAGTGCGACGAAGATGGTAAATTTCTATACTTCTTCATGTCGATTGGTGCCTCACTTAGAGGATTCCGGACGTGTATGTGTCCAGTCATTGCCGTTGATGGTACCCATTTAAAGGGACGATTCTGGGGTACAATGTTTGTTGTAATAGCACAAGATGGGAACGAACAGGTGTATCCAATTGTTTTTGGGTACGGCGACTCAGAAAACAACATTTCATGGGAATGGTTTTTGGATTGCTTGAAGGGTGCCCTAGGTCATATTGATGAGCTAGTTTTCATTTCTGATAGGCATGCAAGCATTGAAGCAGGGATTTCTAAAGTGTTCCCTTATGCCACTCATACCATATGTTGATGGAACTTTGCTGAAAATATCAAAAAGCGATTTCATAGGAAGGATGTTGCAACAATAATGGACAAAGCACCCCACACATACACCGAGTTTGAATATAACCAGCATATGGAAGAGTTAAGAAACTTGCACCAGAATGCATATGATTATGTAACTGATGCCGGTCCACACAAGTGGTCCCGTGTACACTGCCTGGAAAGAAGGTATAGGGTGATGACGACTAATGCTGCAGAATGCATAAACTCATACCTAAATTTGCACACCAACTGCCTATTTTGACTCTGGCTGAGTTCATTAGGAATATGCTGCAACGGTGGTTTCATGATCGCTATAGAGCTGCACAAACCATGCATCATCAGTTGACCGACGCATCACATCTTGTGCTCTTAAAACGTGTGGAGAATTGTGGTTATTTGACCATAAATCCAGTCGACTGGAACATTTTTTCAGTCAAACGGTCTGGAAAACAGTGGACTGTTGACTTAGCTCGGAAGACTTATACTTGCAACAAATTTCAAATGGATCATTTTCCATGTTCTGACGCCCTTGCGGCCGCACGATACATTACTGAAACTTGGACTTCACAACTTTGAAAACCTACTGATCATTTTCTCGGTGAAGCTGATCGTTTTCAATGTTTTTTACAGTGACCGAAACTTGGACTTCACAACTTCGTGTGCAGACTACTACAAGAGACAGACACTTATTAACCAGTTCTCGGTTCCTATTATGCCGGTGGGCCTTCCTTCCACTTGGGTTGTGCCATCTGACATTGCTCAGAGGGTGATTTTGAATCCAAACTCCAGGAGACAAGCAGGACGTCCGAGGGAGGGTCGCCATGTCTCGTCTTCGAAGAGGACAACTACACAATCTTGTAGAAGATGTGAACAACCAAGGTATAATTCCAAGAGATGTTCTAATCCACCTATGATTAATGAAGGTACAAGAAGAGTTATTCCCGATGAATACAGCCGCAAGTGTAGCATTTTCCATTCAATTGGACACAACAAACAAACGTGCCCTAACGTTGACTCTAATAGGGAATGAATGACAAAGTTTTGATCACATTGAAAACTTTTAGATGTGTATCATATTGTAATAATTTGGTTTACAATAATTACTTATTAATGAATTAATTAATATTAATGAATGAATAATGAACGAATTAATATTCATGAATTAATTATATGTCTGTGTACATATAAAATAGGAATATACAAAAAATCACTTGGCGGGCCTGGAGTTAGAAAAAATCTCCACAGCCATTTTCTCCCGAATGATCCCCATGTCGTCCTCTGACCAATCAAAAGGTCTTCGACCCGCCAGAGTGTACTCAATAAGTCTCAAAGTATGGGGACCACATTTACCTCTGCAATTCGGCACATAAAACACCATTAGAAATCGTTCATAAAGAATATCTAAATGTCTTACGATTTATTTTGTTGGGGGACTGTAGAAGTATGCACCAGGCTGACCGAGAAGGGCTTATTTTCCAGAGGGAACGCCCGACGACCAGTTCGTCGTGTTGTGTGGAACCCCGCGTCACTCAACATGGAGGGTAAAAACCACCATAATGGCCGGACCTGATGGTGCCTGATCTGATAAGGGACTTCCTGCCTCTATGGGTCATAAATCTCAATCTTCCCGCGACAAAGGTCGACGCTCACCACCAGCCAATGTTAGGCCCCAACGTTGCACGGAATCAGCACATGTAATAGTTTGCATGCCGTGTTAGCTGAGGATATACGAACAGTTTTTTTTAATCATCTCCATCATGTAACACTTACCAGGTCAACCTCGTGCCATGAGCGGTTTCCACTCGTGGTTGCTCCACGGACCGTCAGAAGGTCCTTTTCCAACCATCGGGACTGTAACACATTCCACCTTGCCATGGTCACAGCACCGTGTGAATCGCAAGGCATCATCCTCTCCCACATGTTCGACATAAGTGGCTGTACAAGCATTGACAATATCGTATTAATAATAAATAACCAGAAAACCCAATTTGCTTCCCAAATGTTATACCTACTTACATAAAATTGTGTATCCAACACGTTGATCCTCTGGTTGTACACATTGTGGAATCCTCGCTGACGCTTGCGAAGAATATTGAGGTATGCAGCCATATGCTGATAAACAATAAAACCACCGTAACTGTTAACAATTCAACAATACTTACACAAACGTTAATATGAAATTTAATAAGTACGTATCGTGTCCTCCAAGTCCATAAAGTTGGACTGCATACACACAAACCATCCCGCGGTAACTGGTGCCAGCACGTCCACATCACGTCTGTTTAATGATTGAATTACCTTAGCTATACATAAATTTTAATAAACAAGAAATGTACATCCATTTGTATTATAAAAAGTTGGACTCGCTGTTCCCCGTTGATGTTCCTCTTAAAGACTTTGTATGTCGCAAGGTGGTCAGCGTCCACTAGTCCGTGGGGGTCAAAAATGTGTTCCACGGACTCGGGCCGTGTCCTCAACCTCTTTGAACGGCATGGATCTGTGTAAGGGCTCACCAACTGCCATACACGCTTACCTAAAAGCTTCGATGTATTAGCCGGGGGAGGGGACCTCTCCGATGGCAGAGAAGTGCTGGGTAGGGGAAGGGACCGCTTTGAAGGCACAGACGTGCTGGGTGGGAGAGAGGACCTCTTCGACAGCACGGACGTGCTGGGTGGGAGAGGGGACCGCTCCGATGGCACGGACGTGCTGGGTAGGAGAGGGGACCGCTCCGACGGCACGGACTTGCAAGGTGGGGGAGGGGACCTCTCCGACGGCATGAACGTGCTGGGTGGGGGAGGGGACCTCTCCGACGCCACGGACGTGCTGGGTGGGGGAGGGAACAGCTCCGACGGTACAGACTTGCTGGGTGGGGGAGGGTACCATTCCGACGCCACATACGTGCTGGGTGGGGAAGGGGACCGATGTGGCTGAATCGATGTGCTAGGAGGTGGGGATCCATCCCGGTGTGTACGCATGGTCGAACCTTGAAGCCCCCGGATCATATCCAGTAACAATTGGTGTTACAGCTGACGATCCTCATCACTCTTCCGGATCATATCCAACAACTCCAAGTGTTGACGTTGTCGATCCTCATCACTCTTCTGGAGGACTTCACTCACATCGTTCAACATTTATGCCCACGGAGCCTGAAATCATGTCTACATTGTTAGTAAAAAACTATCAGCACGTGTTAATAAAAAACACTAAACTATGTTTTCAACTTACCTCTCCATCACGTCCAACGTCCCCACAGGAATCCCCTGTAAATGTACCATGTCCGGGGGTGGAAAACCGAACCCGCCTATGCCTATGTCTTTCTCGTTGAGGGTCTGTCTCATATCTCTCACTGTCACTGGGCCTCAAACCCTCAGCAGCGGGCTCAGATCCCTCACTGTCAATGGTCCTGTTTGTACCACTGATCCCGCCTAAGGTGGTCTGATCAGGGACCTCAGGCGGCATATCATCCATGTCATCTTCTATATACAGGCTCCCCCTCCCCTTCCCCCTCCCCCCTCCCCCCTCCCCCCTCCCCCGTCTAGCCAGGCATAGTACAGTGCCTGTCTCTCAGCTGGTGTCGGCACCAGTTCCTTGATCGCAAACATCTGAAATATTAGTTAGAACAATGTCATTGTACAAATACTAACTAATAAAAACATTAACAAAATAAATACATACCCTGACTTTGAAAATCTTTGCTAGCTTGTTCCCTCTCGGTTGTTTGGTCAACTCCCATTTCAAAATACGGGGAGTCAGATCAGTAACCCTCCGGACACTGACCTCTTTGGCCAAAGCAAGGATCTCCTCCAAAGCAAATATCTGCATCAAAGATAAGTACGATAAGTATCCAAACAAGTTTGGGCACCAACAATAAAGTACAATTTGTAGTTCGAACTTCTTACCAACATGGCATGAGATAGACAGTATATGTTGTAGATCTCCACCATGTGTACGTCAGTGCCTTTTTCCTACTGGCGTTGCTCAAACCCGTCTCTTCGCCCATCAATCGCATGCTTGATTTATTGAATAGAATGCCTGTACAAGTGGGCACCCCACGGGAATGCGTTCCTCAACCAGTCGAAATTGCCAAACTGGAATCTTGAATCTCTCATCCACCCCCATCAGTATCCAGTTCAGCATATATAAGAGGCAAAGCTTGACAGCATCGTACGCCTTTACGAAATCTGCACCGGTGACAACACCCATAATCTGCTCCAGCGACACCTCTTCGGCTCCAGGAAAGTAACGCTCATGTATGCCATTCTCCACTGCTGCATACATGGTAGTCTCTGGTACAACTCCAAACCGCAGTACGGTGATCGGGCAAAATTCCACCTTCGAAAGCCTCACCGACTGGGTTCTTAACATGAAGTGCATCTCATCTGTGAGGCCGTTATGATAGAGCTCCCTCAAAAGCAACCGATGGATAATACCACCGGAAAACTTCATCTCCCTATGCATCTTCAGGAAATGCCTGAAACATGACTCAGTGAACCGTCGACGGTCTTCATCTACAAATTCTACAGGGACACGGTTCAGCGTGTCGTCTATATGGGCGAGGGCATCAAAATGGTTGTGTCGTTTCAATTTACCCTCGTACCAGTATCCTTCTGGAGTTTTAAGCGAATCTCTCAACCTAATTCTCATCTGCAATGTAACAAAAATACAACATCATTAAACAGAATTTTTTTAAAAAGCTCGATCCCTTTCAAAAAAGCTCGATTGATTTACACAAAAAGCTCGATTTCTTTTCAAAAAGGCTCGATCCCTTTCAAAACAGCTCGATTGCTTTACAAAAAAACTCGATTCCTTTTCAAAAAGGCTCGATCCCTTTCAAAACAACTCGATTGCTTTACACTAAAACTCGATTCTTTTTCAAAAAGGCTCGATCCCTTTCAAAAAAGCTCGATCCCTTTCATAAAAGCTCGATCCCTTTTAAAAAAGGCTCAATCCCTTTTTAAAAAGGCTCGATCCCTTTTCAAAAAAGCTCCATCCCTTTTAAATAGGCTCGATCCAATTCAAATACAGCTCGAACCTATTCAAAAAAGCTCGAAACCTATTCAAAAAAGCTCGATTCCTTTTCAAAATGGCTCGATCCCTTTTCAAAATGGCTCGATCCAATTCAAAAAAAGCTCGATGCCTTTCAAAAAAGCCCGATCCCTTTTAAAAATTGCTCGATCCCATTTCAAAAATGCTCGATCCCTTTTCAAAAATGCTCGATCCTTTTTCAAAAAGGCTCGATTCCTTTTCAAAAAAGCTCGATCCTTTTCAAATACGCTCGATCTAATTCTAAAACAGCTCGAACATAATCAAAAAAGCTCGAAACCTATTCAAAAAAGCTCGATCCTTTTCAAAATGACTCGATCCTTTTCAAAAAAAAGCTCGATTCATTTTAAAAAATTCTCGATTCCTTTTCAAAAAAGCTCGATTCCTTTTCACAAAAGCTCGATTCCTTTTCGATAAAGCTCGATTTACCAAAACCTAATTTTCACAAAAAAAAATAAAAAATGCTCGCCTAAACAAATAAGCTCAATTCTCTTCAAAAAAGTCTCGAAAACCCATATTTATCTTCCTCAATTGATATTTAACCAAACTACAAACCCTAACCTAAACCACAACCATTCTCACATCTCTATTTGAACCGGTTTCTACAATTCCTATCAACAAAACTCAATTCTAACATGTACTGCAAGTTAACAACAAAAAGAGGAAAAAAACCAATCTTACCTTTATCAATCGCAGCTCTTCCGGTCACTTCACCGTCGATTAGTTTTCCGTCGGTTTGACTGTTGCTTCTCTCTGACTTTGAAAACAACAATTTCCTCACTAATAAAATATTTCGGGGTTTTTTTTGTCTCAAACACTCTTTTGGTGCTTTTTAAACATACATTAATAAAGTGGTGATATTTGCACAACACACCCCTCAAATAGTGCCAATAATTTTTTGACCCCTAAGTAGAATGATCAAGCTATAAATCTATCGATTAAGTTAACCATATATTGATGACAAGCTCAATTGACACGTGACAGTTGATCCTTGAAGCATTGGATCTAGACATGACCCCGGTTCCGGTTTTGGTTTGGAACCGGCGGTTTAGGTTCTGGAAGGAGCCAGAACCTGCGGTTTCAGTTCTGAAAGAAGCCAGAACCGGAACTGAAACCGAAACTGTGGAACCACGGTTTCGGTTCCAGTTCCACCTGTTCGGCCGGTTCGGTTCCTTTTTTTTTTTCTTATTATACATTTATACTCATTTTAAAAAAAAAACGAAAACATAAGACATGTAATAATATGAACTTGTAAATGAATTTTATTGTGTAAGGCCGTAAGCCGAAATTAAAATTTAAAAAAATAATACTAAATACATAAATTGAAATAAATGTATAAAACTAAAAATTAAAAAAATTGGTCTTGTACTTAATTTGTACAAAAATTAAGTTGCCTATGTATCCTCTCGGACTCGGGGTTTAGAGGAATCAAAGACCACATAGTTCTTTTACATTTTATTGTCTTTTACATATGTAATTTTGTAAGTCTGTAACTAATCGTTGCCATCCGTTCCGGTGTCGGTGGTGTGATCATCATCGAAGAAATCATAAATAACTTCTGGCTCCATTTCTTGTTGTCTATATCCAGCCTTTGTCCAATCATCAACACACACTTGGACTTGAATTGATTATGGACTCAAAAGCGACCGTCTTGCGTCCAAAATATTTCCACCCACTCTAAACTCTTGTTCCACAGCCACTGTAGAAACCGGTGTTGCAAGAATCTGTTTGGCTATTATAGACAAGATTGGGAAGTGCTTTTCATGTTCTCTCCACCAATGTAGAATATCAAATTTATCCACATCATCGTCTCCTATAAACTCAAAATTGGTACTATGATAAGTTTCTATCTCATAATACGAGATCGGACTTGATGAAGGAGAAGAAGAACCTCGCAATCTTTTGATCTTTTGGGATGAAAGTGCAGACCCTGCCCCCAACACTCCAAAAGATCGAGTTTGGGAGACATTTTCATTTTGTGGAACACTAATGTTTAATGACGGACCATAAATTCTACCATATTCATCATATAACTGATAAAATAATATCTTAATTGTAGCACAATAAGTATTAATTTCTAATTGTATACCTAAACATTTATAATAAAGAGTTAAATAATCTGTCAATGCATCTAGTTTACAACGTGGGTCAAAACATAACGCAAGTAGGTAAATAGTTAGAAACTCCCTATAATAGTCTAACCATATTTTTTTCATAGCTTCAATGCTTGCCTGTAATTGTATATCAGATGAACAGTCAGCAAATACACCAGCAATATTACAACCCTCAATAATAAATAATTGAGTAGTAGGATAATAAATACCTGATAAATTGTTAGTAGCACTATTAAAAACTTTTAACAAATTATAAATTTTTGTACAAACATCTCAATGGTGTGCATAAATATTGATTTGACTAACATTATATTGCATAAAAGAAACTAATAAATCTCTATATTCATAACTTTCACAAAGCAATTTGTAAGTAGAGTTCCAACGTGTTGGAACATCACGAGAAAATCTAATGGGATGTCTATCTGCCTATTTACAAAATCTTGCCCATGCTTTCATAACATTAGGATGTTTCCACAAATATGAGAGGGCCTCTTTAATGGGTTTAATAAAAGCTTGAAGAATTTTCCAACCTTTTTGAACGCATAAATTTAAAACATGGCAAGCACATCTTTGATGAAAAAATTTACTATTAAAATAAAGCTTGCATAATTCAATTAAAGCAGGAATAGTTGATGTATTATTATAAGCATTATCAAAACCAATTGGAAAAAAAAATCTTTCAATTTTATACTCTTCAAAAATGATTTTCATATTTTTATAAATATTATCAGCAGTATGTGCATCATCAAAAACTCTAAATGCAAGAATTCTTTTTTGTATTGTCCATGCTTTGTCCATATAATGACAAGTTACACCTAAGTATGAATGCATTCGCCAATGGTCAGTCCATATATCAGTACATACGGAAACACGACCTATATAGTTCGTAAAATATTTTTTTTAAATCCTTTTTTCCTTTTTATAAATATCATACATTGTACGCGTGAGAGTGGTCCTAAGGACACGACATGCAGCATGATTTAATGCTTTATGACAATATTTAATAAAACCAACTTTTTCACCAAAACTAAAAGGTAAATGTTCTACAGCTACCATCCTAGCTAATTCTTCTCTATTAGCTTGATCACTATATTTAAATAATTGAGTGTCAGGGGTAGAAAACCTGGAAATTTGAGATTGTGCATTCCCCTTGGCAAGTTCTGCTGGATGACGGGTCGTAATATGCTTCCTATATGTGCCGTATCCTCCAGATTTAGTCCACTTGTATTCTTTAGGGCAGTAATTGCACACCGCCCAACATGTTCCATTCGGTTTCATAACTTTCTTCATGTAGAGAACGAATATATCAGATTTGAGATGCTTCTTATCCTTCTTTGCAGTCTCTTCAAAATTAAGATCTGCAGCAAAATTGGGTATATTTTCTGATTGGCTTGTCATATTACCAGGGCTCGGGCTAGGGGCGCTAGGCTGGCTAGAATTGGGTTCAGAAATTATTAAATGGGGATTTGGATTGATTGAATAGTTTAAAGATTCAAGATAGGCTTGCCGTTGCAGGAACTCATGGTAAGCGGTGTCATCAAAACTGATATTATCCGGTTGGACTGGATCCGGCTCCGATATACGACCCTTATCGGTCCTGGAAACGGAATGCCTTGGTGGAATATCTCTTACTCCACTTCCACTTCCACTTGCCATCGAAAAAAATAATTTATAAATAAACTCTTCAAAAAAATTAAAATAAAAATTGTTGACAAGGATTTTAAAATGATTTTAAAAAATAATAATTGCAATACACTAAATATAAACAAATAAATAATTGACTAATTGGGAGATAATTGAAGAGAATTATGAGAATTGAGATTTGAGAGAGAGTTGAGACTTGAGAGAGCAATTGTATGATAAGAAATAAATTAGGGGGGTATTTATAGGAAATAAAGAATTAAAGGGGAAAAAAAAAATTGAGCCGTTGGGCCCAATGGTCAGCAGACCGTTGGAGCCCAACGGCTCTTTTAAGTTTTTTTTTAAAAAAAAATTCAAAATTTTTTAAAAAATATATAAAGGCCAGAAACTGGCGGTTTTTTAAGAGAAGGAATCGGAACCGAACCGCTGACCCCACGGTTCCTGTTACGGTTCATTTCACACGGTTACGGTTCGGTTCCACGGTTCGAACCGAACCGTGGTCATGTCTAGTTGGATCCCTCCCTAATAATACATACAAGTTTGTGAATCTTTTTAAGCTCATGGTCATGGTCATGGACCAGCTTCAAAACTCAAAGCTGCTTTTCAAATGCCACCGTTTGGGGAGAAAATCTTTAATCAAACGGGCTTAACCTATTATATAATCAAAATGTTAAGTAAAAAGGTATAATTTAATCGAATGGAAGAAAAATGAAATCTAAAAAGTTGCAAACATATTATCGGTTTTTAATTAAGTCAGTATAATTCATTCCTTAGAAGTAAAAAATTTTCTTAATTAAATGAAGAAAAGCTTTTATGCACTTATTATGTAACTTGAATATTCAATCACGGGTCTTACAAATATCGACCGAAAGTATTTTTGTTGCGCGTTTTTAAGAAATAAGAGAGAAGTGAAGGGGCCGAACGCGCAACGAGAGAAAAAAAAAATGAATGGTGGATCGTCCACGTCCACAATTAGTTCCTTGGAGAATTGGAGTCGTGATTTTCTAGAAGTTTTGATCGTAGTTGTCTATTAATTGAATCCGTTGCTGAACAGGTTGGATTGCCATGTCATTTTCAGACATTATTAGTTGAAAGTGATGGATATACAAATTTTCTGAGAAAGAATAAAACAGTTATGTATTTTTTTGGTTGAAAATGAAAATAAAATATCTTCTTTGAAATACTTTCGAAGACAAGTTTCACATAGAATCTCAAATAGTCAAATATTTTTGAGTGAAGTTTTTCTATACATTTACATTTAGATTATATTATAGAAATTAATATATAAATATCAAATCTTTATTGGGATGTTGAGTAAAATGTTTTTACAATTTTACAAAAATCCAAAGTGAAAGTTGAAATGAATTAAATCACATTTCATACTCCATGCATTCTTCTTTCTACAAACAGTAATAAAAAACAAATATAAAAAGGATTTATATTCATATATTATCTTATAGTAGAGATATTATTGTATTTTATTTTCACACTTCGGTGACGTTTGGTTACCATGATGGAATGAGAATTGGAATGAGAATGAGAATTGGAATGAGAATGAGAATGAGAATAAGAATTGGAATGGAAATGAATGGAAAACTGATTTCTTTGTTTGTTTGAGACTTTAGAATCAATATCTGAATCAGTAAGATTTCGTTTGGTTAACAACTGAATGGAATGGAATCAACTATATTTTGACCAAAATACCCCTAATTATAAAACATTTATAATAACATTATATATTATGGATAATAATAATAAAAAAATATGAAAGTATATATAATATTATTATTACATATAATATATCATATAAATATATTACATATATATATATTATTATTATATATTAAATAAAATATATCATATACATATATTACATAATAATATATATTATAAATATTATTATATATATTTTAATATATTAGAAATATTATATATAATATATAATGTGTATATATATATAATAATATATATAATTAGAAAATATAATGTTCAGTTTGGATAATAATAATAAAATATAAAAGTATAAATTATATAATAATATATATTATAAATATTATATATATTTTTAAATATATTGATATTATTAATATTAATATTATTATATATAAAAATATTATATAGTATTATATAATGTATATATATATACACATTATATATATAATAATATCATATATATATTATTTTTGGAAATGAGGGTATTTTTGGAATTGAGTTGTGGGATAGAGGGTTGATATTATTATATACATAATGTGTGTATATATATATATTATTTTTGGAAATGAGGGTATTATTGGAATTGAGTTGTGGGATAGAGGGTTATTTTTGGAAAAAAAATGTGTTAATGGAATGGAATGGATATTCTATTGGTTTTTAGATGGAATGCTCATTCTATCAAAATGGTGGAATCCCCATTCCATTGGAATTTAACAAAACAAACGAATGGAATGAATTTCTTTCCATTTTATTTCATTTCATTCCATCCAACCAAACACCACCTTAATGGTAAGAGATTTGAATTCCACCGTATAAATTTTAACTATATTTATATATAATGAAGTTTTTTCTCGATTTATAAAAATAGTTATTTGAAGATATAAATATTATTTGAGGATTTACCGGTCACGACAACCCTTTTATGTAAATGTAATACTTAAAAAAGTTTTAGGCCCTACAGTTCAATTGAATGGCTGAGATATGGGTACACAAAGGCTCAGTTAGGCGTGTACGGTCATAGATTCGTTTGAACCGCCACTAGATTGCCACGTGTCAGGAGTAGGTGCTGCTATTCATTTCTGTCAACCTTGTCGGGCTGGCAATTTGCTACCAATTTCTCTCCCTGAAAGGCGAACGATGAAACAAAACATATACTATCCACGCGCTTGCTTTGAGCGTGTAAACACCTTCAGGTCAACCAAGTCAAAGGAAGAAAAAATTGGCAACTCCTTTCTTCACTTTCAACTTTTCTTGAATCTTATTTCAAAAAAAAAAAAACATTTCTTTAATCTTACTAAAATGGCTCAGATATGAACTCTGAAACTCTAAACCATGTTATGTAGCTTAAGTGTTTAACCAAATCAATCTACTCTAATTTTCAGATAATTAATTCTTATTTTATATAATTCTTTTTCAATACCGACTCTAAAATTAGAAATTCGTGAGAACCTATCTAGATGAAAGGCATATTATAGCTAAGAGCTAATTATACCAATCTTATTTTTATTTTTTTGAAAAACAAATCTATATATATATTATTTAATGTATTGGATTTTGTAAAACCAGAAACCAGTCTGAGGAACGAATTCCAACAGGTGGTGCGGTGGAGACAAGGAGCCCAAGCCGAGACACAAAGCGGTGGAATCCAGAGGTGTCAAGCTGTGTAAACCGCGGTACAGACATAACACACATGCCGAGGTCTAAGGAGCGGTGCTTTCTAAGGGTGTCAATCGGTGTCGAACGCGGCACAAACAAATGCCTACAATGTGGTCTTCTGAGCGATAATTACAGAATTTGAAAAAAAAAAAGGAAAACTTGTGCGGAAAAAAAAAAAGATACTCCTTGAAGGTTTTGGCTTACCCTAATGCTCCCATATAAATATTACTATTTCCCATTGTATTTAGTAGTGCGTAAATTCTGAGGAAAATTGCTAGAGAGAGAGCAATTGTAGAGAGACTGAAAGAGAGACAAAGATTATAATCAATTTTAAAAATAGTGGATTGAGTATGGTGCGCTCCGTGAACTTAGGCTAATTACTGAACCACGTAAAATCTTTAGTGTCGTCTTTTTATTCTTATTGCTTTCTTATTATTTGTATGTGATTAGTGCTGTAATAATGGGCCGGCCCGTGACAAGCCGGTCCGGCCAGTCCACGAAGACAACGAGACGTGCTTGGCACGGCCCGTGAAGGTAGCGAGCCAGGCCGCGGCCCGGCCCGGCCCGTGATAGGCCGCGTGCCGGGCCGTTCGTATGAGGCCCGGCTGGCTGGCTGGCCTGCCATGGCACGCCAAGCCGGCGTGCTAGGCCCATGGACAGGCTTGTCGGACCGGCCGGCCAGTCCGTTCGGCCAACCAATTTTTTTTGTTATTATTTTATTTTAAAAAAAACCCTCCAACTGTTGGAATTTGAATTCCAGCCGTTGGAGCAAAAAAAATTATCAAAACCCCCCCCTGAAATCTTTTAAATTATATTTTGACCCACAAATCAAATTTTTCTATAAATACTTCCATCCATTTCATTTCCATCCACTCTCTCTAACATTCTTTCAATCTCTCATTCTCTCAAATCTCAATCTCTAATATATTCTCCAATTCTCTAAACTTTTTCATTCAATTTGGTTATTATCCCACTGGGTTTTTCTTTGTAAGATTTTAAATGAAGCAATCATGTAAATATGTAATACTGAATTCCATAAGTGAAAACAAATTAAATAAATAAAAAATTGTTCGTTCTCTCTATTCATTTCAAATCCTAAACCTTAAACCCTAAACCCAAACAAACATAATTTGGGAAAAAAATTGAACCAGACCCGACTAGCCCGCCGGACCAGGCCTGCCAAGCCCGCGGCCCGGCCTAGCACAATACGCAGGCATGGAACGCCTGAGGCAGGCCGGCGTGCCGTGCCGGGCCTACGGATCCGGAAACAGGCCAAGCGGGGGCCAGCCAGGCTTGTTTCCACAAATGGACTAGCCAGGTCGTGCCTAATGGGCCAGGCCAGTCCATTTTTACACCACTATATGTGATTGGATTTGTATGTGTACAATTCTTCCTCAACAACAATTGGTATTTGCTGTAGAGATTTTTTTATAGCGTGACAAGTCAGCATGATTAGATATGTCACGTCATAAAAGTCAATCAGGGATGATTAATCCAATGCAATTAATAGATGATCTCAAGCCTAGTCAAGATTACCTAAGATGATCGGGAAAACTAACAGATCGGGCATAAATATCCTGGTAGGGGAAACTAGCCGATCAGGTAGAGACAACTTGGTCGGGACCATCCAATCGGGATAAAAGGAGTCTGGTCAGGATTAGACAATTGGTCAATTAGATAACGCGTGGGAGACATTAAAGGCAACTACGACTCAAATACGAAGACTAAAACAATGAATCTAAAGTCGTACTCCAATAAGGAAATTTCTCTATTTCCTCTCTAGTATCAGAGAATTATATTCAGGAAAGAACTTAAAGCTTTCAGAAGGATAAACACCAAACAGGAAACGAGTCCAAATCAAGTAATAACTTTGCTCTTCTAGAAGACTGCACACCGATAAATAAATAAGTTCTAAACGGACCATTCAACCAGAATCCTACAAAGACTCTAATTCAATACACAAGATCTCCGAAACAGGAAAGAAGGTAAAGACGTCTTCAACAAGTAACCAGTTTTAATTGAAAATTATCACCTTTCCTTATTTTTATAATAATGATTAGGGTTCTATACACTTATAAATAGATCCATAATCTCATTGTAAAATATATATAACAACACATAAAAAAAATACATAGAAAGAAAGAGAGAGAGAGAGAGAGAGACGCTAATAAAGAAGGAGAGATTGAGTGTGTAATCATTCTATTCATAGTGAATTCATCTTACCGTAACTGGTAACCGTGGATATTTCCCCACCTTGGGGTTTTACCAAGTAAACTTATGTGCGCATGTTTTTTCCCTTTTTCTATTTTCTCCATAACTTCTTCGATAATAAGCAAAACTTGTTAGACGCGTGATCAATCCTACGTGATCTAAAAATCACAATCAACAACTAACGCTAAAAGGAGGGGTAGAACTCAACTTCGAGGAACCCTTATGAACAGAGTGCAGAAGGAATTTAGACATGGATTAACTACAGAACTCGTAGTAAGAGCTGAGGTCTTGACCAAATCCAGAGGAAGAATATTACGAAAACAATACTCAAAGCTTCAAAGTGGAGTTATTACAATGGGTCACATCCATAAAGATCAAAAGCATCTTGGCAACTACAACATAAATAGATGAAACACCGAGACACTCTAGCAAGCCCGAAAGAAAAAAAAACAGAGGGTGCTAGGGGGTAGATTATCTATTGTATCAGTATCAAAATACACGCAAGTGGGGGAATTCACAAACAGAGTTCTAAAAAAAAATATACTCTTAAGGGAGATAGTTTAGTTGCTTTCAGTTTTTGTTTAAGATATTTTCCGTCGGCCTTTTATTATTTATTTTTCTAATTATTGGTATTTTTATGTTGTTAATTTTCAGATCAATTAATAAATAAGCCAAGAATGGTGTTCGGATTTTTATAATACTCATCGTTGTTATCGATGATAAACTCGTAGCGCTGACACTTGTCATGGTGGGTAACGGTGCCCGAGAGGCTGAAAAGTCAGGTGTTAGGGATCTGGCACGCCTATCCAACTGATTGGTTGCATATAAAGCATTGTCAGCAATTCAGTCACCTCGAGATGTCTGTTTTACCGAAAAAAACGCTCGGGTACACTATCGGGGAAAACCTGGTGAAATGCGTTCGGCTTTGTTAGTATTTCACTAATGAATCAGACAAACCCTTGTAAACAGACAAAACCAGGAGACGTCCTTGATGACATGTTTACATGAGAAAAACAGGGAAAAATGGGGCAAGGTTCTCAGAACACCTCATGGTTGAAGACTCAAGACGGTCGGGAATTATCCTAAGCGAAAAGTCAGAACACTGACCGAAGAATCGACACGGTCACAAATTATTTTGACCGAAAGGTCAGGACACTGACTGAACCAAGACAGTTAGGAATTATCCTGAGTGAAAAACCAGAACACCGAACGAAGAATCGAAACGATCGGGAATTATCCTGAGTAGAGAGCCGGGATGCCGACTGGTCTAGCTACAAGGGAGAAATAATCAATAAGTCCATACTGATCAGCTTAATAAGACACTTGATCAGTTTAGCGGAAAAAAAAGTCAAGACAGTCGAGAATTATCCTGAGTGAAAAGCCGGGACACCAACCGAAGAATCAAGACGGTCGAGAATTATCCTGAGCGAAAAAGCTAGGACACCGACCGAAGAATCAAGACAGTCGGGAATTATCTTGAGCAAGAGTCGGGACACCGACTGCTCCAGCTATAAAAAAAGTGTCCAAAATTTATCAGTTTAATAAGATACTTGATCAGTTTAAAAAAAACGAATAATTTAATAAGATACTTGATCAGGTTAAAGCGATAAGTTCGGAGGCATCAAAAAATCAAAGGAAAATTATTCAAATCCTTTTCGTTGAGCCATCAAGAGCTCATCTCGCAGATTTAAGGGGATATTGTTATAGGGATTTTTTGATAGTGTGACAAATCAGCATGATTAGATATTCTACATCATAAAAGTCCATCAGGGAAGATTGATCTAAGGTAATTAATAGATGATCTCAAGACCTAGTCAAGATTACCTAAGATGATCAGAAAAACTAACCGATCGGGCACAAATAACCTGGTAGGGGAAACTAGCCGATCGGGTAAAAACAACTTGATCAGGACCATCCGATCGGGATAAAAGAAGTTTAGTTGGGATTAGACAATTGGTCAATTAGACAACACGTGGGAAACATTTAAAGCAACTAAGACTCGAATACGAAGACTAAAACAAGGAATCTAGAGTTGTACTCCAATAAGGAAATATCTCTATTTCCTCTACAATATTAGAGAATTCTATTCAGGAAAAAACTCAAAGCTTTCAGAACGATAAACACCAAACAGGAAACGAGTCCAAATCAAGAAATAACTCTTCTCTTCTAAAAGACTGCACACCGATCAGGAAATAAGTCCTAAACGGATCATTTAACAAGAATCCTACGAAGACTCTAATTCAATACACAAGATCTCCGAAATAGGAAAGAAGGTAAAGACGACTTCAATAAGTAACCAGTTCTAATTGAAAATAATCACCTTTCCTTTTTTGTATAATAATGATTAGGGTTCTATATACATATAAATAGACCTATAGTCTCATTGTAAAATATATATAACAACACATAAAAAAGATACATAGAAAGAAAGAGAGAGAGAGAGAGACGCCAAAAAAAAAAAGATTGAGTGTTTAATCATTCTATTATAGTGAATTCTTCTCGCCGTCACCGGTAATCGTGGATGTTTCCCCACCTTGGGGTTTTACTACGTAAAATTGAGTGTCCTATCTACTTTTGCTTATTTTAATTCGTAATTCAATTGTCGACCTCACTTGTTAAATGCGTGATTGATCCTACGTAATCCAAAAATCACCGTCAACAGTATCAGAGCTCCTAGCTCGAGCAGATTATTCTTCACACAAATATAGGCTTTCTCAAGGTCAATGATTTCATCGTAAAGATGGGATCAGATAAGGATACGCACAAGATCGAGAATTTTGATGGGTCGAATTTCATTTTTTGGAAGATTCAGATGAAGGATTATCTGTGCCAGAAGGATTTGCACTAGCGATAAAAGAGAGACCAGAGGATATGACCGATGAAGAATGGGTAAAGAAGCGAAAAGTGAAGATATGGATAAAGATGATTTTGAACTCCTGAACCAGAAAGCATTGAGAGCAATTCATCTCAGTTTGACGAAGCAGGTTGCTTTCAAAGTTGAAAATTCCCTTAAAAAAAGTGTGTCTAATAAGGATAATGGTCGACATCCAACCCTTTTATCCAACTTGAAGCGACAGCTTGCATGACACATCCTTATCAGCTATCACATAATAACATTGTCACGTTATTACACTTTTTAATGTGTTAGATTAAAACTAAAAAATAAGAAAGAAAAATTTTAAGTTCCAAATTAATCAATCATTCGATGCACTGTCTCTCATACATTAAAAAGTGTAATGACGTGACAATGTTATTATGTGACTGTTGATAAGGATGTGCCATGTAAGCTTGGTAAAAGTTGGATAAAAGAGTTGGATGTTTACTATTATCCGTCTTATAAACCTAGAGAAGGGTGAATATGTTTTAATCAAGTCAATTTCCAATTTGTCTTGATTAGTCAATATTAAAGATTCACTCAACAAACAAACAAACAAAATCAAGTGTAAAATGCAGAATTATAAATAACAAATGATTTATAGGTGGAAACCTTCCAACTGGGAAAAACCACGGGCTATTCTGCTAGCCACACACGATCCCAAAAATCCACTATATGAATAAAAGGTTACACCCTCAAGTGATATTTGGACTCTCACTCTCAACAACCTCAGGCTATAGACACTACCACTCGCCACTCTTGGATCAATCCCTAGTGATATCCCCTAATCCACTACTCTTAGCGTGAGCACCTCCTACTCTACCCCTCGGGCCTTTTACAGTGGCACTTGATCAATTGCATGTCAACCTACCCTTGGTTATAAGATTTTCCTTGCTTGTGCAACTTCACTCAGAAGACACAAGACTTTGACTCTATGAAGAGTATAAAGGTCTAAGTGAACAATCAATGAATGCTCAATAAAAGATATGCTAAACCAAACATACAATGCCTAACTAGATGTAGATAATGCAATACAACATCCTAGTTATCAACAATGCCTACATGCCCATATATAAGGACTCAATTAGATGCAGATAAATTCTAACAACCTAATTGTCAAATAAAGTCCAATCAACACAAGTTGTCACACCATATGATCAGGGCAATAATTTTGCAATCAATAAATACAATCAATGAGGTATAAACAAAGATGTCTAAATACAATACATAGAGACTTAGCTAAAGGGCAAAATAGTCTTAAATTCTAGCTATCAATAAAATCTAAACTCAACCAACAATGGAAGTCTTAAACATGTTAAAAATAACATTAAGCAATGAGACATACATTTAATCAACAAATTAATGCTAATCCTAGGCAAACATGTCAAAAGAATAGAACAAGAGATACTAGGGCATGTAGAGAATACCTAGTCAAAGAAAACAAGAACACCTATGCTAGAATAATGCTAGATGCTCATGGAAAGGTGTTTGGTTGAGTAAAGATGTGTTCTTGGGAGCTCATTCTCTCTTGGAGTCAATTTCTCTCTTAAGGAAATGAATTTCAGAGATCCGAAAAGGCAAGGAAGAAGAAAAGAACATATATATAAAAGCCCTCGAGAGAACGGTGTCATTTTGAACTTGGGAAACAAAATCCCTTCAAAATCGATATGCATACCACAATCTAGGCAAGAGTCCAGACAGCGGTGCATGTAGCATGACACGGTTGGGAACGACCATTGTTGGGCCCACTACAGAGACATGTGCACCAACAACGGTCCAGAACATGGTGAATAAAGCAAGGTATGGCTGGCGAACACCACTCCATATCCCGCGGTACAGGTAAGAGTACATCCAGTTGTTTAGGCCGCGGTAAAGGGAAGAGTGCTCTCTTAAGTCCTAAAACAGAGGAAAGACCCAACTAGAAAAGAAGAGGTCTTCACTAAGAGTCAACCACACTTAGTCTATGTGCTTGTGTGAAGTGTAATGTAAACACAACAAGTAAACATAGTTAACAAGAAAGATAAACAATCACATGAAGTGCATGACTACAAATGCATAACCACTCAAATGCATAAAGGTGTGTGTATGTGTACAACAACAAATGCATGTCAATACAATGCATATATGAATCAAATCATGCATGAAGTGTGTGTGTGTGTGTGTGCGCGCGCAAGCCTAAACCCTTCACGAGACAAAGTCAAATGAGTATACATTTTGCTCTTGAAGCTATGGAGATGCTTGAAAGCTTGCCAACGCGGACCTAAGCTACCCATTACACAATTATCCATAATGTGGTGTGATTTGTCATGAAATAAGTCAATCATAAAATCGAGGTCCTTACAATCTCCCCTTTTGGCTATTTTATGACAAAATAACCACTCACAAATAATTCCTCACACAAATAAAAAAAAATCTAGCTATTGTCCATGAGAGTTCATTCTACGTTACAAAAAGTCATGCAATCACATGAAGTGCATGACTACAAATGCATAACCACTCAAATGCATGTATGTGTGTGTATGCAACAACAAATACATGTCAATACAATACATATATGAATCAAATCATGCATGAAGTGTGTGTGTGTATGTGTGTGAGTGTGTGTGTGAGTGTGAGTGTGTGTGCGCGCACGCTTAAACCCTTCAAGAGACAAAGTCAAGTGAGTATACTTTTTGCTCTTGAAGTCATGGAGATACTTGAAAGTTTGCTAACAAGGACCTGAGATATCCATTACACAATCATTCCCGATGTGGTGTGGTTTGTCATGAAGTAAGCTAATCATAAAATTGAGATCCTTGCAATCTCTCCCTTTGGATATTTCAAGATAAAACAATCACTCACAAATAATTTCTCACACAAATTAAAAAAATAGCTATTTTCCATGAGATTCCATTCTACGTTACAAAAAGATATACCTAATTTTCTAAGTATTCAAGGCCTTCAATCTCTTCGTAGATCATCATCCCTATACACAATAGCAAGAAATCACCTTCCAAGAACAAGTGCAAGAAGAGTTTCTTCACTTTCACTACAAGAGTAAGCCTAAGATTTGTCTATTCAACTCTTGCTCTTCAAGTTTCCACAATCCGTGGTGATGTGCCCATAGTCGCCACAGTCATAACTATAAAGCTTTATCTTCAAGGTACTTAAACTCTTGTCTCCTTCTTTCTCGGTACCTTCATGGGTGACTCTTAGAATCTCCCAAGCTTTTCAAACATCTCGAGTGATTTGGATGAGTTTGGCTTCACTCTTATCCATTGCACAAGATAAGGCCCGAATGCCTTTTGAGTTCCATTCTACAGCCTCAAGTTCGTCATTAGTCCACTTGGACTTGGGCTTAGGCATAGAAGTCCAATCCTCTAGTGTCTCTAGGGGAGATGAGTACCCTTCTTCCACACACATCCACACATGCTCATCAAGGTTCATCAAAGATATTTCCATCATCACTTTCCAAGAGGAGTAGTAATCCTTGGTGAGCAATGGTGGTTTAGAGATCAAAGCACCCTCTAGTCGCTCAAAATCACTCATGGTGTTTTGGGTTAAATGAATGCAAAAGAAATGCAACAAATGTTAGGTTTTAGATTATGTTGGCATAAATTCCATATCAAAATGATGTTTACTTGTAATGATTTAGTTGTTTCGATTTATGATGATTCAAGCTTCAAAGACGAAGGAACAACTAGTCAAAGCAAGTTCAAAGTCTTCAAAGAGAAATGATACTATATGGTTTTACAAAGGTATATTAAGACCTTATCTTTCTTTAACAAGGCTTTAGGCGCACACATACACATACACAATTCATACATTTGTGTCCCTACATAGTTGTGCACCATTTTAGGCATAAACACAAAATTCATACATTTGTGTCCCTGCATAGTTGTGCACCATTAAAGACACACAAACACATATATATCATACATTTGTGTCCCTGCATCATTGTTCACCATTTATAACACATTCACATACTTAAAGATGAATGCTCCTGCATTGGTATGAAAATAACATGTTTTGGAAAACACATGATTGAAGACTATCTCTATGTAGTTTGCATTCTAGTGTGAAATGTGTTTGTATATGTAAATGTTAGTATAACATGGATATTGAACTTGTTTTTAGTCATAAATCATTCTTGATTGAGTTCCGGTCATTTCGGTTACTCATATTATTGATTTCAAGTTCTAAGTCAAAAGATACTACATTTTCAACTCATGTTGTGTACATTTTCTTCGTATTCGTATATCGAGTCAAATTATTATTTTATGGGTTGAGTATCTTATATGTCCATGTTTGTGAGAGATTTATGGTTCATAATTCATAAACGGATTCAAATTTCGAGTTCGGAGGACGGAGAACTGTTGAAGAATGCGAAGTGAGTGCGTGAGGAAAAGAAGTGCAACCAATCACTCTTTCCCGAGATGGTGCGTGGCCATCTCGGGCCAGAAGCTTGCTGCCCCGAGATGCCCATGCGACATCTCGGGCAACAAGTGTGCTTGGTGCACTTAAGTCCCTTTTTGTCATTTTGCTTGTATTCTTTTCCCTCTCACATTTCATTCTAAGAAGAGATTCAAAATTTGAGAACAGAATTTTCTCCCAAATTTTCTCACCTTCCAAATACCATAACTTCTTCATTTCAACTCTGATCTGAGTGATTCAAAGTTGAGAGTGTTTTTCTATTCATTTTCCATCTTTTCTCAGAATGTTTGAGTTAGTTTTATTGCATTTTTTGGAGTCTAATCACATAAAAACGGGACTGCACCAAATCAATTAAGGTATTGATTTTCTCTCAAAGTTTTCTTTTAAAGCTTGGTCAATTGCCTTGGGTTTTCTTGTTCAATATATATATATATATATATATATATATATATGTGTGTGTGTGTGTGTGTGTGTGTGTGTGTGTATCTTGTGATTGTTTTGATTTGAGTTTTGAACTCATTTAAAGCTAGATTGAGTTTTAATTGTAATATCATATGTTGAGTTAGGTTTTGATTTTTCCTATGTTTTCACATGTTTGGGATTGTATTGTGCTAGCATTGATTTTAGGAGTATTTGATGATCTTTAATTGTTTGATTTTGTGAAAAATAGTTCCTCAAATGTATTAGGCTCTCTTTGGCCGAAATCTCACTATGATACATGTGTTTGTGTTCTTATGAGCTATTCTTGTTCTTAGTTGATTTCATGAATAGATAATATGCTCTAGAACTCTTGCTTAAATCTAAATGACTTTGTCACATGATTTTAGCATGTTTTTGGTATATGAGATTTAAACTTGTTTATGTATTAATCGAACATATCGTGTGACTCAAGTTTCAGATCTATGCATGTATCTAGGTTGTAATCAATGTTGAACATCTTTTACTTGATCTAGATGGATTAAACATGCATGGTTAACTAGACTACATTTGTTATGTACATTCATGCATATGTCTAGTATTTTCCATATGATGTGTTGATCATAACATTCTATGTTGCGTGCTTGTTTGCTTTTTACATTCATGATCACCTAGATGCCTTCTGAGAAGGAAGTCTTGACAATAGGTGTAAGGCCTATGTTGTTGAGCATGGAAGTCTTGGCAAGAGGTGGAGACCTCAGAATGTCAAGCAAGGAAGTCTTGCCTAAGGTCGTGAGGATCCGAAAGGGTGAGCAAGGAAGTCTTGCCTAGGTTCGTGAGGATCCGGATGGGTAAGCGAGGAAGTCTTGACAAGAGGTGTGAGGCCTCGGAATGTTGAGCAAGAGGGCGACATATTCATTAGTAGGATAGGAGGGTAGTTTCTAAGTGAATGGGTCACTTGAGAGATTGTACTTGTCTTATCTACTAGTGGATTTTGTTTGCCGGTAATTGCTAACCCGTGGATGTTTCCTCTTCAGATGTTTAACACGTTATATCTTGTGTCAACTTTTTTTTTATCTCTATCTCTCTTATATTGGTATTTGTTATTTGAATACTATGGATAGAACTTTATATGTAAGTTGACTTCCTTACTACAATATCAATTGTGTATGTGTTATGGTTGCTTGTTTGTATCACACTTTACATGATTTATATATTGATTAAGTGTCTTTAATTGATATATATATATATATATATATATATATATTGTGATACAAGCAATCTAGAGGGACAAACTTTTTTTTTTCTAAGAGAGTCGAAAATGGTGTCTAACACCCCCCCCCCCCCCCCCCCCCCCCCTTTAGGTTAGCCTTGAGCATTTAACCATGTGTGTATTTTTAATTGGTATCAGAGGAGGACACTAGATTGTACGTAGTGAGTATCCAGGTGATTCATTCACGGTATTTGTAAAGCTTTTAAAGTCATGGATTTACAATATTATGTAATGGTGGAAAGAGCCTCAAATACTAGGCCACCATTACTTCAAGACACTAACTATGGGTATTGGAAGTTGAGGATGAAGGCCTACATCCACTCTATTGATGAGAGAACATGGACGATCGTGGAAGAAGGTTTTAGTCCTCCTACCAAGGTTTAAGAGGATGGAACCATGATACTCAAGCCAATGAGTGAATGGACAACGAATGAGTTTGAGGTTGCTAAATGGCACCATCGTGCTATGAATGCTATCTTTGGAGGAGTTGATGGGCATAAGTTCTCCTACATTCAAAATCTTGAATCCGTAAAGGAAGCTTGAGATACTCTCCAAGTAACTAATGAAGGAACCTTAGCAATGAAGAAATCAAGGCTTCAAATGTAGGCATCACAATTTGAAGGTTTAAGTATGGGTGAAGAAGAAAAGTTTGAAGACTTCCAATTCTGGCTTCTTAACATTGCTAACCAACGTCAAGCACTTGGAGTACCTATCTTAAGAGAGCGTTTAAATTGAAAAATCCTTAGGTCTCTTCCTAAGAGATTTAAATCAAAGGTGACAACCATTGAGGAAAGCAAGGGTGTGGATAGAATGAACATTGATGAGTTGATTGGGTCTCTCCAAACTTATGAGATGTGCTTGAAGCCAAAGATTGAAAGTAAGGGAATCGCTCTCAATGCTATAGAGGAAGAGAGTGATAATGAAAATGAAGAGATGGCTCTTAAGGTTAGAAAGT
Source organism: Dipteronia dyeriana (assembly GCA_032871835.1). NCBI lineage: Eukaryota > Viridiplantae > Streptophyta > Magnoliopsida > Sapindales > Sapindaceae > Dipteronia > Dipteronia dyeriana. Next base: position 49,385,077 of record CM065300.1, on the reverse strand, counting down.
TCAAGAAGTTTCTAAAGAAGAATGCCAAGCCTAGAGGCAAGTCTTCTAAGGAAAAGGGAGTTAAGAAACCATCATCTCCAAGGACTGAGAAGAATAGTCAAACCATGAACAAGAAATGTGTTCAATGCTACAATTGTTATGGTTTCAGTCACTTTGCTAGTGAGTGCACCAAGAAGCCATCTAAGAAATACAAGAAAGGCAAAGTGTTGGCAGCTACTTTGAGTGATGATGGGAGCTCTAGTAATGAGTCTTCAAGTGATGAAGAGTTGGTGAGCAACTTTGTAGTTCTAACGGCTTCTCATTCTCCACTAGATATTAATGATACAATATCTTTGAATAAGAACTTTGATGCAAATCATCATGGAAGCACTAGTTCAATTGCTACCAATCTTGAGTTGTTGGCCAAGATAGAAAAGCTTGAAGAAGCTAGAGATAAGGCTCTAATAGAGGTAGTTTAGAAGGATGATTTGATCAAGAAACAACTAGATGAGTTTGTGATTGTTACTTGTAGACTTCTTGGTGAGAAATGTGATATTATGAAGAAGTTTAGAGAACTTGAAAAGATAAACCTTGAGAAGGATGGAATGATATCTTCTTTGAAGAAGAGAGGACAAGAATTAATGGAACAGATATACACGGCTAAGGAGGTCATTAAGGACTTAGCGAATGATTCGGTAAGTGTGTTTAGTGTTAGGAATCTTGTTAACTCTCACAGTGGTGAAGACGAATTGGTAGTTGAAGAGGAGCCCTTGGAAGCACCACTTCCTACTCACTTGGATGAAGTCGTGATTGACAAGAAACCACACAACAAGAGAATATTAAAAGCCAAGAAGAAGTTGGCAGACAATGTATCTTTGCAAACTCCTAGTGAAGCTAGTTTAACTCCAAAAGGTACAATCTCATCTTTTATTCCAATTTGTCATTATTGTAACACAATAGGTCACATTAAGCCTAAGTGTTATAAATTTATTGAAAAATGTAAATTCGAAAATGAATCTAGAGATAAAGAGATTAAACTTCAACTTGAACATGCTAAGGCTTTGAAAGTTGAAAAACATGATAATATTGCTAAGCATGAAAATAAGTTGTGGGAAAACAAGCCACATGCACACACACGCTCATATTTTGAAATCTATTCTCTTAAAAGCAAAAATTCCGGATGATAATCGATTTGACTTTTTATGGAAAAAGCTTAAGATGAATAGATGTTGGAAATTGTTTGCATGTTGATTATCAAACTACTTCTTGATATATATTTGAAGCATATATCTCTCACACACACTTTGTTTATGAGTATGTTGATATTATAGCAATTGTTGAAGAATTATGAGAGAACTTGAAAATCTTTGTGTATCTCTCTTAGCATGTGAAGCTTATTTTGTTGATATTTCTTCAAATTGCTTAAATGTGTGATTGTGTGAATATCTTTGTGAACTCTATGCTATCATTGATTTTAGTTATGGCATTTATCAAGGGGAAGCATTGAATGCTAGACATTGTTCTCTTTTATGATATGTTCACATGCTTCATTTTATTACATGTTGGCATATTTTGACTTAATGATACTTGTAAGATATTACTCACTATCTTTGTCTTGCATGATGATACATTCTTAAGTCATATGTCTTTATTTTTATATTTTTTTGTGACTAATGTGTTTGTTTTTTTTTCACTCACTTTGGTTGTATGTATATAGCATCTTATAACACAAGAAAAATGGGAAGAACTAAGATTACCGGAAGTGAGAATCAATTGAATCCCGTAGTGAAAGCCAAGTCTACCTCAAAAGGACCCAAACCTTCAAGGACAAAAGATTTAGGGATCTTTGGAACAAAGAAGATATTTCAAGAGAGAGGCATTGACTTTGGTAAGTGTAAAGATTCTTATGTTCTTAAGTGCTTAAAAGATAGAAAATGGGAATCTTGGGTTAGCATGTTAGGAGTTGTAAATGATACTCTTGTTAGAGAGTTTTATCATGAATATAAGGAAAGTGTCACCTTGTTAGATGATTTGATGGAAGTAAGGGATATTGTGTTTAGAGTTAACCAGGAAAATATTAACAAGTTTCTTGGGCTATCTAATGATATAGATTCTACTTTTCTTGATGTGGATATTATTGAGAATCTAAATATCATGGGTAGAACTCTTTGTGACAATGCTTCCTTTGAGTGGAAAAATAGGGCATACATTAGTCAACATGAGCTAACTAAGGCTAATGCCTTTTGGTATCTATTCATTTGCACTAACATAATTGGATCTTCGAATTCAACCGAGTTGAATAAAGACAAGATCAAAATAGTGTATGTCTGGGTGACTAATCAACCTATAAACCTTAGAGATCTTCTCATGTATTACATTGATAGTGCGGCTTTCTCTACTAAAGGTGATAAAAAGCTTGCATTAACGGGGTTTATTACTTTATTGTGTTTAGCTTGTGGGATTAAGAGCAGAGAAGATGATGTGTTAGTTCAACCCTTGAAAAAATATTGTGATAAACGTGTGTCTTACATGTCTTATAAGAATAAGGGTATGGCTTGTGATACTTTTGGACTATTTCATAGTTCTCAAGTTGATAGTCATGTGATTAGCACAAGTACCAGATTGGGCTATACAATTGAAGAAGAAGGTTGATGAACTTAGTGCAAAAGTTGTTCAACAAGATGCTAGGATTAAAGAGTTGGAGGATTACATTGCTTTAAGCTTAAGACCACCTCTCAAGCATTATGTTAGATCGACTACTCGCACAACTTTCTATGGTTGAACAAGTGGCTAGTATTTGAGCTTTGAGGTACATTTCTTAACTTTTTAACGTCATTTCATGTCAAAAAGGGGGAGAAAGTGTATATGTTAGTTACTTAGTTTCTTTTTATGTTGTTTTGTGAACTTTTGAGCTTAATGGCTTGTAATAATTAGTCTTAAGGTTTGGTTAAGAATTCTTGTGTTTTGGCATGTATTAAGGGGGAGATACATGTATTTGTGGACTTTAATTGTATATTCTTATCCATATTATATGTTGTCATTTGTTATTTTCTCTTGTATATGTATTGTGCTTTGAGATGATTTGTAGGTTGCTTCAAGAGAAGAACAAGATGAAGTTCAAGAGTTGATGAAGATTAGATCTAGGAATCTTACTCATTGTAATGTGAGGGAGTGATTTTGTGACCTATCTTCATTTTTATATTTGTAGTAAATGTATAAGTGTTTTGACATGGAATTTTGCCAAAGGGGGAGATTGTTAGGTTTTAGATTATGTTGGTATAAATTCCATATCAAAATGATGTTTACTTGTAATGATTTAGTTGTTTAGATTCATGATGATTCAAGCTCTAAAGACGAAGGAACAACAGGTCAAAGTAAGTTCAAAGTCTTCAAAGAGAAAGGATGCTATATGGTTTTACAAAGGTATATTAAGACCTTATATTTCTCTAACAAGGCTTTAGGCACACACACACAATTCATACATTTGTGTCTCTGCATAGTTGTGCACCATTTTAGGCACATAAACACACACAATTCATACATTTGTGTCTCTGCATAGTTGTGCACCATTAAAGACACACACACACACACACATATCATACATTTGTGTCCCTGCATTGTTGTGCACTATTTATAGCACATTCACACACTTGAAGATGAATGCTCATGCATTGGTATGAAAATAACATGTTTTGGAAAATGCATGATTAGAGACTATCTCAATGTAGTTTGCATTCTAGTGTGAATTGTGTTTGTATGAGAAAATTTTTGTATAACGTGGATATTGAACTTTTTTTTAGTCTTAAATCCTTCTTGATTGAGTTCTGGTCATTTCGGTTACTCATACTATTGATTTCAAGTTCTAAGTCAAAAGATACTACATTTTCAACTCATGTTGTGTAGATTGTCTTCGTATTCATATATCGAGTTGAATTCTTATTTTTTGGGTTGAGTATCTTATATTTCCATGTCCGTGAGAGAGTTACAGTTCGTAATCCATAAACATATTTAAATTATGAGTTTGGAGGCCGGAGAACGGTCGAAGAATGTCAAGAGAGCATGCGAGGAAAAGAAGTGCAACCAAGCACTCTTTCCCGAGATGGCGCGTGGCCATCTCGGGCCAGAAAGCACTCTCTATCTCGAGAAGAAAGTGTGCTTGGTGCACTTAAGTCCCTTTTGTTCATTTTGCTTGTATTTTTTTCCCTCTTCTTTATATATCTCTTCCCTCTCACATTTCATTCTAAGAAGAGATTCCAAATTTGAGTGCAGAATTTTCTCCCAAATTTTCTCACCTTCCAAACACCATAACTTCTTCATGTGAACTCCGATCTTAATGATTCAAAGTTGAGAGCGTTTGTCTATTCATCCTCCATCTTTTCTCTAAAGGTTTGAGTTAGTTTTATTACTGTTTTTGGAGTCTAATCTCATAAAAACAGGACTGCACCAAATCAACTAAGGTATTGATTTTCTCTCAAAGTTTTCTTTTAAAACTTGGTCAATTGCCTTGGGTTTTCTTCTTCAATTTATATATGTGTCTTGTGATTGTTTTGATTTGAGTTTTGAACTCATTTAAAGCTAGATTGAGTTTCAATTGAAATCTCACATGTTGAGTTAGGTTTTGATTTTGCCTATGTTTTCACATGTTTGAGATTGTATTGTGCTAGCTTTGATTCTATGAGTATTTGATGATCTTTAATTGTTTGATTTTGTGAAAAATAGTTCCTCACATGTATTAGGCTCTCTTTGGCCGAAATCTCACTATGATACATGTGCTTGTGTTCTTATGAGCTATTCTTATGCTTAATTGATTTCATGAATAGATAATATGCTCTAGAACTCTTGCTTTAATCTAAATGACTTTATCACATGATTTTAGCATGTTTTTGGTATGTGAGATTTAAACTTGATTTTGTATTAATTGAACATATCTTGTGACTCAAATTTTAGATCTATGAATGTATCTAGATTGTAATTAATGTTGAAAATATCTTACATGATCTAGATGGATTAAACATGCATGATTGACTAAACTACATTTGTTATGTGCATTCATGCTTATGTCTAGTTTTTTCCATAGGATATGTTGATCATAACATTCTATATTGGGTTCTTGTTTGCGTTTTGCATTCATGATCACCTAGATGCCTTGTGAGAAGAAAGTCTTGACAATATGTGTGAGACCTATGTTGTTGAGCATGGAAGTCTTGGCAAGAGGTGGGATACCTCGGAATGTTAAGCAAGGAAGTTTTGCTTAGGGTCGTGAGGATCCGAAAGGGTGAGCAAGGAAGTCTTGACAAGAGGTGTGAGGCCTCGGAGTGTTGAGCAAGAGGGCGACATATTCATGAGTAGGATAGGAGGGTAGTTTCTAGGTGAAGGGGTCACTTGAGAGATTGTACTTGTCTTATCTATTAGTGGATTTTGTTTGCCTGTGATTACTAACCCGTGGATGTTTCCTCTTCGGAGGTTTACCACGTTATATATTGTGTCAACTTTTCTCTATCCCTATCTCTCTTATAGTGGTATTTGTTATTTGAATACTATGGGTAGAACTTTATATGTAAGTTGACTTCTTTACTGTAATATCAATTGTGTATGTGTTATGGTTGCTTGTTTGTATCACACTTTACATGTTTTATATATTGATTAAGTCTCTTTAATTGATATATATATATATATATATATATATATATATATATATATATTGTGATAAAAGCAATCTAGAGGGGTATAACTTTGTTTGTTTCTAAGGGAGTCGAAAAATGTGTCTAACTTATTCACCCCTCCCCCTCTCTAGGTTAGCCTTGAGCATTTAACCATGTTTGTATTTTCAACAAACAAATGCAAACAAATGTAAGATACATAAATAAGAGCATGGATCACCTAATTATGTTATTGAATCCGTTCTAATATCAATTGAAAATTCCTTTAAAAAACGTGTGTCTGATAAACCTAGAGGGGGTGAATAGGTTTTAATCAAGTCAATTTCCAATTTTTCTTGATTAGTCAATATTAAAGATTCACCCAACAAACAAACAAACAAAATCAAGTGTAAAGTGCAGAATTATAAGGAACACTTGATTTATACGTGGAAACCCTTCAACTTGGAAAAACCACGGGCAATTCTGCTAGCCACACATGATCACAGAAATCCACTATATGAAGAAAAGGTTACACCCTCAAGTGATACTCCGACTCTCACTCTCGACAACCTCAAGCTATAGACACTACCACTTGTCACTCTTGGTTCAATCCCTGGTGATATCTCTTGATCCACTCCTCTTAGCGTAAGCACCTCCTTACAGGGGTACTTGACCAATTGCTTGCCAACCCACCCTTGGTTGCAAGATTTACCTTGCTTGTACAACTTCACTCAGAAGCCATAAGACTTTGACTCTATGAAGAGTATAAATGTCTAAGTGAACAATCAATAAATGCTTAATGCAAGATATGCTAAACCAAAATACAATGCCTAACTAGATGTAGATAATACAATACAACATCCTAGTTATCAACAATGCCTATATGTCCATATATAAGGACTCAATTAGATGCAGATAAACTCTAACAACCTAATTGTCAAATAAAGTCCAATCAACACAAGTTGTCTCATCATATGATCAAGGGTAATAGTTTTGCAATCGATAAATGCAATCAATGAGACATAAACAAAGATGTCTAAATGCAATGCATAGAGACTTAGCAAGAGGGCAAAATAGTCCTAAATTCTAGCTATCAATAAAATCTAAACTCAACCAACAATCAATGTCTCAAACATGTTAGAAACAACATTAAGCAATGAGACATGCATTTAATATACAAATTAATGCTAATCCTAGGCAAACATATCATAAGAATAGAATAAAATATTCTAGGGCATGTAGAGAATACCTAGCATAGAAAACAAGAAGACCCAAGCTAGAGTAATGCTAGAAAGATGCTAGATGCTCATGGGAAGGTGCTCGGTTGAATAAAGATATGTTATTGGGTGCTCTCTCTCTCTCTCTTTGAGTCAATTTCTCTCCAGGGAATGAATTTTAGAGCTTTGAAAAAATAAGGAAGAAGAAGAGAACATATATATAAAAGCCCTAGAGAGAACGACATCATTTAAAACTTAGGAAACAAAATCCCATCAAAACAGTTGTGCATACCATAGTCTAAGCATGAGTCCAGACCGTTGTGCATGCAACATGGCATGGTTGGGTACAACTGCTGTAGGGACCGATGCAGAGACACATTCACCAACAGCGGTCTAGACCGTGGTGCATGAATTAAGAGCGGGTGGAGAACACTACTCCATGTCACGTGGTACAGGCAAGAGCATATCCAGCAGTCTAAACCATAGTAAAGGGCAGAGTGCTCTCTTAAGGCCTACATAAAGAGAAAAGACCAAACTATAGAAGAAGAGGCCTTCTCTAAGGGTCAACCACACTTAGTCTATGTGCTTAAGTGAAGTGTAATGCAAACACAACAAGTAAACATAGTTAACAAGAAAGACATGCAATCACATTAAGTGCGTGACTACAAATGCATAACCACTCAAATGCATGTAGAGGTGTGTGTGTGTGTGTGTGTGTGTGTGTGTGTGTGTGTATGTGTGTGTGTGTGTGTATGTGTGTGTGTGTATGTGTGTGTGTGTGTGTGTGTGTGCAATAATAAATGCATATCAATACAATGCATAAATGAATCAAATCGTGCATGAAGTATGTGTGTGCACCTCAACCCTTTAGGAGACAAAGTAAAATGAGTATACCTTTTGTTATTAAAGCCAAGAAGATTATTGGAACCTTGCCAACGCGGACCTAAGCTACCCATTACATAGTCATCCTCAATGCGGTGTGGTTTGTCATGAAATAAGTCAATCTTAAAATCGAGGTCCTTACAAACGTAAAGGGTCAACAAACTGCCAAAGATCTAATGGATACTCTATCAGACCTATCTGAATAACCTTTTATGGTAAGGAAATTCCATATTGTCAAAAAGCTATCAACTTTGAAAATGATGGAAGGTTAGAACTTAAAAGAGTTTCTGAATCAGTTCAATGAAGTGAATGATGGGTTATGTTCCTTGTTTATGGGTTTCAATGAGGAGTTTCTGGCGGTATTTATACTCATCCAATTGCTAAAAAGTTAGAAGATGACAAGTCAAGCAATCGTCAATGCGTTCAAGAAAGAAAAGTTAAACCTCAACAGGTTGTGAACATGATCTTGACCGAAGAGATCAGGATGCGTGAAAAGGGATTATGAGCATCTACATCTTCAGCACTTAATATGGATGGTAGAGAAGGCAGAAACAGAAATCGAAACACGAATTAACGGAGAAGATCATAGTGAAGAGGAAAATCTATATCCAAAAATCAGATCAACTATTTAGGAAACCAACAATGAAGCAAAAAGGATGTAGAGTGTTGGAACTGTGGAAAGAAAGGCCACTTCTCGTATCAGTGTAGATCTAAGAATAGGGATAACGGTAAACACAATCCAAATTATGTATTAGAGGAGTCAGATGACTGTCTCATCTGCTAGTTGGAAAGCAAGACGAAGTCCTGGGTTCTAGATTCGGGAGCATTTTTCAATGCCACACCTAACAGAAAGTTGTTCGAGAACTACGTCTCCAGAAATTTGGGTAAAGTGTATCTTGGTGACGATCAAGAATGCGACATTACTGGAAAGAGAGATGTGAAGATTCAGTTGCAAGGGTCAGTTTGGAAGCTAGACAATGTGAGGCACATACCAAAATTGAGGAAGAACTTGATCTCCATAGGGCAACTGACGTTAGATGGTTACGTGACAACTTTTACAGGTGATAAGTGGAAGATTTCGAAGGGTAGCATTACAATCACTCGAGGGAGTAAGAATGGATCACTTTACACAACCACAGATGGTTATGGTTCAATCACTATGTCGGAAGGTAAAGATGATCCGAACTTGTGGCATCAGAGGTTTAGGCACATGAGTAGTCAGAAGCTAAAGTGTCTACATTCGAAAGGAAAGTTACCAGATTTGAAGAGTGATGAGGTCTTTTTCTACAAAAGCTACATATTGGGAAAAAAAAGCGAGTGAGCTTCAAGAAGATCGAAAAAGTACCAGTAAAGGAGAATCTGGAACTTGTGCACACCAATGCATGAGGTCCAGCTTCAGTCTCATCAACCGGGGATAAACAGTACTTCGTCACATTCATCGACGATCATTCCAGAAAGGTATGGGTCTACTTTCTAAAACACAAGTCTGAGATATTTGATGTTTTCAAGAAATGGAAATCAAGGATTGAAAACGAGATAGCGTCAGAGATCAAAAAGCAGTATTCAGACAATGGTGGAGAATATGAAGACAACAAGTTCAAGAAGTTTTGCTATTAGAATGGGATAAAGCTTAGTAGAACGGTTCTTTGAACCCCACAACATGATGGTATAGCAGAACAGATGAACATGACAATGATTGAGACAACAAAAAGCATGAGTTTACATTAAGGGTTGCTAAAACAGTTCTAAACAGAAGCAGTTAATATAGCAGCATATTTAATCAATAGAGGACCATCAAAGCCCTTAGACCTCACTATACCAGAGGAGATCTGAACTAGGAAAGAGATAAAAATTTCTTATCTTAAAGTATTTGGTTGTGTTTCCTATGTATATGTAGGTGACCATGCAAGGAGTAAGCTAGACGCCAAGTCAATGAAGTGCACTTTGGTGGGCTACAGAGAAGATGAATTTGGTTACAAACTGTGGGATGACCAAAACCATAAGATGGTCAGAAGTAGAGATGTCATCTTCAACGAAAATGTTATGTACAAAGACAGAAACATACAAGTGTTTGAGCTGGAAGAGCCAGAGTATTTTAAGCCAGATGATATACCGGATAACGGGATCGCGGAACATTAACTAGAATAATAAAGAGCAAGGTGTGCAGCCTCAGGTTTAAGAACCTATCCCACTTAGAGATGTTCCAGCGACACAGGCTCAGAGTACATTGTGAAGATTAACTCGAACTTCTATACCAAATAAGAAGTACTTGCAATATATGCTGCTGACAGATGCAGGAGAACCTGAGTGCTATGATGAAGCTTGTCAGGGTGAAGATGCGAGCAAGTGGGAGCTTGTAATGAAGGATAAAATGAAGTCATTGGTATATAACCAAACTTGAGAGTTAGCCAAGCTATCGAAAGGAAATAAAGCCCTACAGAATAAGTGGGTGGTTCGGATCAAAGATGAATATGATGATTCCAAGAGATACAAGGCACGACTTGTAAACAAAATTTGCTAACAAATTGAAGGTATTGACTACTCTGAAATTTTCTCACTTGTTATTAAACTAACTACAATCTGATTAGTGTTGAGTATTGTCGCAGTAAAAGGGTTATATTTGGAGCCTTTAAATGTGAAGACTACCTTTCTTTATGGCGATTTGGAGGAAAAGATGTACATGAAGCAACCAGATGGGTTTACGAAAGTTGGCAAGGAATAGTTGGTAGGTAAATTGACTAAGAGCTTGTATGGTCAAAAACAAGGTCTCCGACAGTGGTAGAAGAAGTTTGATGGGTTTATGCAAGGCAATGACTACCTGAGATGCAATGCTGACCACTGCTTTACTTCAAAAAGTTTAAATCAAGTTTCATCATCTTGCTACTTTATGTTGATGATATATTAGTAACTGGTGCAGATTTAGAGGAGATTAACAATTTGAAGAAGTAACTCTCAAGTGAGTTCGAGATGAAGGATTTAGGTCAAACAAAGCGGATTCTTGGAATGAGAATTAGCAAAGACAAATAGGAAGGTACATTGAATCATTCATAAGCAGACTATGTTCAAAAGGTGTTACAGAGGTTTAGCATAGACGAAGCAAAATCTGTAAAGACTCCTTTGGCTAGTCATTTCAAGTTGTCCAAGGATCAGAGTCCGAAGACGGAAGAGAAGAAGAGCTTCATGGCTAGATTTTCTTATACTTCAGCTATTTGAAGCTTAATGTATGCCATGACCTGTACGAGACCAGATATTTCCCAAGCAGTGAAAGTTGTGAGTCGATACATGTCCAATCCGGGCAAGTCTCACTAGGAGGTCGTAAAGTGGATCCTAAGATATATACGGAGTACGATAGAGAAATGTCTAACCTTCAAAAGAGATGAACTCAAGCTAAAGGTTATGTGGATTCAAATTTTGCTAGAGAGATGGATCACAGAAGAAGTACCACCGGATATGTGTTCACGAAAGCTAGTATCGCGATTAGTTAGGTGTCCTAGTTGCAGAAAATAGTGACAATCTCTACAACTGAAGCCGAGTATGTGGTTATGACATAAGCAAACAAGGAGTTGATATGGTTAAAAGGGTTGGTAGCTGAGTTGGGATTCGACCAGGTAATGAACGTGTTGCACAGTGATAGTCAGTGTGTAATACACTTGGCCAAGAATCCGGTATTCCATTCTAGGACCAAGCATATAGACCTGCGCTACCACTTCATTTGGTCATTAATCGAAAAAAGAGTGTTAAATTTAATGAAGATTGCAAGAACTAAGAATCCAGCTGACATGTTAACCAAACCAGTAACTACTGAGAAACTAAAGTTGTGTGCAACATCAGTAGGTCATTAAGAGTGAAGACGAGAGGAATGAGCACACCATTATTTATCCACTAAGTCATCAAGGAATGATGGAGAACGTCTATTGAGTTTCAGTCTTCAAGTGGAAAATTGTTGGGTTTTATGAAGCCAGAAACCAACACGAGGAATGAATTCCAGCAGGTGGCACGACATGGACCACAGCGGAGATAAGAAGCCCAAGTTACGGCACACACAACAGTGGAATCCAGAGGTGTCAAGTTGTGTAGACCTCGTTGTTGACATAGCACACATACCACGGTCTAAGGAGCGCAGGGGTGTCAAGTAGTGTCGACCGCGGTATAGACAAGTGCCTACACCGCGGTCTTTTGAGTGGTAATTGTGGAATCTGTAAAAAAATAAGAAAACTTGTACAAAAAAAATTCTCCTTTAGGGTTTTGGCTAATCCTAATGTTTCCATATAAATACTACTATTTCCCATTGCATTTAGCAGTGTGTAAAGGGTGAGGAAAATTACTAGAGAGAGAGAGAAAGAGCAATTGTAGAGAGACTGAAAAAGAGATAGAAATTATAATCAACTTTGAAAATAATGGATTATGTGCGGTACGCTCTATAGACGTAGGCAAATTGTTGAATAATGTAAAATATTCAGTGTCGTATTTTTTTTCTTATTACTTTCTTATTATTTGTGTATGATTGTATTTGTGTAATTGCCATTCTTCCTCAGCAACATAATGCATATCAAGAATTCTGTAACATAAATAGTCGTCACATTTAATTTTCTTTCACAGTAAAATCATGATTGGTCATGGCCAACAACATCACAATCAACTTCGCATAGAAAATTTGTTCCAAAAATCTTAAATGCTGTACAGCCCCGCTACTCTATTATAAATTCATCTTAAAATGGCGTCACGTCTATAAATTATTAAATTTAGATCCAACAAGTAGCAAGTTGAATCAAAGCACCGGCCTAATAGACAAAACTAATGGCAACAAGAGTTGATCATATTTTGATCCTAATTTCACCATACATATATGAGTCATATATAGGTTCTAAAATATCCATTGCAAATTTAGAAAAATATACAATATTCTTTTTTATCTTTTTTTTTTTGAAAAGATATACAATATTCTTAATTTACCTTTTAAAAATATTAATTTCGGACAATTTGTCTTTTTAAAAAAAAAAGGTGGTCCATATACAATAGTTAGCAAATATATAATAGTTAGCAAATATATCACGTACTCTTAATTATCATTTTAATATATTATATTCAATCTATTATATCAAATAATTTTATAAAAACTATTTATTGATATATGGTTTGACTTGATGAAATGTTATGATGCATAACATAAGTTATATAATATACAAATAATGCTATATTATCTAAAATTTTATCTAAATAATTTGATAACTTGATTTTTAGTAGTCATATTGAATACAAGATGATGTATTATATAATATACAAATAATACTATACTATCTAAAATTTTATCCAAATGATTTGATAACTTGATTTTTAGTAGCCATATTGATTACGAGATAATGTATTGATAACATAGTATTTACAAATCAGTTTACCACATTGATCATTTGTACAATCAACTTTACAACATTACTCTCTCTCTCTCTCTCTCTCTCTCTATATATATATATATATATATTGTTAGAGATCAAAAAATAAATAGCATTTTTTAGAGGTGACGGTTCAACATTATCACTACTTTTATAGCTTATGTTTAAAAGGCACATATTATGGTGAACGGACAAAAATGCCTCCAATAGTTGTTTCATTAGAATCTTTCATTCATTTTTTTTACAGTGAGAGTTATGAAATAGAGAGAAAAAGTTTCATTGAAACTCAAGCGCTACGCAGACGCATTCGGGGGTCGAGTTGCCTGGTCAACTCCCGGGGGGGGCAGGGGGCAACGCCCTCGGAGCTTTTTTTTTCTAGTCAATACTTAATATGTTCAAAATATAATTACAAAAGGTTCAGAGCCTTTTGTAAAAGTCTCGAACCCAGTAAAAGTCCCGAGCTTTTTTGGTAAGGGTTCGAGCCTTTGTGCCAAGTTAAAAAAAAGCTCGGGCACTTGACAAAAAAGCTCGAACCCATTAAAAAAAACTCGGGCACTTGGTAAAAAAGCTCGATTCGAATTTTTTTGCCAAGTGCCCGAGTTTTTTTTAATGGGTTCAAGCTTTTTTGTCAAGTGTCCGATCTTTTTTTTTACTTGATTCGAGCATTTTTGTCAAGTTAAAAAAAAAGTTCGGGCACTTGGTAAAAAAGCTCGATTTTTGCCAAGTCTCTGAGCTTTTTTTTACTTGATTCGAGCCTTTTTACCAAGTTAAAAAAAAGTTCGGACACTTAGTTAAAAAACTCGAACCCATTAAAAAAAGCTCGGGCACTTGGCAAAAAAACTCGAATCGAGTTTTTTTACTAAGTGTCCGAGCTTTTTTAATGGGTTCGAGCTTTTTTGTCATGGGTTCGAGCTTTTTTTTACTTGATTCGAGCTTTTCTAACAAAAAAACTCGGAGACAAATCAAAAAAAACTCGGAAGAGTATAAAAAAAACTCATAATCATATCAAAATAGCTCTGACACTAATAAAAAATGCTCGAAGTATTTTAAAAAAGTCTCGAACAGATTCTGGAGACTAAATATTCATACATGTTCATACAAAGATTGAGACAACAAATCATAACGAATGGATACATTGTTAAACCACACAGAAATATATGACAATGTATAAAAGAATATCACAAACATATGTTATTTTTTTAACAGAATCTGGAGAGAGACAAGTTTTTTGGAGAGAGACAAGTTTTTTGGAGAGAGATGAGTTGTAGATCGATTTTCAGTCAACTATTTTAGAGAGAGGGGAGTTATCGTTTTCAAAGTGTAGATAGAAGCACAACGAGAATAAAAATAGATTATTTAAGGGTAATTTGGATAGTTCACCATAATAGGTGCCTTTTAAATTTAAGTTATTAAAACGGTGACATCATTACAACATACATAAAAAAAGATGACATATCTCACAATTTCCACTGTATTGTTATGGTCAGAGGAGGTTATTTAATATAGGGCATTAAAAGTAGTATAAACAAATTATAGCTTAGTCTGGATATTAACAACCAACTAAACATCTTCAATGATTTAAGATATTTACTATTTAGGTGGTTGTTCATATACAGATTAGGTTATAACTTTCTTATAATACTATAGATGATGGTAATGCTCAAGTAATTTGGTTTCATAAGAGGGATCTTCTGGTAATCTCCTCAAACCAAAATATCAATTCAAAAAAATTCCAACCACTATTTCTCATATGCATGCAACTTCTAACCCTTGCCAATTTGTTAGCGCGTGAAACACACATTCCACCGCGTATGGTACATTTCTAATTAATTTCTTGTTCTACAAATTTTTAAAAGTTTGCTTTATCACAAAAATAATAATAAAACTCATTTCACAAAACCTTTAAGTGGGAGACTTTAGAAGTTGAGAGTGTGATTTGTGAATATCTAAACTTTTTTAATTAATAAATAAATTATAATTTTCAGGCCCTTTAAATACCTCCACTCTCTTCCTTCCCATACAAACAAACCATTAAAAAAAAAACCCCTCATCTCCTTCTCTTCCATACCAAAACTCTCTCTCTCTCTCTTCAAAAAAAAATGGAAATCGAACCAAGGCCACCGGTGGTAGTAGCAAAGAAAGCATGGAACATGGTACGGATATTGTACTTGATGATAAAAGCAAGGCTATCAAAGAGCAAAATAATGGGTGATTTCAATTTGATGATGCTCAAGCAAGGGAAGCTGGCAGGGAAAGCCATAACAAACCTCATGTTTCATCAACACTCTTCTTTTAGTTGCCGATCCAACGATGCACATCTCTCCTTCATATCTCCAAAAGAATATGAATTCAGCTGCAGCAATAGCCCGGCTTACCCTTTTTACTCCCACAAACGTAAACACCACCACCACCACCACCGCTACAACTATGATGACGCCGCCACCGTTCAAGCCATGCAAAAGGTTCTAGAGATGTTGAACAACACTAATGAAACTGTGGAGGCATCTCCTTTGACTACATTGCCTGGTTTTGGTAAAAGTCCGATGGTGAGGCAGCTGAGAATAACAGACTCTCCTTTCCCGTTGAAGGACGATGGAGATGGTCAGGTTGACAAAGCGGCTGAGGAGTTCATTAAGAAGTTCTACAAGGACCTCAAGAAGCAGAAAAGAATGGCTGCTCTCAACTCTCCCTACCATCAGTACTCTTGGGGTCGATGATATGATATGATATGATAGGATGAATCTCTGCGACATTGTACATCAAATCGTGTCACACCTTTCAATTTGAGTTTTCTTTCGTATCTTTGCAATTTGAAGGTTACAGATTGATGATGGTGTGACTTATTTTTAAGTGATGACAAAAGTGATCATGGTTTGCACAGCAAGGTGTAGTGAAGGTGTAACATCAACTCTATAGAATTTGTGACTTTTGGATTTACATGTTTTTTTTCCCTTTTTTTGCTCAGTCTTTAATTTGTATTACTGTTCATAATATTATAAAAGATATATAAATGAAGAAGCAAAAGTGATGTTATGAATATTAATTAAGAGGTCTATGAACATATCAAAATAATAATAATAATTAATATTATTAATAAAAGAGAGTTATTTGTTTGGCCAGAGAGCAAAATTTTAATTTATTATTAGTTTTTGAAGTTAAAGAGTTGGAGCTTTGGATTTGCTTGCTTTTTATGGGTTTTCTTTTTCTTTTTCTTTTTTGTCTGTGATTCGTTGCATTCTTTTCAATGCTGAAAATGTTGCGGTTATGATTCATAAACCTAAATGGCAGGTCAACACACTTCTTTGATTTCTTATTATACTAAATTCTCGAGTTTTGAGTCAAGTGGTAATTTATTTGGACCCGTTTCATTCCTTGCTTCACTTTTTTTCTTACCTCCATAAAGTATATGACTGGTTTTTAATACGGTGATCATAGAAACTAATCATATATATTGCAATGCTTATAAGTAATGAGATTATATGAGGTAAAAAGATGATCCAAATCCAATTTATATATCATATTTTACAAGCTTAAACTTCTACATATGGTAACTCTACAGTATCAAATTAAATTTATGGTACTGTATAGTTTAATCACTAAACATATTGTGGTAGTCAAAAATGGTTTCTGGACCAATGTTCAATACCCATTAACAATTTCAAGTTTGGAACAAGCTAGGCCGAACAATCCGGATCGACCCAAATGGCCTTACCAGAACTACTGTTTGACTCAGTCATCCACATAACTACTATTTGATAACATAAGTAGAGTTTGAATAAGTCTGAGAATCTGAATCCCATGAAATCTGACCAAGATTTCAGGGATCAGATCCTTAACGATATCTTGAAACGATTTACACGATCGGTTCCCAAGATGGAATTATAAATAAGACCTTTTATTTGTGAAGGGGCGATTTTGATTTTGCTCCCCACAACCCAACACTATTGCTAACCAAAATTCTACCAAAACAGTAACTCCAACCATCGAAAAGTTTTATCTAGTCATCTGTTCCATTAACATTCAACCCAAACACACATAAGGCTTACAATCGACCACAAACCCCGTTTTCATTAATTTGTTTTCTGTTATTTTCTATTTGTTTCCACTTCTTTTACAGATACAACACATCTGATTCGACAGGTTAGACCAAGTTGCTTGGGCCTAACCCGAATCTGATTCAACCCACATTAATTGTAGTTCGATCAACTACAGTTTGGCGCCTACCGTGGGGCCCATTGCTGCATTGACTGCTCAGATGGTAACCAACACTAAAAAAATACAAGAGATCGAAGCAGAAAATGTGTCGATCCGAACTAGGAACACTGAATTTCGGGCAATAATCGAGGGCGCACCCAGCAACCTGCCATCAGTGCCTCTTGTCCAAACGAACGACCCCATGTAAAAGGTCGACAAAATAGCCTCAACCTCATCCGCGGATCCTCGAAACCCAGGGGCGAACGCCAACCAAGGTTTAAGCCAGGATACCATGAAGACGGTCCAAGCAGAAACAGACCTTCTTGAACCACATATCTAGCGGGAAATGCCACAAGAGCCCAATCTAGTTATTGACCCACAATAGGAGAACGTTTTGAGGACCCCAGCGTCGCTCCAGTCGACACCAAATTTGGTAACACCAAATGCTAGTTTGCACTTATTTGATGATCCTGAACTTTCTCACTGGTTTACGGAAATGGAAACCCTCATTCAAAGGATCCCAAGGGTGCTAGCACCTATCAAGAAAAATACGGTAAACATCTTCATAGATTCTCTTTTTGTCGATGATATCACGCTTATCAAAATGCCTAAGAAGTTCAACTTCCAAAACATGAAGCAGTTCAAAGGCACGACAGATCCAAATGACCACATAGTGTTGCAACACATTTTCATTGTGGCAATCCCACGTGACTTCAGACAAGCGTGCATGTGCAAGGTGTTCATATCCAACCTTAGTGGCCTCGCCTTACAATAGTACATGAATTCACCTAATAATTCTATTTCTTCTTTTACGTATCTCACAGACACTTTCGTGGAGCAATTCGCAAGCAGTAGAAAACTCAAGAAGCAGTCGAACGACCTCTACACAATAACCCAGAGAAGCAATGAGAACTTGAAAGCATATGTTGGACGCTTTAACAAAGAAAAGGTGCAGATCCCTAATTATAACCAATCTACCACAATTTTGGCCTTCAGCAAAGGACTTCGATTGAACTCTGACCCCTACAAGGAGCTTACCAAGTATCCATACAAAACTATGGAGGATAAACTGGTAAAAGCATGAGCCTAAATCAAATGGGACCCAATTATGTCAAAAAGGTCAACCACTGTCGCAAGTGCAACGACCATGTCGATCGTAGATCAACCTATAGAAGAGTTGAATCTTATCCAACAGGAAATCGATAGGACAACACCAATAATAACGGATAAAATGATAGGAGATCGTACAACCAGAATCCACCCAGAACAAGTCAATCACAGGCCCCAATACCAGAGTGCAATTTCAGCATTGAACCGGTCGACCTGATAGCAGTGATGAAAGAAATGGGAAGAACAGTCAAATGGCCAAGGAAGATGAACGCCCCACCAGAGCACCGAGACGCTAGCTTTCGATGCGAATTCCATAGAGATCACGACCATTGAACAGAAGATTGCATCGTATGATGCTGGAAGTGGCAGAACTCTTGAAGCGAGGACACATGTTGGAATACGTGATCGACAGAGGAAAGGAAACAGTCGCTCGTCGAGAGGAAATTAAACAGTCGTTCATCGAGAGGTAAAGCAGCAAGTAAGCACATACGACGGTCCATCAGCACAACCCTAACCAGCAAGAGTGATCAACTACATCACAGACGTATCCTAGGTTAGCGGTGTAAGCTACTCTACTGCGAAGAGGCACACCCGACAAGTGTCGAATGTGGAGATTTAACCCAGTAGAGACCATCATTCAAAAATCGATGAAATAGTCATCTTCAAGTCATCCGACAAATCAGATTTGTTTTCTCCTCATCATGATGCTCTTATTATTTCATTATTTATATCTAACTGTTTAACTAAACGAATTCCAATTGATAACGGTAGTTCCTGTAACATTTTGTTTAACAATACTCTCTGAGAAATGCAAGTCGACGAATCAAAAATTAGTCAACTAATGACTATGCTAATAGGGTTCAGCGACGAACAGAATAGTACATTGGGCGAAAGAGGAAACTGTGAGATATGTCACCTTTTTTAACGTGTGTTGTGAAGATGTCACCCTTTTAATAACTTAAGTTTAAAAGGCATCTACTATGGTGAACTACCCAAGTTACCCCTAAACTTTAATTTTTAAAAGGTAACATGCTGATGATGTCAGAATGTCCCTAAAAAACTTGTCTGGAAAACTTGTCTCTCTCCAGATTCTGCACTAGAGGGTAACACATATTTATGATCTTCACTTAAATTTCTTTTATGCATTTCAGATATTTTGCAATCATTTCTATGTGGGTTAACAATGTATCCATTCATTGATAATATATATCGTTACCCGTCTTTGTAAGAACATGTATGAACATTGAATAGATCCGAGCTTTTTTCTTGTGTGACCGAGAATATTTAAAGATGAATCGAGCTTATTTTATATTGGAACGAGCTTTTGTTTATGTTGAAAAACGCTCGATTATTTGAAGAAAAAATGCTCGTCAAAAATGCTCGATCCCTTAGGAAAAGTTCTCAATCCCTTGACAAAAGTTCTCGAACCGTTATAAAAGTTCTCAATAATTTGACAAATAATCTCGATCCCTTAAAAAAGTTCTCGATCCCTTAAAAAATTCTCGATCCCTTAGAAAAAGTTCTCGGTCCCTTAGAAAATGTTCTCGATCCCTTCATAAAAGTTCTCGATCCTTTGATAAAAGTTCTCGATAATTTGACAAATATTCTTGATCCCTTAAAAAAGTTCTCGATCCGCTAGAAATGTTCACAATCCCTTAGAAAACGTTCTCGTTCCATTGATAAAAGTTCTCGAACCGTTATAAAAAGTTCTCGATAATTTAACAAATATTCTCGATCCCTTAGAAAAAGTTGTGGATCCTTGATAAAAGTTCTCGATCCCTTGATAAAAATTCTCGAATCCAATCGTTATAAAATTTCTCGATCAGTTGTAAAATATTCTCGAACCCTTGAAAAAGTTATCGATTCTTTATAAAAAGTACTGGATCCGTTTGAAAAAAGCTCGATCACTTAGAAAATGTTATCGATCCATTTCCAAAAAGCTCGATCCGTTTGTAAATGTTCTCGATCCATTACAAAAAAAGCTCAATCCCGAAGAACATGTTCTCGATCCCTTACAGTTGAGAAATTTTTGTAATTCTTAGTAATTGTAAAAGTATTTTTTTTTTATTTGTTAACAATTGTTTGTGATGATGATTTTCATAGACAATGGATCGGGTTAGATTAGTCATATCTTATAACGGTCGATGGGAGCAATTACCTGATGAAAGTCAGAGGTTTCTTGGTTCCGATAACCAAGGAATGTATGTGTCCAGAAATATGACTTACGAAGAGCTGGTGTCGATCGTACAACCCGTTCTGAAGTACGATGTCAACAAATACATTGTTGATCTAGAATCTATATCAATCGTTCCCGAGACAACATGTCGCACATTTATAAGAAATGACGACGATGTTTTGTTTATGCTAGGGGAAGATAGGGTGATCTCTCAAGTATGTGTCAGTCTAATTGAGAGGGCTGCAGGAGGTGTCATCGGTGAAGAAATCCCTCCTCATGATCTTCAGGCGAAAGCAACCAGTTGTTCATGGAAAGAAGTGGGATTGACAGTAGGGAAAACCTATGTGGTGTCCCACCGAAGTAGCCGACCATGGTGATATAGTTAGAGCTCAATTGGACGATGATTTTGGTTGTCAATTTGAAATGAATGTTGGGCAGTACAACCACCAATACAATGAGATGTACAATGACATGAACAATGAACGGAACAATGAACCTCATAACTTACCAATTCATGAGGTGGCTAATGAGCCAAATTTACATCAGGTACATAATGTAGCGAACAATAAGGAAGATAAAGAACAGTTTGAAATGGTCAAAACGAAAAGACGTGCAAGACGTGCAAGACGTGTACACAGATGTAGTTCCACTGCAGTAGATATAGCTGAGACATCTAAGGTCTGGCCTGATGTAACTCTAACTAATTCTGAGAATGCAGGAACGTGGGTTATTCCATGAGCAGAATCATACTTGTTTGGTATGGGTGGAAGCAGGAATTTGGTAGAAGATGAACCTACCAGCATGATATATAAAGGATAATTTTTTCCTACTAAAAAGGATTTGAAGAGATTGGTTGGGCATTTTGCAATGCGGCACAACTTCTAGTGGAATGTGAAAAGGTCGAATAAGACAACATTACATCTGGTTTGTTTGATGGATAACTGTACATGGAAGTTAAGAGCGGTTAAGAGAGATGAAGTGACATACTTTCAAGTAAGAAGTTTTATCAACGAACACACTTGTCTGTTGGAGAAGATTCACTGCCGCCATCGACAAGCTAGTGCAGTCATAATTGGAGAAGTGGTTGCACATAGATTGCAGCAATAGGATGGTCGACTAATGCGTCCGAAGGACATAATCGCCGACATGAAAGCAATGTATTGCATCCAAATAATGAATAGTAAGGCACATCTAGCCCTTAATTATGCATTGTCACTGACCTATGGAACGTATGAGGAAAGTTTCCAACTGCTGCCATCATTCGGTTACGTGTTGGAACAACAAAATCCCGGAACAATCATTGACTTACAGTGTGATGAAAATGGTAAATTCCTCTACTTTTTCATGTCGTTGGGTGCCTCACTCAGAGGATTCCAGAGGTGTATGCGTCCAGTTATTGCAGTTGATGGTACTCATTTAAAGGGTAGATTCAGGGGCACAATGTTTGTTGCAACTGCACAAGATGGGAATGAACAGGTTTATCCAATTGCTTTTGAGTACGGTGACTCGAAAAACAACCTATCATGGGAGTGGTTTTTGGATTTCTTGAAAGGTGCCCTTGGCCATATAGATGATTTCGTTTTCATTTCTGATCGACATGCAAGCATTGAAGCAGAGATTTCTAAAGTGTTCTCTTATGTCACCCATACCATGTGTTGCTGGCACTTTTATGAAAATATTAAGAAGCGATATCATATAAAGGATGTGGCCGTAATAATGGACAAAGCAGCCCGAGCGTACATCGAGTTGCAATATAACCGGCACATGGAAGAGTTACGAAACTTGCACCCGAATGCATATGATTATATAATTGATGTTGGTCCATACAAGTGGTCTCGTGTACACTGCCCCGATAGAAGGTATAGGGTCATGACAAAAAATGCTACATAATGCATAAACTCATGCCTAAACTTTGCACGACAACTGCCTATGTTGACTTTGGCAGAGTTCATTAGGAATATACTACAACGTTGGTTTCAGGATCGTCATTGGGCTGCACAATCCATGAGTCATCAGTTGACCAACGCATCACATATTGTGATCCTAAAACGTGTTTATAAGTGCAATTTTATGACCGTTAATCCAGTTGACTAGAACATATTCTCGATGAAACGGGCTGGAAAACAGTGGACCGTTGACTTAGCACGGAATACCTGCACATGCAACAAATTCCAAATGGACCTTCTTCCATGTTCTCATGCTCTCGCTGCCGTAAGGTACATCATACAATTTTGTCTACAGTTAATATTACTTAAACTTGAATCTTATCATTTTCAATGTTTTTACAGAGACAGAAACATGGATTTCACATCCCTGTGTGCGGACTACTACAAGCAACAAACACTTATTGATGCGTACTCGGTTCTTATTATGCCGGTCGGACATCCTTCCACTTGGATTGTGCCACCTGACATCGCTGAGAGAGTCGTTTTGAATCCAAGCTACAGGAGACAAGCAGGCCGCCCGAGGGCTTCACGCTATATCTTATCTTCAGAGAGAACGACTACACAGAATTGTAGACGATGTGGACAACCAGGGCATAATTCGAGGAGATGTTCTAACCCAGCTTTGACTAATGAAGGTCCGAGCAGAGTCATTCCTAAGGAATACAGATGCAATTGTAGTATATGTCATACAATTGGTCATAACAGACAGACGTGCCCTACTAAAGACTCTACCGTGGAATGATTTGAGGTGTTATCATGATGACATTGTGATAACTTGTACTCGTATGACTTGTTCATTAACTGAAATGTAATTTTATTTAAATATGATTTGTATATATACAAATGTAAACATTTTTATTCAAAAAAATTGGTAAATATACAAAAGAATTGATACATATACAAATGAATTACTACATAAATCTAAACGGGCCGGGAATTAGAAAATATCTCAACTGCCATCTTCTCCCGAATGATCCCCATATTGTCTTCAGACCAATCGAAATCCTTTCTGTCTGCCAGTAAGTACTCGTTCAATCTCAATGTGTGGGGACCACAGTTACCCCTGCAGTTGAACACATTAACAAGCGTTAATAAAACATTAGGTTTATAATAACACAATCGCAAAGTTACTATTACAAAATGTCTTATGATTTCTTCTATTGGGGAATACGTCTTTCGGACACCACGCTGACTGGAAAGGGCTTATTCGTCTTGGAAAATTTCACAAGTTCAGTCGGTCGTGCATTATGAAACTTGGCCTGATGCAACATCGAGGGCACAAAGTAGCGTAACGGGGCTACATGCTACTTCCGGATATAAGCTGGGACCTCCTGTCTCCAAGGGTCGACTATGAACATCTTCCCGCATTTGAGGTCGACAGTCACCAGTAGCCAATGTTGTCGTCCAATGTTGAAAGGTATCAGGACCTGTAAACATAAACAACAGGTGTTAAGATGTACAAAGACATTTATATTTGTAATTGCAAACCAAGTAACACTTACCATGTCAACCTTGTGCCACTGACAGCATCCAATCAGGGCACCACCAAGCACCGTCGAAAGGTGGTTATCCTTCCACCAAGACCTCAAAACATTCCACCGCGTCGTGGTGATCTCCCCGTGAGAATCATGAGGCATCATTTTCCTGTACTGGTGCTCCAAAGAAGACTGTAGAAACACAAACTCAAAATTATTAATATTTTCCATACAAATCTACAAGCATGTGTAATCATTACTAATTTCAGTACTTACAAAAAACTGCGTATCGAATATGTTGACCATCTGACTGTACACATTCAGGAAAGCCCGTTGACGCTTCCGAAGAATATGGAGGTACGCGTCCATATGCTGGGAATATATACACGTAATAAAGCGTTAGGAGGGTTACACATCTAAAACAAATATTAAAAACAGAAATTATGGTCCTATGTACCTCATCATCAACATCCATGAAGTTGGTCTGCATCCGATGGAACTATGCAGCATCAACTGGCTCCAGCAAATCGACATCAAGTCTGCATTAATGTTCCATCAGCTACACATTTATTTAATTCATTAGAAGAAAACATGCCACCTAAATAACAAAGAAATTTACTTACAGTTCCTCATTTACGTTCTTCTTGAAGGCTTGGTAAGTCTTCAAATGGTCACCGTCCACCAGTCCGTGGGGATTAAATATATGGTCAGGTCTCTCAAGTATTACCCTCATCCTCTTAGGTCATCACAGATCTGTGTACGGGCTAAGCAACTGCCTACCGCGCTTCAGTACACGTCTCTAATGTCGAAATCCCCCCGTCGGGGTATGCTGCGATGAGGAGCTTCGTTCCATGTGTGACTGGATCGAAGTAGTAGGTGGAGGGGGAGCATGCTGCTCGCTAGGAGGTGGAAAAGGAGTTTACTGCTCACTCCGAGGGGGAGAGGGAGTCGGCTGCTAGCTCGAAGGGGGAGAGGGAGCCTGTTGCTCGAGGGGAGGTGGATGGGGAGGCTGATGCTGCTCGCTTGGAAAGGGAGGTGGACCCTGCTGCTCGAGGGGAGGTGGATGAGGAGCCTGCTGCTTGATTGGAGGAGGAAGGGGAGCATGTTGCTCAATCGGAAGGGGAAGGGGAAGGGGAAGGGGAAGGGGAAGGGGAAGGGGAAGGGGAGACTGAGCCCCACTCTTCGGAACTGCCCCTTCGGTATGTGGATCCTCACTATACTGATACATATGCATCCTGAAGCCATGAAGGCTCCCGATCAATGCCAATAACTCCCTATGTTGTTGTTTTCGTCGATCCTCCTCGCTCTTTCCGATCAAATCCAGCAACTCTCGGTGTTATTGTTGTCGATCATCCTCACTCTTTCGGAGGGCTTCATGCAGCTCGTTGAATTGATGTTCCCATGGGCCCCGAAATCATGTCAACATTCCCACCCCCACCCTCCTCCTCGGGACGATCTGCACTACTAGTCGGATTAGGGACAGTAGAAAGGTGAACCCTGTCGTCCTGCACATACAACCCCCCCCCCCCCCCCCTTACTTAGGCCTGCGAAGTACGGTGCCACCGCCTCAACTGTTGTGGGCACGATTTTCTTCCTCGCATACATCTTAAAGCTTAGTTAGATGAATGTCATTGTTACTTATAGTAAGTAATATAACGATTAACAAATTAAATAATTACCCTAGCACTAAAAATCTTGTCCAGCTTCTTCCCTCTAGGTTGTTTGGTCAACTCCCACTTCAACATACGAGGAAAAATGTCTATAACCCTTCAAGTCCCGAAATCGACGTCCAGTTGGGGGATCACCTCGAAAGCAAATATTTGCATCAAAGATAAATACAATTATAATCCAAAACAATTTTGGAAACGAAATTTAATGTACATGTTGGAAATCAAATTTCTTACCAAAAGGGCATGTGATAGACCGTAAATGTTGTACCCCTCCACGGAAAGTACAACATCGCCTTGTGACTGTTGGAGTCTCTCCTCACGTTGTCGCGGTAACGCATGCTTGAATGAAAAGATAGAATGCCTATAGACGTGGGTACCCCACGGGAATGCATCGAAGGGATTGAGGTCCTCTACCAACCAAAACTGCCAAACTGGAATCTTCAATCTCTGGTCCACCCCCATCAATATCCAGTTCAACATGTAAATAAGGCACAACTTCACAGCATCATACGCCTGTTGAAACTCTCTGCGGGTAAGAACAACC
The DNA here is from genome assembly GCA_032871835.1 of Dipteronia dyeriana. Lineage (NCBI taxonomy): Eukaryota > Viridiplantae > Streptophyta > Magnoliopsida > Sapindales > Sapindaceae > Dipteronia > Dipteronia dyeriana. Next base: position 49,358,855 of record CM065300.1, on the reverse strand, counting down.
CTCAAGTCATCCAATGATACCTTATCATGTCTAGGAAAGTACCGTTGATGTATGACATTCTCCATTGCAACATACATACTCGTGTCTGGTACGACTCCAAAACGTAATCCGGTGATAAGGCTAAATTCCACATTCGAAAACCTGACCATATGGTTCCCTAACAAGAACCGTATCTCATCTGTCGGTCCATCGTGATCCAAATCCCGTAACAACAGCTGATGAATAAAACCACCCGAAAACTTCAGCTCCCTGTGCATCGACATGAAATGCCCGAAACATAAGGCCATGAACCGAAGCCGATCCTCAACAGTAAAATCTTCAGGGACCCGGTTAAGTGCATCGTCTATACGGGCGAGGGCTTTAAAATGGTCGTGTCGAGTCAATTTTCCGTTGAACCAATCTCCCTCTGGAGTTTTAAGCAAATCCTTCAACCTGTTCGTCATCTGCAATGTCACAGAAACAATACATCAGTAAATTGGAAAAAAAATAGAAAATATTCTCGATCGTTTGAAATAAATTCTCGATACTTAGAAAATATTCTCGATCCTTTAAAAATGTTCTCGATCCTTTGAAAAAAAATTTGATCCTTTGGAAATAGTCTCGATCCTTTGGAAATAGTTTCGATACTTTGAAAAACTTCTCGATCCTTTGAAAATAGTCCCGATCCTTTGAAAAAACCTCTCGATTCTTTGAAAAATCTTCTCGATCATTTTAAAAAATCTCGACCCTTTGAAAAACATTCTCGAAAGTTAGACAAATATTCTCGATCGTTTAAAAAAATTCTCAATCCTTTGAAAAACCTCTCGATTCTTAGAAAAATCTTCTCGATCATTTTAAAAAATCTCGACCCTTTGAAAAACATTCTCGATCTTTAGAAAAATATTCTTGATCGTTTGAAAAAATTCTCGATCCTTGGAAAATAGTCTCGATCCTTTGAAAAACCTGTCGATTCTTTGAAAAATCTTAAAGATCATTTTAAAAAATCTAGACCCTTTGAAAAACATTCTCGATCGTTAGAAAAATATTCTCGATCGTTTTAAAAAATTCTCGATCCTTTGAAAATAGTCTCGATCCTTTGAAAAACATCTCGATTCTTTGAAAAATCTTCTTGATCATTTTAAAAAATGTCGACCCTTTGAAAAACATTCTCGATCGTTAGAAAAATATTCTCGATCCTTTTAAAAAAATTCTTGATCCTTTAAAAATAGTCTCGATCCTTTGAAAAACCTCTCGATTCTTTGAAAAATCTTCTCGATCATTTAACAAAATCTCGACCCTTTGAAAAACATTCTCGATCCCTAGAAAAATATTCTCGATTGTTTGAAACAATTTCTCGATCCTTTAAAAATATTCTCGATCCTTTAAGAAATAATCTCAATCGTATGATAAATTTCCTCGAATCTTTCTAAAAAAATTCCTCGATTTCACTTGAAATATTCTCGATTTTTTTTAAAAAAAAAACAATCCTTGATACTAGAATTTCATTTTCCTCATCACATATTCAACCTCATTTCAAACCCAAACCTAAACCACAACCATTGTCAACCCTAATCTACAATTTCAATCAACAAAACAAGTCTAAAATGCAATGATAAGTTATCAATAACAAATCGATAAATAAAAAAAAACTGAACTTACCTCTGTCAATCGCTGCGAAATCTACTGTATTCCAGTTCCGGTCAATTAGCCGTCGATTTCGTTGTCGTCAGTTTCTTTCTCACTCTTGTTTTTCTCAGACTAACAAAACGATAACTTTCTCTCTTTTTCAATTTTGTCGGGGTATTCTCATCTCTTTACGTTAAATGATGCATTTTAAACTTACATTACTAAACTGGTGATATTTGCACAACACCCCTCTTAAATAGTGCCATTTCTTTTTCAAGCCCGAAAAATAGTACTACCAATGTATGTTGAAGAAGTTTACCTATATATCAACTTCTTGGTGCTCACGGTCAATCACCATACAACGTCATCCTTAGTAGGCCATGGATACATGAGATGATGCCAATCCCCTCGACCTACCCCCAGATAAACAAATTCCCTACCAAGTGGGGAGTACGGGAAATCAAAGGCAAGCAAAGAGCCGCAAGAGAGTGCTATCAAAATGCAATAAAGAAAAATAAGGAACAATTATAGCAACTACAGGAATCAGTGGTCGAGTCGACTTCCAACAAACCTAAAATTAAAGAACTTGATAAAGTAGGGATCGACCCCGAACACCCTGAGCACAAAATTTTGATCAGATCCAGGTTTCCCGATAAGATCCAAAACCAGTAGATTGAGTTTTTAAAGTAACAACGTAAAAGCTTTGCTTGGTCGTATTTGGATATTGTCGGAATCGACCCTCAGGTGTTGTTCATCAATTATAGGTAGACCCCGATCGTCCACCAGTAAAGTAGAAAAGGAGGAAGTTCGCACCAGAAAATAACAAGATAATCATTGAAGAGGTGCAAAAACTAGTCGACATCGGGTCGATAAGAAAAGTTAAATACACCGACTGGTTAGCGAACTTCGTGGTCGTAAAGAAAAAGAACGGGAAATTGCGTGTCTGCATTGACTTCACAGATCTTAACAAAGCCTGCCCTAAAGATTTGTTCCCACTTCCACACATCGACATGTTAGTCGATGCCACTACAGGGCATGAACTGTTCAGCTTCATGGACACATTCTCTAGCTAAAAGATGAATCTGATCGACCAAGAGAAAACAATTTGCATCACCGAAAGAGGTATTTTCTGCTATAAAGTTATGCCTTTTGGATTGAAAAATACAGGTGCGATATACCAACAAATAGTCAACAAAATGTTCATTGACATGTTTTGATTTACCATGGAAGTATACATCGACAATATGTTGGTTAAGTCTCTCGTCGCAAAGCAACACATAGAACATTTGAGACAGTCGTTCGACGTACTCGACAAATACGGTATGCAACTCAACCCCACTAAATGTTCTTTTGGAGTTTCTTCTGGAAAAAATTTAGGTTATCTGGTGACCAATAGAGGAATCGAAGCCAACCCAGATCAAATCCGATCGATCAAAGCGATTGAATCGACTAAATGCATCAAAAATGTACAAAAGCTCACGGGTCGAGTAACAGCGCTAAACAGGTTCATTTCTAAGCCGTCTGAACTTTGTCAACCTTTCTTCAATACTTTGAGAGAAAACAAGGCATTCGAATGGACTCAGGAATGTGAAAAAGATTACAAGATCTGAAAGAATATCTGGCCTCACCTTCGTTGTTGTCGAAACAAAGAGACGGAGAGGTACTTCACTTGAATCTGGTAGTATCCGACACTGCAGTAAGCGTTGTGCTAGTCAGAGAGGAAAAAAATTCACAACACCCGGTGTACTACGTAAGCAAGGCGTTACTCGACGCAGAAACTAGGTATAATGAGCATGAGAAGTTTGCGATAGCACTTGTCGTAGCCGCACGCAAGTTAAGACCCTACTTCCAATGCCACCAAATCAAGGTACTCACCTCTTTTCTATTAAAAAATATTTTGCATAAACCAGAACTTTCAGGTCGATTGATGAAGTGGGCGGTCAAGATCAGCAATCACGACATTTTTTTACAGCACCGAACATCATTGAAATCACCGGTATTCGCTGACTTCATAGAGGATTTCACTCCTAACGAATATTTGTAGGTTGAACAGGAGTTAATGATACTCGTGGAAGACATGACAGATACAAAATGGACCTTATCGGTCGATGGTTCAAGTAATATAAAGAGGAGTGGACTCAGACTAGTGTTAAAATCCCCACAAGGGGAAAACCTGGAGCAGCCGATCCATTGACAAATAATAAAGCAGAAGATGAGGCATTGATCGTTAGGCTCCACCTAGTAAAAAGATTGGGCATAAAGAATATACAGGTACAAAGCAATTCACAATTAGTCGTACGGCAGATGAACGGGACGTACGAAGCCAAAGACAAAAGAATGGCAGCATACCTAGTCAAAGTCAAGCAACTGGAGTCAATATTCGACCAATTTTCAATATTATAGGTACCAAGGATAAAAAATGCTCTAGCAAGTGATTTAGCTAGCCTTGGATCGACAACTCAGACTAACTGATCAAATCTATACCCATCGTGTACCTACTGTTGCCCGAGATACACGACATAGAAATTTCAGAGTCAATTGACAACGGTTCAAGTTAGATGGATCCAATAAAAGACTACCTAAAAGTTAACATCTTGCCAGACGATAGAGCCGAAACAAGAAAGATCAAGGCCAAGTCGACTAAATTCTGCATCTTATACAGTAAGCTCAATAAAAAAATCTTTTACAGATCTATACTTGAGATGCGTCACGCCTTGCAAGGAGTACGACGTCGGGAATAGCCTTCACTCCGAAGAATGTGGAAACCATTCGGGATTAAGAAGCTTGTCGAACAAAGCAATCACAACTGGATATTACTGGTCAACGATGTGATCCGACTCTCAAAAACACGTGAAAACCTGCGACAAGTGCCAAAGATCCGCACAAGTGTCTCACCTTCCCCCAAGTATGCTAAACTCAATGTCGGCTCCTTGGCCCTTTTATGAAATGGGGTATAATATTGTAGGAAAAATCCCAGCAGCACAGAAGGGGTCTTCTACACATTAGTGTAACAGACTACTTAATCAAATGGGTCGAAGCTGGAGCTTTTCAACACATAAAAGACATAGAGATACAAAATTTTATCTAGAAACAAATAATTTGCAAGTTTGGAATACCCAAGGAGATAGTGACCGACAATGGCTCGCAATTCATCTCATTCAACTTCAAAAATTTCTACGACAAATACTAAATCAAGTTGAGTTTTTCAAAACCCCTGCTACCTCCAAGCAAACGGTCAAGCAGAATCAACTAACAAGACAATTATAAATACATTTAAAAAAAAAATCGAAGCCGAAAAAAGTGAATGGGCTAACAAACTCCCCGAGATCCTGTAGTCATACAGAACTATCCCTCGTCGATCGACAAGGGAAATACCTTTCTCGTTTGTCTATGGTGCAGAAGCAGAAATACCAATAAAAACTTGACTCGCAACTGCTCAAAGTGAACACCCTGATGAAGAATAGAATAACCTAGAGCTTTCATTTAAACTAGACCATCTCAACAAACGTCAAGAGTAGGCTGTGTTAAGAATACAAGCTTACCAACAACAGATCACTTGACACTATAACAAAAACGTAAAAATCAGAACTTTCAAAGTCAGCGACTGTGTATTACGAAGGGTCTTCCAAAATACTAAGGAACAGAAAGCAAGCAAATTGGATACAACATGGGAATGATCCTATCAAATAACAGATGTGAAATGAAGAGGAGCGTAAAAATTACGAGACCTAGATGGTCTAGAGATACACAACAGCTGGAACGCTCTACATTTAAAACAATATCATTTCTAATCTCTATCATTTTATTATCATATCCTATCTACTTTGTTACTTTCATAAATGCATACAATACTAACAAACGATAAGAGCTTTGATGACGCCTTAGATGTAGCTAAGTTCAAAACTGAGCTCACAAAAAATAATGTTTCAAAGTTATAACAACTTACATCGAAGAGTTGTCGACCTCGACAAGCAACAAATCAAATTATCACAGGAAATCTACAAATAAACTAATATAAGGCTCAAGCCATGATTCCAAGGGATCCAAACATTATCCTGCACTTAAGGATTCGCGATTACAACTCCTATTGTTCGCATTCAACTCCGCACACTAGAAGTTGGGGGAGTATCAATGGGGACAATCCTATAACATCATATGCATGTACACGGTTATTTATAAATGGTCTTGTCGACCTCTATTGATTTACGCATGTACGCGGTTATTTATAAATATAATGGTCGTGTTGACCTCTATTGATGTACTCATGTACACAGTTATTTGTAAATATAAATGGTCATGTCGACTACTATTGATTTACGCATGTACGCAGTTATTTATAAATGTAATGGTCGTGTCGACATCTACTGATTTATACATGTACACGTTTATTTATAAATGTAATGGTCGTATCGACCTCTATCGATCTACGCGTGTACGGGGTTATTTATAAATGTAATGGTCGTGTCAACCTAAATCAATTTGTGCAGTACGCGATTCCTAAATTTTCCCGGCTGTGTCGACAAAACTAAAATGTGTGTGTACGTAATATATTTTAAACGAAATTGTCCAGTTTAAGATTCACAAACATCATCGACTTATGTTTAGTTTTGCAGATCTCAATTCTCATTGAGTCAAGAAAACACGAAATAGCATTATTATGTTATCATAAGCAAGAACTGGTCGAGTCGACCTCCATTCATTCAAACAATATAGTATCAATTTACAAAACCACAGAGAAAATTATATATATATATATATATATATATTCAAAAAAATAAAATGTTTTTAGGAAAGGCTAAGAATGGTCCTGCGTTGAGCCATCGATAGGAGTGTCTGGACCAGCGGCACCATCTTGGTCTTTGTCGATTCCCTTATCTCTAGCAGCAAATAGAGGATTCTTAGTGTCAAGGCATTCGGTATCCTCCCATTCTACAAGTTCAGTCTAGGGGGTCCCATTTCAAATGTTCTCCAACAAGATATTGCTTGAATAGATAGACCTTGGCATCACACATGGCCTTAATTGAGATGTTCATAAGCTGATTGTTCAAATTGACTATATATCGATCCTTCTCGTGAAGGTCTCCATTAGCTCTCTCCAATTGTCGATCACTTAATGCAAGAGCATCTCTCAATTTGGCCAACTCCTCTTCCTGGGTCGAGGTTTTTTCTCAATCTCTTGCTTAGCCTTGTTGACGTTGCTACACTCCTATCTGAGCGTGTCGTTTGCTTTCTGGAGCTTTGTACACCTTTCTCAACTGGACACAAGTTTGTTTTTCAAAAACAAATGGTATTACAGAGACTGCAATAGACATTCATTGTCTTAGAAATCAACATGACTAAAATAAAAAGCATGACACAATCATTCAATATGCCTAAAATGCAGTAAGGATACCAATATGGACAACTTCTTCCACCTCTTCCCCTTCATGTATTCTTCATCAGTTGCGAAGAAAAGGTCGTTCGACTTCTTCAAGAAACTACTTGGCTCTTTGAAAGAAGGTACCCCTTAGGGGAACGACACTAAGGTCAATTTCGGTCTTTATTGTACAATATCAACAACCACCTTCTTCGAGCTATCGACGACCGAACTTTCCTTGTCTCTCCCCTTAATTGTCCTCCTTTTCTTTTGTACCCTTGAATGATCCATCTCTAGGGAGGACTCGATGGGTGGATCATCGTCAGGGGACGATCCATTTGTTTGTTGTTGTCTCTCCCTTTACGTTCCTCTTATTGGCGAGTGCAGCTACCCTTTTCTTCGTCAAGGCCTCTTTTCACCGCCTTAGCACCTCTTTCGAATCAAGCATATTGAACTTCATATTTAATATCGACTTAGCTGCAAAATGACGTTCAACATCAGTAATGGGGGTTAAATTTTTTTACCATAATGTATCTCTAACCCTATCTTGATTCAAACGAACGACATTATATCTTTTATGAGATGATAATGAGTTCGTGGCACATTCCATGTAAATGAAGCCAAATGGTACTAGGCCAAAAGTTACCTTTATACATCAACACTTTCCAACTTCTCTCTTTGGCAGGGATTGCCAACACTCTTTTTGTACAATTGACAACATCATCGCACTTAGGCTTACTATCTCTGTTTGCTAACTCTACAAGGATAACAATTAGTCAAAACTTGGAAAAACTAAAACCGGACTGAACAACACTAAAGATAGACACTCACTATATCAATTCCAAACCCTGGGATAAATGTACTTTTCGTTCCCAAAGGGTCCATCAATCAAAGGACCCTTAGCAAAAAGGAAAGTCTTTCCACCTCCAATCATTTATTGTGAGGTCTGTGATGAGTTGCATCGCATTGGACCTCAAAATCAATGAGAACCGACCTTTCTCATGCACATGTTGCTTCAAATAGTAACTATGTAAAAGTGAGTTTAACCCAAACCTCAACTCATATTTCTCTCGTAAGACGGTTAAACTTATGAGTATCCTCTAACTATTTGGCATCAACTAGCCGGGGGAAATATTATAGTGTACTAGTAGATATTGAGCCAAAGAAGGGACAGGAAACCTGAACCCTTAGCGTAAATTGTATTCATAAAAACAAGTCCATCAGGGAATATCCCAGTCGACTCGCTCTTTCTCTTTAGCGGCACGTAATACTATGTGATGAGGGATACCATATAGTGTCCTTAAGATATCCATGTCGTTGTTACAGAGCACACTTCCTGGGTTTTCACCAACTAGAATACTTAATGGTCTACCAGAGGATAATGGTTCCTTGACTTCTACATATTCTAGGTGATCGACTCTTTGTTCGACAACACGTACGACCCCCGTCTCTAGTATCCCCAGTTTGTCTATTACTACTTCTGTTGGGTTGGCTACCGTTATCTAACGTTCGACATTTTAAGATTCAACTTCAACAATTTCCTCGATTTTAGCTCTCGTACCACTAGAGGTCTAAGATTAGGCTTGAAGTCGTACTCGCGTTCGACATGATGCCTTCAAATGCTGACAAATACAGAAATACAAAAGTCAAGAACAAACCAAAATCTGAAATCGAGACCTATTATATCAAAACCTAGGGTTCCAAAAAACCAAAAACCAAAAACCAATTTAGAAATCCAACATGAAGAACAACGAAGAATAACACGAGAACATAAAATGGTATTTCTAGACTAAATCTTAAACATTACTTCGTTGGTTTCCTATATGTAGAAAAACTAAGTCTTACGCAAGTAAAATCAATAGAAAAATGAAATTTTTGCTTACCTTGAAGTTTGAGTTCGAAGATTAAATAGTGAAAATGCACCAAGAGGTTTGTAGACGTTTTGAAGATTTCAAGCGATCTTTACTTTTGAGGAATACAAAGAAATGGAATGAAAAACTTAGTGGAGAAATCTTTGGTTATTTAAACTCGCGTTTTAGCCCAAGTCGCCACGCGTCATAATCTCTATGGATATCAACCAACTAAGGCAACTGAACATAAGTTAATTTGAAATTCAATCTTTTTGATAAATGCACCCAAAACTTGAAATCGTGCCAAAACAAGGGGCCAAATCAGCCCTAGATGTTGAAACGCTTCAAATCCCTTCAATTGAGCTTTTCAAAGTTTATGAAGTGATCGACACCTTGTCGCTACTAAAGTATATATCAATGGTTTTACTCGACACATTGTCGAACTAACGTTCGACTCGACCAAAATTTGACTCTCTAACTCGAGGACTTCCTCTTAGGAGAGTGAAGGATAAACTATGGTAGCCAAAAATGGTTTATGGGCCAAACATTCTAAGTCCATTAACAATTTCAAGTCTGGACCAAGCTATGCCCAACAATCCGAGTCGACCCAAATGGACATATCAAAATTACTGTTTGACTCAATCGTCCACATAAATGTTATCTGATAACAAAAGCAGAGTTTGAATAAGTTTGAGAATCTGAATCTCATGAAATCTAGCCAAGATTTCAAGGATCAGATCCTCCACGATATCTTCAAACGATTTCCACGATCGGTTCCCATGAGGGAACTATAAAGTGGAAATGGTAAGAAATGTCACCTTTTTTTATACGTTGCAGTGATGTCGCTGGTTGAATAAGTTAAGTTTAAAATGCATCTATTATGGTGAAATACCCAAATTGCTCTTAAATAATCAATTTTTAATTCTCTTTGTGCTTCCATCTACACTTTTAAAAACGATAAACCAGTAACTCCTTTCTCTCTAAAAAAAATTTATCTAAAAATCAATCTACAACTTATCTGAAAGTCAACGTGTTTCTGCACAACAAGGTAATATACATTTCTGATCTTCAATTTTTTTTTCATGCATTCCTGAGTGGTGTAACAATGTATTCATTCTTTATGATTTGTTGTCACAATCTTTGAACGAACATGTAGCACGTTTATTAGATCTGTGAACTCCCGAGCCTTTTTAAAGGCTGTCCGGGACCTTTTTTAAAGATTCCTAGCATTTTTGAAAAGCATTCGAGCTTTTTTGAAAAGTGTCTTAGCTTTTTTGAAATGGGTCCAAACATTTGTGAAAAGGCTCCAATGTTTTTTGGAATGGGTCTGAATTTTTTTTTAAATGGTCTGATTATTTTTATAAGGGGTTTGAGCTTTTTTGGGAAGGGATTGAGTCTTTTTGGGAATTTTTCGAGCTCTTTTGGAAAGGGTCTGAGATTTTAAATAAAGCCTTTGAGAAATTTAAAACAGTCCCTAAGCATTTTTATGGTTTGTAATGGTTTTTTATTTTAATTTTAATTTTAATTTTTTTAATAATGATTTGTGATGATGATTTTGACAGGGGAATGAATCGGGTGAGAATAGTCATATCTTACAACGGTCGATGGGAGCAGTTACCTGATGGAAGACACAGGTTTTTAGGTTCTGATAACCAAAGATTGTATGTGTCAAAGAGTATGACTTATAAAGAATTGATGTCGATCGAGCAAAACATTGTGAAATATGATATGAACCATTACAATGTTGATCTACAGCCTATATCAATCGTTCATGGGACTACATGTCAAAAATTTATAAGAAACGACAATGATGTTCAGTTTATGCTAGAAGAAGATAGGGTAATCCCTTGAGTATGTATTAGTCTAATTGAGAGGGCAACAGTAGATGTGATAGGTAATGATATTCCTTCTTGTAAAATAGCCAACAGTTTCGATCATTTAGCGCAAACAACCAAGTGTTTATAGAAAGGAGTGGGATTGAAGGTCAGGAAAATATGTGTGGTGTCCCACCGGAAGTAACCGACCATGTTGATATAGTTAGACCTCATTTCGATGATGTGTTTGGTTGTCAAATTGATATGAATGGTGGGCAGTACAATGAGCAATATAATGAGATCTACAATGACATGAACAATGAGCAGAACACTGAACCGAATCTTGGGCTAATTCATGAGGTGGATAATGAGGCAAATAATGATACAGTAGATCATGTAGAAAACACTGAGGAAGAGGAAGAGCCTATCCAAATGAAAAGACATAGAAGACGTGTACACAAATTTAGTTGCAGTGCACCAGATATGGTTAGGACTTCTGAGGTCCGGCCTAATGTAACTATATATGATTCTGATAATGCCACTATATGGGTTATTCCCGGAGCAGATTCATACTTGTTTGGTATAGACCTCATTTCGATGATGTGTTTGATTGTCAAATTGATATGAATGGTGGGCAGTACAACGAGCAATATAATGAGATCTACAATGACATGAACAATGAGCAGAACACTGAACCGAATCTTGGGCTAATTCATGAGGTGGATAATGAGGCAAATAATGATACAGTAGATCATGTAGAAAACACTGAGGAAGAGGAAGAGCCTATCCAAATGAAAGACATGGAAGACGTGTACACAAATTTAGTTGCAGTGCACCAGATATGGTTAGGACTTCTGAGGTTTGGCCTAATGTAACTATATATGATTCTGATAATGCCACTATGTGGGTTATTCCCGGAGCAGATTCATACTTGTTTGGTATGGGTGAGAGCAGGAAATTGGTAGAAGAAGAATCTACAAGCATGATTTATAAAGGTTAATTTTTTCCCACTAAAAATGATTTGAAAAGACTAGTTGGCCATATTAAAATGTGGTAGAACTTCGAGTGGATGGTGAAAATGTCCAATAAGACAACGTTACATCTGGTTTGTTTGATAGGTAATTGTATGTGGAAATGAAGAGCTGTTATGAGAGATGAAGGGACGTACTTCCAAGTAAGAAGTTTTTTATTTAACAAACACACTTGTCCGTTGTAGGAGATTCATTGTCGCCAACAACAAGCTAGTGCAGTCATAATTGGAGAAGTTGTTGCACCTAAACTTTAACAACATGATGGTCGTCTCATGCATCCCAAGGACATAACCGCTGATATGGAAACAATGTATGACATACAAATCTTGTATAGTAAGGCATATCAAGCCATGCATTATGCGTTGTTACTGACCTATGGAACGCATGAAGAAGCCTTCCAACTATTACCATCTTTCAGTTACATGTTGGAACAAAAAAATCTCGACACAATCACTAACTCACAATGTGACGAAGATGGTAAATTTCTCTATTACTTCATGTAGTTGGGTGCCTCACTTAAAGGATTATGGAGTTGTATGCGTCCAGTTATTGCAGTTGATGGTACCCATTTGAAGGGAAGACTCAGGGGTACAATGTTTATTGCAACTGCACAAGATGAGAACGAACAGGTATATCCAATTGCTTTTGGGTACGGCGACTCAAAACAATCTTTCATGGGAGTGGTTTTTGGATTGCTTGAAGGGTGCCCTTGGTCATATAAATGATCTGGTTTTCAATTCCGATCGATATGCAGGCATGGAAGCAGGGAATTCTAAATTTTTCTCTTGCAACCCATACTATATATTGCTGGTACTTTTCTGAAAATATTAAGAAACAATTTTATAGAAAGGATTTTGCTGCAATAATGGACAAAGTTGCTCGATCGTACACTGAGTTGAAATATAACTAGCACATGGAAGAGTTACGTAGCCTGTACAAAAATGCATTCATTTATGTCAATGTTAACGGTCCATACAAGTGGTCCCACGTACACTGTCTTGAAATAAGGTACATGGTGATGGTAAGAAATGCTGCATAATGCATAAACTTTTACCTAAAATTTGCACCGTAACTGTCAATGTTGACACTAGCAGAGTTCATTAGGAATATGCAACAACGGTGGTTTCACGATTGCCATCGAGCTACATAGTCCATGCATCATCAGTTGACTGATGTAGCACATCTTGTGATCCTAAAACATATGGAAAAGTATGGTTATATGTCTGTAAATCCAGTCGACTGGAAAATATTCTCTGTCAAACAGTTTGGAAAGCAGTGGACTGTTGACTTAGAGCAGAAGACCTGCACATGCAACAAATTTTGAATAGACCATTTTCCATGTTCTCATGCACTCGCAACGGCAAGGTACATTACAAGTTACAATTTACGCTTTATATTACTGAAACGTGAATCTTATTGTTCTCATTGTTGTTATAGAGACAGAAACTTGAATTTCACATCCCTGTGTATTGACTACTATAAGAGACAAACACTTATTGATGCGCACTCGGTTCCTATTATGCATGTTGGCCATCCTTCTTCATGGGTAGTGCCATCCGACATCGCTGAGCGGGTGGTTTTGAATCCAATCTTCAAGAAACAAGCAGGACGCTTGACGGCGGGTCGACATGCCTCATCCTTGGAAAGGATTACCACACAATCATGTAGAAGATGTGAACAATCAGTTCATAATTTCAGGAGGTGTTCTAACCCACATTTGATTAATAAAGGTCCAAGCAGAGTTGTTTCCCAGGAATACCGCCGTAAGTATAGCATATGTCATTAAGTTGGACACAACAAGTAGAGGTGCCCTGACAAGGACTTAACCGTGGAATGAATGAGAGTGTTTAAATTGATAGCATTGTAATAATTTGGAATTGTATAACTTGTTCATTAATTGATTTTTAATGAAATGGGTTTTCATTTTCTGTTTTAATATTGTTAAAGGTATGCAATGTGTGTTGCACTTATGATTCCAGACACTTGAAGTAGAAACAATAAAAAATAATATCGTCTTTATTCAATTGTTTTTGTACATAAAAAATAATAATGTGAATATTACATAGATTTTTATATTAAAAAAATATAATGTCTACACGGGCTTGGGGTTACAAAAAAATTCTATAGCCATCTTCTCCCGAATGATCCTCATATATTCTTCTGACCAATCAAAATCATTCATATCCGTCAGTAAGTACTCGATCAATCTCAACGTATGGGGACCACATTTACCCCTACAGTTGGACACATTAATAGGCGTTACAATATAATTTTAATAAAACAAACTTGAATTTAATGAAATTAAATGTCTTACGCTCGGTTCTGTTGGAGCATACGTGATGTAGACATAATGCTGACCGAAAAGGGCCTATTCCACTTGTCAAACTTCGGCTGGTCAGCGAAAATCATCTCAATGGTGTGACCTGCTGCTTTCTGATATGCACGGGGACTTCCTGTCTCCAGGGGTCTAATATGTGGATCTTCTCGATGGTGAGGTCGACGGTCACCAAGAGCCAATGTTGGTGCCCAATGTTGCACGGTATCAGGACCTATAAGTGTTACAAGAATGTGTTAGGATATAAGAAGACATTTTAATAAAAAAAAATTACACCGTGTAACACTCACCAGATTAACCTCGGGCACGGACGGTTTCCAGTCGGGGTAGCACCACGGACCATCATAAGGTCCTCAGCAGACCACCAAAACTTCAACACATTCCACCTCGCCGTGGTAACATACTCGCGAGCATCATGAGGCATCATTCTCCCCCACTTTATCATCAGAAGTGGTTATACATACATTAATTGAGAGGAAATTATAAACAATAACAAACCAAAAAAGCTACATGCGAAAACAATACACTATAAATACTTACATAGAACTGCGTATCCAATACGTTGATTCTCTTATTGTACACAGTGGAGAATGCTCACTGATGCTTCCGTAGAATATACAGGTACACGTCCATATGCTGACAATATAAAAATTATACATTGTTAGGATTGTATCATAACTTAAACAAACTTAAAAAATAATCACGTAAGGAACGTACCGTGTCCTCCAAGTCCATGAAGTTGGATTGCATCTGATGGAACCATGTGGCAGGAACTGGCTCCAACACGTCCACATCACATCTGTATAATTGTTGCATTAGTTACATAATTCATTAATTTAACCGATATGATTGCAAATACATAAAGAAAGTTGTACTTACTGTTCCCTATTAGTGTTCCTCTTGTAGTCTTTGTAAGTCACAAGATGATCAGCGTCCACCAAATCGTGTGGATCAAAAATGTGCTCTGCTGACTAAGGCAATATCCTCACCCTCTTAGTGTGGCATGGATCTGTATAAGGGCTAAGTAATTGTCAACCTCGCTTGAGTATGCACCTCTTGTGCTCAACTTCAACCTCTATGTGTGGTGCGAGGAGGGACTCTGTCCCAGTATATTGCGTGTAGGAGACTGTTGGGGCTCGATACCTTAACGAGGTGGAATGGGACGCTGGGGCTCGATCAATATATAGGGTGGAAGGGGCATTGGGGCTCGATCGATCTACGAGGTAGAGGGGATCGTTGGGGCTCGATCGATCTGCGGGGTAGAGAGGACCGTTATGGCTTGATCGACCATGACATGTCCACTGGGAGGACCGAAAAAGTGCGATATGAGGATGTCCATGCCGATAGTAATGTTGTATGAGTACCAAGTCCTGTAATACATGTAGGCAACTGAGCCTTACTATCTGGACCTGTCCCCCCCCCCCCCCCCCCCCCCCCCCCCTGACTGGCTAGGTCCAGTCCGATCTCTGGGTCTGTCCCCTGGTGATAACCACTTGTTCTATCTTCAAGACTAAAGTCCAGATCAGGAGATGGTGAATCATCCATGTGTGTCTGCATCATCAACCGACCGCTAAAGCCCCCGGATCATTTCCAGTAACTCCTAGTGTTGCTGCTATCGATCCTCCTCACTCTTTCGAATCATATCCAGTAACTCCCGGTGCTACTGCTTTCGATCCTCCACTCTTCTGAAGGGCTTCAAGCACTACGGTCTTTTGATGTTCCCATAGGGCCTGAAATCAAGTATTGTCAATACTAAAATAGTCACAAGGTTGAGTTTATAAAAAAAAAACAAAAAATTAACTTTTACATACCTCTTGATCACGTCTAACGCCCCCACGTGAATCCCCTCTAAAGGTAGCTCTAGGCATCGTAAATCAATCCCACCTATGACTCCCTTCCAGAGCCTCCGGCTCTGAACCCTTTGTCTTATTGGGCATCTCACCTCCACCCTCCGGGTCAGAACCCTCTATCCCACTGCTACCGCCAGTAGTAGTCTGATCAGGAACCGATTCCGAAATGTGAAGCCCATCATGCTCTATATACATGATGCCCCCCTAGTCTATGCCCGTAAAGTACGGTTGACCCCTCTCAATTGTTGTAGGCACCAGTCCCGTCTTCGTAAACATCTGAAACCATAGTTAGACCATTGTAATTGTATACATAGTAACAAATGTAAACATTAACAAATTAGATAAATACCCTCACAGTAAAAATCTTGGCCATCTTCCCCCCTCTCGGTTGTTTGTTCAACTCCCACTTCAAAATCTGGGGAGACAGGTTCGTAACCCTCCGGGTCCCAAACTTGATGCCAAGCTTGGGGATCACCTCGAAATCAAATATCTGAATAAAAGATAAGTACGATAAGAATCCATAAAATTTATGACATGATAAATAAAGTAAATTTTGTAATTCAAAATTCTTATCAACAAGGCATGAGATAGACTGTAAATGTTGTAAGTCTCTACCATGTGTATGATAGCGCCCTTTGCTTTCATGCGTCACTTGAACTGCTCAAGTCACCCATCAAACGCATGATTGAATGAAAAAATGGAATGTTTGTACACATAGATGCCCCACGGGAACACATCGAAAGCATCAAGATCCTCTACCAGCCGAAACTGTCAAACTGGAATCTTCACTCTCTCGTCCAACCCCATCAGTATCCAGTAGCATATAGAAGAGGTATAGTTTTACAGCATCGTATGACTGCTGAACTAACCGAAGCTCATAACAACTCTCAGCTCATTGAACTGAACCTCATCTATACCAGTGAAGTATCGCTGGTGTATGTCATTCTCCACACTAGCATACATCGTCATGTCCGGTACGACTCTGAACCGTAATCCGGTGATCAATCAGAATTCTAACTTCGAGAACCTTACTGAATGATTCCCTAACTTGAACCATATCTCATCTGTCGGGCCATCATGATGCAGCTCCAGCATAAACAGTCGATGGATAACGCCACTTGAAAACTTCATTTGACGATGATTTATCATGAAATGCCTGAAACACGACTCCATGAACCGACGTCAGTCTTCAACAACAAAAATTTTCAGGGATCTGGTTAAGTGTGTCACATATACTGCTAAGGGAGTCAAAATGGTCATGACGAGTGAGTTTGCCCTTGTACCATTCTCCCTCTGAAGTTTTAAGCAAATCCTTCAAGTGATTCCTTATCTGCATTTTCACATATACAATACATAAGTATACTGCAAAAGGCTCGAAAAGTAAATAAAAGTCTCGTGCCTTACAAGAAAAAGGCTCGGATATAGTATAATAAAGCTCGGAGGTTTGATAAAAAAGCTCGGAGGTTTGATAAAAAAGCTCGAAACTTTAAAAAAAACTCAGTGCTTTGAAACAAAAGCTCGAGAGCTTTAAAAAAAAGCTCGGAGCTTTGATAAAAAAGCTCGGTGCTTTTTAAAGAAAAAAGACCGGACAATGCAAACTATAACCAACCTAATTTTTCAAAAGAAAAAGCTCAAGCATGTTTCAAAAAAGCTTGCATTTGGTTCAAAAAAGCTCGGATTCGTTTCAAAAGGTCTCGGAGATTCAAAGTAAAACAAACCTTAATTTTCAAAACAAAAAAGCTTGGGCAAGTTTCAAAATAGCTCAGATTTAAAACAAAAAAGTTCGAACTTGTTACAAAAAAGCTCGGATTCTAAACAAAAAAGCTCGGACATACAAAACCTAATTTTCAAAAAAAAAAACCCAGAGTTCTTTTAAAAAAGCTCGGATTAAGTCAAAAAAATCTCAGACCTAGTTGAAAATGTCTCAGAAACTCAGAAATTCATCTTCGTCAATAAATATTCAACCTGATTTCAAACCCTAACCTAACCCATAACCATTCTCAGATCCACAAATCAACCCTAATCTACCATTTTAATCAACACACAACTCATCAAACATGCACAACAATTTATAAACAACAAAAACAAAAACACAATCTAACTCAACGTACCTCTATCGATTGGAAATTATTAGGTGAAGTGTCGAAAATCCACTGTTCTTCAACTTCCAGTTACTTCGCTGTCAATTTACTTGCCGTCGCTTTCTTTCTCTCTTTACTTTTTCTCTCTCACTTTGAAAACGATAGAATCTCACTATTTCGGAGAATTTTCTTCTGGTCACCTTAATTAGTGTCTTTTAAACATGAATTATTAATACGGTGATATTTGCACAACAACCACCCCAAATAGTGTTATTTATTTTTTGGGACCGAACTATAAATAAGACCTTTCATTCGCGAAGGGGGGATTCTGATTTTGCTCTCCATAACCCAACGCTATTGCTAGCCGAAACTCTGCCAAAATAGTAACTCCGACTATCTGAAAGTTTTATCTAGTCATTTGTTCCATTAACACTCAACCCAAGCACACCTAAGGCTTACAATCGACAACCAACCCCATTTTCCTTAATTTGTTTTTTGTTTGTTTCCACTTCTTTTGCAGGTACAACACATATGATTCGACAAGCTAGATCAAGTTGCTTGGGCCTAACCCGAATCTGATCCAACCCACATCAATTGTAGTTCGACCAACTACACATATCATATATACCGGTTAAAATACTATATATATTTATGTGTGTGTGTTTTTGTAATAACTTAAATAATATATATTAAATCTGTAAGATTGATGATTCCTTGGGCATTTGATTTATTTTGATAAGCAAATTTCAATTATAAGAGCCCAATTTGTGGTTATATATGATTTCATTTCAAGTTTAAAGGGGCATAGCCTTTTTGTGCCTGCAAATTCCTTCAAGATAGGAAGGTGATCAGGAATGGAATATTTTATATAATTTATATAAATTGATTCTTATACCTTCAATTTAAGTATTAGATATGTTAATTTTATTTACAATTTATATGTTTCAAACGGATCAAGATATGCTAAAATCACCTAAATTGAATAATTTGTGTTGACTTATGACAATCAATCAAGGTGAAAATAACGCCTTCAATCAAATGACATTTTGTGTTTTTTTTTAATTATTTATTAAAATAGCCTATTCTAAAACATGATTATTTAATTTAAAGACATGAAACTCGATCCATATAAATTAAATTATTAGTTTTATTTTTTTTAGTCTATTTTTTTATAGAACACTCATACCATATGATAATTATAGTAAAATGAGGTACTGCGCACTGAGATTTTGTTGATAATTAAATATTAAAAGGAGGATAAGGTTCAATCTATTTCCATCGAATTAATGGAGAGGATTCGGATCCCATGACAGGCTATCATAGATATCTATATATAAGAGAAACTTAAAATCTAAACAAAAAATACAATATGAGGTTGATTTACAAGTATGTCATTTACATTTATACCATAAAGTTATGAGTTTAAATTTTCTCTCTTCTAAAAATTCTCGAAATTATTTTAATTTAAAATAAAATGAAAACAATGAAAATGACATAATTACATATACTATAAGACCATACCAAACTTGTTTGTAAGAGCATCTCCAAAGATAACTATTAGAGACACCCCTCATTTAAGGGTAAATGTTATCGTAAAGGGTTTGAAAAGTCCTCATTTGTTGATTGGCTTATTTCGTGAACAACCACATTGTTGAGGTTCATGTAAGGGTAGCTTAGGCTCTCAAGACCTCAAGAGGAGAAGCACTAAAGGTAAAATTCTTGTGCTTACTTACTTTGAAGAGATAGTTGCACACACTCACACATTCATGCATAACTCTTGATCTTATATGTTGAATGTTTTCTTGTGTGCATTTTGGTTTTAATAAGTCTTGTTGATCTACTTGCATCCTGTACTTAAAGTTTATGTCATGCTAGGCTTTTTAGAATAGTATGCATGTTCATCACTCTTGTACTTGTTGCTTGTATGGTTGTTTGAGTGTTGAAGTAGGAATTGCGCTGGTGGTGCGCTACTCGATCAGCGCACCTCACCAGCGTAACATTCACAGTGGATTGTCGCTAGTCATGCACCACTGAGGTGCGTTGCTGCACCCGCACATAGTTGTAAAAATGTGCATGCTCTGGTGGTGTGCTACTCGTCTAGCCCAGCCTCACCAGTGCAAACATTCCAGAGAATTTGCACTTGTGTTGTGCCACTATAATGCGCCACTCGTCCAGCGCCTATTGAATTTTCAGGCAGTGCACTGGTGGTGTGCTACTTGACCAGCGCACCCCACCAGCGCACCTCACCAGCGCACAATGAAGAAGCTGAAACATTTTTTTTCAAAACGACATCACTTTGTTTGGATCTCATATATATATATATATATATCTCATTGTCTTAAGGTCGTGTAAGAGTTCAACATATCATATATTTTCCTTAGAACACATTTCAAAGAAAAAACACTTCCAAGAAGTCATTTTTAATCACTCAAAGCATTCCCATGTGCATCAAAACTTCATCTTGCATCATCTAAGTTCATCTAGAGTGCATCTATGGATAGGGTTGCTTCATCACATCTTGTTTGGTAAGCTCTTCACTATCTTCTTACAAGTTAAGTGTTTTTGCTTGCTAAACCATCTCTTTAATTAATTGTATTCTCTTAGAATATTTCTAGATACAAATTAGAGATTGTTGTGATGACATGATTGAGTGTTTTATTGTGATAGCTTCATAGGATTGATTGGTCTATGTTTAGCTAAGCTATTTGAACATGTCATTTAGCGCTTGATATCTAGGATGCATTAATTGTCATCTCATTATCCTAGATAAGCATATAGGGTTTCCTAGCCTTGTTTGTTCATTGAATATCATCGTATATTCACTTAGGACACTTTATCTCTTCATTGAAAAGTAAGACTTGTGTTGTTTCCGGGAGTAGGTAGCTTAAAGCACAAGCAAGATGAACTAGGTTCACTTATACCGGGATTAGGTAGTGTTTGAGGATTAAACTAGGATTAGGTTGTAATTCCTTTACCATTAGTGGATTCGAGGTTCTAGTGTGGCGCACTCATCAACCCGTGGTTTTTCCCATTTGAAGGGTTTCCACGTATATCTCAAGTGTTTTTACTATTTCAGTATTTATTACACTTGTGGTATCTTTGTAACTAGATAGGGGTATTTTCGTCAACTTGACTCTTAACGAAAATTGGGTAAAAGTTAATTAAAATTTATTCACCCCCCCCCCTCTAGATTAATATTACACACCATAATATTTATTTCAATTGGTATTAGAGCAGGTTCCTAGACATACATAGGTGATCCTTGCTCATTTTGGTGTGTGTTGCATTTTGTGTGTTTGTGTTAACCATTCATACACTTGCATTCATATCATTCATTCATAAACACAATGAGTGAAAACTGTGGCAATGAGGGAGCTTCTAGCACTAGACCTTCACTTCTCACCGGGTTGAATTATGCCTCTTGGAAAGGCAAGATGGAGTCGTACATATGCCAAATTCATGTCAAGGCATGGATGGCAGTTGAAGATGGCTACACTCCACCCATGATGACTCCTGCAGATGAAGGAGATTATGTACTCAAACCAAAGGCTCAGTGGAATGCACAAGAGTTTGAGGCTTCAAAGTGGAATAGAAAGGTAATGCATGCCATCCTATGTGTAATGGATGAGAACCGGTACAAGTTGGTTAAAAATACTATGATAGCTAAGGAGGCTTGGGACATCCTAGAAGTTGTACATGAGGGAACCGAGGTGGTAAAGGAATCGAAGCTTCAAGTTCTCCAAACGCAATTTGAACTGCTCAAGATGGATGAGAACGAGTGCTTCAATGACTTTGAAGTGAGGTTGATGGAAATTGTGAACCAAAGTCATCAACTTAGTGATCCTTATTCGGATAGGAAGATCAAGCAGAAGATTATGAGATCTCTACCCGATAGATTTGAGTCTAAGGTGACGTCTTTGGAAAAGAATAGTGGGTACAAGGACATGAAGCCTAGTGAAGTGATTGGTAGGCTTCTAGCTTATGAATCTAGGAAATGTCCTAACCCCACACCATCAAAGAAGCAAAAAGATATTACTTTGAAAGCCTCTAAAGTTGAGAAGGAGGAAAGTGATGACTCAGATGAAGAAATGGCTTTGCTAAAGAGGAAGTTCAAGAAATTCTACAAGTCCGAGAAGAAAGGTTTTGGATCCAAGGGTCAAGACTTAAAGAAAAAGGCTCACTTCAAAAAGTTTGAGCCTAGGAAAGAAAAGACCGAGAAGAAAGGGGTCCAATGCTATTAATGTGGTGTAATAGGTCACTTTGCCCCGGAATGTGCAAATCACAAGGTCAACAAGAAGGGAAAAGTGATGGCTGCCACATGGAGTGAGAGTGATAACTCAAATGTAGGAGATGAGTCTTCGGATGATGAAAAACTCATGGCTAACTTCATAGCCTTTACATCTTCTCTTAGAAGTAGAGATGCTAGTGAAGAAGAAAATGAGAGCCAAGAGGGAAACTACTCAAGTGATGATGGATCTTCATCACAATCCACAAATGGAAGTGTGGAAAGGATGGATCTCAAGGACTATATGACTAGGTTTGAGAGTTCAAGGTTGAATAACAAGAATGAAATCAAGAGATTGAAAGAAGAAAACCTAGACCTCTCAACTCAAGTTGACCAACTAAATGAAGAGTTGGTGAGATCTAAGAGAATTGAAGAAGGGTTGAAGAAAGAGCTTGAAGATGCTAGAGAGTTGTTGGCCAAGATGAACTCTAGCACCAAGAAACTTGACCACATGCTAGATGTTGGAAAGGGCCAAGTGATAAGAAGGGGCTTGGGTTTGAAGATGACAAGATGTCCTCCACTCTAAGCAAGACCATTTTTGTAAGAAGCATGAACTTCAATGGGTCCTCTCCTCATCAAAACCCTAGGAAGAAGCTTGAACTAGAAGAGTGTTCAAGTAGTGCTCAAGTAAAGGTGGCACCAAGAAGCCCACGTCAAGCTCATCCTACAAGGGCTCCTCTAGTCAACTTCCCTCAACCATAAGCTCACAAATGGAAGACATCTATCATGCAAGCTCAACCAAGGAAGCAATCAAGTCTTGCTCAACAACAAAGAAGAAAAGCTCATCAACAACATGCAAGACAACCACAAAGACATGGGAAGGCTCCAATGTATCCTCAAGGATATTGTATAATTCCTAACTTTTTACCTACATGTCATTTTTGTGGTATTGATGGTCACATTAGACCAAATTGCTTTAGATTATCAAATTGTGTAGAATTGAAAGCATGATAGAGAAGAAAAAGGCTAGAGCCATGATGCATGATCCTAGGACATCTAGAGCCATGATGCATGTCACTAGGAAAAGTGGAATATCTTTGCATGATCCTAGGACATTTAGAGCCCATGTACCATTGACCACTAGGAAGAAAAATACTGCACCTAGGTGGATTAGAAAGGATGAACACATTTGCCATATTGTACAAACTGCTTTGAAAGCTCATTCTTGTGATTTTTGGTATTTGGATAGTGGGTGCTCTAGGCACATGACTGGAGATAAGAGTTTCTTTGAGACTCTTGTGATGGAGGAGGTAGTAAATGTCACCTTTAGTGATGGATCCAAAAAGAAGGTCAAAGGAAATGGAACTATTTCCATTCCCGGATTACCCTCCTTGTCCAATGCTTTGTATGATGATGGTTTAAAAACCAATTTGATAAGCATTTCACATTTTAGTGATGAAGGACTCTCCGTCTTGTTTAGGAAAAATGATTGTTCTATCCTATTGCCTAATGGACAAACCTTACTAAAAGGTATGAGATCTAGTGACAATTGCTATTGTCTTGAGGCTAGAAGTGTGTCTTGTAATGTGTCCAAGGATAACAAATAGAGTTGTGGAATGAAACACTTGGTCACATGAACTTTAGGGATTTAAGAATCTTAGATAAGTTCAATGTTGTGCGAGGCCTTCCTAAGCTTGGGAAAAAGGTTAATGGTGTTTGTGGACCTTGTCAACAAGGGAAGCAAACCAAAAGTATGCACAAAAAGGGCAAGTACTTATCCACTACGGAACCTCTAAAGCTTCTCCACATGGATCTAATGGGTCCTATGCAAACCGAGAGTTTAGGTGGAAAGAGGTACATTTTTGTGTGTGTAGATGACTTCTCTAGGTACACTTGGACTTATTTTCTTAGAGAAAAATCTGAAAATTTTGACAAGTTCAAGATGTTTTGCTCCAAAATTCAAAATGAGATGAACTCTAAAATCAAAAGCATTAAAAGAATTAGGAGTGACCATGGGAAGGAGTTTGAGAATGCCCACTTTGAAAATTATTGTAATAGTCTAGGCATTTCTCATGAGTTTTCGGCTCCTAGGACACTTCAACAAAATGGAGTTGTTGAGAGGAAAATAGGGTTCTTCAAGAAATGGCCCATGTGATGTTGCTTAGCAACAATGTCCCTAGGAATCTTTGGGCCTAGGCCGTCAATATGGCTTGTTACATAGGAAATAGAGTATTCCTTAAGCCCCATAGGCAAACCTCCTATGAGTTATGGAAAGGTAGAAAGCCAAATGTTAGCTACTTCCACACCTTTGGAAACAAATGCTACATTTTGAATGATCGTGATCAACTTAGCAAATTTGATGCTAAGAGTGATAATGGTATCTTCATTGGCTATGCCTTGAATAGTAGAGCCTATAGAGTTTTCAATCTAAGGACTAGGACGGTTATGGAATCATCTAATGTAGTCATTGATGATACTAGGCTCAAATCTAATGACCATGAGGAGGGGGTAGGTTTAGTTGATGACTCTCCTTTGGAGAAAGTAGTCGATATCTCTAATGTTGAAAGGGCTAATCTTGATGATAACATAGCACAACTTAGTGATAGGATTCCTCATTTGGACTCAAATGAACCTGCTTCATGGGTTAGGAAACTTCATGACAAAGATGACATTATTGGTGAGGTTAGTTAGGGTGTTAGGACTAGGCGTCAAATGGCTAATCTTATTAGCTACACCTGCTACACCTCTCAAATAGAACCTAAGAAAATTGATGAAGCCTTAAAATATGAATTTTGGGTTCTTGTTATGCAATAAGAGCTTAACCAATTTGAAAGGAATGAGGTTTGGACTCTATTTCCTAGGCATAAGAACACCAATGTGATAGACACCAAGTGGGTATATAGGAACAAATCCGATGAGGATGGCAACATTATACGAAACAAGGCTAGGCTTGTAGCACAAGGGTACCCTCAAATTGAGGGTATTGACTTTGATGAGACCTTTGCTCCAGTTGCTAGGATTGAGTTCATTAGACTTCTTTTATCCATCTCTTGTTTGCACAAGTTTAAATTATATCAAATGGATGTTAAGAGTGTCTTCCTTAATGGTTTCTTACAAGAGGAAGTGTTTGTTGAGCAACCTAAAGGGTTTGTGGGTTCTCACCACCCTAATCATGTCTATCACCTTAAGAAAGCTTTGTATGGGTTAAAACAAGCACCTAGGGTTTGGTATGAGCGTCTCACTCAATTTCTCATAGATAGTGGCTACACTAGGGGTAGTGTTGACAAGACTCTATTCATCAAGAAAGACAAAGATGGGCTATTTATAGCTCAAATATATGTTGATGATATAGTATTTGGTTCCACAAATGACACCAAAGTCCAACAATTTGTTGATGTGATGTCTCATGAGTTTGAAATGAGTCTAGTTGGTAAGTTGAGTTACTTTCTAGGTTTACAAATTAAGCAAATGGATGAAAGGATTTTCATATCTCAAGCTAAATATGTCAAAAACCTAGTGAAGAAATTTGGCATTGAAAGTGCCAAACATTGTGATACACCCATGAGCACCACTTTGAAGCTGAGCAAGGATACTAGTGGTAGAAGTGTGGACCAAACCTTATATCGTGGCATGATTGGTAGCTTACTCTATTTGACCGTAAGTATGCCCGATATCTCTTTTAGTGTGGGTGTGTGTACTAGGTACCAATCGGATCCCAAGGAGTCTCATCTCTCTTCTGTTAAGAGAATCATTCGTTATGTGAATGGGACTTCTAATTATGGAATTTGGTACTCTTTTGACATTAATGCTAGTCTTGTAGGCTTTAGTGATACAGATTGGGCATGAAATTGTGATGATAGGAAAAGTACATCGGACAGTTGCTTTTTTCTTGGGAACAACCTTGTCTCTTGGTTTTGCAAGAAGCAGAATTCATTTTCCTTGTCCACGACTGAGGCCGAATACATAGCTGCTGGGAGTGGATGCATACAACTCCTTTGGATGAAGCAAATGTTAGTCGACTATGGATTCGATCAAGGTACTCTTACTCTCTTTTGTGATAACATGAGTGCTATAAATATTTCCAAGAATCCGGTTCAACATTCTAGGACTAAGCATATTGACATCCACCATCATTTCATTAGAGAACTAGTTGAGAGCAAATGCATTGTACTTGAGCATATAGGTACAAATGATCAACTAGCGGATCTATTCACTAAACCCTTAGATTCTACTCGATTCAAAAGTCTTAGTAGATTTATTGGTATTTGTCTCATGGAGTGATGATTTTTCAGTCTTTGACCCCATATGGGGAACTCAAGCAAAGAGAGCTATTGTATACTTGTTGCATGCAATTTTTTCTTAAATATGTTTATACTCTTTTATTTATTGCTTGAGTAGCTTGGTTGCACTTACTATAGTATATTGTATTTTCTTCAATAAGTGTGAACTTTGCTTTGATTACAATCCAGGTCATATTTATGTTCAAACATGCATTTTTGGACTAGGAGATCTACATAGGAAGTACATATTGAATGACCTATAATTATCTCCATGACATGATGATTTTTTAATGACATGCTAATGAAATGACATGCTAATGAAAAATGATAAAGCATGAATTGTTGATTGCAATTGTTGAATGCAAAATATTGTGTGAAAAGAAGCCAGTGAGACTAAAATGTTGCATTAATGTCTCTCTTTCTTTATTAGTTGAACATGGCTACTATCATACGGGTATCCTCCCGGAAAAATCAAAAAGAGTGCAAAGTTGCTCATGCCATGTTTAGCTTCTAAAGTTGGATATAGTGCCATTAAAACTTGATTTCTACAAAATCTCTATATCCTTGCTTCTCTCATGACAAATGGTGAAATTGGTTTGAATCATATTGGAAACCTTTGTCATTTGCTTTGTCAAATACCATTGTTTTTGGACTTGAATGCAGCATGTCTTGTATGCAAAGCATTTTTTATTCATACATTTTCTTCAAATAAATCTCCTTGTTTCTCTCATATCAATTGAGATTGTATAAATTTGGCTTATATAATTATGCAACAATCTTGTATGCTCTTTTCTTTCTTTGCCTTGAGTGACCCGGTTGGGGACTTCTCCTTTGACTATATCATGATAAAAATGGGGAGTAGTGTTGGCTAAAGGAGAGTAGCATGTGTTAGTTTGAAAAGGGAGTTTACATGTAAGGGGAGAGATTGCATGTAGAAGGAGTAACCCGTTAAGGGGGACCTTTGCATTCACATACATTGCATGTTGTCATATTCATATTCTTCAATGCAAATGCTTTTGTTTTATATTCACTTTATCATCTCACATGCACTTGGTTTGGAAAGTGTATTTGTGCTTGCCTTGTGTGTAGGGTTGATAGTTCTACAAGAGATTGAAGACTTGAAGTATTTTTGTATGTTTATCTCTTTGTAATATAGAATATCTTCCCGGTGTTTTTCTGTTTTGTTTTGTGAGGATCAATGTGAGTGGTGGTTTTGTCACGAAATAGCCAAAGGGGGAGACTGAAAAGTCTTCATTTGTTGATTGGCTTATTTCGTGAACAACCACATTGTTGGGGTTCATGTAAGGGTAGCTTAGGCTCTCAAGACCTCAAGAGGAGAAGCATCAAAGGTAAAATTCTTGTGCTTACTTACTTTGAAGAGATAGTTGCACACACTCACATATTCATGTATAACTCTTGATCTTATATGTTGAGTGTTTTCTTGTGTGCATTTTGGTTTTAATAACTCTTGTTGATCTACTTGCATCCTGTACTTAAAGTTTATGTCATGCTAGGCTTTTTAGAATAGTATGCATGTTCATCACTCTTGTACTTGTTGCTGGTATGGTTGTTTGAGTGTTGAAATAGGAATTGCGCTGGTGGTGCTCTACTCGACCAGCGCACCTCACCAGCGCAATATTCACAGTGGACTGTCGCTAGTCATGGGCCACTGAGGTGCGCTGCTGCACCCGTGTATAGTTATAAAAATATGCATGCGTTAGTGGTGCGCTACTCGTCTAGTGCAGCCTCACCAGTGCAAACATTCTAGAGAATTTGCGCTTGTGTTGCGCCACTCGTCCAGCGTCTATTGAATTTTTTAGGCAGTGCGCTAGTGGTGCACTACTCGACCAGCGCACCTCACCAGCACACAATGAAGAAGCTAGAACATTTTTTTCAAAACGACATCACTTTGTTTGGATCTCATATATATATATATATATATATATATATATATATCTCATTGTCTTAAGGTCGTGTAAGAGTTCAACATATCATATATTTTCCTTAGAACACATTTCAAAGGAAAAACACTTCCAAGAACTCATTTTTAATCACTCAAAGCAGTCCCATGTGCATCAAAACTTCATCTTGCATCATCTAAGTTCATCTAGAGTGCATCTATGGATAGGGTTGCTTCATCACATCTTGTTTGGTAAGCTCTTCACTATCTTCTTACAAGTTAAGTGTTTTTGCTTGCTAAACCATCTCTTTAATTAATTGTGTTCTCTTAGAATATTTCTAGATACAAATTAGAGATTGTTGTGATGACATGATTGAGTGTTTTATTGTGATAGCTTCATAGGATTGATTGGTCTATGTTTAGCTAAGCTATTTGAACATGTCATTTAGCGCTTGATATCTAGGATGCATTAATTGTCATCTCATTATCCTAGATAAGCATATAGGGTTTCCTAGCCTTGTTTGTTCATTGAATATCATCGTATATTCACTTAGGACACTTTATCTCTTCATTGAGAAGTAAGACTTGTGTTGTTTCCGGGAGTAGGTAGCTTAAAGCACAAGCAAGATGAACTAGGTTCACTTATACCGGGATTAGGTAGTGTTTGAGGATTAAACTGGGATTAGGTTGTAATTCCTTTACCATTAGTGGATTCGAGGTTCTAGTGTGGCGCACTCATCAGCCCGTGGTTTTTCCCATTTGGAAGGTTTCCACGTATATCTCAAGTGTTTTTACTATTTCCGTATTTATTACACTTGTGGTATCTTTGTAACTAGATAGGAGTATTTTCGTCAACTTAACTCTTAACGAAAATTGGGTAAAAGTTAATTAAAATTTATTCACCGGGTAAAAGTTAATACCCCCCCCCCCCCTATAAATTAATATTACACACCATAATATTAGTTTCAGGGTCATTAAGGGAGTTTATATTCAAATGATGCTCCCTTATAATTTTTATTATTAGTTTAAAGAGCTTTTGGGATTTTTTTTATTAAAAAAACGAGCTTTTAGGATTTAATAAAATAATAGGTGGAGCCCATTTAAGAGACTGAAGCCACCCTTTAATTAAGGAAGTGAGCTTCACCTGAGTTCAATTAATGAATTCCACCTTGGAGCTGTAAAAATGTAGCTCCTCTCTTAATTAAGTTAAGGAGATTTGATTTCTTAGACTCCTTGGGAGATTCTTTAAATGTACACACTACAAGAAAAAAGGACAATAACAACTAATCAAAATTGTCACAAAAGCATTTAATTCATTGTAGAAGATATGTGACAACAAAAAAAATGTCACATATTTCGTTATATTAGGTCGAGCAAATGTAACAAAGTTTGGTTTCGTTACTACAGATATATAATATATTTACCCGCGAATTAGTTGCATGGCAAAAACCATATTAACGAAAAAAAATTGTTGCTAGAAATATGTTATTACAACGATGGCTACCGGCCCATCAACAGCCCAGCCACACCGCCCGTCCACCCTTGATAATAATGACATTTAATTGTCATTATAAGAAATCGAACTTACGACCTCAAGTTAAATTAGTAAACCTTTACCACGGGACAACAAGGATTGATCTGATGTCAATTGCACAATTTTTATATATGACCTATATGAGATGTTAGAAATTAAAAAAAAATTTGTTAAATAGATTTAAATTTCTTCAACTAATCAAAAATCTAATTTCTAAGATAGACGTATATAAAAAAATATTTTTTTGATTGAAAATCGAGTTTGTAAATCTTTTTTTTTTTTTACAAATCAGGTTTTGTTTTTTCAATTTCTAGGTTTTTTTTCTCAATTTCTGGGTTTTTCAGTTGATTGGATTTGTTGGTTGTTCATGCCCAAAACAAATCTCTACCAAATCAACTGGAGTATCCCATGAACAAGCTCTCCAATGTGTTTTTATTTCATTTTTGTTATTTAATTAAATGACCAATACCTCAAAAACAAATCTCTCCCCGTCCCTCTCTCTCTCTCTTTCTCTTCCCTAACGTCATCTTTTTCTCAGTTTCTCTCCATCTCTTCTCACTCTCTCTCCCTCTTTTATCTTTTTTATTTAATGCTTCAACTTAATTTTAGCTTGTGGTTGTTTGGATGAGATGGTGTGGGTGGTGGTTGATAGAGGTAGAGAAGGGGGAGGCCGACGACAATGTTTGGGTTTGAGTTTGTTTGGCCGTCGGCTGGGATTGGATTGGGCGGTGTGGTGGTGGCATCGTGAACCCAAATCTGCACTGGGGGGTGGTGGAGCATGGTGGGTGGTTTGGCGATGTAATTATGGCCCTGGTGAACCCAGATCTGCACTTGGGGAGTGGAGTGTGGTGGGTAGCTGGTGAATTGGTGGTGTAGTGGAAGTGTGATACGGTCTGGATTCAAATTTGATGGATCCAATTATTATTATTTTTTTCTATTTTTGTTGATGATGAAAAAAATTGAATGTTCTAGTTTATGAAGTGATCAACACTTGTTCGGTGGTGTTGATGATGATGAATGGTTGAATTTTTGTTGAGGATGATGATTCGATGGTGAAAAAATTGAATGTTCTGGGTTCGGTGGGTTCTAGGTTCAACTTTAATTTATTTATTTTTTCTGGGTTGAAGGTTGTTGAAGATGATGAAGATTGAGGGTTAATGATGAATGGAAGTTCTAGTGATGACGTTCGATCATGATGGTGATGATCGACGATGAACCCAGATCGTTCTGGTTTTTTTTTCTTTTTCTGGGTTGAAGGTTGTTGATGATGAAGTTTGGTGTTGGGTGTCGAGTCTGGAAATTGTTACGAAATCTGGAACCAAATCCTATTTTTTTAATTTCGCCATTTTTTAAAATTTTGCCAAAATAATTAAATTTTAAAAAATGGATTTGGTGGATCTCCACCAAATCCATTTTTAAATTTAATTGTTTTGATAATAATAGTTATTTATATTGTTTTTTAATTATTAATTTTTTAACTAATTAAATTCAAATTATCAAACTTCCCTTCATCAAATACCTTCGAAGGGTATTTCGATCATTAAAACACCTGACAATGTCATTCTGTTTATTTTGACTGAATTTCTAATGGAATTATTAAAGTTAGTAATTCCAAAAACTAGTGGATCAAACCCAGATAAACGCACACTAAAGGGACTAAAATCTTAATATCCCTAATTTTAAAATTATTATTAAAACCTTAGGTAACGAATTATATTTGTCTCTAGAATATATCTTTAATGACAAAATCTAGAACACCTGTAGTGGCAACAATAATGTTAACATGAGCTGATATTTATAGTAACGAATATCCCTAATTTTAAAATTATTATTAAAACCTTAGGTAACGAATTATATTTGTCTCTAGAATATATCTTTAATGACAAAATCTAGAACACCTGTATTGGCAACAATAATGTTAACATGAGCTGATATTTATAGTAACAAAATTTATATATTGTCGCAATAATTGATATTTGTAGTAATGAAATTTATGTTTTCTCACTAAAAATATTTTTTAACGATAAATATTTTATTGTTGTTAAAGACCGTTATTCTATAGTAACGAAATTTATATATCATCGTAAGAACTGATATCTATAGTAAAGAAATTTACCTTTTGTCACTAAAAATACTTTACAGTGACAAATATTTGATTGTTCCTAAATATATTATTGTTGTTATTCTCTGGTAATGAATTTTTATTATTATTATTATGAGTGCTCTCTATAAACAAATATCATATTGTTGTTAAAGATTTTATTGCTATTGCTCTTTTTTCTTATAGTGACATTATATACCGTTGTAAACTACCACTTGAAAACCCTATTGTCAATTCTTAATGGGGTTTAGCTAATAATATATTGGATCTTACCTATACATGGTAGTTATAAAGGAGGACATTAAATTTTAATTATTTTTTAAATTTTTAAATTAAACTTTTTATTTATTTGAACCATTATATTGATATCTAATAAGAAATCTTAATTACTCATATATAGTTACAAACCCAGTATAGTATTATAACACTATAATCCTTCTTAACACATCTCTAACAAATAATTAATAATTATGTATTGCTAAGGATCTATAGGTATTCTAAAGGAGCATGTACATGCATATATAATTTTGTTTTTCTCAAAATTTTGTCCTTCTATCTGTTGAAATACTAACACCTCAGGTCTCTCTCTTGAATTTATGTAATTAATACGCATATCATGCATGCTCTCGAATTGTATGGAAATGTGTATTGTTATTGTATTTAATGAGTCCTGGTTTTGTTTGTGCATGGATATTTCTTCCTTGCTATATATGTGGCTCCTTGTGTATATATGTGGATCAACAAATTAAGAAAATAGTTAAATTTGTCTTCCTCAGAGTCTTCTATATCCATTAATGGAAATTAATTTCAAAAATAGAAATTGTAAACCAATATTTAAATATTTTTGCCTGTTATCTACGTATGTTAAATAGATATTAATTTGTGTTAGTGTAAAATTAAGGTTATAATTAATTTCATAATTGGAAGGATTATCCTAGCTAAGTCTTCATCACTTGACTCAGTTGATTGTGATATTAAACTAAACAAATTAAACCTGATCAAATGATCCTTTGACTTTTGCTAATAAGTGTAGTATTAGTATAAGAAAAGAAATGATATATTGTCGGCTTTAGATCTTGATTGAGATGGAATGAGAGAGAAATTTAAGGTGGCGTTTGGTTACCATGGTAGAATGAGAATTTGAATGGTAATGAGAATGAGAATTGAAATGGAAAAGAATAGAAAACTGATTTCTTTATTTGGTTGTAACTTTATAATCAATATCTGCATCAGTAATATTTTGTTTGGTTAACAACTGAATGGAATGAAATCAACTGTATTTTGACCAAAATACCCTTAATTACAAAACATTTATAATAACATTATATATTATGGATATTAATAAAAAAAATATATAAATATTATATATATACATTTATATATTATTATAATATAAAATATATATTATTACATATATTTCTATATTATATATTATATATTATATATTATATGTTAGTAATATTAATACTATTATATATTATATAATATATATCATATAAATATATTACATAATAATATATACATTAAATAAAATATATCATATGCATATATTACATAATAAATTTATAATATATTATATATTAGAAATATTGATATTATTAATATTAATATTATTAAATATATAAATATTATATATAATTATATAATGTGTATATATATATAATAATATATATAATTAGAAAATATAATGTTCATTTTGGATAATAATAATAAAATATAAAAGTATAAATTATATAATAATATATATTATAAATATTATATATATATATTTTTTTAATATATATTATTATATATTATATATTATTATATATTATATATTAGAAATATTATATATTATATATTATATATTATAAATATTATATATTATATATTAGAAATATTGATATTATTAATATTAATATTATTAAATATATAAATATTATATATAATTATATAATGTATATATATATATAATAATAATAATAAGTAGAAAATATAATGTTCATTTTGGATAATAATAATAAAATATAAAAGTATAAATTATGTAATAATATATATGATAAATATTATATATTATATATTATAAATATTGATATTATTCATATTATTATTTATTATATATTATTATATAATGTATATATATATATATACATTATGTATATAATAATATATAATATATAATATAAATAATTAGAAAATATAATATATATATATATATTTTTTGGATAATAATAATAAAAGTATATATATATATAATAATAATATAATACAATATAATATATATATATATATGTAATAATATATTATATGAAATAATATATATATATATATAATAATAATAATAATAAATATTATATAATAGTATGGTATTTATATATATATATATATATATATATATATATATATATTATTTTTGGAATTGAGTTGTGGGATAGAGGGTTATTTTTGGAAAGAAAATATGTTAATGGAATGGAATGGGCATTCCATTTGTTTTTGGATAGAATGCTCATTCCACTAAAATGGTGGAATCCACATTCCAATAGAATTCTCATTCCATTGGAATTTAACAAACCAAACAAATGAAATGA
This sequence comes from Dipteronia dyeriana, assembly GCA_032871835.1. Classification (NCBI taxonomy): domain Eukaryota; kingdom Viridiplantae; phylum Streptophyta; class Magnoliopsida; order Sapindales; family Sapindaceae; genus Dipteronia; species Dipteronia dyeriana. Next base: position 49,324,326 of record CM065300.1, on the reverse strand, counting down.
TTTTTTTTCCATTCTATTCCATCCAACTAAACACCACCTAAAAGAAATCCCAATAGAGAAAACGACTGTAATAAATATTAGGTGGAAGATTGTGATATGTGGTGGCAGTGCCCTATAATTGAAGTAAAGTCTCCCTCAAGCAATAAACATGACTTGTTCTTTCTCATTCTCAACCAAATAATAATCATCAATTTGCTTCGTCCTTATCTATGCATAAATCTACCCGGGCGGAGGCATTTGGTAAGTACAGCCCAGGCTAACTTTTTTTGAAAAAAAAACTTAAAGTCGATGTAAAATTACATTTACTCCCTTATATTAGATTGTAATAATTACATTTACCGTTCTTATATTATATTTTTATGAAATTACTCTTAAATTATAATTCTATTTATCAAACTAATCTAACTCAACAAAAAAAAAATGTTTTTTGTTTAGAATATACAGTTTGAGGAGTAAAGTTCATTATGTCTCCTCTTATCTAAATGTATCTTTAATTTTCAATTAATGTGATTTCTTATATCGTCGAAGTTTGTTTAATTTTTTTTTTTTTGAATGAGTAGTCCACCTTACTACAACATCCTGGCTTCGCCCCTGATTATGTCCGTATTAATTATATTAAATTTTCTCAAGTGTTTGAACCCTAGCTAGATATGTGAATTGTGAGAGTTTAGTCCTTAGCTAGATTGATTATCTAATTATTGAAAGTTACCGTTTACTAATCAGTAATGAAAATAAAATGAAATTAAGTTTTGTTGGAAATGAAATGAACTTGATTCCTAATTATATGAGAGATGTAATTAATTTCTCTTTCCAACATGAACTTAATAGAACTGGATCCTCTCCTCACCTTAACTGTCATCACCTTGTCATCACCTTGTCATAACCTCCATAATCTACTATAACAAGTAAATGATCTAAATTATTTCTATTAATTTTTATGTTTTCATTCAAAAGTAGAATTAATCAAAACCATTGATTTAGGTAAGGACAAGATGATGAGGAGAGGATCCAAATAAGATTGAAATACATCGTCTCAAATCTCAATTTGTGAAAATGATGGGAAATGTTACTTTTTTGAACTGATTTTACACCCAAGTGAGTGCTTTAATAAGTTATGTTTAAAAGGCTTTTATTATGGTGAACTGCTAAAATTGCCCTTAAATAATCATTTTTTATTATGTTTTTACTTCCATCTCCACACTTCCAATACTGAACTCAAGAACTCCTCTCTCTCTACAATAAAGTTGTCTGAAAATTGAAATTGCCTACAACAAAAAGTTCAAAGTTGACTACCCTTTCTTCTTCAACTTAGAAAGAAGACGACATTCTTCAGTACAACAATGTAATATATATCTTAAATACTTATTTACTATACATCTAAGGTTTCTGAGTCTTGTAACACTTTATCCGTTCCATTTCATTTGTTCTCTGAGTCTTTGGTAAACCTGAAACTGGTTATGTGAATTTTGAATGTCCGAGCCTTTCTAATCTCTCTCCGAGCTTTTGTAAATACTGTCCGGGCCTTTGTGAAGTTGTGTTTGAGCCTTTTGGGTTGGTCAAGGAAGTAGTGTTCGAGCCTTTTACATAAGTGTTCAAGCCTTTTAAGTAGTGTCCAAGCCTTTTACATCAATATCCAAGCCTTTTGTAAGTGTGTCATAGCCTTTTGTAAGTGTTTTTAAGCCTTTGTAATTACATTTCGACCTTTTTATAAGTGTTTTCGAGGCTTTTGTAAGTGTGTCTGAGCCTTTTGTAAGTGTGTCCTAGCCTTTTGTAAGTGTTTTTTGAGCCTTTGTAGTTACATTTCGACCTTTTTGTAAGTGTTTCCAAACCTTTTTGTAAGTGTATCTGAGCCTTTTATAAGTGTGACCGAGTATTTTGTAAGTGTTTCTAAGCCTTTGTAATTAAATTTCGAGCATTTTTGTAAGTATTTCCTTTTGTTAGTGTGTTTGAGCATTTTATAAGTGTTTTCGAGCCTTTTTGTAAGTGTTTCTGAACCTTTTGTAAGTGTTTTTAAGCCCTTATAATTACATTTCGAGCCTTTTTGTAGGTGTTTTCGAGTCTTTTGAAAATGTGTCTAAGACTTTTGTAAGTGTTTCCGGGTCTTTGTAATTACATTTCAAGTCTTTTGTAACTATTTTCGAACCTTATGTAAGTATGTACGAGCCTTTTGTAAGTATTTCTGAACCTTTTGAAAATATTTTGTAGTATTGTTCATCATCTTCCCCACTCGAAAATCCCAACCCTCAACAACTTTAACAATAGAAGATTCAAAACCGAAACCCAATTTGGGTTTTAAATTGAAAAAAAAAAAGCTCCTTGACCCCCGAGTACGTCAGCATAACGTCACTACGTCGCCGTTCAAGTGATTGTCTGGCAGGGGCGAGTGATTGTGGGGGCTGTACGGGGCTGCAGCCCCGTCTGCCTTTTTATAAAAAAAAATAAGTTTTTTATTAATATGTTAAGTTTACTTACTAATATGTTAGATACTTAAATTTATACAACCATATAGGCCTAATACAACTTTTTAAGTACAGTCCAACCCAATATCTCTTATGTTAATTTAAAATATTATTTGGAATTGCTTCCACTTCAATGTTACAAAAATGACTCTAAAGTTGCTCAATGAGTCAATCAACTTGCTCAACCCAACCCAACCCAGCCCACTTGATTAGCATTTCACCTTTAATCTGAAAGATCGGCCCTTTATTTGAAAGAGAAAGTCTCGCACAACTTCACTAATTCGGAAGAACCTATGAAGACACCAGATCTAATCATCTAACCGAAACAATATTCACATACACAGATCTGAGAAAGAAAAACAAAACCCACAGTCTCATTCCCCTCATAGCTAGAGAAACTATCTACCTATTGGACTGCAACTTCTACGATTGTTCCTCTCACGAGAGAGAACTCTCATGAAAAATGACCCTTGCTTTTTTATTGACTTCATTTTATTTCGTGGGAATATACATTTTGAGGGGTTTGATTTATTATATCTTATGAATGGCTGTTGTGTATTTACTTTGTATTAATGAAATCCATCTTCTTATTAAAGTTCTAAAAAGATTTCTAACTAGTTTGTAGTTCAGTCCCGGGGGATAGAAAATCCTGGATTCGCCCCTATTGTCTGGGTTTCTACGGGACTCTCTCTCTACTTCACAACTCTGTAACTGTAAACCGAATGAAAGAATCTGATGTGGAGCAACTATTGAGGTTATTTTTATCCGTTCACCATAATAGATGTCTTTTAAATATAAGTTATTAAAACAATGTGTTGAAAAGCCACCTCCAAAAAGTGTCATTTAATGTTTGAATCCGTCTCAATTTTGACCATCCAAGTGAATATAGTATAAATCATTACCATAGAACACATTTGTATTAAAAAAAGGAAAATAACTCTCCATAGAACACATTCAGATTGATATTTTGCGCCTGTCACCTTTTAATTTCATTATATTTGATGTGTGAAAATGTGAACGCTTGGCCTCTATACATCAAAGTGAACGCTTTTTTGCCCATAAAAATTATGGCGTTAAGGTTAGGTTAATTTAGTGGGATTTGATAAGACTCGAACATATGTATATATATATCCACATCAAGATTCAATTGCATGACGGACAAGGCCTCTTGCCAATGTGGTTGGACTCTCTCTAAGGAGTCTTTAATCCCAAGTGTGGGTTTCGTCTCCTCTATTGTGGAAGTAGTAGTCTGGGTTCTACTAGTAGAGTCATATCTCATCAGATCCCAACAGTTATAACCTTTTTCTAACTAGTTTGTAGTTCAGTCCCGGCGGATAGAAAATCCTGGATTCGCCCCTATTGTCTGGGTTTCTACGGAACTTTCTCTCTCTACTTCACAACTCTGTAACTGTAAACCGAATGAAAGAATCTGATGTGGAGCAACTATTGAGGTTATTTTTATCCGTTCACCATAATAGATGTCTTTTAAATATAAGTTATTAAAACAATGTGTTGAAAAGCCACCTCCAAAAAGTGTCATTTAATTTTTGAATCCGTCTCAATTTTGACCATCCAAGTGAATATAGTATAAATCATTACCATAGAACACATTTGTATTAAAAAAAGGAAAATAACTCTCCATAGAACACATTCAGATTGATATTTTGCTCCTGTCACCTTTTAATTTCATTATATTTGATGTGTGAAAATGTGAACGCTTGGCCTCTATACATCAAAGTGAACGCTTTTTTGCCCATAAAAATTATGGTGTTAAGGTTAGGTTAATTTAGTGGGATTTGATAAGACTCGAACATATGTATATATATATCCACATCAAGATTCAATTGCATGACGGACAAGGCCTCTTGCCAATGTGGTTGGACTCTCCCTAAGGAGTCTTTAATCCCAAGTGTGGGTTTCGTCTCCTCTATTGTGGAAGTAGTAGTCTGGGTTCTACTAGTAGAGTCATATCTCATCAGATCCCAACAGTTATAACCTTTCTATAAAAAAAAAAAAAAAAAAAGATTCAAGATTCAATTGCATGACACGCATGTTGTATACAGTGCCAGTCCTTAGGTTTTGGAGGCCCCTGGGCGAATATTTAAAATCGGGCCCTTTGTTCAATTTCACATCTATATCTTGTAAAATCTTGTACTTGATAATATATATATATATATATATATATATATATATATATATATATATATAAGTTTTTAAGAAAAATTATAAAAGTTTAATCAAAGTAATTTTCATCAAGTTTATATCACGATATATAGAAAAAACAAAACCGAAAAAAAAAAGTTACGAACAAATAGATCTGCATGACAGTTTCCACGGAAAGAAATATCGTATGTAAATAAGAAGATACAAACTTATAAAATGAAAAGGGAGGAGACCTCCTCATTTTTTATTTTTTTAGAATTTTAAAAAATAAACAAAATAAAGGGTATATTTGGTAATGTTTAGGGTGTGTTTACAAAATATAATTTTTTAAAAACTCTTAATGAGATGTACATGCAAAGAGGGATGCACATATAAATTTTCATGGGTATAAATATATTTACTCATTTACTTTTAATAATTTTGATGAAAATTCATACTTAACATAATCTTTATATAAGAAGTTGATTTCCACATTTTTTTTTTATTATTTTGAACCCAAAAATGATATAATTATATGGATCATGTTATATATGTCAAATGTGAGCAATACTATTATTTTCTAAACCCCTTATTTATCAAAGTAAAAAATATGAATACTAAACAAATAAAGAAATAGGCCCTTTTTTTTCTGGGACCTGGGTGGGCGCCCCCAGTGCCCTGCCTCAGGGCCGGCACTGGTTGTATATATAAGTTACGGTTTGCTTTGTATGTGCCAAAAGTTTTGGAATATTTTATGTTTGTGCCTTTGTGGAGTTAAATGTCTTTTTCTCTTTCTTTTTTACGTGGTGAGAAATTTTAAATTTTAAAAGGGTAAAAAAAGAAGCCGAAAATAAAATAAAGTCTAATGCTTTATTAGCTCAAATATTGACACAGGGTTTATCTCAATTATATTGCATTAAAAGACATCTTGCGTATTTATGTTATTAATTAAAAATGGGCGGTTTATGCAAGGGAAAAAAGGGCGGTTGTCTTAAGATTTAGGTGCACACATCTAATCTTGGGCTCCAATATTATACTACACTTCGTTACTTTGATCCTCATTAATGATATTTAAAATTTAAATAATAATATACAATCCTAAAAACAACCTCAATAATGTAGAAACAAGTAAATGATTTATCTTTACTATAAAATTCATAAGAGGATCCGGTAGTGAATGACTTAATAAACACAAATCACTTATCATATTATTTGAGATGATTTTAGACAATTTTTTTGTTATATATATAATAATTATTCTTAAGATTTTAGGATTGTTATTGATTTTTATTTAGGCAAATTGCATTGTTGACTTAATTACTCAAACTATATGCTTAATTGCAATAAAAATTATAACATGACAATATCATAATAACATAGTGTACCCTTTGATCCGTTGACAACATTAGGCAATAATGGATAAGGGGCAAACATTTTCACCATTACACTTGCATTTAGAGAATGTTACCTATTATTATATTAAGGGTGCGTTTGACACGGAGATGGGACATGACAATGTGGGACTGGATTAGACAGGACAGAACTAGACATGTTGTTCTATATTGTGTTAGGAAAGTCTAGACAAAACTATAAACTGTACTGTTATGCGTTTGGTATGACTGGAACAAGACGAAACAAGAGATTCAAATGACAAGAGTACCCCTCTTATATATAACAACATAGACTATAATATTATATATATTAATATATAATAATATATAATAATATTATATATAATGATCTATATTATATATATATATATTATTTGATATTATTATATATTAATATATTAGTATATATAGAAAATAATTTTGGATAATTGCTTGATCCCTGCCTCAGCAACTGAACAATATGTTGACCTATAAATTGGTCAACCCCTAATTGATCAATGGATCAAAGAAGGCTACTCTCATCTGCACATCGGAGCCATACGAATAATCCTTACCCTACATGGTAGGAAAGGATTACCAGTCACGGCCAGGATTGCCCTTCTCAACACAATCTATAAACAATACGAGCACGCCATCATCGGAACATGCCTGTCAACCCTTCATGCAGGAAGCATTTCGCTCACCTACTATCCCAATTTCAACATCCCTCTCAGGGATCTGAATCTTCACAACTGTCTCAAGATTCAACTTCAAATAGTAGGAGCTCCTATGATGCCGAATTCCTATATGGCAACGTTGCACCACCAGATTGCTTACAGGCTTCAAGATCATGCTCTTGATCTTCCCATCCCTGGACATACTGGAGATGCCATCTTCATAAAAGCTGAAAGAGAAGATGAGGTCCCCACCATCATCCAGATTCCTAAGCAACTGACCAGAGAAAAGCTCACAGAAATCATGCCTCTCAAGTGGATCACTAACTATGAGAAAATCTTTCAAAACACCAGTCCTGTTGTCGCCACAGACACCAAATTCACCAAGTTAGCCGGTGGATCCATCCAGGCCTCCTATGAACAAATTGGCACTTCTACGACATAAGTAACCAGTACCCCAGCTATAGAAACACCACCCAGTGCTCCTCCTGTTTTCCAGGTCCTCATGATTCGACCTGTCACAACCGAAAAGGAGATTCCTATCCATCGTTTCGAACCTGATGGATCTCCTGTCTATACAAACAAGATCAACGGCCATTTCATATGGGACGTTGACCATGAGATGTGTGATGCAGACTGTGAATGCAGAGCTTGTTACAAACCAAAGAAAGCGCCTTGTAAACCGTTCGCTCTCACCAAGATCCTAAGGACCCTCACAGTCCTTGGATTGGTTTACAACCAATAAAAAACAAGTCTCTCTCTATCTTTGATAGAGCTCTTCAAATCCTAAAGGATGAAGGATTACTCCTTGGTGAGCCAACATAACCAGAACATATCCAGCCTCTAACACCGGCTCCTGTGCCTTGCTTCATGGCCTCCAGTTATGATAAGGATTTTTCACCTCTGGAATCCTCTTCAAATCCAGAAAGGAACTTATTTTCCAGACCTTTCATCCAATCTACTGAAGTCTTACCTGACGGATCTCTCAAACAGCCATCCCATGCTGAACAAGTCCTCAACTGGCACACTCGTAACGCTACAGTCCAGAATAGAGTTCTCCACTCTATCGACCAGAAGATTGACCAGGTCTCACATCATGTTTCTCAACATGACCACCAACTTCAACATCTCGACTCAACACTGCGTAACATGTATACAGACTTACAATCGAGAGTTTCCCGGTTAGATGTTGATCTCCACCAGTACATCAACCAAGGATACTTTGGCCCTGAATTTGACAGCAAAGAGAGGGAAATCAGACAACTCAAGGACTAGTTACACCAAATAACTTGAGACCACTTTACAAGCACACCTTATATCCCAATGCCACATCCATATTCTCCATCCTTGATCTTCCCAACTCAGTCGCCACCACCTCCTTCCAGGCCCCCTAACCATTCCCAATTTTTTAAATCAACTGAAGATCTTTTCAGAAAATACCCACATTTGTCTACACACCTTGAACAACCTTCCTCAAGCAGGACGAAAAGGTCATCTCCCCGAAAAAAGAAACCACCAAGCATCCACAAGCATTCTCCATCAGATCATAGGAAGCATGCCTTTTATGCAGCTTCTTATCAATTTTCCTTTCCGGGAACCTCTGAACCCACAGAATCCTCTTATGATTCCCCCTCTTCATGGGAAACATATTCCCCTGATTCCTTGGGCTCTCCGGACTCCTCTGAACATTCGAATTACTCAGATCCAGACGCATTGCCAGATCCCTCCCAGATCTATTTGGCTTCCAGAGCCGATCCACAACCATCCACTCAGACAGTTGGCACGTCTGAATCTTCAGATGAGACCTCTGTGGAACCAGATGCTATGGTCGACGAACCGCCTGACCAAAGGAACAGGGCCCAAGCCCCTCCTCAGTAACCAACAAATAGCCCTTGGTTTAATTTTGACGACCTAGCCCCTCGACAATGGAGAAAAAGAATGTCAGAAATGAGCGTCTGGCTCGACCTTCAGACAGCAAATCGTGAGAACGACACAGAATCCATCTTGAGAGAGTTTGTCTCCAGGTTCACTGGATCTCTTAAAGATTGGTACCAGGCTCTTGGAGAATACAAACAACTACAACTGGTTTGATGTGGGTCTGTATCCCATGATGTGAGAATAATCTTCCGAGAATTTCTCGGAGATGCCTCCCAGTTCTACAAACAGACCAGACAAGAATTCTTCGAAATGCGAGTCTGCTCACTAGACAAAAGAGACATAGATTACCACTACAGGCGCATGTCTTTCAGGTACCATGCTCTCGGTGGAATCAACGATGAAACCTTAAGACATGTATACTTGAACTCTCTCCCTACAAAGATTCAAGGGGAACTCCAGAGAATAATTGAGTTCTCAAGCAGAGGACTACGAGACATTACTCTAGGAGAAATCCACATGTTCACCCATACTGCATTAAACAAACTCTGTGCCACCCCAAGAGTTTTTGCAAAAGAAAGTATGACAGATACTGTAAATTTCCTCCGACCTACCACCTTAAATGCAGCTCCACTGAACACTGCAACTGCAGAGCAAACATGTCCTACAAAAGAAGGCCTTCCAGGAACCAACCTTGAAAAGAGAACAATTCCTCGAACTCCAGGAGGAATGGAAAATATAAATATTACAGGAAGAAGACAAGGAGATCATGGAATAAGTCTAACAAGTGCTTTGCCTGCGGACAAGAGGGTCACTATGCCAAGCAATGCCCAAATAAAAGAACAAAATCAGCTAAGCTCATCTAACAGCTTAGGCAGGTTGCTAATGAAATCCCCTCAGATACTGACATTGAATCTTTCTTCTCAGAACAAGAAGATGTCAACCAGTTGACCTCTTTTATGGTCCAAGATTCAGACGACTCCAGCACTTCCTCAGAATAGACAGGATACACAGATCCTGATCCTGATTCTCCTTCAGAGGTCTACTAGGCCACCAATAATGGTAGTTCGGGCCCTCAGGTCAAAATCCAGATTTTACCGATAAAATATTCCAAGCCAATTCCTGTCATTGCCTATTTTGATACTGGAGCACATTCCTCAATGATGAATCCTAACGTTCTTCCTTCGGAAGCGTGGAAAGAAGAGAAACATGAGTTTCTAGTAGCAGATGGACAAATTTTCAACACTTACCTGATCTCCAAGCACAGAGTTGGCATACAGTTTTTCCCTTCATTCACTCTTTGGACCCAAGTCATTGGGACACCTCTCCCAGACAAGGATATCCTCATCTTTTCCAAGAGTTCTTGAATTCCACAACAAGCTCCCTCCAAATCCTCAGCTCCTGAGACTTAAAGATTGGTTTTCCAGATATGACTTTTCCGTCAAATATATCAAAGGACACCATAACATCATCCCCGACATGTTGTCACGGCCTAGACCTATAATCTTCCGTGTTGGTCTTATCCCCTTAATCTACATGATATCTTCTCAGGCTTCTTCTTCAACAGCTCCACCTACTGTTCCACCACCTCCTGCTCTCCCACCGGAATTCTTGGCCACTCTACCACCAGGACAAATGCCATCTGTCCAACAGATCCATGATTTTGCAAAACTACATCTCCCTTCATATCTTTCACAGATCAACAGTCAGGGTTGTCACCATCAATTAGCCAATCCTAGCAAACCCTTCCTTGACCCTTTTTGTATCTCCACCCTTTTACTATTATTCGGACCAGGTATTATGGTTCCTATGGTGTTTATCGGTCCTCCATCACCATGCCATAGTTTCCCCCCTTCAAGCATTATATGGCTTTGTCCAGAACCCAACCTCTCCTAACCTTCAGACCTTCCTACAGTGGTTCAATCCTCTATCCGTTTGGCGAACCGAACTTACTAAGCTTATGGGCCAATACCATCTTTGGAAAATGGATCCAGAACCGGCTTCCAAAGTATGCTGCATTTGGATCTTTAACAGGCCTTACAGATACAGCCCACTAGCCCAACTCCTTTGGACTTCCAACGTCAGCTACGAATGGGATACTTCGTATGACTACGAAAGGCTATACCATCCCAGTATTCAGATCCCTCTCCTCAACTTTCTTTGTGACGTCAACCATGACCAAACAGATGTCCTTTTCATCCTCCCTAATGTCCCACGGGACCCAGCAAGGAGTTGGCACCCTTTTCAGAACTCCTATCTTCTAGATTCTCAAGACCAGGCTGACACATGGCCCTGTTCCATTTGTGGGGCTCTCGACCCAGACGAAGAATACCACGCCACCTGTAATCTCAGCAGCCCGTAGTATTCCCGTCCCTATCTGTATAATTATTATGTTTGCCAGCTGCCAGACCAGCTTCCTGTTGTTTTCTTGACTTTGTAAAATTATTATCGTCGTTTTTCGGCCACCGTCTTTGGCCTTATCCTTTGTATGATAAGCTTGTTCATTGCTTGTAGATTGCTTCCTCTCCTTATATAAGGAAGCCTCGCTCTCTCTGAAAGGTGGCATCAGAAAATCAGAATAAAGTTTTTGAGTGTTTATTTTCATATGACTTTCTAAAGTTTCTCTCGTCCTAATCTTCAGACAGTTCTATGTCTGGAATTATGATTCTTCAAGATCCCAGTATGCTCTATGCTTGCCTCATGTGAGGACCCTGCATATCAGAACAGATTTTGTGTTTTCTGGTCTAGTATATCGGCTGGACACCCTGGACACATCAGGAACCAGAATGTTGCTGGCTAGGATGAACTCAGGTTTAACAATGTCAAGTACTGACTGGTTTATGGCTTAAGTCCTCCATCCATCCATCTCTGTCTGAAAGTACCCTTTTAAGGCCGTTGAGGAAATGCCGTCTGTGGGGAAATTGAACTGTGAGATGGTCTTGGAGCTCTGCCGTCTCTAATTATATATATTATAATATATACATATATATTAATAATACATATTAATTTATATATACATATATATTTATATTACATATTATATATATAATATTAATATGTATTATTAATATTTATACATATAATATAACATATGTAATATAAATATATAAATATATTATATATATAATAATATATAATATATATATTTTATTATTATTAATTATATATTATATATGTAATTATAGTATATAATATAATATATAATTTATTGGACATGATTGTAATTGTTTGAAAGTTTAAAGGGTAAATTGGTCTTTTTGACACTTGTCCAATGACATGGGACAAGTTGTCCTAGGGTTTTGGATGAGACAAGTTTTGGTGATTTTTGTCCCACATTGTCCCACATTGTCCCTTTCTGTCCCATGCTAGGGACGTGCCAAACGTGAGACAAGAACAAGCTGTCTCACGTTATCCCGTCCTGTCCTGCCTATAAACGAAACCTAAATGTATTAATAAATTTAAAAAATAATATAAAAATATATAGAAAAAAACAGAAACTTCAACACCTAATCCAAAAAAAAAATATCAGTTGCGACTAGTTAATTTATTAAAAAAATATATGAAAATGTTTAAATTAAGAGAAAATGAATGGTTGAATTTCAAACTACTCGTTGGAATTGTTTCACCATTGTTTATTTATATATTTATTATGAATTTATGAGCGAGCCTGAACCAGAATTGTGAATTGGATCGACTAACTGATGCCAACTTGGTCCATTGAAATCACTTTTGGGCCGGAGAGCTGATCTAAGATCTCCATGTTCATGTTATTTCAACTTTTGACAATGGTTTTAGTTTAGATTAGGTCCATAGGCTTGTCTAGATTAGAGATACACATTTGGGGTACGAGATAGATAGAGATCTCCCATCCCCATTCCCGGTTCCAAACCTTTCACTCATCCTGTTTTTCCCATGTTTTCTATTTTTTTCCTGTTTCCCCATCCCAACAAAAAATTATAAATTAAACAAAAAAAATATTCCATTACAAAAACAAACTAAAGTTCGTTAGTGACTTAGTGTATTACATATACTGAAATACATAATAAAATCTTAAAGTGTTTTAATATATATATGTTTGGGGGGAAATTAGGAAATGGGGATGGGGGGAGGTCCTCCCATCCACATTTCAATATATTTATGGGAAAAATGGGGAAATGTGGATTGAGGGACCTCCTCCCATTCCCATCCCCGTTTCAATTTGGCAATGAAAATCATCCTCATACCTACCCCATTCTCCATTTTCTAAAAAAAAGAAAAAACTCCAAATGGGGATGGGGAAGTGGGGATTTGGGGATCCGGCAGGAAATGTGCATCTCTAGTCTAGATGTAATAACAACACGTTTTCAATATGTGGATTCAACGTTGTTAGCTCAAAAACCGCCTCTGTGATTTGTAATTGCTATATAGAAAATGTAATTAGTGATTTTCATAGAATTGACACCATGATCAAGTTAGAACGATATGATATTGGTCAGATGGTAAAATCCTTCACATTTGCATTGTGAGGTTGTAGGGTCGAGTCTTCTCTTAAATAAAACCAATTTTTATGTAAAAGTCTAATATTTTTTTGAAAAAGACAAAAACACCATGATCATGTTAGGATTTTGTTAGCAATAGTAGTGTCATGTACCATAAGCTTAACTAAAAAGGGATATAAGGTCGATCAAATGTGGGATTTCATATTTTTTTCTTTTCCTTTGAGATTTAACTCGGCAACATTATAAAGTTCACTCAATCACTTTGGAATATTATAGGGTTGAGATTTCGTACAAAAAAAGAATCTCACCTCGAATAGATGATTAAAATAAACTATAACATTTTGAAAAGGAAAGTTTAATAGTAAGGAGGAAGAGACAGGATGAGGTTAACCAAGTGATATGTCAATCTATTTATGTCCACTCCCTCAAATACCGAATATTTCAAAATAAAGCAGAGAGAAAGAGACTTGATGATCATGCAACATTAGGAAGAGAAACACACTTGGACGGTCTAGATTAGTGGAGCATTATAGTAAGATGGTCATTATAGCACCATTAGATTACTCGATTCCTTAAATTTTACTTGTACGACTCAGACCCTCCCTTAACGAACTCGTGTCTTTATAGACACGTTTATATACCCAAATCTCACAACAACAAAGAAAAAACGTAACAAAAAAGTTTGTGATTCCGTCAAAACCAGTGGTGCATAGCTTTTGATCTAAGCATTTAATCAGAATTGAAAGGATCAGCTATTCTCTGATTTCACCGACATCTTTTGCTTACAGACTCTTTACGTTTCACCCGCTGGTGCATGGACATTTAGTTGATTCTGGTCTTCTAGGGCATCAATTTTTCCAGATTCAAGTTCAACCAATGGCTTCGTGGCTCAAAGCCGCTGAAGGTCTGCAATTACATTCAATTTGCATTTTGTTATTTCATTTTTTTTTCTGTTTATTTTATACTCTTATCTGTCTCTCAAAATTTCTTTATCAGTTGTTTGAATTGTTAAATTGCAGTCTAGTGTTTCAGTTTTGATATTTTAAGCTACAATCAATGCAAGTGGTTTGCTCCAAGTACATAAATGGAAGAAAAACTCATTTTGGATCGTGTGATTTATATTGCGTTGTATTTGTTTAATGTTTATTGATATTTCCGGATACATGTATTGTACATTTGTACCTGACTACCTGAGCAATAGTTCACTTGACATCAGTTTTGGTTGTAGGCACCTATTGCAAAATGACCCTTTGGTAGATGGTGTACGATGCCATCTCATTGGGCAGTCCTATATGGTTGAGAAACGAAAATGAAAGTGTAGAGACATGGTTAGGAGTTTTTTATAATGAGTTTGAACATCTATTAGGTAGCTGCTGAGCTTGTGAGCATTAGTGGCTCAGTTTTGTTGGAAATTATTGTGAGAAATTTGGTTGTATGTGAGCAGGGAGAAGATAAATTGGGGAACTTGGCCCCTTTCATTTTGTAAATCAAATGGGCTGATTAACTACTTGGTATTTATGTGAATCTAACAGACTAATAATACTATCTCTGGCATCTTCATTTGAAGCATGCCCATTGGAAGTTAATCAGGAGGAGTGCGGAAATTTGAATTTGTATCATAAAACAAGGGTGTGTTTATTATTTATTTATTTATTTACTTTGACATTAGCTCTTCGTAATATTCTCAATTAAGATTTGGTTAGGGTCTTACTTTTTCCTTTCTTAATGTAATTTTTCAGTTTGCTTTTATTTGTTTGTTTTCTGTACAAACCCCTTGGAACTTAAGAAAGGCTGTTACTGTCTTGCATTAGATCTGTTTGAAGTAGTGGATCGAAGGGCAAAGCTTGTTGTTAATGATTTGGCTGATGAGCAATCTGATTCTCAGTCACCAGGTACAGATGTAATGTTCTCTAGGATTCGTATATATATATATTTCTCAATGTTAAAGTATGATGTGATGTCTGGTTTCAAAACTGGAGTTCATTTGTTTATTCATGGCTATATGAATTTAGTGAGTTTACTTGGAATGCTTAACTTCGTATGGGTGGTCTGTTATGTCAATTTCTCCATATGGCAGCTGTAATGATGATCTCCCGTAACAGTTGTTTGCTTGGGTGGTAAATATTTTTTGAGATCTTCAAATGGTTGAGAGTTAGTAATAATGGAGTCATGGAGATAATGTTGTTTGAATGTCTTTTTGAATTTCATTTGCTTTTAGATGCACAATCTGACATTCATCGATCAAATGATATTTGATCATTTGACGTCTTTTGGTTAAATTTAATCATAATTCCTCTGAATCCATTTAAATTAGTCAAAAAGGTGAACTTTTGGTGTACAACCAATACTTTATTATGAAGTTACAAAGTAATAATTGATTCTATCCTTTGGGGGTGATAATTATACTTTTGTTTCTTATTAAAAATAAATTTAAGTCTCACGTCGGGTAGAAATGATATTGAGACCATAGTTTTAAAATTCGAACTGAGGCGGCCGCCTCACCCCGCCTCTTGTAAAAAACGGGCCGAGGTGACCGCACCAACCTTGTAAGTCCTAAATCCTGCTTTCGCCGCACTGAGGTTGCCGCCTCTATCCGCCTCGCGTTGATTCGGCCGAGTTGTGAATGAGGTGAAATTGTTTTTTTTTTTTTTTTTTTAAATTGGGCCTTGAAACGCTGTGTTTCATGACACCAAAAAAAAATAATTAAAAAAAAGCCCCAAATTGACTTTAACAGCCCCAATTGTCGATCAAATTGCTTCAATCCCTAAATTGATCAAAACAACCATCTCCACGGCATACGTGAATCATCGGTGACATCTCCTCCACATCGACGACTCCTCTCCGGCGATCTTTCTTCAGCAGTTCAGCACTTCAACTTCGACAGTTCTTCACTCTTCAGTCGACCTCTTCGGTTCTTCAGGTATGTTTTCTCTTCTTCGATTGTCTTCTTTTTTGTTTTCTACTCTCTTCTTGTTGGATCTCTCTTCGACTATCTCTGTTTCTCTACTCTTTTTTTTCTTGTGATGTTGTGCCACCAACGCACCATCAATCCACTGTTTTGTTTTATATATATATATAATATCCTTTTGTATTGAGTTTTGTTTTATATAATATCACTGTTTTGCATGTTATTGTTTTGTGTCACCAACGTCAATTACCAATATCATCACTGTTTTCATTTGTTTTATCTTGTGCAACCAAAGCACCATCACAGTGGTATATATAAATATATAAATATGTTTTCAATAATTTTTCCTTAGATAAAATGATATATTTAATTAAAATATTACTTTACATTTTTTGGTAGACAATGGAAAGGGACGAAGAAGGTGGGTGAGAGGACTTTTCAAACCGGAACGACTCTCCAGGAACTTCAGATGATAATGATGGAGGAGATTTCCCTTATGATCCACGTTTTAAGCCACTTGACACTAATGATAGCTTATGGGATTCATTGGATATATAGTGGTGTCATTTCTTGTTAGGAGAACGTCGTTTTTAGTAATGTTTAATTTGTTTGAGATTGAATATGACTTATTTATAAATTTTATGGAATATTTTCTTTTTTATTAATTTTTAGTAATTTTTTAAAATTATTTTCCCATTTTCTGGCTGAGGCGGCCGCCTCGATCGCCTTGAGGCACCCGCCTTGCCTCACGGAAGCCTTTCCGTCTCGCACTGCCTTTCGAGTTTTAAAACTATGATTGAGACACTAGGGAATTTTGTTGAAATTGACTAAATGAACAACTGGCATTCTTTATTTGATCTTTGAGTCTGAGATGTAGATACCTTTATAATTTATTGACTGTCATTCGGATTAAGGTATATATTATCATCTGTAGAAGGTTTTCTTGTCCTACCCAGCTATGAGTTGCCTTCTTTTCTTGAATCATTAGTTTAATGTCATCTTGTCCTTCTCTTTTATTTTTAATTGTCAAGCTTCCAATGGACAAGGATCTCAAGCGAAGAGGAAGTCAAGAACAAAGGTAACCAGCGCATTCCTAGCCTCAGGTAGTATTTAGTTTATTCATGCCCGGTAACTTTTGCGTTAACTTACACGTAGCATGTTGCAGGCTCAGAAGAGACTCTCCAAAAACGAATCTCCTGAAAAAAATGGTACAGCATGGGAACAAACCAACACACAAGCATCACAGATAGATGTTACATATGATAGAGATAGGGCCAATGTGTCAGTCGAGAATGAGAGGATGCCTATTGGTAAGACCCAGAGAAACAGTGAGCAGCAACATGATACCAAGATAGAGTCACTCAGCATTGCTTCAATAGAGCCACTACAAAATGACATTGTTAAACATGGTGCTGATCAGGCAGAAGTCCCTGAGGCTGTTGATGATGCAGACAATGCGATGTCAACTTCCAATGGTGATATTCTCAATGAGAATGCTTCAAATGTTCATGTTGTGCATCCTGCTTCCACATTGCATGCCAAAGAAATAGAGATTGTAAATGAAGAAAATTCAAACGGAGCTGGAGAAAATATTAAGTCTGGCGATTCTGATGTTTCTTTGAAGATCGATAATGAAAGACCTCCATCTCTAATTGCCGATTCTCCTGTTAATATAGAAAATCCATCGAATGATGTTGATATTAAAGTTGAAGCTCCTGTTAACAAAAAGAAGCAACAGGAGCAAAAATCTGATAAGCCACCTGGGAAAGTACAGGAAGTTGAAGAGGCTCAGGGATTGCTCAAAACTGCAATCTCTACTGGTCAGTCAAAAGAGGCAAGGTTGGCTCGGGTAAGCTCTCAGAATGTATTGGCATTGGTTTTCTGAGAGGAAGAATATTGAGAGTGAGCTGCATTTATGAAAGAATAATAATATATGTGGTTTTTTTTTTAAGAGGGGAAGGATTGCTTTTTGGCCAGTAGAGGTTTGGGGGATATAGAGTAGCTGCAGAAAAACCTCCTGAGTTTTCTAGACTATTTGGTTTTGAATTAAAGAGTACTCAAATGTATATCAGGATAGAATTCATTATTAAATTTGACTCTGTTAGTTTAGGCCTGTCAGTGGGCTTAGAGTTTCTTGCATGCTTTTAGTGCATCAAACACAAATTATTGTGAATTCTACCTAGTGTCTAACCTAGTAAGGGCTGAAACCTGTGAAAAGTAAATGAGTTTTTTTCCCCCTTTTCTCCCCTTGTTTTTCTTCCTTTCTACATGGTTGACTTTCCATCTGTTTTGTCATTTTCTTTTGGTTGACTTTCCATCTGTTTCTCCATTTTCTTTTGTATTGAAAGATTCCATCATCCCTATTAATTTGTATGCAAGACACAAAAACAATTCGGAATCACTCATCTTGTGGGTATATTGTTTGAAGTAACCTTGTTCAGAGCAGGTATTGCATTACCAGTGTCAACTTTGATAGGAATTGGGATAGGTCTCTTAGAGATATCAGCTTGTAGATTGATCCTAATTTTCCATTGGTCAGATGTTTTGCTTTTGGATGCTTTGTCGATATTCATTTTGTTAATACCCAGGTCTGTGCTGGACTTTCATCTCGTCTTCAAGAATACAAATCTGAAAATGCCCAGCTGGAGGAACTTCTTGTTGCAGAGGTGACACATCATACCTGCTTTTCTTTTTCTTATCTTGTGAAGTTACACTTGTTTGTTCATGTTACTTACGTTATGGCAGAAGTGCTGTTTTAATTGTTAAAATGCTTCCTTAACAGAGAGAGCTGAGTAAATCTTATGAGGCTCGCATAAAGCAACTACAGCAGGAATTATCTGCTTCTAAAAGTGAAGTGTCAAGAGTGGAGTCAAGCATGGTTGAGGCTCTGGCAGCAAAGAACTCTGAAATTGAGGTGCTTGTCAACTCTACAGATGCACTTAAGAAGCAAGCTGCTTTATCAGAGGGAAATCTGGCTTCGTTGCAGGTTGGTCACATGACTCACATCCTTTATGTTCATTTAATTACTTGTGATCTTTTTTGGTTTCATTTTTTCTTAGAAGGCTATATCTGGCATAACAGTTATAGTTTCCGGTAGACTGCCAGCATTTTGCATCTTATACTTTAGTTTCAAATTGCTCGCTTCTGATTCTATGGATGGCCATTGGCCTGAAATTGTGGATTATGTATTATCTATCTAGGATTCTAGGTATTGCACACCCAGTAGGAGTCCTTTTCCTAAATTCATTTCAATAATTTATTTTTATTTGTTAATGTAGTAAGTCAACTTTCCGGTTTTGTAATCATTGATTGCTTTCAGATGAACATGGATTCCATTATGAGAAATAGGGAGTTGACAGAGACAAGGATGATGCAGGTAAATGAGTAGGGGCTTCCTTGGATGTAGCACCGTTGTATGGATCTTAGCATATCCTTTCACATATTTTTCCTGATATGAGATTCTTAGTTTAAGTAATGATATACTTTATCAGGCTCTACGGGAGGAGCTGGCTTCTGCAGAAAGGAGAGCAGAAGAAGAGCGTGCAGCACATCATGCTACCAAAATGGTTCATACCTTGAAATTCTTTTTATATATTGCTTTCCAGTATTTTTATAAATTTAATAATCTCTATGCGGTAAAACAGGCTGCTATGGAAAGGGAAGTGGAATTGGAACATAGAGCTGTTGAGTCATCCACAGCCCTTGCCAGGACCCAGGTAATGTAAGGATTTATCATGTTTCTGGCTCATTTTTTGTTATAGTACATGGTTCTTTTGCCAAAACGTTAAAATGGTATAGGTGTGAACATACATATGACTTTCTCTATGTTTTTTTTACCATCCTCTTGAATGAGCCCCTGAAGCTTTCTATGATTCTGTCCATAGATATATTTATTGATGCAAACTAATTTTGTGGTCTGGCTGAAAATCAAGCATAGGCTGTTCTGTTATTGTTGATTTTCTGTAGTCTGTTTTGGAACCCCTGAATGTACATATATTTTTAATTATTTTTTAAAAAATGTTGCTTGCTTTACTTATGCATTTGTTGAGCATTTTATCTCTCAAACATCTGTGGTTTTGATATTTTCCTTCTTGGAGTATTTTGATCACTGTATAATGCAGTGAAGTTTTTGTGTTTTGTAGGATATATACTCTCGTAATTTAGAGGATTAAAGTTCAACATACTTATGTTATTAGCAACAATAAATTTTGTAATTTGAAAATCATAACTATTTACAGGCTGGTTATGTTTGGTAGTTACTACGTACTAGTTATGTGCCTGTCATCAAGATTAAACAACGAAAATTGATTGCATTTTTGACATCCGGCTCCAAGCCTGTCTAGAGTTTCCTTATTGTGCTTGTCATCGCAAGTCTCAGAATAACACTCCAAATCTCCAATTAGCTGTTGATTCTTACTTCCTTCCCGTTTTCTTTAAAACACGTTCAGCTGACAATTTCTTTTTAAATTGTAAGGATTTTTTCTTTAGTTTGGAATTTCAGAATATCATTGACAATAATGATACAATTTATTTTCTTTTCATTACTGCAGAAAAGTTTTAAATTGTTGTCTGAACCTAGTGTTTATTATTTGCTTTAAATAATGGTAAATGCTTCCGGCTTCCCTATCCAGAGAGTTGCTGATGAGCGAACAGCGAAGGCAGGGGATCTTGAGCAGAAGGTGGCTCTGCTTGAGGTATGCTGACACATGGTAAAGAATCATTGTTTCAAATGTTTTTTTTCCAACTAGATTCCCAAATAGTTTGCACTATATGCTATCAGGTTGAATGTGCATCGTTAAATCATGAACTGCAAGATATGGAAGCTCGTGTTCGCCGTGGGCAAAAGAAGTCCCCTGAAGAAGCAAATCAAGTGATTCAGGTAAAATATTGTGAGCTCTACATTTGATATCTGTGTTTTGGTTTCACGTATACATTGTATTCCATCAAAATTATTATTTTATTAACCAAAAAATTCCCCATACACAGTAATATCCAAGAAACCAGCTTGGTTCTTCAAATTATAACTATAATTAGAGCTATAGTTCATTTGTAGAATGTTTATATTATTGTAGAATAATTAGCCATATATGAACATTAATCTTCATCTTGCTATTTGTGATTATAGATCTCTGTCACCTGTAAAACCAAAATTAAATTCAACAGTTCGAATAAGTTCATATAACTCTGGATTTAGCATCAGTGATTTTAACTGTAATATGTTTTCGTACTTCATATTATCTTTAAAATCACTGAGAATTTCAATCAAACATTAAGATGCAGGCATGGCAGGAAGAAGTTGAACGTGCTCGCCAGGGCCAAAGAGATGCTGAGAGCAAGCTTTCTTCTATGGAGGCAAGTATCAGTTGCTTGATTTTGTAATGAAATTTTCACTCATTACTGTTCGTACTCGGCAAAATAGATGCTGAAATTATATGCTAATGTGATATGGATTTGTTGGCAAAGTTTGTTTCGAACAATTAAGTCTTGTAACTTCACAATGCGCTTTTGGCTTGGGTAATTTGACAATTTATTTGATATGACTTGTGTCTGTATAATTGCAGGCTGAACTTCAAAAAATGAGAGTGGAAATGGCTGCCATGAAGAGGGATGCTGAACATTATTCACGAGAGGTTACCTTCCTGATTATCCAGCCTTTTGTTTTTTCTTATTTATTTCTTACCTTGTCATCTGTTTTCTTTTGTTTGAAGCCATATATCAGTTATGAACATGTAGGCCTCTTCACATAGCTTCAACTGACTCCTTTGTTTAATTATCTTGCCGAATTGTTTTCAAAACATCAAAGGTGTGATTTTAGGGTAACTCAAAGTTAAGTTATAAGCAGATGTTTCATTGAAATTATTTCCCTTGGCAATAGGCATTAGCTTCTATGACAAACATCTTCTTATGCTAAGATCCCTTTTAAGTTGACTTTTCCTGTGTCTGTAATAAGGCAGTTGGGATTGCCGCACATCCATCCTTTTTAATGTAAAAGATTATTGCTTAGCCAAAACAAAACATTTCCAGATTTGCAATTAAGAAAAATAGCATGATTATGAGTACAAAAAATAAATATATTTATATTTATAAATCTAGACATCTTATAATTGAATGGTTAAAGAGGCACTTTGCTGTTTGAATGTAGTAATGCAATTTAGTAGAAAATTCTGAATTCATAGTCGTTATAACACAGAAGACTATTCTTTAATATCAAGTGATCAGTACCTCATTTTATATGATTTATTTTCTTCTTCTTTTTAACTAGCTTTGATTTTTTTTTTTTTTTTTATCGAGTAGATACTTTTTGCTGTCTGAAAATGACCAATACTACTTTTAGAACTTGAGGGGGATGGGGGAACGGCATGTTATCTGTCTAAAAATGACTAAAAATCTATCATAAAACTGGGCTATATATCTGTTTTATCAAGCTACTTTTAAGGGGCCAAGAGTTCTTACACAAGTAACTGTAACCTCCTGATCGCGTTGAGGGAGGGAGGGACTGACAATGTAGGAAATGATTGAACAAATCAATAGTGTTTGTTGATTTATTCTTCTCCATATGGAGGCACTATATATAGGAAAAATACAGAGTGAGAATCAATTAATTGATCTCCAACGATCTCTACAATTAATCTAATCAATCCCTAATCAATCCCCTATAATTAGCAATTAGAAGATTGTCAACTACACAATAATAACAAATATATACTACATTAATACTGAAATATTCTAACACCCCCCCTCAAGTTGGTGCGTATATGTCACTCATGCCCAACTTGTTAATTAAGTCATGGAAGCTCCTTCCATTGATAGCCTTTGTAAGGATATCTGCACCCTGGTCTTTACTAGGAACAAACGGAAGTTCGATTATCTTTTCTTCAATTTTTTCTTTGATGAAGAATCGATCAATCTCCATATCCTTAGTACGATCATGTTGTACAGGATTATTAGCAATCTGAACTGAAGCCTTATTATCACAGTACAACTTCATACTAGTTTCTTGATGAAATCCCAAATCGCTCAATAAATTCTGTAGCCATAGTAGCTCAGAGATCCCTTGAGCAATTCCTCGAACTCAGCCTTAACACTGGATCGTGACACAACTGTGTGTTTCTTACTTCTCTAAGTAACCAAGTTTCCTCCTACAAATGTAAAGTAACCGGATGTAGATATTCGGTCAATAGCATTTCCAGCCCAATCAGCATCTGTGTATCCCTCGATGCCTAAGTGTTCATGTCGAGAGAACATTAATCCTCTACCAGGAGCTCCTACCTTAGGATTCGAAGAACTGCATTCATTTCTCTTAGTGGGAGCATGCATAAACTGGCTCACCACACTAACTGTATGAGCAATATCCGTACGGGTATGTGAAAGGTAGATAAGCTTACCAACAAGTCTCTTATATCTTTCGTTGTTTGTTGGGGTTTGATCAGGGTGACCTGGATACTCACATAACTTGTGATTCTGATCCATAAGGGTATCTGCTGGTTTGCTAGCAAGCATCCCAGTTTCTGTAAGCAGATCAAGGACATACTTTCTTTGACTAAGGAAAATCCCATGTTTTGATCGGGCTACCTCTATTCCTAGAAAGTATTTAAGCAATCCCAGATCTTTCATCTCAAACTCCGTAGCCAAGTAGCTTTGAAGAGCAATCATCTAATGTAACAATCATGTCGTCAACATAAACTATTAGTACAATGATCTTATCACCCATTCTTTTGAAGAATAATTTGTGATCAGAGTTACTCTGATGATATCTGAATCTTCTCATGGACGTACTGAATCGTTCAAACCAGGCTCTAGGTGATTTCTTTAGTCCGTAAAGAGCTTTCTTCAGTTTACATACTTTACCAGTTTGAGACTCAAAACCAGGTGGGAGTTCCATATAAACTTCTTCATTGAGTTCTCCATGTAGAAAGACATTTTTAACATTGAAATGTTTCAATGGCAAATCCAAGTTAGCTGCTAGAGAAAGGAGTACCCTAACGGTATTTAACTTGGCCACCGGAGCAAAAGTCTCTTGATAGTCAACCCCGTAAGTCTGAGTATACCTTTTAGCAACTAGCCTAGCCTTATACCTTTCAATTGAGCCATCTGCAGCTTGATGGTTTAATAGACCCATCTACACCCAACAACCTTCTTTCCTTTTGGTAGATCCACAACCTCCCACGTGCGGTTTTTCTGTAACGCCTCCATCTCTTCTTTCATGGCTTGTATCCATTTTTGGTCTGTCAGGGTATTCTATAATTTGCTAGGAATAGATACATAGGATAATTGATGTGCAAACGTTTTGAAAGACTCAGAAAGTCTGTGAGTTGAGGTGTAATTAGTAATAGAATAAAGAGCTTTACTACCTACTGGAGGTTGCTCAGAAGGGAAACCAAACCGTTCAGGTGGTCTATGTTCTCGACTGGGATACCGTCTAGTAAATAGACTGGGTTCAGGATCAGTGTGATTTTCAATGGGTAAATCATTAGACAAAGTAAAGGGTTCAAGAATTACCTTAGAAGCATTTTCAACCTTAGAGTCTGATTGATGAACCGGTAATGGAGGAGAGGAAGGTTGTACTACCAGTATGAGAACTGACTTCCCTTGTTTCTCTTTCCCTTTGTTCTGCCTTTCATACACCTACAAGGTTGGTTGTCTTTTCTGTGAGACTATCAAAAGTCTCACTTTTAGAAGGTAGAATTTCTACCTCAGGAGGCTGACTTCTACTTTTCAAACCAATGGGTATGCCGTTGTCAGTTTTTGGAGACTTCTCTTCATAGGTTGGATTCTCTCCCGGAAGAGAAGTTCCTGAGGCAAAGTATGCCTCATTCTCCCAAAATGTAACATCCTGTGACACAGGCTCTACGGGATGGAGGATGATAACATTTGTACCCATTTTGTGAGCTAGAATACCTTATAAAAACACTAAGAGCACGTGGGTCTAACTTTTCTCGATAAGGGGTATGAATATGTACATATACCACGAATCCAAAAACCCGCGGTAGAATATGTAACGTAGAGTTAATATCACAGAAATGAGACGATGATTGTAGCGGAGTTTGAAAAAACAAAACACTGGATGACATACGATTAATGAGATATGCAACAGATAGTACTACATTGCCCTAAAAAGATTTAGGCATATGCATTCCTAGAAGTAAAGATCGTGCAACTTCTAAGAGATGACGATTATCACGTTCGGCAGTACCGTTTTGTTGTGGGGTATGTGCACAAGATGTTTGGTGGAGAATACCGTTTTTCAAACAAAAAGCTTTTAAGTTATGATTCAGATATTTACCACCATTGTCTGAGCGTAAAACTTGAATTTTCTTTTGAAATTGTGTTAAGATCATATGATAAAATTTTTAAAAAACATCACATACATCATTTTTATTTTTTAAAAGAAAAATCCAAGTCATGCGTGTACAATCATCAATAAATGTAACAAACCAGCACATACCATACAAGATATAGAGACAACATAAGAAGAACCCCAAACATCAGAATAGACAAGAGAGGCATAGAATTTTTATTATTAATACTAGGTGGAAAAACAGTACGATGATGTTTAGACAAAACACATGTTTCACACTGTAGATTATTGTGTCCAATAGTTTTAAACAAAGAAGGAAATAAAAATTTGAGATATCTAAAAGAACAATGACCTAAACGTCTATGCCAAAGAAAGATATTACACTCATTGTCGGCTTTAACTTGTACTACTCTGTGAGGATGGCTGGACGAGCGTGAAACACTGTGTGCTGTAAAGTGGTACAATCTCCCTCTTTTCCTACCAGTTTCAATTGTTTCCTTGGTTGTGATGTCCTGAAACACACAATGAGAATGCCAGAATGTAACAACACAATTTAGAGACTTAGTGATTTGACTGATTGAGAGTAAGTTGTTAGATAAAGTTAGCACATGTAATACAGATGATAAGTTTAAGGACGGAGTTAGAGATACAAATCCAACCCCATGAACTGGAGTGAGTGTACCATCAGCATATGACACATTATTTGTTTCGGTCGGATTACAATGACTAAAGTTTTGAGAATTAAAAGTCATGTGATCCGTTGCACCAAAATCAATTATCCAGGTATTATTACTAGAAATTGTAGAAACACTGAAAGTAGAATGAAACGTACCTGAGTTGAGGAATTGAATTTGGGAATCACAAATATTACCCTGTGGAGTAGAGGAAGAGTTGCTAGAGGATGATGCAAAAGAGGCAATTTTAGTCTTTGGAGGCCTCTTATTCCTTTTTTCCAAGGACCGCTCAGGATACCCATGTAATCTCCAGTAGGCATCTCGGATATGATTCTTCTGTCCACAGTGAGTACATTTCCTGTCTCCTGTTCTTCTCTTATTGATTAATAGAGCAGAGCTGTCACTTATTTGTGGTGGAGTTAGCATAGTGGCTTGACGTTGTGCCTCACGACAGATATAAGCAAATGCTCCCAACACTAGGAAATGGATCCATACGTAACACATCAGCACGTACCTTGTCAAATTCAGGATCTAGTCTTGCAAGGAACATGTATACTCTTTGTTTCTCAATGAGTCAATGCGATCATTCAGTCGAACCACATCTGTAGCATCAATCATATCATTCGGGCAACGTTGATCTAACTTCTGCCAGATTGTGTTCATTTCCCCGTAATACTCAGCAATAAGGCGCCTAGATTGATGCATATGGAATGTTTTGTTGTTGAGTTCATAGATGATGGATTGATCTGCACCGTCATAGTAGGTACGAGCAATGCTTCCCAAATGGCTTGAGCCGTAGGTAATCGGATAAACATCCCTATAATTTTGGGAGTCACAGTTTCGAGGAGCCATCCTTGCACAAGAGTATTATCTGCCAACCATTGCCTATAGGTGGGGTTGGTGGTTGCAGGCTTAACACATTTCCCTGTGAGAAAACCATATTTGTCCTTCCCAGCCATGAAAATTTCGACAAACTTGGACCATAAATGGTAGTTTGACCCGTCCAATTTAATCTCAATCTTAGATGAGTTGTCATAAGAATAAATTGGAGGGAGTGTTGGTGGTGGTGTCCTTTCCAGCCATGAAAATTTCGACAAACTTGGACCATAAATGGTAGTTTGACCCGTCCAATTTAATCTCAATCTTAGATGAGTTGTCATAAGAATAAATTGGAGGGAGTGTTGGTGGTGGTGGTGGCTAGATATGTCTGATTCTTCTTCAACATTGGCCATGGTAGTGGTAGTAATAGTATCAGCGGAAGCGACGAAAAGTTGGATTTTTACTCTTTTTTTGCATTTTACTTTTACCTTTATTTTTATTACAAATATAACTACAGTTAATACAAACAAATATAACGCATGCGTAAACCAAACAATAAAACACAACCTAGATCGATTCAAGGGACCGCTAGTTCTGGTCTGCCGGTGAGTTGAGGAAATCGGTGACGGTCGGAATAGAGGGACGACAAGGCGTTAGTGAAGAAGAGACGACGTGGGTCTCTGTTTGAAGGAAAATCGATCGGGTCGGGTCGGGTTACAGTAGCACAGGTGAGCAGAGACGACGCGGGTCTCCGGATCTAGTGGGGCAGCTGTCAAAGATGTATGACGTCGGTCGGTGGTTTTAGAAGTTCCGATGGTAAGGATCACCGGAAAATAGAAACACAGATAGGCAACAGCCCTGCTGTCGTAGAAGAAAAAAAAATTCATAAAAGAAAAAGAAACAGAGAAGGAGAGGAAGAACCCTAAACAATTTTGTTTGGGCTGTGATACCATGAACAAATCAATAGTGTTTGTTGATTTATTCTTCTCCATAAGGAGGCAATATATATAGGTAAAATACAGAGTGAGAATCAAGTAATTGATCTCCTACAATCTCTACAATCAATCCCTAATCAATCCTCAATCAATCCCCTATAATCAGCAATTAGAAGAATGTCAACTATATAATAATAATAACAAATATATTCTATATTAATACTGAAATATTCTAACAATGATAATATTTCCACAATATTTTTTGATATAGGATACAAATGTATAACAAAATACAGTTTAATTTAGGAAACAGTTCTCCTAAACAGCTAACAATTGGAAAGTCATCAATCGTCAACGGGGGCGTAGCTTAGTTGGTAGATGGAAGAGCGTGGGGCTTAGACAAATGACTCCTAGGTCAGCGGCTCGATTCCTACCAATGGTGGAAGTGTTCAAAAAAATACACGGTCTCGGATTAATAGATATTGTCAAAACAAAAGGAAAAAGGATAGTTATCAATCCTAGGTCATAAGCTTAGGAGTTAGGGCCAACCATTACAAATAGAATACTAGGTGATACTATAATTATTTTTAGAATATCTAACATAGATGTGAGATTTGATTGGTCAAACTTTCCCTCTATAGAGGAAATACTAAGCTAACAAGCTATTTAAAACTAAGGTATTCACTATTTATTTGATTTGTCAAGCTGCCCTTCAACATCAAGAGTCCGTGTACAACAAGTTCACTTTATTCTTGTTAAGGGAGAGAGTGAGAGTTCTCCGTCCGAAATGTGAATTAGTTATTGCAGAACCTGGGGACATTTTTTATTTGGTTATGCTTGTATTCAAGGGAGTGACCGAGTTAAAGTTGTCTCTCTGAACAAGTCAAATGCCATTTTAAAACATTGGATTATGCTAACTTTTGATGAGCAATGAATTGTAGCATGGGTCGATATGAACCAAGTCCATTTGGTTATTTTTACGTGTTTTTTCTTGTTTGTTTTTTTTTCTTAAAATTATTTATTAGGTTTTCTCTTTTGCGTTTATATAGAGAATTTTATTCAAGCATTGCTTATATGTTTGAGTTGCTTTCTTTCTAGGAGCATATGGAGCTCGAGAAGCGCTACCGCGAACTAACTGATCTGCTGGTATATGATTTCAAATTTTCAAATTCAGTTGATATACATTAATCATATTTGAACTTCTTTAGCTCTAATTGCCATACATGATGCAGTACTACAAGCAAACACAACTAGAAACCATGGCTAGTGAAAAAGCCGCAGCAGAATTCCAATTGGAGAAGGAAATAAAGCACCTGCAAGAAGCACAGGTCTGCCTTTGGGTGTTTTGTGCTGCTTGATTAAAAGTAGTTATCAATATATATATATATATATATATATATATATATATATATATATAATTGTCGGTTCGAACTGATATATGATATATCAGTTTCTTGTATGTGGGTCATTGGATTTAAATGAGTTTCTTGTATGTGGGTCATTGGATTTAAATGCTTTGACTTGGCTGCATGCACTTGTCAAAACATCTTTTAAATCAAATGGCCTACATGTAAGGAACTGATATATTATATATCAGTTCGAACCGACAATAGAAAGACTATATATATATTTACTTTTTATTTAGTGTGATCCAAAATGTCTACTTTCCATGTGATATAACTATTATCTTAATCAT
Organism: Dipteronia dyeriana; assembly: GCA_032871835.1. Lineage (NCBI taxonomy): Eukaryota > Viridiplantae > Streptophyta > Magnoliopsida > Sapindales > Sapindaceae > Dipteronia > Dipteronia dyeriana. Next base: position 49,294,998 of record CM065300.1, on the reverse strand, counting down.
TGCTCCAAAAAAAACTATTATCTTAATCAGGTAGAGGCAGAAAGAAGTAGAGTTTCTCGTCGGTCATGGTCTTCGTCTTGGGAAGAAGACGCTGAAATGAAGACACTTGAGTATGTTAAATTCTTTTCTGACTAAAATATTCGTGCATTGTTGTTAATGAGACTCTGAACAATGGATTGGAAGCATCATAGAATATTATTTGGTGTAGTCATTTGAAACTCTATGAAGACTACCTCCCTGAATCAGTTACTCATGTTCTTGTAATAATGCCAATCAGTTATACTGGTAGTGGCGTATTGATTTTATCATAGACTGTCATTTTGCTGCCTATCTTAACTGACCACATGTCCCCTTTTGGTCCTTCCATTCAACTTAGAATCTTCCTATGTAATATTGGACTTTCAATAACTTCAATCAAATTATCTTATTGGGATTTTCTCATCCTTGAACCTTTTCTTCTGTTTTAATCACCTCTAAAGGTCTGTAAACATGTTAGTCTCTTATGCTTTTTAGTAGAATTCCTAGAAGTTATTTTGAAGCAAGCATTTTGTTAAAATGAACCATAATTTCACCCCTTACATAGGCTCTTTAACCCTTATTTGGAAAAATTATATGTGCTTGAGCATTCTTGGGCTTCATCTAAAGTTTTATTTCATGGCGTCGGAAAGTCTTTGTTGGAAAGTGTTGATTAAGAAGTAATTCTAGGAGTAAAATCCTAGGAGGATTTCTAGGAATCAATTTCCTATAATTGTTGACTTGTAAATTAATTGTTAGTTGATTAATTAATTAGCTAATTGTTAAAAATTAATTAATTAGCATTTATAGCCTTAATTGTAGGCCTATTTGGAGGCCAAGGAAACTTTGTATATATATGCCATATTGTAACTATCTGTATAAACATTCGATATATAAAAAGATCTTCATGGTATTAGAGTTTGGTTCCAACTCTGAAACCTAGGCCGTTTTTTCCCTCTTTTCCGCAAAAGCTCTTGGACTTATTCCTTGGCGTTTCTTACTTTCACATCTGTTAGTCTTCATCATGTTGGAAGAAACCATCACCACTCCTACAGACAATCAACCTCCCACAACTCCTTTCGACAATAACCACCCAATCAAAATCACAAATATCCGGCTTAATGAAGACAATTTTCTCCGTTGGTCACTCTCTGTCCAGGTGGTTGCTCATAAGGCTCAGATATGGAAGAATGAGGATAAGCCGAAGGTGTGGTGTGGTGTGATTTTTATAATAGACCAAGACATACACGTGAAAACTGCTGGAGGATTCACGGCAAGCAAGCCAATTGGAAACCTCGGGAAAAACCTGCTTCTACAACCCATTCTGCTGAGCAATCCTATCTCAATAAGGATCAGGTTGAACAGCTTCTGAAACTAATTTCGCTCAATTCAGGGACAACTACATCCACTCCTAACAGTTTCATTGCTCACACAGGTAACATTCCTACTAGTTTTTTAATTACCTTTGCCTCTGCACCATGGATCATTGATTCTGGTGCCTCAGATCACATGACCAATATCCCATCATTATTTCACACTTATACTCCATGTGCTGGTAACCAGAAGGTAAGAATAGCTGATGGAAGCCTCTCTAGTGTTGCTAGAAAGGGTTCTATTAAGATCTCAGACACCCTTACATTAAAATCTGTTCTTCATGTGCCTAATCTTTCCTACAATCCGTTGTCTGTTAGTAAACTCTCACAAGACTCTAACCGTTCAGTTGTTTTTTCTCCTACTAAATATGACTTTCAGGATATGGCTTTAAGGAAGACGATTAGCAGTGCTAAGATGAAAGATGGGCTCTATAATACTTCAGCTCTAGGTTTATATTGTAATGCATCTTCCTTTTCTGTTAAAGATGAAATAATGATGTGGCACCTTAGACTAGTACACTTTAGTAGTCCATGTTTAAAGCATCTATTTCCCTGTTTATTTCAAGGTGTTTCAATAAAAGAATTTCAGTGTGATATTTGTTGGTTTTTTTAAAAGTATTAGGAATCCATATGCCTCTAAACCATATCGTGCATCAAATCCTTTCTAAGTCACAGTGATATGTGGGGACCCTCTAATATTTCTACTCTAAGTGGAAAACGTTGGTTTGTCACATTTATAGATGACCACACACGCTTATGTTGGATTTATTTGATGAATACTAAAGTTGAAGTTGGAAAACTCTTTAAAGACTTTTACAAAATGGTTGAAAATCAGTTTCAAATTAAAATCAGTATTTTGCGTAGTGATAATGGAACCGAATAAGTGGTTTTCTAATTGACAAAGGTATTCAACATCAATCCACATGTAGAAATACCCACAACAAAATGGTATTACAGAGCGTAAGAACCGTCATCTCTTAGAGGTAAGTAGGGCACTTATTTTATCCATGAATGTTCCTAAGTATCTCTGGGGAGAAGCAGTTCTTACTGCTACTTATTTGATTAATAGGGTTCCATCAAGAGTATTAAACCATGACACGTTTGAATTGCTTGAAAAAGTGCTTTCCCACAGATCGGTTAATTACCTCCATGCCTCTTAAAATCTTCGATTGTATTCATTGTTCAAAAAAGCGTGAGGTGCGCCTCAATAGCGAAATATGAAAAATCGTTATGAGGCTTACGCCTCATAACTGGTCAATGAGGCTTAAGCCTCAATTTACGCCTTGATACGCCTCATAAGCCCGCCTCAATACGCCTCATAAGCCTGCCTCAATAACGAAATCCCAAAAAACGTTATGAACTTGTTATTTTATATGGTTAGTTGGTTACCATTTGAATTATGAACTTATTGCCTTAATTGTTGTTTTATAGAATATGAAATTATGATCTTATTGGTTGTTTACTTGTTTTATGAATGATGAATTATAAACTTATTGATTGTTTTATGTATTTTAAGTTTTTATCTCTTCCTAATGAGGCTTACGCCTCAATACGCATTGAGGCTTACGCCTTTCCTCAGTAGAGGAAATCGCCTCAATACTGAAAACGTGTTTTAGAACACTGGTTGTAGTGTTTTGTTCATCAACCTCCAATCTCTAGGTCTAAACTAGATGCAAGGGTTGAAAAATGTGTTTTCATTGGTTATGCAGCCAATAAAAGAGGGTATAAATGTTTTAATCTTCACAATCGGAAAACTTATGTTAGCATGGATGTAACCTTTTTTGAAAACAAACCATTTTTTGAGCCTCATCTTCAAGGGGAGAACACACAAGAAGATGAAACTGAAACCAGAATTTTTTGGCAAAAAAATTTGCATGGGACAGATTCGGTTCCCGCAGTGTTTAAACCTGCTATTGAGTCTAGTTTTCCTATTTCTAATCCTATTGGCCAACTTGTGACACATCTTGAAGTTGATAAAGCAATTAATCAACCAGAGGTGATGCGTTTTTGGACTCCAATCAGACAAGAAATCAGGAATTTGAACCAGTTTTATAACAACTAGAACCTAGTTTTGTACCACATCATACTGAGTTTGATGTAGGGGGAGGAAATTTACAAGTTGAGAACCCACATATGAGGGTATACCCTCAAAGGAAGAATCTTGACAGTAGGGCTCAACTGCATCAAAGCTCTGATCAATTACTACCCCTTAGACCAGAACCCGAGTCATGTAAATCAGCAAGGTGAGGCCGTTGTCATTAATTCTTCTCCTCCACCTAAACCTATACCAAAACATGTATCTAAACTCTTTGATAAACCTGAGAATAAGGAACAGTTTGAAACAGACCTTGATATTCTTATAGCCACTAGGAAGGGTGTTAGATCGTGCACTTCTTATCGTATTGCTAAATTTCTGTCATACCCTAAGCTCTCCGATAGTTACAGAGCTTTCACATCAAAACTATCACAATATTACATACCTAAAACCATTCATGAAGCCCTTTCAAATCCAAAATGGAAAAATGTTGTTATGGAAGCGATGTTAGCCCTTGAAAAAAAACAAGACTTGGGAAGTAGTTGACCTACTTAAAGGGAAAAGGACTATTGGGTGCAAATAGGTTTTCATAATCAAATGTAGAGCAGATGGATCTATTGAGTGGTATAAGGCTAGATTAGTTGCAAAGGGGTTCACTCAAACCTATGGCCTTGACTATCAATAAACATTTGCCCCAGTAGCTAAAGTTAACTCTATTCGAATCTTTCTCTTTGTGGCAGTAAATTACAATTCGCCCTTACACCAGTTGAATGTAAAAAATGCCTTTCTAAATGGCAACCTAGAAGAGGAGGTATTCATGGAGATTCCACTCAGGTTTGAGAAACAGCTAGGCAGTGAGGTGTGTAAATTGGTCAAGTCCCTATATGGGCTGAAACAATCTCAAAGAGCATAGTTTGAAAGGTTTGGAAGGGTGGTTAAGGGATTCGGTTATAGTCAAAGCGAAGGGGATCATACACTATTTCTTAAATACTCTAAAGAAGGGAAGAAAGCAATATTGATTGTGTATGTAGATGATATCATCCTAACCGGGGATGATATGACCGAGATTGAAAAATTAAATAAGGCTTTGACTAGTGAGTTCAAGATTACGGATTTGGGTGAACTAAAGTACTTTCTTGGAATGGAGTTTGCAAGATCCAAGAAAGGAATTTTTGTCTCCCAGAGAAAATATGTGTTGGATTTGTTTAAGGAAACAGGTTTGGTGGGCTGCAAACCTGCTGAGACCCCTATTGAACTGAATCTCAAGCTTGAAGCAACAAAACCGAACACACAAGTTGATAGGGAACAGTATCATAGGCTTGTAGGGAGATTGATCTACTTAGCTCACACTAGTCCCGATATCTCATTCGCAGTTAGTTTGGTAAGCTAATTTATGCACTCACCTGGTCCTCAACATCATACAGCTGTCCTAAGAATTCTAAGGTACCTAAAGGGGACACCGGGCAGAGGGTTACTGTTTGCTAGCAGGAGACATCTACAAGTTGAAATTTATACGGATGCTGACCGGGCTAGGAGTGTGATTGACAGAAGGTCAACATCTGGTTAATGTGCCTTTGTTGGTGGTAATCTTGTTACTTGGAGAAGTTAGAAACAAGGGGTGGTTGCAAGGAGTAGTGCCTAAGCTGAATTTGGAGCAGCGGCTCTTGGAATCTGTGAGGTATTATGGATTGAAAGGCTACTTGAAGACGTAAAGATACCACTGCCATAACCACTAAAATTCAATTGTGACAATAAATCAGCAATTGCCATACATGATAGAACTAAACATGTGGAGATAGACAAACACTTCATCAAAGAGAAGTTGGGAACAGATTGATTTGCATGCCATATCTGCCAACTACCAAACAGGTTGTTGACTGTCTCATTAAAGGACACTGCCCAAGACTCAATTTGACAAGATAATATGCAAGCTAGGCTTAGAAGATATCTTCAAGCCAGCTTGAGGGGGAGTGTTGGAAAGTGTTGACTAAGGAGTAATTCTTAGGAGGATTTCTAGTAATCAATTTCCTATAATTGTTGAATAGTAAATTAATTGTTAGTTGATTAATTAATTAGCTAATTAATAGGAATTAATTAATTAGCATTTATAGCCTTAATTGTAGGTCTAATTGGAGGTAAGTAAGGAAACTTACTTTATATATATATATATGCCCTATTGTAACTATTTGTATATACAATCAATATATAAAAATATCTTCTCATGGTACTCTCAATATTTTAAAAATTCTTCTTACAAAGTGTTAAACGCAGGTCTCTCCCCTTGCATCACCGACACATGGCTGGGGCAAGCATGCAGGTATTACTGTATTCATAACTCACGTGCCACGTCTTACTTGTCTTTTCATTTGTTTTAAATTTTTGCTTCAACCTGCCTCGTGCAGTTGCAGAAGGCAGCAAAACTGCTGGATTCAGGGGCCGTCAGGGCAACAAGATTTCTTTGGCGGTATCCAACAGCTCGAGTTATTCTACTTTTTTATCTTGTAAGAACAGTTAACCTCATAGGTTGAAGTATCTAATTACAATTTGATTCTGTAAGAGTAATATAAATTATATGGTAACCAATATGAGAAACTGTTTGCAGGTATTTGTACATTTCTTTTTGATGTATTTGTTGCATCGCCTTCAGGTACGTATGTCAAATTGTTTACAAAATTGTTATAGGAGAGAGTTAATAATTTTGTATTTAGCACGTCAAAATAATAATAATTGAGTATAGCTGTTGGTCAGAAAACCATATACAATTTATTGGAAAGAAAGATACTTATATCGTATATGTAGGATGAAGATGCTCAAGTCCCTTGTTTTCTTTTATGCCATCTTTGTGCTCAATGTGCAGGAACAAGCCGATAATTTTTCTGCTAGGGAAGTTGCAGAATCTATGGGTCTTTCCACCTCTAACTTACCATGACAGGAAAACTTCTTCAGTTCAGAAAACTGCGGCTGTGTTTTCTGATATCTAATTTCCATGTCTACAAGAGGTGTGTATTGGAATTGTTTTTTTACCAATCATATAGATATATTGACATGATAGAAGAAAATACAGAAAATGGAACTCGTATACACTGCTATCATTTTCCCTGATATGCAATCATTCAAGGAATGGTTGATCCCGGAGAAATCTTGGCAGATTTGGAATGGCAAACTAGATTCAAGTGAGGTACATATTCAGTGTGGCGTCCTCATCTACGAGCTGCATGCTAATGTTCATAGACTGATTGTTTACGTTTTTCAGTCTTTAAGTTGACGTCTTTTTGACACTGAAATGTTAATCGAAAATGAAAGCCACACCATGTTGTAAACTTGTACATCTAAAACTACTGCATCGTGAATAGAATATTCTTTTATTTAAAGACCCCAATAGTGAGATTCACTACTTGCTAGTTGATCGTTTTTAATTTGTTCAGAATTTGCTGTTGTTTCAACTTATGAACATAAGCAAGTTGCTTTACTTGTTTTGAAAGAGCAAAGTTGTTGTGATAGGTGACAACCCAAGGGAAAATCATGCATGGGTCCAATGAAAGAGTGTCATTTATCTGAGTGGAAACCGTTGAAAATGACTATATCTAACATGTGAAATTCATTTTTACTCACGTACGAAAGTTTAATTGTTAACAACTATATTTTTTTAAAAAAAATTCAGTATATATCCTTAAATTATAAAAATACCCCTAATATCAACTTTTCTATTTTTTATTATTTTTTCTACCATCTTCTTCCTTCTCTCTTCACTCTTCCTCATCAAATTTCGATTTTTGTTCATGCAAATCAACAAACTAGATGATGGTTTTAGTCTTATTCTATCAATTTTGTTAAGAATCAAATTAAATATGGTTTTTAGTTTTTTTTAGGAGATTTCAAGTTTACTAGTTCGAAAAATTGAAATCTTATGTAAAAACTTGAAATGTTGACAAGTTCTAGGTAAGGTTTCAATCAAGTTTTTTTCAGAAGATTTCAAGTTTTATTGGTTCGAAAACTTGAAATCTTATGTAAAAACTTGTAAAGTTTCTGGGTAATATTTCAATCAAGTTTTTTCCAGAAGATTTCAAATTTCACGGGTTTGAAAATTTAAAATCTTATGTAAAAACGTGAAATGTTAACAAATTTATGGATAAGATTTTAAGTTTTTTAGAAGATTTCAAGTTTTCATAAAATATTTTAAGTTTGTCGAATATTTCACGCTTTCAATTTTTTTTTTTTAAACCAAACTCCTAACATCCAGTTCTAAATCATCTAAAATACCATATCTTAACTCAATCAATGTTCAAAATTGTTACATTTCAATATTTATTATTCCTTAAACATGTTCTTAACCTGAAATCACAATAAAAAGATTAAGTGAGTAGAGAATGGTGGGTTTGTCTACAACGAATGGTGGGTTCGTCTCCGGGTTGTGATGACGACCTCTTCTCTTCTGACCGCTCCCACGGTGATGACATCACCCTCTTCTCCCCTGGCGACGCCACTTCATTCTCTCTTCTCTCTCGGTGACAAAGCCTCTTTCTCTCTTTCCTCTCTTTCTAGAATGCTCAAATATTTCTCTGTTGTTTTTTGTTAATATTTAAGTTATTTAAATGTGGATATTCAGGTAATTTCATAAAAATGTGGTTATTAACAATTAAACTTTCGTATATGGTTAGAAACGAAATTATAATGTTTTGGATGACTACTTTTGTTTTTTGTTTTCCTTATCTTAGGAATATAAAAATTTATTATAAAACTCGAATTTGGTACAATCTCATTAGACAATGACAGTGAAATCGTTCCATACAAGATTTTCTTTTGCCACGGTAGTGAAAGAAATATATTATACATATTTTTGTGTTAAAAATCTAAGAACACACTCGAACACATTCTTTCAATTTTCATAAAAAAATGAAAATGAGTTTTTTTTTTTTTTTCACTCTTTCAATTTTTAAAGGCAAATATCACCATAACATTTTCTTTTTAAACCTTAATAGCAGGACCCAATTTGAAAAAAATAAAATTTGTTATGATATATAAACCTAGAAAAAATAGTTAACTATCAAAAAAAGAGGTTTGATCAATCGTCTTAACAATTCAAAAGTTTCAAGATGATCTGATCAATCAAAATTTTATTTTACGGATAATCAGTCCGTAAAAACCATTTGAAAAAAAGACGTGAAAAATCTTACCTCAAAACAAATTTATACAAGATGGCATGCATTATTTCCAATTTTTGATTTTACAATTGAGCATATTAAAGGAGATAATTAACCGTCTATCGGATTTTCAGACCAGGGAATTTTGCAAGGGAAAAATAATGAGTGAGAACACTATCCGACTTAGAGTTCCAAGGACCAATCAGAATAATCAGGAAAAATAACCCACGTAACAATAATGAGGCCAATCTCACCACTGGTGCACAATCTTTCCCAGGCTCACACCAAGACGAATATGCCATAGCCATAAAACCTGAGATACTTTTACCTCAATACAGAAACGCACAATCTTCCTCAATCCTAGCTAGTATTAGACCCATGACCACCATTGGTTCAATCAGATCTCCTGCCTCAATTGTCGGCCAATTAACTTTTGCCAATAGATATTCCCCCATTATCAGAATCATTCAAGAGTGTTGCCTCTTCCCATGTTAATCATCATCCAAACAAACAGTCCAAAATGGTCCAAACACAATCTACCCTTCATCCTCACAGATCCAGTATTCACAGAAGCCATCATCCCATATCATGAAAAACTTTTTTTTGACCGATTCTTCGCCATGGAACGCTCAATCATCAAAGAACAATATTTTGACTAGCCTAAAAACTTAGCTGATGACTTTATCAAAGCCCAATTCCATTGTATTCCAGTGGATAATGAAAAAGATCAATTATTTTATGAATTCATTTTGGTTGATACAGATTCTGTGTACATATCAAAAGTCTTTGATAAAACAGACCAATCAAAAATAGCATTTCTAAAAATCAAACTTCACAAAATTATTACTTTTGAACAATAGGGTAACCACTAAAATAATAATAATTCAAGAACATTTTATCTTGTCGAGTTCTACTATTGGAACTATAGGGATGCTTTGACCAAATGCTTCTATTGTCATAATGAGAAAAATGGCTTGTCATGGTTTATTTACTTATGACAAGAATTTTCCTTCTGATTTACCTATCTGGTTCTTAGAATGGTTGAATAAATTTGACTCCACAACTGATTTCCTGCCTCACACTGTCAAACAAGGTTTCCTGAACCCAGAATCTTGAAAAACCAACAGATTGCGAAATCCTCTCAGAATTGTTGGTATTTTTCAAATATTTCAGCCTCACTTTGATCCTCATGCTTGAATACAAGATCAAAGACAAACTGGTTGGAAATGTCCATGTCCATTATTTCGGAAGACAAATCTGTTGGAAAATTTATGATAAACTTACGGTTGAGAACGATATTTGAGTATGATCGGTTTCATGAAAATGAAAGATCAGTGTATATCCGAATTCTCACAAATTGATTAATGGGTGAATGAGAAATTAAGTCTCAAAGTGAGCCCATTGTGTAAAGGAAAAAGAGCATCCCATAGTGGTTGGGTAAATAACTTATATGTACTATATAAGTAAGTGTGTTATAGCTTGTCAACATGTGTGGCATAGAGGCCCTCTCTCGCACGCGTAGGGGGGGGGGGGGGGGGTGCGAATCAAGGACCTCGAATCTTGGATTGCATGACCTGCGTACCCGAATATCGCCTTGGTTGGACCGTGGGAGTACAACCGAAATTTTGCTACTATTTTGAATTTAATTTTGTACTAAATCAGTTTATTAATAAGGAAAGAATTAATTATTTTCCCTAAGACAAACGTTTTAAATGAATGATAAGAAAGAATGATAGTTTTCAATTTTGATTAAGGAAATTAATTGAATTAAGGAAATAGTTGATTTCCATTTTGGATTCTGATATACTCATTAAGAAAGTTCCAAATCAATCTCTTTGACTTCGGTTACATAAGAAACCCTAGTCTACACTTCTAGGAATAATTCTTGTATTCACGAAATTTTGAGATATCATTCCTTCTCTCTATTTTCGGTTTTCTTCTTCTTTTTCGCTTGGTATGTTCGAACCTAATTTGAGTTCGCTGAAAGTGGTTGTGCTTCACACTTTCACTGTTGAATCGTTGTATCCTGGGAGACAATCGGTATACACATACGGTGTTATATACGACGAAATTGTCTTAAGGACACAGTGTGAAACACGGGCCTCTATTCTCTAACCTTTGTTTCTGTTTGTTATTTTCTATAGATTCGAACCAGATTGTTTTACGTATTACAAATAACAATCTTAAGAAAATTTTCGTTTTCCCCTTCTATACTTCTCTAAAAACGCTTTCTACAAAAAAACTTTCGGGTTTTGGTTTCTTGTACATATCGTAACAAACTTGAAACTTCATTGGTTCGAGTTAAAAAATAAATCTGTGGAAATTGGGTCTATTTTCAGACATTGATTTCAATTAAATAACTTTAATCTGTGGAAATTGGGTCTGTTTCTAGACACTGATTCCAATTAAATAACTTTAGTATGTGGAAATTGGGTCTACTTTAAGACACTGATTTCAATTAATTTTTTTTTTTTAATTTTTTTTAGGTAAATCGGGTCTATTAATTGACACTGATTTCAAAATCGAATGCAATTTCAACTGGGTAATCGGGTCTGCAATATTAGACACTGATTGTGATTTCCATTGTGAAATCTGATTTGATATCGCTTGATATCTGTGATACTAAAATGATTTTGTTTTGTTTTAGATATTATGGAAGATAAGTCTAACGCGAGGTCGAGTGTTCCACTAGAGACTCTAAATGTTAATCAAAGTGTGGGATTAGACAATTTGGCTGTGAATTCTTTGCTTGTGGGTGAAGTGTCTATTGTGTTGTCACACGACCCACAATCGACACCTCAGGCGACATCAACTCCTCTTTGTTGTCATGTGGTATTGTCGTGGCCGTTCATGACGACATCATGACCATAACATACTGGAAAATTTTTATCTTCAAGTCCTTTCAATGGTTCTAAGTGCCTAATCTGCACACATACTCAACAATAAACATATCAAGGGCATTTGCTTGAACAATTGGGTCGGGAAAGCTTAAACTTTAGCTACTAGACTTGCATGTAAAATGAAAAATCACCCCAAAATCTATGTTTTTCCATACCTTACACTATAATCACAATTGTTTCTAAAAATTAAGGTGTGGATGAACTTAGACTTGGGATAAAGTAGAATCACTACCATTCACATTTATTACCTAAACTTAAAATTATTGAAAAGAAGATACCTATGTGGGTTGTCTCCCACCAAGCGCACTATTTAACGTCTAGGCAAGACGTAGTGAGAGCACTACGACTCTTGAAGTTCTATCACTTCCAACCAAGCAAGGTTCTTTAATTCCTTCACATAAGGTTTAACCCTTTGCCCGTTGACAACGAACCTTTCTCCATTCTTCTCGTATTCCACTTCTATGGCCCCATTTGAGAACACTTGAGTCAACAGGAACAGTCCAAACCATCTAGACTTCAATTTTTTTGGGAAATAACTTGAGGCGGGAATTGAGCAAGAGAACTAACATTCCAGGGTGAATATCCTTGTGAATTATCATCTTGTCATGGATCCACTTGGTCTTCTCCTTGTACAACCTTGAACTTTCATAAGCATCTAACTGGAATTCCTTAAGCTCATTAAGTTGTAGCTTCCTTACCTGACCGACCTTGTCATAGTCGAAATTCAACTTCTTAACCGCCCACAAGGCATGGTGCTCAAGTTCAACAGGAAGGTGGCATGCCTTCCAAAAACCAACCTATACGGGCTCATTTCGATAGGTGTCTTGAAGGCTGTCCTATACGCCCACAATGCATCATCTAACTTTGAGGCCCAATCCTTCCTAGTTGAGTTAACCGTCTTCTCGAGGATGTTCTTGATTTGCCTATTGCTAACCTCGACTTGGCCCGATGTTTTTGGGTGGTAATGGGTGGCTATCTTATGCCTCACACCGTACTTCTTCATAAGGGCAACAAATAACTTGTTGTAAAAGTGTGTTCCCCCATAACTGATTATAGCTCTAAGAGTCCCAAATCTAGCAAATATGGTCTCCTTTACAAACTTTACCACCATTTGGCCATCATTGGTCCTCGTAGCCCGTGCTTCTACCCAGAGGATGGGAATGGTCCTATGAAATTGATGCCCCATACATCAAATAACTCGACCACCATGGCACTAGTTAGGGGCATCTCATTCCTCTTTCTAATGTTCATCGTCCGTTGACATCTATCACATGTCGAGCAATATCGGACTACATCTTTCATCATTGATTCCCAATAGAAACCCGATTGTAACACTTTCAAAGCTGTCTTCCGTGCCCCAAAATGACCTCTATAATGAAGCTTGCGACAAAACTGAAGCATATCACCTTGTTCGGCCTCGAGAACATACCTCATAATGACCGCATCGGGACCGTGTGTATATAAGAACTGATCATCCAAGAAAAACTTCCTAGACCAAGCTATGAATCGCTTTCGTCCTTGGGAGTTCAAATCCGCCGGAAGCACTCCACTAACCAAGTAGTTCAATATCTGCATACCACGGCTCCTTATCCGACACACTCCATAATTGCTCATCCAGAAAGTTCTCTCTCAATGGTAATTCATTTGCTTCCTCCGGATTCTCATGCACTAACCTACTCAGGTGGTCGGTTACCACATTCTCCACACCCTTCTTGTCTCGTATCTCCAAATCAAACTCTTGTAATAGTAGGATCCACAGAATCAATCTTGGCTTGGCATCCTTTTTCTGAAGAAGATACCTAAGAGCTACAAGATCTGAGAATACAACTACTTTAGCTCCCACAAAATATGCTTTGAACTCTTCTAAGGAAAAAACCATTGCTAGAAGCTCAATCTCTGTTGTTGAGTAGTTAAGTTGGGAGTCATTTAAGGTCCTAGAAGCATAATAAATGAAGTGTCGGACCTTATCAACCCGCTGCCCCAAAATTGCTCCGATAGCATAATTCGAAGTATCGCACATTAGCTCAAAGGGCAACTCTTAATTCAGTGGCATCATGATAGGTGCTGTTGTCAAGGCATCCTTCAAAGTATCAAAAGCATTCAAACACTCCTTGCTCATCTCAAATTCCATATCTTTCTAAAGGAGTGCACACAAGGGTCTTGTTGTCTTGGAAAAGTCTCAGATGAATTTCCGGTAGAAATCTGCATGCCCAAGAAAAGACCTCACTTCCTTCATAGATTTAGGAGGTTGTAAAAATCGGATTACCTCCACCTTTGCCTTGTCCACCTCAATTCCTCTCATGCTTATCACATGCCCAAGAGCTATCCCCTGTTGCACTATAAAATGGCACTTCTCCGAGTTTAAGACCAAGTTATTGGCCTCACATCTCTGTAGGACCAAGGCTAAGTTCTTCAAACATAGCTCAAAGGAATCTTCAAGCACGGAGAAATCATCCATGAACACCTTAATGATCTCCTCCACCATATATGAAAATATAGACATCATGCATCTCTTAAAGGTGTCTGGAGCATTACAGAGACCGAAGGGCATCTGTCTGTAGGCAAATGTCTCAAATGGATATGTAAAAGTGGTATTCTTCTGATCTTCTGGTGCTATGGCTATCTGATTGTATCCTGAGTAACCATTAAGGAAACAATAGTGATTGTACCTTGCTAATCGCTCCAGCATCTGATCAATGAATGGAAGAGGGAAATAGTCCTTCCTGGTGGCTGAGTTCAACTTCCTATAGGCAATACACACTCTCCAGCCTGTCTGAAGCCTTTGAAGGACCAACTCATTCTGCTCATTTCTAGTTGTTGTTATACCCGATTTCTTAGGAACTACATGGATAAGGCTGGCCCACTTACTGTCTGATATTGGATATATGATTCCCACCTCAAGAAGCTTTAAGACCTCATTCTTCACTACTTCCTTCATGATTGGATTCAACCGCCTTTGAGCTTCCTTTGTAGGCTTGGCATCGTCTTCCAAAAAAATCTTGTGCATGCAAATAGTCGAGCTAATCCCTCTAATATCTTCAAGAGACCATCCTATATCTGACTTGTGCCTATGTAACACCTCAAGGAGCCTCTCCTCATCGTTATCCTTCAAGTCCGAAGCAACTATCACCGGATATGTCTCATCTTCACCTAGATAGACATACTTCTAGGTGGTTGGCAATTCCTTGAGTTCTAACTTGGGAGGCAAATTTTATGCAACACTCACATTTGATACCACCAGTTCTTCAAACTCATCCTCACTATCAACTTCTTCAACTGATTCAAAAATTTCTTTCAGCTTCTCATGATCTTCCCAATCCCATTCTGACAATTCTTCTAAGTCTTCATCTCTGAACACACCATCGATCCCTGGATCTAAGACATCAATAAATGAACAATCATGGTCCCCAGATGGGTAAGATAGTGCATCAAATAGCTTGAACTCCACCATCTAGTCTAAAATTATCATGGTAAGCTTCTCGTTCTGTACATCAATGACAGTCTTAGCTGTGGCCATAAACGGTTTACCTAGTAGAATTGGTCTCATGTTAGTCTCCCCACTAACATCATCCATGTCTAACACTACAAAGTCCACCGGAATGATCAACTTATCAACCTGTACCAACATATCTTCCACGATTCCCCTCAGATATCTAGCTGAACCAACCGCTAGAAGTAGTGACATAGTTGTTTGCTTGATCTCATTTAACCCCAACTGTTTGTAAATGGAAAACAATATCAAGTTGATGCTATAACCTAAGTCTAACATCTCCATTTCCAGTTTTGAGTCTCCAAACTGCCCGGATCATTGAGTTTGGGTGGAATTGTCTTCTAAAAACCCGCACTAGCATCGCTTGCTATGTACTCCTAGTGGTTTGGCCCAAAATTTTACCGGTTGGTGTGAAGACTCTTGAAGAACTTGGCATAATCAGACATCTTCTCTATCATATCTAGCAACAGTTGGTTGACTTTTATCTTGGAGAGGACATCAAAAATCTCCTTGATGCAGTATTTTACTTATGTTCAATTTAAAAGGAATGTTCGTTAATTGGGAACGGTGATTCTACTATTTGAATACTAATTAATCTAATTAAATCCTAATATAAGTACATGGAAACTTAATGGCATAATGCTTGTCTTAGATTGGTATTCTAATTCACTAATATGCAAGAATGCAGTAACTAAATGACATAAAAGTTCATACGAAAATATGAATATGAGGGAATGCTAGAAAATCAATGCTGTAGAGAAAAAAACGGCTCAAAACGCAACAGAAGCTTGAGAAAACAAAAATTTAGAGTTTGCATATAAATAAAAAAAATTCCCTTTTATGCAACGAGAACCTTAACCCTGGATTAATTGATGTATATAAAAAGTATCGTACCTTTTTTTTGTGACGATTAAACTAGCATCGAATTGAATCCGTAAGATCTTCCAATCCAATCACGAACTTGAATCACCTAGGAGTGTGGGCTCCCTTTCTTTAAATTGTATACCTGAGGATGGAAACAAACAAAATATTCTTCTTTGTTAGTCACAATAATCCTCCAAGAGAAAAACCAAGAACGTCCGGTCACTTTTGAATTATCAATCAATTTGATTGAAACTCGCGTGAACCTTGAGTCGATGTTGTACACAAAACCCTTTTGATGCAAAGGACACTAGTGTACTATCGAAAACAAAAACGTTCCCTCTTTTCTCTATGCTTGGTCGAATTCTTCACACATTAAGTTGGTCAAAGTTTTTTTTTTATAAAAATAAAAAAACAAATAAAAAACAACTTCTCACACCAAAAACTCATACTTGGTCGAAATTTACAAGTATATATATAGGAGACCAAATCCTCTCCTAAGAAGGATTTACTTGGTGGTTAAGAATCCTTTTCCAAAAGGAATTCTTTTCTACACCAAGACTCCTAATCTAACTTAATAGTGTATTTGTAACCATATTAAAGACTTCCTAATTTAATTAGATAAATAATTCATTCTATTTATCTAATTATCAAATATAGTCTTTAATATTAATTATACTACCAACAATAGTATAATATTTAGGAGACCATCTCATAATAGAAAAAGATTTTGACTTTTAATTAAATAATTAATTAATCAACAAATTAATTAATTTCTATTTAATTAAATAATAAAATAAAAAAAATATAATTAGGCTATTCTAAATAGCCTTGCCGCCCAACACATATATATGAGCCATATATTATTTTTCTTATTTTATTAAATCCATTGGACCTTAATAAAAAATCCACATGTGAACTAGACCTATTCTTACAAAAAGAAACAAGTTCACATGCCTTAATACAATTCTAAATTGACCCCTAAATTGGTCCGGTAGAATATATCAAGTGATCCATACAAGTTCGTGTGGAATGAGGATCTTGGCGGGCTATCTAAATTTAAGCTCCAATAGACACAACCCAATCACAATCAACAAATGATTCACTTAGGTCCAATATATTTAATTTTAGTTCATTCCACTAAAGAACTAAAATTGAACTCTTAAATAAAGATAGAATAAGTTGATGTTACTCATTCATACCCTAGACAACCTTATTGGAGAAAGTGTATCCTCGTGAAGAATACCAGTAATCGCCAAGAGCTCATAGACCGCCTATAGCTCTCCAAGTTACCATATTTACTCATATGACCACATTTTGAACTTGAATATTTTGACTTGTCCAGAAGCCATGTTTCAATAAACACTATTGAAAAATTAACGTTAAGATTCAATATCCAATACCTCAAAACATCCATATGATGGTATTCTAATCTCATTCAATAAATGGAGCCACGATGTCCATATGTATAAATGAAGTCCTCTATCGATTAACAAATGAATATCACCAAACTATCGAGGATAGACTATGCTATATAATCGTACTCATTGATAGCTCAAATGATAACACTTGCAACCATAAGTCCATCATTTATCTCAGGATTGAGATAGACTCTCTGATTGTCTTCAAATGAAAACTTTTATCCATTGACGGTTCTAGATAAAGTTTTTCATTTTGATCCTATTCAATGCACCCAGTGCACTAGATTCTTTTGCCCAAAGACACCACACTTTGATGATTTTAGACTCATCATAACATGATCTCACTCAAATGCTAGCAAAAGAATCTACAACTTTGACAAGATAAATGCGCCCAACCTTTTATCTTAAGTTGTGAATGTTATTTAAGACTAACTAAAGAATTGTGTATACCTCATACATATCTAGATGTATGAACAATTCTTCTTTTCTCATAGTCTTTTGACCTTATGATTATTTACTTTTGACAATTATAATTATTAAAATATAAATGCTATAAGAAATCACTTTATTAATATGAAAAGATTGTCAATTACAATATTACACTCTTGCTATAGAGCATAATCCTAACAAATGTAACCTAATTGAAATACTCAATGTAATCCATAAGTCTTATTAAAACACTTAAAATCCAATTGATAGGGTTTGTTTCATGAAGCACTTGATCCTTCCCATTACTCACACACGGTCATGTAATGAGTAATGGTTAGAATTAATTTTTAATTAAAACTCTAAACCAAATCACACATAGCATGGTCATGCATATGGAAATTTTCTCAATTATTAAGTTTGTAGTCAAAGATTAAATGGGATGGTCACCCACATCTAACCCTCAACATCATATATAAACTAATCCTTACACAAACATTCATTGAGGTCTCATTTGAATATAAGTAAAGGAATTAGAGCAAGTATTTCAATAAAAGAGACTAACAAAGAATTTAATTAAAAACTATTAGACTATAGGACTACAAGAGTTGTTCAACCGGTTACATTAATCCCCTAACTTAGAGATTAGTTACACATCAATAAAAAGAAATAAAACAAAGAAGAGTTAAAGAAGAAACCCAAGTTGGTCATTTGAGGTTCCTTGATTTGTAAGCTTCCTCTTCTTGCTTTCCAAGGTTCCAAGATGGATAAAGAAATGAAAGTGTCTTAGGATGGTGATGGAGGGGTAAAGGTATCCAAAAGTTTGTGTGGCTAATGTTACATCACCAAAATCTAAGATGGGTATTTATATGGGTCCAAAAATAGGTCAGGAATCAAACTAGAAACGTGTGTTGGTGAACTGTCGCCTTTCTGAATATCGCGGTCGCCCATGACGACAATTCGACCATGACACTTCACTTCTTTGATCCACATCTTCTTTCCAGGTGACACTTCGAGCGACACAGGTTAAAAAAGATGATGTCGCATGATGTGTCACAGTCTCCCATGATGACATTAAGACCGCGACATGTCATTTTCTTCAATTTCGTGCATGCTCTCCAAGTGACACTTTAGGTGATTCATAAAACAAGTTCCTGTCACCTGTTATGTCGCGTCCTTCCATGATGACGCACCATAACCGCGATAGCTCATGCCTTTTTGTCCAAGTTGCCAATTTCCAGCTCTTTTGGGTCCCAACTTCACTCATATCTCCCATATGATGTCCCTAATATAAAATCATGTAAAAACACTTAATCGAGCCATTAAACACTTGATTTTCCCCAAGAATTGGGCAGTAAACATAGGAAGGGGAACTCAAAATCTAGTGTTATCATGGCTCGATCAATTATACACTTATTATTAATGCTAATAACTCTATTTGCTAAAGTGACCCATTTGGGGATTATCCCTTTGTCTATCTTGTGACAAAAAGTGGGAGTAGTGTGGTGGATTTGGGAGGGGGGGGGGGGGGGGGGGGGGTTAAGTATGACTTGATTGGCATGATTTAGGGGGAGTGGAGTAATCCATTTAGGAAGAGCATTTGCATTTGCATTGCATGTTGATTGTTTGCATTGTTTTCTTTTATGCAAAAGTGTTTTTATCTTCTATTATCTCTTGATCACCTTACATACACTTTTCTTCAAAATTGTAAGTATCTTGTTGTAGGGATGGTTACTCTACAAGAGATGGAAGTCTTGGAGATATAGTGTTTAGGCATTTTATTATATTGTAGAAAAAATAATTGTTGACCTCTTGTCTTGTTTTTTGTTTTATTATTTGTGAGTGGTGGTTTTTTTAGAAAATAGCAAAAGGGGGAGATTGTAAGTTCTTCATTAGTTGATTGACTTATTTCATTGACAAACAACGATTTGGGGATTAATCGTGTAAGGGTAGATTAGGTCAACCATGTTCGTGATCAAGCTCAAAGCACCTTGAAGGTAAATTACTTACGCTTAACCTTCCTAAAAGAGATTTAGTTGCACACATACACAATGTATTTTCTTATCATTTTGTGTAGTTTCTTTAGGTGCATACTCATATGTTATCTCTTCCTTGCATGCTTATACCATTTGCATCCTAGTTGATTGTTCAAAAGTTAGAAGTTTTTTTAAACTTCATGCAAACCGCTATAGGAATATTGTGCATAATCACAACGGTAAACATCAGTCTTTAACAGATGTCCACTACTGTGAGACCGATGTGAATTATCACAGCGGTGGGTTCATAGTGGTTCACCGTTGTGAGACCACTGTGACCCTCACAACGGTAGGCATAACGGTCGACCACTAATTTGTCCAAAACAATGCATTTTTGACTTGGCCTATTACAAATATGTTTTTTTCTTCCCTAATTCGTTTGTGGTGTGAGTCCAAGAAGCCATTTTTTGAGAGACCAAGCTTTTCTAAAGAGAAAGACTCCCAAACACTCACCTTTGCTCAACCAAACACCATTTCATGATCATCTAGCATCTTCTAGCATCTTCTTGTATCTTCTAGCTTGGATTCTTCTTGTTTTTCTTTGACTAGGTAAACTCCACATGCTCTAAATTTTGTTGTTTATTTCTTATGACACGTTTGCCTAGGTTTATCATTTATTGTAGATTAAATGCATGTCTTTGAGTTTAATTGTATTTATAACATGCATGGGTTGTTGATTGATTATTGAGATTATGTTTTACGATAACTAGGATTTAGGACTATTTTACCCTTTCTAGCTAAATCTATTTGCATGTGCATTTAGATATTTGATATTTAGGATTTTGCATTCATTGTCATCCTTAAATTCCTAGATAAGCTTAAATGCGTTTACCTAATATTTTCACATATTGAATATTTTCATATATTTACATGTTGCAAATTCTCTTCATGGTTGTTAAGCCTGGTGACTAAGTGTTTAGTGCATAAGCTTGTTGGTCTAAGAGCACTATTATTGGCCCGTTGGGTAGAGTGAAGGGGTTAATAACTGGAGAGTGTGACAGGAGGTCAACATAGGTTGTAAACTTTCATTCAAATATTGGATTGTATGGACCATGTGTGGCTAAGTGGATTAGCCCATGAGTTTTGAGCAGTTAGAGGGTTTCTCATGTAAATCAATTTTTTGTGTTTTTATTGTTTTATGTATGATTGAATGTTTGATAACATAGGGTAGTGTCATTAATATTGATTAATAAAAAAATTGGTAATTGATTCAATTAAAACCTATTCACCCCTCATCCCCAGGTTTAGAGATATACACATTCCAGGGAATTTCAGGTAGGATCGCCTCTACCCTAAAAGTTAGTGAGTAAAGGGTTTCCCCGATAGCGGTCCCTTTCGTGGTTCGGTAAGCCCATAACACATCGGGGAGCTCTTTTGCCCACTTTGTCTTCTTCTATTAGAGATTTTTCTTTAGAATCTTTTTAATGGTCTTGTTGCTAACTTCTACTAGCCTGTTTGTCTAAGGGTGCGCTACTGATGGAAAGTTGAGCTCAATGCCTAAGTTCTCACAAAAGTCTCTGAACCGGGTATTATCGAACTGCTTTTCTAGATCGGTGATTATGACCTTAGGAGTACCAAACCGGTAGATAACATTTTTCTTGATGAAGCTTATGGTATTTTCATCAGTTATCTGGGTGAGGGATCCCGCTTCTACCCATCAGGTAAAGTAATCTATGGCCACTATAGCATGCTTGGCTTAAAGAGCAGTCCGATGAGATCTACTCTCTAAATGATGAAAGGATAAGACGAACTAATAAAGGCAAGCCGTTTTGGGGGTTGGTGGCTAAGGTTCATTGTCTTTTAGCAAGGTTCATAGGATTGTGCAAACTGCCTCGCATCATGATGTAAAGTGGGCCAATAGTAACCCATACAGAGAATCTGGTATGCCAGTGTTTCACCTCCTACGTGATTTTCACAGTCCCTTGAGTGTACCTCCTTAAATGCTCATCTTACGTCATTGGGGTGCAGGCATCTCATTAGTGGAAGTGATTTCCCTCTATGGTAGAGGTACCCATCAACCAAGTAGTATCAGGCAGTGACCCTTTTGAGCTTGTCTGCCTAACCCAGATCTTCCGAGAGCTTTTCATTCTGGAGATAATCAACAAAGGGATCCATCCAACTGGGGAGTTGGTCTACCGGGCTTACCTTATCTCTTCTAGCTATACTAGACCGAGGAATCAATTGGAGCGATACCCCTTTTCGTAACGTCTATCCTCCGGTTGCGGTGATATTGGCTAGGACATCAGCTCGATGGTTCTGCTCCATGGGAACTTGTTCTATCTTCACTCCTTTAAACTCTATCATGGCCTCATGGACCTTCTCAAGGTATGTTGTCATGTTCTCACCGTTGGCCTGGTACTGCTGGGTTACTTGGTTGACCACCACCAGTGAATCACTTTTAACAAAAAGGAAATCTGCTCCAAGCTCCCGTGCCACCATTATTCATGCCAGCAAGGCCTCATACTCTGCTTCATTATTGGTGTCGCTGAATTCAAACATGAAGAAGTGGTGACATTCGATTCCTTCAGGATCGGTCAAGATAATCCTCACTCCCCTCGTTGCCTGCCTGGTTTGATGCTCCATTTGTATAAAGTATCTAGATTTAACGATTAGTAGGCCATGTTGGAGTTGTATGTGATCAAACATATATATATATATAAATGTATTAAATACATAAGTATGAATTCGTACCTGAATTTCCTGAATCCATTGAATAATCCAAGAAAACCAACCTGAAAATAAAACAGAGAAAATAGTTAAAACAATAGAGAGTCTTCTACTCTCTACTCACATTTCTCATATTGCCTAATAGGAAGACAAATATGTAATGCGTTATGTGAGTGAGAGTAGGGACCCCCTATATATAGTATATCTTCCTAGAATCCTAACCCATAAAGGATTCTCTACCCTAATATAATGGCTAGTCCTAAAAGGAATACTATACACATATACATTAGCCCATACCATATCCTACATTTATTCAATGTAGCTAAGGTGCACCGAGTCCAACAAATATTGATCACAATCTAACGGGCTTTTCTGGTCAACTCTCACTTACTTAAACAATCCAATCAATTCAGTTTTTTATAAACATAAAATATAATGGCATATGTTGCTTACAATTTTATAAGAACCTTACATTCTCCTACTTGAGCTACTTAGACATTATTATTTTAAATTTAAAAATTCATTTTATAAAACGACTCTCCGAATTGACAAACAATTATATGTGGCCACAAGGAATGTTTAAGAGAGTAACACCTTCCTTCCCTTTAGTCCAACAGAACATCAAGTATCAAACTACATAAATCATTACATCTTTAATCAACATAAGACCATATGTAATCAAAATACCCTTAGCTCTACCTACCCGGGTAAAATGGTATGTATGTGTGGTATGGAAATTACATGCAAATGTGATCATCATGCCTATTTCCATATAGGTCCCACTTCGCATAATACGAAGAAGCTTAAGACGAGCAAACTTAATGTCGTAAGCATTTTACACTTATTGATCAAACACTTTGACCATGAGTTTGACCTCCCTTAAGATGGGCAAATCCTTCTGTCTTAAGTAATATTCACTCATCGGTGGAAACTTTATACCTTATGAGTGAAGTGCCCCCTCAAAGCCAAAAGCTTTGAGATATCCTACCACAATAAAAAACATACATGCACGCATATCATGGCAAATAACATACATATACAATGTACAAATATATTCTCGAGAATAAATAAAATTTTATTAAACAAAAAACTGCAGTCAATTTTAAAACAAAACATAACTCCCACTATCAGCTACCATCTCTTCCGTGGCAATATGAATAATAGAAGTTTGCAACTCTTGAACTTTCTTTCTAACCACAAGATACTTGATCTCCATATGTTTAGACCCTGAAAACCTTTTATTGTTCTTAGATAATGAAACTGCTACGGAATTGTCACAATGGATTGTCAATGGCTTAGAAATGGAATCGACAATTTGTAACCCTGAAATTAAATTCCGTAACCAAACTGCTTGGATTGTTGCCTCATAACATGCCACAAACTCAGCTTGCATAGTAGATGAAGCTGTAAGTGTCTGCTTGACACTCTTCCACGATATGGCTCCACCTGCCAACATAAACACAGAACCTGAAGTGGAGAGAAGGCTTTAGTTGAGTTTATAGGAGTTGTTAAATTACCTTTAGCTTCAGGAAAGTTTTTAGATTTAGTTGATGTTGCTTTTGTTCCTTCTCTCAGACATAATTTGATTTCCATTTCTTTGTTGGATATTAGTGGCTATCAGTTTGAATTCATTAATAAAGGATTTGTTCTTTATCTTGGTTCTTTTCTTGTTGGTTCTGGTTGTTTGTGTGATGGATTGTATAAATTAAATTTACACTCTGATTTTGATGGTGAATGTTCTCATTCTGCTGCTATGATAAATTCTATCATTGGATCTAAACGCTAGAGAGAAAATTGTTCGTCCATGCTATGGCATAGACGTTTAGGCTACATATCAAAAGATCAAATTGAAAAATTAGTGAGAAATGGTATTCTTGATTCACTTGATATTTCAGATTTTGAGTCTTGTGTTAATTGTTTGAAGGGTAAAATGACAAGAGCTAAAAAGAAAGAGGCTACCAGAAGTCAAAATCTGTTGGAAATTATCCATACCGATATATGTGGGCCATTTTCTCCCGCCGCACTTGGTGGATACAAATATTTCATTTCTTTCATTGATGATTTCTCACGTTATGGTTACATCTATCTCATTAATGAGAAATCTGAAGCCGTAGATATCTTCAAAATATATAAGGTTAAGGTTGAATTGAAATTAGAAAGAAAGATCAAATTTGTTAGATCTAATCGTAGGGGTGAATATTATGGTAGGTATAGTGAAGCTGGTCAGAATCCTGGTCCGTTTGCGAGGTTTTTGCAAGAGTGTGGGATTGGTGCTCAATACACTATGCCTGGTGAACCTGAATAGAATGGAGTTTCTGAAAGGCGGAATCGTACATTATTGGACATGGTAAGAAGTATGATCAGTACGAGTTCTTTGCCTAAATTTCTATGGGGTGATGCATTAAAGACGACAACTTACATTCTTAATAGAGTTCCCAGCAAATCCGTGCCTAAGACTCTGTTTGAAATGTGGTTTGGTTCGAAGCCAAATTTAAATCACATGAAAGTATGAGGATGTCCTGCAGAAGTGATGCCCTAGGATCCTAATTTGAAAAGCTGTATTTTAAGACAATTAGTGCATTTTTTGTGGGATATACGGATAAATCAAAATGATATAGATTGTATTGTCTTACATACTCTATGAGGATAGTTGAATATAAGCGTGCTGTATTCTTGGAGGAAGGTAATGAAGTTGAGAAGAATATGCAAACTCAGGATTTTGAGGTTGAGGAGGACAAATCGGCTAAAGGTAATCTAACAACTTCTATAAACTCAACTAAAGCCTTCTCTCCATTTCCCATGAAAACGATAGATTCTTTATCCCTTGGTTTTTTTTTTTTTGCTTCTGAAGCCTTTCTATGTGTTTCTTAAACTTGAAGCAATCCTTTTTCATACGGCCTTTCTTGCTACACTAGAAACACTTGCCTTTCATGTCATCATCCTTAGCCTTAATGAACCCATTAGTCTTGCCAACTTTCTTTCCATGATGTTTAAACTTCTTTCCCCCATTGAACTTCTTCTTACCTTTGTTGCTGTGAGTAACCATATGAGCACTTTGTTTCTTACTTTTACGAATAGTCTCTTCCTCATGGACCACAATTGCAGTCATTTGGTTCAAAGTCCATTCAATCTCTTGAGCATTATAAGAGGTTTTTAGAACATCAAATTCACTTAAAAGAGACTCAAGGACTTGCCATACAAGGTGAGAGTCAGAGATCTCGGTATCCAGATCTCTTAATTTCATGGCCATATTAGTCATCTTCATAATATGCTCACGAACATTACCGGTACCATCATAAACCGTTGTCGCCAGCTAGCTCAGATACTTTCCCCTCCCAGTCTTGCTTCGCTTCTTGAACTTGCCACTCACAGCTTTAAGAAAAGCCTTTGCTTCCTTACATTTTGGAATACTCTTCTTAATGGTTTTGGCAATGGACAAACGCATAATCATCAGACATATCCGATTAAACTCTTTCCACTTCTTTCGATAAGACATCTGTTTAGCAGTACTCTCATTGGTGAGTTTAGAAGGCTTCTTCTCACATAACGAAAGGTCTATACCCCAAAGAGCTAGAACAGCAGTGAGAGTCTCTTTCCATTCCTCAAAATTAGTCTCATCCAAAGGTTTAATAGCAGACAATTGTGAAGCAA
Source organism: Dipteronia dyeriana (assembly GCA_032871835.1). Taxonomy (NCBI): domain Eukaryota; kingdom Viridiplantae; phylum Streptophyta; class Magnoliopsida; order Sapindales; family Sapindaceae; genus Dipteronia; species Dipteronia dyeriana. The sequence goes on along the minus strand of CM065300.1, from coordinate 49,268,982 downwards.
AGTTGTTGACATTGAAAACTGAATAACAAAACAAAGGATTTCATGCATATAAGATAACAGTCAAAACATTTATAGAAATAAAATTTAATATATGATTAGGCAAAGATCACTACATTCTATAAATGAATTCCTCAAGATGATGAACCTCCTACGGAGAAGAACATCATCTATCACATGTGATAACGCTCCCACGGAGATGATTAAAACATGTATATAGTTTCCATTATTGCAATTCTATAGATGAATACCTCAAGATGATGAACCTCTTACGGAGAAGAACATCACCTATCACATGTGATAACCCTCCTACGGAGATGATTAACACAAGCATTTTCATCTTTGCAGTTCAAATTTAATAATTGATTACCGACGAATATCTCAAAATCTTTAATGATTAGTCATTATGTGAAACATAATCATCCAAATTACGATAGTATTCAATCAATTATTAAAACTATCAAATTAATAATCATCAGCCAACTAAATTCTCAAAATCTAAATGATTAGCCACTACGTGAAAATATAACCATCCGATTCACGAGAATATACAAAACAAATTATTAATTTCAACAAAATAATCAATATGGAAACCTAATGATTAGTCTATTACGTAGAAACATAACCATCCGAAATCACAAAGATTATCAACTGCAATTATTCCCAAAACCCTTTTGGAAAATTACAAAAATTGCCCCTAATTTTGCTAAATTACAAAAGGCCCCTCAAGATTTAGTAATTACAAACTAACCTAGTAAGTTTTGATATATTTATGAATTAGCCCCAAAACTTAAGAAAATTACAAAGTGACCCTGTAACTATTCGTTAATTATAAATCAGCCAAAAAACTATTGTTGTCCAACATTTTTGATATAACTATTGTTTCCCTATGCTCTTCCCTTTGAGGATGGTTCTCTTTGGTGCTTCTTCTCGGACCGATACTACCACCAGTATCGGGTTACGATGCTGCACTCCTCTGTCGCTGGTCTGGTTATTGACTGGTTTTCCCTATGAAGGGTATCAACCGTGGATTTCATCCACCAGGGTTGGAAATCCGTGGGGCGGTCTGGAACTTGAGGTTGTGGCCCGAGTCTATCAAACTTTGATGCTCGGGTACCTGGTCTAGTATCTCCCAAGGCTCGAGGTACCTTGAAGTGATAAGTGATTCCCCTGGCGATTATTTAGAGACGGATACTTTTTTGTAAAATTTATGGCTTGCTACTTTAGGATATCTCAATTTGTTTCCTGGATAGTCGGGGCTAGAAGAGCGGAGTGTCAATTGAGGGTGGGATCGGTGTTGGATTGTGGTACCTCGATCCTCTTCCACGCTTCTAAACTCTTTGGGTAAAAGAAAGTGATTGGAAGAGGACCAGAGTCTCATCCTCTTTTGTTTCAGGGTAAAGTTATACAAGACAATAAAATGGGAGGTTAATTTCCCACAAACAGTGCTAAAAAGTGTTAACCAAACAGTTGTAGAGGGGTGAATTTCTATTTAACACTCTCCAACCGTGACCTTGCAAGTCACAGTTGGGGAGGTAGCACTTGGTACCGATAGATTTTGATTTAAACAAATCAATGTTGATCAAAAAAGAATAATGTTATCCTAGAAATCGATTGGGGACTTTCTAGAGAACACTTAGACTGTACAGAGTGTTATTCCGTGGTTGAAGGGGCATTGGAACGGTATGGGGAGCCAGGCTCCTCTAAAGAGGTTGGAGTATCTAGGTTGGAGCTATAGAAATCTCTGATTCATGTGGACCAGGCCATGACCGGTTCCCAGGGATGTTGGTAGCATTCGTGACCAAGGTTGGGCATAATGCGCTATTGAATATGCGAACAAGGCACTAATATGAATAATAACAAATGAAGAGTGTATCTTTTCATTAAGTAGGTTAGATTATAGCTCTTACAAGGGAGGAAGGATACAACCTCGTGTACCTCTCTATCGAGGCTGGGCTGACATGGTTCAGGTCCTAAAAGTGGAAACTAGTCATCCTATAGTAGCAACATTACACTGTTTTGGTCTCAAAGGGAAGACCAATCGTTCTATTGTAGCACTCTTTTTCTTTATTGCTCCTCCCAAAAGAATCTCTCCCACGTAACTCTTCAAGAGTTAAAGTATTTATAGGGTATCATACATGTTGTTGGTGAGCTGGATTCTCATACGTGGGAGCCTTTAGCATGATCCTTACTGCCCCATTGTTCGGGGCCCACAATGACACGTGCCTTGGAGGGTCAAGATTGTTTCAGCTAGGCCTAGTGGTTGAGTAGGGTAGGTGGGAGATCTCGCCCTTGGGAGGAGATGACTGTTACAAGATCTCTATTGTCGGTCTATTTAGGGTTGGCTGGGATGATCCAATGTAGGCCCTAATATCCATGTAGGTACTTATGTGGTGTTCTCCCTGATTTATATATGTATCGACTTATGATGGCTATATATAGGTGATTTTAATCCTGGGTGTCTTATCAACTCCCTTAGGTTAGATCGTGGTTTTTGATATACCATAGGTGAGATCGAAGTTGCATTCCTGGTCAATAACTTCGTAAGTTGGAATCGCAATTTGACTTGTGGCTGGGAAACACAAGAGTGGAATCCACTCTTTCTTATGAGAAGTAGATAGTAGTTCTATTAAAAGTTGATATAGGGCTTGAACAATATGAGTACTCTCTTTCTTTCGTAAAGAAAGTTAGGATTTATTATTCATTAGAGAATCAATGGTACTTAATGGAAAAGATACAATTAAAGAGGTATAACAGACTTTATGACTTAGTTATAAACTACTTGTGGAGGATCATACCATATGCAATAGCTGTATCGATGGACAACAGTAATTTTGATTTATGTAAAACATCTACAATTGAGATAGTGCAGCCTTGGATTTTTAGTGAAATAACTTCGATGTTGATTATTAACCAAGAATTCGCTCAAGATGAGGAATTTCAATCAACACCCTCAAGACTGCTACCCAGCAGGTTGCAATCGGGGTAGATACTTCGTATCTAGGTGACAAAACGGTAACAGAGATATGGATATATAGTTGACTTGTAAACAAGACAAATATGGAAAAACACAGGCTGAGAAAATTGTTTAATTGAAGAACTTATACAATAATCATAAGAAAACACTCAAATTCTCTTGTTTACAAAGATTGGAGATGATGAACTCATACGTGTCGATAAGTGGTTAAATCCTCTAAGAAAAATGGCAAAGAAGCTCTGTCTTTTTTTTTCTCTATTTTTCCATACCCTGTCAAGATCCTGACGTCCCATTTTAATCCCTCCTCATTGTCAACTAAATCCTTATAATTTAGATCAATTGAATCGTTGTGTTATCGAAAATGGTTGACGTTGATGGTGGAATCAAATTACACGGGAATTACTCTCATCGATTACGTCATGTTTCTATTTAGGTTTGAATTTGAATAAATGGCGAATCTGTTGACCTATCTGGTTAGATTATGGCTCTTTAATGGTGAATAAGTTAACTCTATAGCTTGGAGAAGAATCATGATTCTGCGTACCAATGGTGAGGTACCTCGAGGTACCAGTCTAGTGGTGTGGCACTTGACCAATCATTCTAGAGCTTTCCGGCTAACATCCTTCTTATTTGATAGGCATGATACGTACCTGGAAGAGGAGGCGATATAGCATTGAGGTACTTGGGTACCGATCGGACATTTTGGTGCCAAGGTATGGGGTAGGAAGTATCATGGTACATGCTAGTTCGGGGTACCTGGCACTTTCTATAGATGCTAAAGTCTTTCAGGGGGTAGTATATAGATATTCGGGTACCACGTTGAAAGAGGTGCCTAGATATCAGGTTGGAGGTAACCCGGAGCCTGGATAACATACGGGAGATATCCTGGACTGGTTACGAATTGACATCGAGGTACTCGGGTACTAAATAGGTATCCTGGTTCCAAGTAAAATGTACTAAGACGATAGCTCGACTTGTTATCTAGTTGTTCGGGGAGAAGTGACGCCACTCTTTTCCCAGATAGTGATATCGAGGTACCGAGGTTTCATAGGGTCCAGTATCTCGAGGTAGGTCGTAATAGGTAGGCCTTACTTCGTATCGGGAGGTTCATCTAACCAGGCAAAAACAGATGAAAATTTTCTCTTTGATCCCCTACCAAAAATGGCTATTAACATTGATAATCATGAAATATTAATTAAAGAGTTTAATTAAATATTTATAAGTATTATTTGAGCTCAAAACTGTGGATCCATTAGGTTCCCTTACTAGCCGATTGATTAAAGGTAACAAGGGTAGCAATTAGTTAGTTTGATTGTCCAATTAATTATGTTACAAAAGTGACATATATTTGTTCAAGGATTAATAGAATAATGAGATTAGTTAATTAATATAATAATAATTTAATTAATGAAGCATTAATTATGAATTATGAATTAATTGGAGATTGCAGGTTCGAATCATAACTGAGACAAAGATTAAAATAATTTTATTATTTTATTATTTACTTAGTCTAGTATTTAAGTTTAAGTCAGTTAGGGTTATGTGGGAGTTAAATTCCTATATTACCTAGGACACTTAAATACTAATATCCTTTAATATATGGAAATATATTTGGAAAAGGATTTGTATCTAGTTTTAAATATATATAGATATATTTACGTAACTATGACATGAGACACTAATTGTGATTGTTTGAACCAAAAACACAAAAAGCAAAACCCTAGAAAGTCTAGTAAGATTTCGGCCGAAAAAAACAAATCTTCTTGCTTACTGTGGCCGAATTTGCTAGAGAAGAAAAGAAGGAGTTCTTTCTTCAAGCCTCTGGATCCTCATAGTTCCTAGAAGATCGTGACGTTGATCGTGGGATATAGCGAAGAAGACTTGGTGGTTCGTGATCAGAATAAAACTTAAAGAAACGAAAATGTTAGCATCAATGGTATAATCTAAATACATATTTCTATATTCTTATATGTTAGCATTTGCTCTAAGTGAGGAAGAGGTGGTGGCGGTCTTCAAGCGTTGTTGTCCCGGTGGGGGACTTGCTTCCTTATCCCTGACTCCCACGAGTGAGGTTATGGCTAGAGGATCCGCCTCCATGGCCAAGGTAACTTCTTCCTTGTTTCTCATTTTACTTAGAAAAATCTTGGTAGTTCATTCTAATTGAGCCTGAGTGATGTGTTTGTCAAAGGTTTCAAATGCTTTCTTGCCTTGGAGCAATTGGTGGTCTAATTCCAGAATGAGCTCCACTTGTTGGAAAAGGAAAGATCTGAGGTAGAGTCTCAATTGGCATAACTGGAGCATGCCATGATACACTTGAGCACTGAAAAGAACAAGGCGAAGGAGAGCCAAACTATAGAGGATGTTAGGTAGCTCCTCTACCCACCCACCCACCCTTCTTTTCTTACAGTTTCTTTCTAACATTTTCTTGATGGCTTTGTTTATAGATTCAACCAGATCGTTGGTCTGAGGTGGGCAATCGAAGCGAAGGACACTTAATCCCCATCCATTCACAAAAATCTCTAAAATTATAATTGTCGAATTATTTCCCCAGGTTAGTGATGATGATTTTAGGCATGCCAAATCAATATACCTTGTTTTTTCTTATAAACGTGGTTGTGTTCACCTCTGTAATGTGTCTAAGTGGCTCAACCTTCACTTATCGGGTATAGTAGTCAATTGCCACTATAACATGCTTTGCTTGTCCGGGATGGTCGACAGTGGCTCAATTAAGTCCACCCCCCACATGGCGAAAGGATGCAAGGCACTGATTGAGGAAATTTTTTCTAGAGGTTGTTGCATCAGGTTAGCCACCTTCTGATAGAGAGCACATAAGCGGGCAAACATTCTTTCATCTTTATGGAGGCTTAGCCAGAAGTAGCCTATCCTTAGAACCCAGTGTACTAGGGCATCTTTGCCTGAATGGTCTCTGTAAGTCCCTGAATGAACCTTCATCAAAGCCTAGTAAGCGTCCTCTAGATGGAGACATCTTAGGAGAGGGAGGGACTTCTCCTTCCGGTAAAGGTGCCTCTCAATCAAACAATACCTCACTACCTTCATTTTTAGTTTCCTTGATTCATCCGGATTGTTAGCAAGTGATCACACAAATATTCAGTTACTGGATCCATTCAAAAAGATAGCCTTTCCACCCGGTGAATCCCCTCCCTCATCATGATGCTTGATCGGGGTAGGAGCTGCATCGGTACTCCTTTCGGTAATTTTTAGCCATTACCAGTTACGATTTTTATAAGTACATCTGCTCGGTGGTTTTCTATTCTGGGAACCTACTTGATTCTGATTCCTTTAAATTTATCCATCGTTGCCTTGGCCTTTTCCAGGTAAGTCACCATGTTTTATCATTTGGCCTGATATACACATGTGACCTAGTTGAACACCAACAGGAAATTGCTTGTGGAAACCAAGTATTTTGCTCCAAGTTCCATGGCAGCTCTTATACCTACTAGGAGTGTCTCGTATTCCACTTCATTGTTTGTCACACGGATTTCAAACCAGAAGCAATGACAATGCTCAACATCTTTCGGATTTGTCAGGATAATCTCGGCTCTACATCCTTGCTGGTTGAAGGCTGTATCCACATATATTGCCACACATTAGCCTCCGCTGGCCACTCCTTGGTTGCCTTACTCTCCTGCCTTGGCTAGATAGTTTGCCCATGATATTGGTCTACTAATTCGTTACCACTAAATTCTACTACGAAGTCTGCAAGAGCCTACCATTTTATTATAGTCATTGGCTTGAACTGGACGTCATACTGAGTTAGCTCCAATGCCTATAGAACAAGGTGACCTAACACGCCAGGTCGTTGTAAGAACTGTCTACGGGGTTGATCAGTTATGACTGCTATGGTATGGGCCTGGAAGTATGGGCACAACTTGTAGAAAGCCGCAACCAAAGAGTAGACTAACTTCTCCAACTATGTGTAGTTCTTCTTTGATTTGCTAAATTACTAGCTGACATAGTAGATCGACCTCTGGATCTGCCATTCGCACTCCTTGATCAAGGTCGCGCTAGTCGTCATGGCTGTTACTGCTAGGTACAAATGTAGCACATCTTCCGACAGTGTTTTGACCAGTAATGGGTGGTTGGTCAGGAATTTCTTAAGCTCGCAGAAGGTTCACTTGTTTTCTGGGCCCCAAGTCATAGTTTTCTCTTTCTTGATTTCTCGGGAAAAGGGAAGGTACTTGTCTATTGACCTTGACATGAACCGGTTGAGGGTGGCTATCTGACCAGTCAGGCCTTGCACTTGCTTTAGGTTGGTAGGTGACTCTAGGTCGAGGATCACTTTGGTCTTTACCAGGTTTGCCTCGATCACTCACTAGTGAACCATGAAACCGAGAAATTTTTAGGCTGAGACACCGAATGCGCATGTATCAAGATTTAGCCTCATCTGGTTATGTCTCAATACCTTGAATGTTTGGCAGAGATGCTTGACTGTTGGGGTTTATGTCCTAAAGATATAATTTGTAAATGTATTTATGAAATATATAAAAGGAAAAATTCAATTCATTCTTGTTGTGTTGTTTATATTTATAACTTATGCATATATTTAACATCCAATATTGTCGAATGTAATCTCGAACTGTGTATATGAGTGTCATATACATATGGATACAATAAGCGACGTGTAATCTAAAGAGTCCGTAGATAGCAAATAAAGCTGGGTACTTTATTTGTGATTAATTTATAACTGCTGTCCATTCCGTTATGTACGGTGATTCTATCCTGAATCATTCATATGAGATATGGGAATGTAGGCACTTGTATGATGTGATCATATAGGACTGAGCCATGATCTATATGAATCTCTCACAAAGATCCGTTTACCGATGAGATTCATGTATATCAACTAATGATGGCTATATGTGGGTGATCTTAATCCTGAGTTTCTTATCGACTCCTTCAGGTTAGATCACGATCTTTAAAATACCATGGGTAAGGTTAGATATAGCTCCTGATTAATATACTCCATATGTTGGGATTGCGGTTTGGCTTGTGGCTAGGAAGGTTTGACACAATAGTGGAATCCACTCTTTCTTATGAGAAGTAGATGGTAGTTCCCTTAAGGGTTGATTCGGGGCTTGGACAATATGAGCGCTCTCATGATTCCGTGAGGAAAAATGATTTATTGTTCATTAGAGAATCAACGGTACTTAAAGGATATATGCAATAGCTATATCGATGGACACCGAGTTGTATCCGTCTGTGTAAAAGCGTCTGCAGTTGAGAGAATGCAGCTTCGGGTTTTTAGTGGAATAACACCGGAGTTAATAATCAAGGAATATTAATTAAAAAGTTTAATTAATGATTCCGAGGATTATTGGAGCTCAAAATACTATACCTCCATTAGGTTCCCTAGCTAGCCCGATCGATTTAGGTAACAGGGGTCACGTTTAATTGATTGAATTTTCCAATTAATTGTGTTATGAAAGTGACATGTATTTAATCGAAAATTAATTGAATAATGAGATTATTTAATTAATTAATGATAATGATTATGTTAATTAAATAATTAGATTATTTAATTGTGTGATTAATCATTAGTTGGATGGTGTTGATTGATATTTAATTTTTAAAGATAAGATATTTTGATTATTTTATTTTTATTAAATTAGATATTTAATTTTGAATTTAAAGAGTTTGAATTCAAAATAAATTGATTAATATCTTTAAAGATATGAGATATCTTTAAAGATTGGAATAAAACACAATCAGCAAAAAAAAAACACACATGTATCAGTGTTGGTATATGATACGAACACTGGGTGCATGAACACTGGGTGCATGAATCAACACACAAGTACTGATACTTATAGCCAAAAGCAAGTGTGTGCCTTAAAAAAACTTACCTGCTTAAAAAGACAATAAAAAATGCGTTCATTCAATTTGCTAAAAGTAGGTGCAATTGTGTTTTTTGTCTTTTGTGGGTACCTGACATCAACACATAACAAAAGGCATCAGTTTACTAATTGGTGCAAAGTTGTGTGCCCCAAAGTTCATGCGTGCGTAAGAGATATTCAGGAGCAAGTGTTGCACAATAAATAAAGAAGAAAGAGTTTCTTCAATTCTTTTCACTGAATCCTCCATTCAAGTTCCTGAGACCATGACGTACCCACACACAGTTATCAGTTCCGAGACATAGCGAGGAAGATCGAGTGGTTCAGACATGAGCATATCGTAAAGTGTAGGAGTCTCCAAACGTTGGTAAGATTGGTTTCGACAAGGAGCATTACAAGAAATGAATGAGCCTCCAAACGTTGGTGATGTTCTTAGATTTTTTTTCTTCTGATTCTATTGATTACAATTTCCGTTTATATTTATTTATTTATTATTGTAATAATTGATATGTATGAGTTCCGAAAAAGAATTACAATCCCAAGTTCACTGGTTCCAGATCAATTATGATGTGTTAAAAAAAAATAAAACCTTATTCCGCTGCTTTGCCAGTGAATGGGGTTCCAACATCGACGTGGTCCTTTACTTGCTAAGATTTTATGATTTTTAACCAAAATTTCATTGTGGGTGAGAAATTTCAGTTAGCACCCTCAACCCTCTAACAGATAGGTTGCGAGGGGTAAATACCTCATACCTAGGTGAACAAAACAAAATGAGTATGAACGGAGAGGATAAGATGAGTATGCAATGATGTGAATATAAAGTGAGAATACTGTTTTATTATATATGTAAAGTTGTGAAGATACAATAATGGTGGTTTTACCCTCACAGTCTCTCTTTCTATGACGTAACTGGAGATGACGAATTCGTACGTGTCGATAAGTTGTTATTTCCTCTATGGCGAAAACTTTTAGCAATGGCAAACTCACAGCTTTGATTTTCGGCTATTAGGACTCTAAAAATCAGATGCCTATCTCTGGACGCGGGCGTTGTATTTATATTCTCCGATTCTTCCTAATCAAATCCCTATAATTTAGACCAGTTGTCTGGCCGTGTTACTTGAATTGATTGTCGTTGATGGAGGATGTCAATTTATGTAGGAATTGCTCTGGTTGATTACGTCATGCTTCTATTTGAGTTTAAATACGAATCAAATATGAATCACATGAACTGTTTGGTCTCATTATGGCACTTTAATAGCGAAGTGGTCAACTCTTTTTCCTTCCACGTTGCTGGGAGGAGAACTCTAGCACTATGCCTTCATGGTGTGGTACATTGATGTACTGATCTGCTCTTGCTGGTGTGGCGTTTGTCCTATCATCGATCGAGTATAGCATGTTGTTGATACACGGCTTTGTAGAGGTCACCACTCCTCGTCCGCTACCAGGTGAACGTTAGTATTTTCACAGTGACATTCTTCTTTCCTGTCGAGCAGGAAGCATATCTCGGTTGAATCCTGGACTGATATCGTGGTATCTGGGAACCGGGTAGACATCGTAGTACTATGGCGGCAAAATTCCCCAACCCGCCCTAAACCCCCGGAGCCCTAGCCCGTTTGGAGTGGGTTTCGAGCAAAAAAAAGGGTAATAGGCCGGGTTTGGGGAAAATTTCTTGACCCGATCAGGTTATCGAGTCGGGTAAGGGCGGTCCCTTTTGCCCCGACCCGCCCCATAATATATATATTAAAAATGTTGTATGTATTTTGTATTTTTGTTTAAATCGTTTTGGGATTTGTATTTTATACTTTACGTATGAATGTAATGTTTATTAAACATAATTATTGTGTTATATTAAATTCAAATTTACGTAAACAAAACCGGTCAAACGGGGGCATGTTTGAGGCACCCTTGCCCCGTTCGAATCGGGTTTAAGCATACTTTTTGACCTGATCAGGGTTACGGGTCGGGTTTGGGGAGAACATTGAAAACCGAGTTTCGGGTTTGGGCGGCTCTGACCCGTCCCGACCTACCCTGTTGCCACCTCTACGTGGTACTTAGGTACTAGGTGGAAGGTACTGTTGTATCGATTCCGCTGGATATTTGGAAATAGGTGCGATGTTGTACTGTTCTTCCGATATGGTGGAGTGAATCCCTATTAGTATCAAGATACCAGGTTCAATCCAGGTACTAAGTAGATGGAAAATTCTTCTTTGGTCCCTCGTCAAATATGGTTGTTAATAGTGATCATTCATTAATATAAACCTCTATGGTTCTTCCTATTTGCTCTTTGAATAGTTTGTTCACAAGCCTTTGGTAGGTCACACCAGCGTTCTTAAGCCCAAAAGGCATGACCTTGTAGAATAAAAACCCTAGCTAGTGATGAAGTTGGTATTATCCCAGTCTTGAAGGTGCATTGCAATCTAGAAGATGTCCTTAAAACTTAACATGATGTTCCCCACAGTAGAATCCATATGTAGGTCTGTTTTTTGTAGCGGGAAACTATCATTAGGACATGCACAGTTCAAGTCGGTGTAGTCCATACACATGCACCACTTCCCATTAGCCTTGGTGACTATGACCACAATCGCGATCCATTCTAGGTATCTGGCCTCTCTGGTGAAGCCCCCATTGAGGATCTTGTCCACATCTCATTGAACAACCATATTCTTGTCTTTGTTGAAATTTATTTTCATCTGCTTGATAGGTTTGAAGGTTAGATCCACATTGAGTCAGTGGCATATCAGGCTCATGGGGGTGGCAGGCATCTCCTCGTGGCTCTAGGCAAAAACATTGTGATACTCCTATAATATCCACTCCACGACGGTCATCAGTTCTGGTCTCATCGTTGTTCTAACCTTCACTGTCATTAAGGGGCTTCCCTCTCTGATAGTTACTGTTTCAAGCTTTTTGATCGGATGCCCTGGTTTGTGGTCTTCCTTCACCCGACCTGTTTCATCCTCGTAAAACTCGATTTGATCCTCCTGAACTGGCAGGCTTTCCACTAACTTTTCCTCGTTCAACCCGTCTGGCCCCTACTTGCAATCTATGAGCACTGCTTTATCAAGGCAGCGGGGTTAGAAAAGATGATGTAGCACTTCCTTGCCACCTTCTAATTTCCCTTGGGCTCCCCCACATGGTCCTTTTCTTGAAACTTAAACACATTATGGTAGACTGACACGATTCCCCTGATCTTTGATAGTTAGGGCCCTTATAAGATAATGTTGTATGCACTGAGGGTGTCCACCATGACGAACTCTATCATTGTGTTCACCTAGTAGAGAGCTTCCACGATGATGACTGAGAGGATCATGGATCCGGTAGGGAGAATGGAGTCCTTGGTGAACCGGTATAAGAGGGTGGTACAACTGCTATAACAGGAATGCTTCAGGTCAAACCGATTCAGTGCCGATTTGAACAAGATGTCCACACTACTTCTTGTATCAATCATGACGTGGTGCACTTGGCAGTTAGCCACCTGGATTAATACCAACATGGGGTCATCATAGGGCATAGCAGTATTATAGATATCGACTTTGGTGAAAATGATTTGGCTGTTGGGGGTCCAGTCCAAGGTTGCTTGGGTCACCCTGAATACCTGTTCTCCCTCAGCGAGCCGTAACATCTTTCTTGCATATTTTTTCTTGAACTGTTAGAGGCCCCTGCCATAGTTGGGCCTCCGCTGATGTTGTTGATTACCTGGATCTACTGCATGAGGTGTTTTCCCTTGTCCTTCCTATTTTTTTCTTCCTCGGTGAGTCCCCTCTGCACCTTCTTTCTGGTTCTGATGTTATCTCTAACCTACTGTAAGAACTAGACCAACAGTATGCCCCGAAATAGGCTCTCGATCTGATTATGGAGGCTAAAACACTCTGAGGTGTTATGCGTTATGTCCTTGTGGAAGTCACAGTACTTAAATCTGTTTCTTCTAGTCATGGGGAGTTTTATGGGTCCTGGCTTCTTGAGAAAACCCTTGTCCTGAATGGCTAGGTAGACCACATCACTAGGGATGTTAGGAGGGGTGTAATGCTTGTACACCTCTTTCTCCTGATCGTTTATTCTTCCTATCTCATTGGCAGGTGAGGTTACCAGAGTTAGAGGGGATATCCGGACCGGGGACCTCTTGAAAAGGAAATGGTTCCTATTAGGGGGAAGAGGGGGTAAGTGGAAAGAAGACTTGCTTTGGGGACCCTCATTTTGCCTTGTGAGAGGCTCAGCTTTATAGAATTCTTTCTTAGGTCGCTTCGAGGTCTGAGCTTCATCATGCTTTATTTTGACCCTTAGTTGCTCATCTATTTCAGTTTGCTCGAGGCTCTGGTGTAGGCTTCTTGATAGGTTTTGGGCTTGTCTTTGCTAAAGGATCTTCATAGCTAACGTACCTAGAGGTTCTTCCATAATTTAGTAAGTGTCTCAACCTCGGTGAAAACACCCATATAGATCACCTCATTGTGGAATCTCCCCACATATGCTTTGATTGGCTCATTGCGTTCTTAAACCACATATTGGAGCATGATAGGGTCCTTCGGACACGGTTTTACTCTCTAGAATTGGGCGTAGAAATCCTTGGACAAGCGGGTGAAAGAGTTCACGCTACCCGGGAAGCTTTCTGAACCACGTATTAGCAAAGTATGTCAATGTGAAGGGGAACATCCTATACATGGCCCTCATTGAAGCGTTTTGTACCTCTATCTGATGTATGAAAGACTCCAGATGGATAAATGGGTCTTTGTACTAGAGTATTTCTCTATGGGCATCTTGAATTTGGGTGGGAGTTCCGCCTTCTGGACCTCCTTGGACAGCGGTGCGTGCATCCTGTTCAGGGGGTTCTTGGGTTTTCCCCGATGCTTCCCATTATCATCTCCTCTAGTCGCTTTGCAATCTTCGCCAGCTGGTCCTTTAGGCATTTTGAGTAGGTATCTTTGGACCGGGCCTCCAGGCACACTTCTTCCCCCACTGTCCGAGATGCAACGGCTGCCCTGGGCTCCTTCTAAACTTCTTTTTCTTACCTTCCTCACGACTGGGTTTGGTTTTCCTCTATTTTGCTTCCGGTCCCAGGTCGGCTAGAAATGATTTCTTACAGTGGATCTCAATTGCATATCAGATCCTACGATGTTCACTCGCGATTGGCCTCTGGATAGGTATCGAATGAGATCGAGCCTGTCAAACACCGGGTGTTGGGTTCGACTTCGTTGGCTCAAGGAGTAGGGTACAATATCTGGGTCAGGGTGTGGGGGCGAACATGTTACGTCGGATCCTTTCAATGAAAGCAGTAACTTGAAACTCAAATATGTCTTGTGAAGTGAGGCTGGGGAATAGCATGGAAACGGGGGCGACCAAGGTCTGCTACTATTGAGGCAGCACCGGTGGCATCTCAGAACATGTATGGTCCAGTTGGACTGGTACACTTTCTCTGGCATGTGTCTACTGGGTGGAGACCTATGAGTAAGGACCTGACGGATCAGATTGACCTTAAGAGGACCTCAAACTTATTGTCACAAGCCTTTGAAAGGGGAGTTTGATGCAAGATTGGGGGATAAACCAATGTGCTTTAGGATATTCCTTACAGACGGTGCCAAAGTGTTACTCTAGAAATCGGTTGAGACTTCCCAAACAACACTTAGACTGGACAAAATGCTATTCCACAGTCAAAGAGGCTCTGAAGCGGTCTGGGGAGCCGGGTTCCACTAGGGAGGTTGGGTATCTGGGTTGGAGAGATGGAAAGCTCTACACATGGACCAGGCTACCCAGCAGCTTGTCAGGACCAGTTCCTAGGGATACTGGTACCAGTTGTGACTAAAATTGGGCATAATGCACTGTCGAATATACGAACAAGGCACTTATACGAATAATAGCAAATGAGGAGTGTATCTTTTCATTGAGTGGGTTGGATTACAACTCTTACAAGTGAGGAAGGATACAATCTCCTGTACCTCTCTAGCAATGATGGGCATACATGGTTTAGGTCCTAAAAATTGAAACCAGTCGTCCTATAGTAGAAATATTACACTGCTTTGATCTCAAAGGGAGACCAGTCATTCTATAGTAGCACTCTTTTTCTCTATTTCTCCTCCTAAAGGAATCTCTCCCCCGTAACTATTCAAGAGTTAAAGTATTTATACGGTATCATGCATGTGGTTAGTTAGATTGATTCTCCTACGTGGGACCCTCTAGAAATCCTCACCGCCCCTTTTCTTTGGGCAGACAGTGAGACGTGCCCTAAAGGGTCGAGATTGTTTCAGCCGGGACCTAGGGCTGACCTGGTGGTCGAGTAGGGTAGGTGGGAGATCTCGCCCTTGGGAAGGGATAGTTGTCAAGAGATCTCCACCATTGATCTAATTAGGGCATGGTCCATACACACGCCTCGATTGGTTGGGATCGTCCCACATATGCCATAATATCCATGTAGGCGCCTATGTGGCGTCCTCCTTGATTCTGGATGGCCAAGGGTGCATGAGCTAGCCAAAGGGATCGCTTTCGTATTCAAAGTCATATCGTCTGCCACTCTGACGCTGTCATATGCTTCTTTCCAATGCTTTACTCTTTCTATCTAGGTGCTTTTTGCATCCTCCATGTCTTCTAGAACCCAGGTTTCCTCTTTGGTGATGATTGGAGTTGACATTTCCTGAGACCAAGCTAAACCACCATCGGACCTTTGAAGCTAGTCGACAGCTATAAACGGGATCACTAACTCTCGATATTTCCCTCTTCATTATCAACTGGCACAATTAATTCCTAACTACCCACCGACTACCACTGGCTTCCATCTTATTTGAGTCCGTCTCTTGGTTTAGGGTCGACGTCAGCCCCTCACGGGTCTGTTGGCAACCTTTGGCGGGGATTCCAGATTGTTCTCAACCACGTAAGGCACCTTATTGCTCATAGAAGGCTTTTAGGAAGCTCAAATGCCATGTTATTGGCTTGGTTCTCGTGATCAGGGCACTCTATTGCAGTCAGGCCGGACCTGGCTTTATCCGGGATAGGACATGAAACGGTGGTCTGCCCCAGTTCCCCGTTTTACCTGGGTATGTCGGGGTGAAGTACTCTTTTGATTTCTTCCTTGGCCATTTTTGGCGGTTAACAAGTAGGATGAAACATATATAAATATATATATCACAATGTTTTTTTATTCTCCCTTTGGGAGGATTTCTTTATTGACAACATAGAATGGTACATGATATAGAAAGACAAGGATGGAGTATAGTAACTTCAGGCATGGCGTTTTTGACACAATAGACGATGGTGAACTCGTGCTAGTCGATAAGTAGATATGTGAAGATGTATGTATTTTTCTAGTTGAAAAGTGGATGAAATCTAGATCCCTCTTTAGAGAGTCTTGTCGTATTTATAGGTCCCAATTCTTGTTGTCCATTCCTGACAATTCAGTCAATCAATTAGCAATTAGAGGGACACTGATTTGGCATTGATGGAGGTCGTATTTTAGTATGATAATTGTCTCTTGGATCAAATAAATAGCTTCCATTTTGATAAGATTTGATGAAGTTGACTGTTTCCTACAATGGCGCTCGTAAATGGTAAGAGAGGTCAACTTTCTTCTTTTGGTTGGAGGGAATTACAGGCTTCGTCTTTTTTGACATGGTCTTGTTCTATGCTGGCTCCTTGGTGTACCGGTTCTTTCTTCATGGGCGGTTTTTTCCCTCTACGTGTTGGAGCCACCCTACTGTCGTTTCCCATGCTGGGTGTATAGGTGATACATGGTGGACCGATCTTTCACATGTATTGCGGTACTTGGGTATAGAGTAATACGGACCACAGTACCAATGCTTCTAGGTATTAAGGAACCGATGCACTGTATTATACGAGCTTTCTGGTTCGTGGTGTCAATGTCCTTCGGTACGGGGAACTAGAGTTACCCTGGTTCCGATTCTTGTTCATAAGCAGCTGCCATCGTAATGCAAATCCCAATTCCATTAGGGGGTGGCCCGATGTTCTTTATAGTGTTCTTTTACTCCAAGCAGTTTGGGCAGGGAGGAAAAATTCGTCTTTTGATCCCTGGCTTTTTAGACGGTTAACATAATGAAATCTTTAACTACATACAATAACTACATACAAGGAAAATTAACGAGTATAAAAAAAAGGGAAGCATGGAGAATAGATAGTGAAATGTGGTTTCTAGGAAGTCAATAGCAATGAGAAATCTTGTATAAATAAAAGAACACCTGAAGGTAAGTGACTTGTGACATATTTATTCAATGAACACAAATTTCCTTTCCAATTCAATCCTAAATTCTGACTTAATCATCGATGATGTCACACATGTACCATAATAGATGCTTTTTTACAATAGTACACTTTAGGTGTGTTTGTTGTTCATGATTGGATTAGGATTGGATTATTTTTAGTCCAATCTTACGTTTGGTGAGTCCAAGTGTTCATGACTATTTTTAGTCCATACTTAATTTTATCCCATCAGAGGAGGATAAAATAATCCCCTCCAAATCGGTGGGACTATTTTATCCCTTACAATATTTACTGTCCTTCTTCTTCGATCAGTCAAATCAAAACCAGAAAACAAATAAAGATCCAAACATACCTCATCAGTCTTCAATCGGTTTCCAGAAAAAAAAACAATCGATTTTTTTGAAACGCATTAAATCAAACAAACCAATAAAACTCAGGAAATCAAACAAACCCAAAAAAAAAACAAGAAAATGAAACAAACACGGAAAATCAAAGAAACCCACGCAATCATCCAAACTCGAAAAATCATCCAAACACAATCAAACTCATGAAATCATTCAAACACATTCAAACCAAGAAAATCATCAAAACCCATTAAAACCAAGAAAATCAAACCAAATAACGGGTCACAAAAAGCAATTACAACATACAACCATTGCTTTCTTTATCACCACAAATTCTTTTAATAAACAAAAAAAAACAATCATTCCCACCAAATCCATCTGTATCAAAAATAAAAAAAGAAGACAGAGAGAGAAAGTGAACAAGAGAGATAGAGAGAGTCGATCTCCTCATGGAGGAGAAAGACTCGTCGGCGGCTGGATCATCTTAGAGACGAGGAGAGAAAATAGAGAGAGCGATAAGAGATAGAGTCTGAGAAAGAAAAGAAAATTGTTTAGGAAGCGAGAGAGTTTGAGAAAAGTAAGAATGAGATAGAGTTTTTAGGTTTTTATCTAGTAAATAGGGTTTATTTTTTTTTAATTGATTAAAATGATTTTATTTATTTACTGTAATTCAATTATTTTTTATCCAATCCCATCACATACCAAACGTATGATTGAACTATTTTTAGTCCAATCCCAGGTTGCATCAAACACAAGAAATACTATAACGAATCCAATCCAATCTCATCTCTTAAAAATAGTCCAATCCTACCCCGCACACCAAACACACCCTTTTAGTATTTGTGTGAATACCTTCTAGTCGTTTGATATGAATCTAAATTCATAATTCAACATGTGTAACATACTCTTTTAGATCCATAAAAATCAATTAACTAATAACAAATTAACAAGTGAATCCATTTGTCTGAAAATACCTACAAGGTTATACTAAACAACCTAGAGGGGGGGTAAATAGGTTGTCTCTCAGTTTTAAAAAATCTTTCGAGACTTGTTACACAACCTTGATGAGCATACAAATTAACATTCAACATGATTGTTATGAGAAAACAATTTATTCTTATATGGTCAAATCACCACCCTTAGTCTACAAAAATATATAACAAGAAACAATGTATCTTATAAACAAAGATATTCAATGTAAAGCAAATTTCATAAGTTGTACTTAGAATATTACAATGTGAAATTGTACTACTTGAAATGGAATATCACAAGATACAAAGTTCAAACACTTACAAATATACAACATATAAATGTACAATTAAAATGATACTTACAACTTTGATCATGTGAAGTGCTTGCATATCACATGACACAACAATCTTGTTTACGAGAATATCTAGAAAAGAAGCTTATGAAAACAAGATACAAACATACACATACAAGTCTATAAGAGAGAAGGATAGAGAAAGTTGACACAAGATGTTTACTTGGTAAACCTCCAAAGAGGAAACATTCACGGGTTGATTCCACAACCACTGGCAATCAAAATCCACTAGTAGATAAAAAGATACAATCTCTCAAGTGACCTATTCACCTAGAAATCTACCCTTCTACCCTACGTAAGGAAAGTGATGCCATCTTGCTCAACTTGAAGATTCACTCTTCAAATGAGATTTCCAATGCTCAACTTGAAGATTCACTCTCCAAATTAGACTTCTAATGCACAAGTCAAAGAATCACTCTAAGATATGTGACTTCCAATGCACGAACCAAAGAATCACTCTAAGGAATGTGACTTCCAATGCTCAATCCAAAGAATCACTCAATGGAATGAGACTTCCAACCTCTTCACAAGGAATCTAAGTGATCATGAATGCAAAACGCATGCAAACACGCAACATAGAAAATGATGATCAACAAATTCTATGGAAACTAGAATTAATCAATAAGCACACAAAGTATATTTTTCTAGCTTATAATCCTAAACAATGCAATCAAACAAATGATGCATAAACATATGAAATGTATGGATCAAGTTCACTTCATGAGTAACTAGACATAGTCATCAAAAATCATAGAACAAATGATGTCTAGTTACTTAACATGAATAATATTCTAGAATCATGTGAAATACCACAAACATATTTAATTTCTAGAATCATTCATGCAACTAAACCTTGAATCAATCATAGACATTTAAGCACATAATCACGATCTATTATCAAATAAAATCATGCTAGAATCATAACATATGATCAATAAAAATTCTAACAAGGAATAAAGAGCATGTATCCACAAATCAACAATTGAAACATATCAAGCTCTATATTCACAATCAATTATGCTAATCATGTGAGATTATCAAATAATCAAACCTATCATAAGTAGAGACTAATCTTAATCAAAGTCCAAATAGTCTTAGATAGAAAGCTAGCACAATACAACACTAAAACATATGAAAACATAGGCATTAACAAAACCTAACTCAACATGTAAGATTTCAATTAAATCTCAAACTAGCTTCAATAGAGTTCAAAACTCTAATCAAAATATACACAAGAAACATACATATATAGAAGAAGAAAACCCAAGGTAATTGAAAACTTTGAAGAACAAAACTCAAGAAATTTTTCAATACCTAAAGACAAATGTGCAATCCCATTTTTTGATGAAGAACCACTAGAAAACTTGATTAAAAGACTTCAAACCTTATTGAGAAGGATAGAGAATCGATAGACGAAGAATCTCCAACTTGAATCGATTGAATCAGAGTTCAAATGAAAAAGATATGGTGTTTGGGAGTTGAGAAAGTTTGAAAGAAAATTCTGCACACTTGATTTACAGTTTTTCTTCTTGGATTCAAATGAGGGAGGGAAAGAGTTTATAAAATAGAGGGAAGAGAAATGTGAGAAATGACTGAAAAGGGCCATTGCCTAATGCCTCCCGAGATGGTGCGTGACCATCTCGAGGGTAGCAAGGTGTCCTGCCCGAGATGGTCACGTGCCATCTTGGGTAGGTGCCCTAAAATGGCCTTTAGCCATTGCACCTTTTTCCTTGCACTCCTTCCACGTTCTTTGACCGTTCTCCGACCTTCGAACTCCAAATTTGAATCTGTTTGAAGATTACGAACAGAGACTCTCTTACGAACATGGACGACTATAAAACTTTGACCAGAAGTTACAAATTTAACTTGATATACTCAGATGAAGACAATGTTAGCAACATGGAAAGTATCATAACTCTTGACTCAGAACTCGAAATCAAATGTATGAGTAACCAAAATGACCAGAACTCAATAAGAAACAATGTAATATCAAATTCAAGTTCAAGGACCATGTTATACAAATATATAAGCATACAAACACATAGCACACAAGAATGCATATCATTTGGACATAGTCCACAAACATGTATTTTTCACAACTAGTCAATCCTACACCAATGCATAAGCATTCAATATCAAGTGTGTGAATGTGTTACACAAAATAAGCACAACGATGTAGGGACACATATGTATACAATGTGTGTGTATGTGCCTAAAAGCCTTGCAAGAGGGTAGAGATCTTAAAATACCTTTGTAGACAATAATGCTTTCTCCTCTTAAAAGCTTCACTTTGCTTGAAGAGTTGTCCAACTTCCTTGAAGCTTAATAAACCGTGAATCCTAGATAACTAATCAATACTAAGGAAATTTCGTTTTGATATAGAATAATGCTAACATAACTTGAAATCCTAACAATGTCACAAATTGTTATATCATATTATGATTAATAATAGGAAAATCGAGATGAGATGGAATATGGAATTGGTCTAGTGATACGTCTACCATTGAAATCAGAAGTCCGAGTTGTCTAATAATGATAGGGAAATAGAGAATAATTTTCCCGCTTCAATCCAAAACATGAACTAGTTTAGTAAAGAATGGAGAGTCATCCTCAGGGGCAGACCATGGCAGAGGCCATGGCCCCCCAAAGTTTTTTTTTTAAAAAAAGTTAAGTTATTATTTTATTATTAAAAAAACAATATACTTTATCGTCTATGCACACTTCCTCTACTACACTAGTCACTTTGTATTTTTTTTTAATAAAAAAATTACAAATATATTAAATATTAATAAAATTTCTCTGATTCCTGTTTCTATTTTTTTTTTTTTAAATGGACACTTTTACTCACATCCTCACATCTACCTATAGAAACAATTTTTAAAGTCCACCCCAATTTCTGATTTTTATACACATTTGAACATAGTGATGCTCCAAAGATATTTTGGTTGTTAGAATATCTTCTCGACTGCAAGGAAGTTGAAAATGATTGCACTTTCATGATCTGTTTTTCAAATTGGTACGATGTTACTCTTTTTAGTTTAACATACTCTTTTTAGTTTAACATGTGTAGGAGAAATTGCTAGTTTGATCGTTTATGTTTTTATTATGCATGACGTATAAAATTTTGTTAGATACACTTTGACCCCCTAATAAAGCTGTAAATATGGAGCGGCCCGGCCCATTATGCACGGCCTGCTGAGGCCCGTTTTTGAAAACGGGTCGGGCCTGGTCCAGTATGCACGGTGTGCATGCCAAACCAGGCACGGCATGGCACGCCGTCTTGCCTCAGGCGGGTTGTGCCTACAGGCAGTGCCGGGGCGGCTTACGGGCCTTGTCCACTGGCCACTCCATAATCATTTCCGAATCTGATTTTTAAAAATAGAGTTTTTTTGGATTTTGGATTTTGGATTTTGGATTTTGGATTTTGGATTTTGGGTTTAGGGTTTAGGATTTACGGAAAATACAGTAATACATAAAAAATTGATTGTTATATCAATTTAACAATTCAATTATATAAATATAATTTTCAAATTAATTTGTTTATCTTTTGAAATAATTTATATGAAACATAATAATCAATTCCAAAAATGAATAAATAAAAAGTAATTAAAAATAAAATAAAATAGATGTTATTACGAAAATGTGAAATGAACAATTTTTTATTTATTTAATTATTTTTCACTTACGGAATTCAATATTACATATTAACATGATTGCCTCATTAAAAACCTTACAAAGAAAAACCCAGTGAGATAAAAATTTTGTAAGGGAAAAAGAGTGCAATCGTATTACAACTTACAAGTAAATACACATGTAAAAGTATAACCTAGTTCTGACCCTGACCACTACCGAAAGGCTCATCAATATATAGATTGTTAAAATTTAGAATACGTTCTTTATCTACCGTTTGATTTTATAACCTTTTTTTAGCATGCTCCCAATCCCGAAGGCATGTTAATACGTCCGCCATATCCGAAGACAAACAACTTCTTGGTTCAATTATAAGTCCACTGGTGCTGAAAGCTTGTTCTGAAGACACCGTTGACATGGGAATAACCAGTACGTCACGTGCTAAGTATGACAGAAATGGATACCTGTACGTATAGGTCTTCCACCATAACAACAAATCAAACTCTTCATTGTCTTCAACAGCATCGAACTGTGCTTCAAGGTACCTAATCAGTTTTTTATAAGAAGATGGGTCAGATCTTTGCCCTGAAGAAGTACTTGTTGATTTGTCCTTTTTTCACCATTTCAGAAGGCTCTAACTTGTTTGCTTCTGCTCTGTCTCCGGTTGTGTTGATTGGGGGGTGTCAATGTTGTCAAACCTGCTATAATAAATACGAAAAATCTCGAACAACTTGGTTCGAATGTCAATAATTTGTTCTGAATAATCTATTGACAAATTAGTACCAATAAACTCAAGAAAAACTTTTAAACCAGATAATTTAACCCTAGGATCTACTATAAGACTTAAGGCATAAAGTAGAGGAATGTTAGCCCAATATTTTTTCAACTTTGTCTCCATGGCAACAACTGCAGCACCTAGATGTTCATCTTCTCTATAACTGTTTAACACTTTAGATATTTCCACTATCTGATGGATTGCCTGAGAAGATGTAGGGTAATAGACCTCGGAAAGAGTTACAGTGGAATTGTAAAAAAATCTTTAAAAATTGAACAAAAACCGTCTCTGGTAAGTGCTTTTTCTTCAGGATGACCAGTTTCAGCCAATTTCATGTTATAAAAACATATAATGGTTGTATCATAATTCAAACAATTTTCCAACATTAAGTAAGTAGAGTTCCACCTTACCGGCATATCAGTTTGGAATCGTCAGGGTTTGAGACCGTTTAATTTATAGTGTCTCTTGAATTCACTGAATCTAGGATTAGAACTTCAAATACAATAAATGGCATCTCTGATGCTATCTATTTGGTCACTTACCTGCTTTAAACCAGCCTGTACAACTATTTATAATACGACATGCACATCGTTGATGGAAGAAATAACCTCCATCTTGCAGGATATTTCTTACAACAAACAATGCAATAGAGTTAGTATTTGCAGATGCATTACCTAATGTGATAGAAAGGATGCGATGCATGATTTCATAAGTTTTTAAAACAAAAAGAATGACATTAAAATATTTTCTGCGGTATATGCAAAATCCATAGGATGAAAACCCATAATTCTTTTTGTTATCTTCCATTCAAAATCTAAATAGAGTCATATGACACATAAATAGTCCTGTTTGGAACATGCATTCCAAATATCAGAAGTTAATACAATAGAGACACTTAAATGATGTGTATCAGCAATCAAGTCATCTCTTTGGGTTTCAAACAACCTTATCAAATCGTTTCTAGTGGTGGTTCTAGAAACAGATTCAAATTGGGGGTTGTATGATTAATTCTTTATAAAATGGACTGTCACCAGCACTAATCGATTGATCAGTTTGTACAATGTATCGTGCCAAGCACTCT
The DNA here is from genome assembly GCA_032871835.1 of Dipteronia dyeriana. Classification (NCBI taxonomy): domain Eukaryota; kingdom Viridiplantae; phylum Streptophyta; class Magnoliopsida; order Sapindales; family Sapindaceae; genus Dipteronia; species Dipteronia dyeriana. The sequence goes on along the minus strand of CM065300.1, from coordinate 49,244,809 downwards.
CTAGCGTGCATGGCGTCGAACTGTCACATCGTAACGGACCCGTCTGGGTACCGTTGTAGTTGTGTCTGGGTTGTAGTGTCTACCTGTCCATGTGCAGGCATACATTTGTACATATGTCGTCCCAAATGTCTGGTTCCCTTCATACTTGTGACATAATCCTTATGACAAAACTTACATTTTGCTCTGGGCCTGGATGTCCCGTTTGAGAGTGTCATTTGAACTATGTTGAAACACTGCCACACATCTGATGTTAATATTCTGGAACGTGATATTGGTGTAACGGTGGAACTAGAAGGTCCCGCTTGAGTCTGGGTCGGCTCTGAAATATCAAATTCATCGTTGAGCATGTTCAAACCGTCCGAAAAATAAGACTGCTGGTTATGATCCATTTCTTGAAGTACAAATATGAACACTATAGTCATTAATAGTCATATTAAAGTTCAATATTTAGTAACAAAATAATTTTAAATTAATTACTACCCTTAACAATCTTTATTTACTAACAAAACGTATTAAAATTAACCACTACACTTAAAATTCATAATATAATAATACAAAATATTAAAATAAACAACTACACTTAAAATTCATAATTTACTAACAAAAATATTAAATTCACTAATACAAATTAAATTGATAAATTTACTAACAACAAATATTAAATTAAATACTACACTTAAAAATCTTAATTTACTAACAAAACATATTAAAATTAACCACCACACTTAAAATTCATAATGTACTAACACAAAATATTAAAATGTTTCTACTACAATTAAAATTCATAATTTACTAACAAAAAAATTAAACTTAACTACTAAAATTAAAATTCATAATTAACTTATTAAAAAAAAATTCAATAATACAAATTAAATTTCTAATTTTACTAATAACAAATATTAAAACTAATATTAAACTTCAAATCTTAATACACAAAACAATGATATTAAAATTAACTAAGTATGCACAAAAATTGATAAACTAACTAACTAAATAAAAATGGTATCATTTAATAACTAATGTCTAAACATAAAATTATAAATTTATTATCAAAAAATGTTTCAACAAAACTAATAAGAAAATTGTACCTTTAAACTTTGGTGTGTTGGTGGAAAATTTAGAGAATAAGATAGAAAATTGGTATTAAATTTTTTGTAGAGAGTAATAATGAAATTGAATGAAAAAGTGTAGAGAATTTGAGAATGTGGAGATTGAGATTTGAGAGAATGAGAGATTAAGAGAATGATAGAGAGAGTGAATGGAAAATGAAATAGATGGAAGTATTTATAGAAAAATTGGATTTGTGGATCAAAATTAAATTTGGAAGACTTCAGGGGTTTTTTTATAATTTTTGAAGCCTCAAACGGTTGGAATTCAAAATCCAGTCAGCCATAAATTCATTATCCAGCCTATATAGACAAAATATAGTCAGACAAATACCAGTTTAGCCCCCAGACAGCCCAGACAAATAACTAACCTTACACCAAGTCCAATAATTCCAAATCCACCTGCAAACTATGATCCAGAAAAAGATTCCAGTGAACCAATAGTAAACCTGGTCCATAGAAGAAGGAGACCCAGGCCCAAACCAGAAAACCTAACACATGTGACCCATGTCCAAAAAACCCCAGAACAAGTAGCACAACCAATACATTCATATGATCAAGGTCAAACCTCACCTACTCACTCTCAAGTATTAACAGAGATTATTAAACCAGAATCCCTTCTCCGGTCCATTAATGTCATTGACGCCAAATCCAGTATCGATTTTGATCTATTAATTACTGATTACTATTCCCCCCAGAATAAGCATTTAAGAGAAAAATACGAGAAGAATTACTCTGAAAACAAAAGGAGTCAATTCCGTAAAAGATGGACGGAAAACATTAAAACTCTTAATCAAGAAATACATTTCTTTGAATGGTATACAAACAGGAAAAACTTTGAACAAAACTGTTCTGTTATTGACCAATCAAAAATCAGAACTTACAAAACTAAGAGGGGAGAAAAAAAATAAATCCATCCTCCTCCAAGACACTTCGAAATTGAAATGCCTAACGAAGACCTTGAAGGTGGTACTAACACAACCTTTTGTACACCCTTCATACTATTCGACGAAGAACTATCCCACACTATTGCTTCATCCTCACAACAGATAGGGATTGTCATGGGACAAAACAACTATACCAATTTCGTTCTAAATTCCCTAGGAGGACATCTAGAGAAAATTGACGTAAATCTCTCTCAGACCATTATTTCTCCTACCAAAGAAAGTCCTCATCAACAAGTTTTCGTCTCATATGAGGAATAAAAGATAAAAAAACATATAAGGAATAAAAGATAAAAAAACAATAAGCAATTTACTGTTCAACATCTCTAAGAGATAGACTCCTTCGAAAGGATATTCTGAGGGTTCCATCATGTTCTGTCACACAATCATGGAGATTTCTCATGGGTGGTTTATAGGTGGGTTGGTCAACTTTTTCTTTTACCCAATCGTCTAGAAACTTAATGTTTTCCCATCTGACTGGAATAGGTACTAGGACGTTTACAGAGAGGGATGCATTAAAGCATATAGTTTGGCCAGCTGGTACATACGGAGGTATGTAGCTGAGAATAAGTCCAAAGGTTAAAACACGATAATGGACCCTGTAAACAAGTTTATAGGGACTGGATTTTTCTATGAATTGGTAATTATGGGTCTGAATGTCTATGACTAGGCACTTTTCTTTGTGTTCGTCCTTGTTTAGGGCGATGGTGAAGTTTGGGTAACATTGGAAATAGATAGAACCATATGCCAGGGAGGTTTCAACCATACCCAATATTGATTCCTTGTAATTTGTGATTCTTTTGTCTATTAAAACAATTAATAAAGAATTGTTTAAACCAATTTTTGAAAGGGGTTTAATGCCTACTTGGACACTTCCAATGTGTAGGTCATTGTAACCGATTTTGTTGTAATTGTTCAAACTGTTTTTGTTTAAAAGATTTGTCGTAAAAGTATTGTTTTGGAATTTCACATTGATTTCTTTGGTCTTTTGAACCAAAATGATTCTGAAGTCTAAAAGCTTTTTCTTGTAAATACTGTTTTGTTGAATGTTTGGCAACTGCCAGATAATCAATCTTTGTCATCCCAATTTGTCTCAAAATTAGCAACATATTGTCTAGTATAACTACTCATATCATCCGGCTCAATCCCAGGTCTAAAACTACTCGCAGACATGGTGAGGAAAATAAATAGTAAATATCCTAGGTTTTTACTCACAGTCTGGTCAAGCGGGCCAACAGCCTATACCTCTCCTAGCAGATGGCAAACACCCTATAGACCTACTGACTTTTGCACTTAGAAATAACCACTACTATCTTCTTCAACAAGCCTTAAGGCTCTGATACCAAAACGGAGCAAGATAATATAAAATAATATGCACAGTACAATATATAGCAATTCCAAAAACATATAGGGAATAAAAGTTAAAAAATAATAAGAAATTTACTGTTCAACAATACATTATAAATACAATTGGTCAAGTATGTGGCGTTGTTACACACAAGTTTATCCTAACCAGCAACAATTCCAAAAACATATAGGGAATAAAAGATAAAAAATAATAAGCAATTTACTGTTCAACAATACAGTATAAATAAAATTGGTCAAGTACGTGGCGTTGTTACACACAAGTTTATCTTAGCCAGCAACACTCCGGTTACAGATAGGTCTGAGTATTAAAATAAGTCATAATTTTTTTAAAAGATAAGGGAATAGTTGCTTACAGTGCTAAGCAAAATTGTCTGACAACAATGAAGATATATAGAAATAAGTCACAAACTTTATTTATGAGTTTAGAAATTTACAGTGGAGAAGAATAAGGAATAGTGAAGCTTCAAAGAGCTTTCAGAGAAAACTTAAAATATCTAAAAACTGAACTTGAGACTCAACTGAGCCTTCAGAACATATAAATAGCTAAAACTTTAACATAGTTGAACATAAACTGTAGTCAAGTTTACATATAGGATTCTTATAAAGATAAGATAAGTCTTCTTTTTGCTTTCCACTTTGTCGATTGCTTTTGCTTTAATAATGCAGTCTGGATAAGTCTTCACGTGTTGCGTCATTGTTTTCTTTGTCGTTTCTGTTCTTTACTTTGTCAAAGAATCTACTTTACCTTGTCTGCCATCATGAAGAGATAGGATCAAGGATCATGCTCAAAGAACATGGTGGGGTCCTCACTATCATAAGCATAATCGTCCGAACCATTATCTTTTTCCTTGTCTTCACTTTTGTCTGAATTTATACCAGCTTGGGACATGCTGGCCATAGAATTCTTCATTTCTTCAGTTATCCTCATGAGCTCATCAGGAGTACTAGCTGCAGCAATTTTGGCCTGATTTTGGGATTTGACTTGGTTATGGGATTTTGCCATTAAATACCCAGATTGGTCGGATACTTTGGTGCAGAGGGTTGGATTTTCATTGAACCTTCTGACAATTCTTTCCTTATTGTGGTTGGCGAGATTCATGCCACTCCACCATTTTATTTTAACCTGTCTTCCAAAGTAAGGGACATTAACATTTCCCACTAATTTGTCTTTGATGGAATACTCCAGCATGAGTATCCATGTCAGGTTGAACTGAACAAAAAAGGGTAATAAGTTTGGGAAAAATTCCCACTCGTCTGGTCTGTCAATATTTAAAATCCAGAAGGAATAACCTTCTTTAACTTGAGTTGGCAAAAAATCAATTATGGGTCCAAACTTGTCCCACCACTCTAAAAACCAGATTGGTAAGTCAATATGAAAATTTTTGTTGAAGTAAATGAACCAGGAAAGAGAATTCCCTGGGTTTTGGCCACAAAGAAATTTTGTCCATACATCAATATAGTCCCAGTAAGAAAAATATGAGACGTGGAAGATTCTGCTAAAATTTCTTTTTGAGTTAGGGTTTTCACCCCATTGCTTAAGGGTTATAATTTTACAAATCTTGATTTTTCTGAAATCAGTTTTTCTTTGTCAACTTTATCAAAAACATCAGAAATGAAAATTGAATCTGTGTCAACAAGTATAAACTCATAAAATATATGTATTTTTGTATTGTCTTCAGGAATCCTTCCAAACATGGGATGGATAAGATCATCCGCAAGCTTTTTAGGTTCTTTGAAATATTGGTCATGCAGAAATTGATTTTCTATGGCAAAAAACTGGTCGAAAAAGGGTTTATTGATATAGGAGTATATTGGTTGATTAATTTTAGGGAGGCTAGTCTGAGAGTTTTGGGCTGCTAGTTTGTTTGGTTTGATGGAATGTGGGCAAATTTTAGATGAGGCCATAGTTTTGAAAGAACTGCTGTCTACAGCTAAAGGTGAAAAAGTATTTGTCATATGTATTGGGCTTTGGCTTGGGCTTCTACTTGATGAAGGTCCAGCAGGGGGTAATTGTGGTAGGTGTATAGGTAATGTGTGAGGTGATTTGGGCTGAGACACTAGTGAAATAGCCTATTTGTCTTTATGACTTCCTTTGGGGGAAGTATGATAAGTCCGTGCTCTTGTCTTTTGATAAGTCAGATTTCATGGAACCTCTGCCACCAGGGCTTCGGCCACCACCTCGACCTCTGTTTGTGCTAGTCATTTGTCACCCTGTAAAAATTCTCTGGTCAAAAAGTTTGGAAGACTATTTTATGATCCTTTAATATATTCAATGTCAAAATCAAAAGCAGATAATAATGATTGCCATCTTGCAAAGATTTGTTTAGAGGTAAGATTTTTTACATCTTTTTTCAAAATAAATTTTGCCGATTGGCAATCAACTCTCAAAATAAACTTTTGATTAATCAAGTCATCTTGTAATTTTTGAATTGTCAAAACAATAGCTACAATTTCCTTTTTAACAGTCGAATATTTTTGTTGGGTATCATTCCAGGATCCTGAAACATACCTAACAAAACATTCTTTGTTATCAATAATTTGTTTCAAAATGCCACTAAACCCTATTTCGGAAGCATCAGTTTCTACGGTTTTGGGGGCAGTAGGATGACAAATAAACATACAAGGGAGTTTCTTAATATATTTTTTAACATGTTGAACTGCCTTAGTATGTTCTTGCATCCAAGGAAGGGGATTGGTCTTTAACCTTTGAAAAAGAGGTTTACAAATAATGCTAAGCTCTTTGTAAAAATTAGAAATATAATTCAGACATCCCAAAAATCTTTGCAATTGTTTTTTGTCTTTTATTTCATTAGGAAATTTGTCAGGAAAATCTAAAATTCTTTAGATAGGAACAATTGTTCCTCTTTTGATATTGTGACCTAAAAATCTGATATTGGTTTGAAAAAGGATAATTTTAGGAGCTGAAATAACCAATCCATGGTGTTTAATGGTTTTGAAAAATATCTCCAAATGTTTCCAGTGTTGGTCAAAATTTTTTGAAAATATTAAAACATCATCTATGTAAACTATAGAAAAATCTGTGAAAGGGTTAAAAATATTATTCATAATAAATTGAAATTCACTAGGAGCATTTTTGAGTCCAAATGGCATAACATTCCATTCATATTGTCCAAATTGCATAACATTCCATTCATATTGTCCAAAAGGGACAGTGAAAGTCGTTTTGTAATGGTCCTGTTCTGCTATTTGGATTTGCCAAAAACCTGGTTTCATGTCAAATTTCAAAAAAATGATAGAGTCATAAAGTCTTTTTAATAAATCAGACTTATTAGGCATAGGGTATCTAATCCACTGTAAAGCATCATTCAAAGACTTGTAATTAATAACAAGCTCCAAGGGGATTTGGATGGCCTGATAAGATTTTTGTCAAGCAAATCTTGGATTTATTTTTTGCAATACTCAATTAAATCAGCAGACATTTGAATTGGTCTGGCTTTTGTCAGTATTCCCTTTTCATTAAAATTTTTGGTATAGGGAAGAGTAACAATGTGTTTCTTCCTATCCCAGAAAGCATTTGGTATTGAAGAACAAACTTCTTTTTCTATTTTCTCTTTTAAAAAAATTATTTTTTCTTGAAGACTGGAATCTTCTAGTCTGGCTTCCTGCCTTTATAAAACTAAGTCATCTTTTAAAAAATTCAATTGGGTTTAAGGGTAGCAATACAATTGCTAAGAGGGTTAGAAGCTTCATTCCAAATGTTTTTGTCTTTTAAAACATTTAAATCTTTTACTAAAACAGGAAAGATAAAAGGGAATATGATCTCTTTCCCTAAGTACTCAGTAACAATTTCTTCAGCAATAACTTTGAAGAGAGAAATCAAATAAAGAAATGGTAATCCAAGAATCACAATATGAGAAAGGGTTTTAACAACAATGAAGTCATTATTATAACAAACACCATTATTACAAACCTTAGCATTAGTGAGTTTGTATTTGATGTCTAATTGTATCATATTAGCACCATAAAGAGTCTCGGTAGTAGATTCTAAATTCTCTTAAAGCATTAATTTGTGCGAAATTGGAAATGTCTTCTTGTCATTTTGTTCAAGTTGATCTTTATCAGATTCATCAAAGCTGTTAAAACTAGGTAGTTTTTTTGGAGAATTGTTTAAGGGTATTTTTGGAAATTGTTCTTTGAAGTTGTTCTTGATCTGCAAATCTTGAATATTTTTCTTTAAGATTTTTATTTCTTCTTTAATGTTTTGGACTTTTTTTTGTAAATCAGAAACAGACACTTTTCTGGATTTGTTTTGAAATTTGCCCAAAACATTTTGTTAAAAATCTGGAGTCTAAAAAGGGGCATGTTTAAAAGGTTTATTGTCAGGGGTGTTGCTGCTACTAGAGGCAGCTTCGCTGGCAATTTTTTGTTGTAATTTTCGGATGTGTTTTGCTTTCTGCAAGGGATCTTTAATGTTGCCAATCATGCTGGTTATTAGGGAATAATCATATTGAACAACAACATTTATTTCTTTGCAAAAGCAGGGTTGTGCTTCTGGTTCTGGGTCTGAAGATGAACCAGAGAATGAATCATCAAAAGATTCTCCTATTACTAGGACTTCTTCAGGGGAAGATGATGATTCAGTTTCTGCTTCGGATTCAGCATATAGAACTTGAAGGACTTTGTCCTTAACCTCATCATCGAGATCAAGACTTTTAATCTTGTTTTTCTGGTCAGGGCATTTGTTGGCATAATGGCCTTCCTTGCCACATTTAAAACATCTGTTTGATTTTTTAAAACCTTTTGGTGTCTTGTTTTTGGAATAGGGTTTTTTTTATTCTGTTTGGGAAACCAGTAATTAAGGGTTTTGCCAGGAATGTATGCAGATCAATGATACTTTTTCCTGCCATGTTTGTCTTTTTTGTATCAATAGATACCTTTACCTTTATAGAATTTACTGGATGTTTTCTTTCTAGGAGTGGGGAGTTTGTCAAAGCCAAACTGTTCACACCACGATCCTAGTTCTTTTCTAGTTGTCAGTTTTTGTTGTTTGAGTTGACTTTTGAGTCGAAGATCATTGCAAAATTGCATAGCAATAACATTGATGATGGCAATGATTTCACCATAAGTCCAGCCATTTAGGTCCATCCGGGACCAATCTGACCATACCGACATTGAAAAATGCTTTGACGATATCATTGATGAAAAAGAACTCCTAAAAGCCCTTGAAGAAAGACTTAGAAACCTACCAAAAGAAGAACCTATCCATTACCTAGAAGTCCAAACCCTAGACAAAAATATTCCAGAATCTTCCAGTGATGAAGAAGAAACCATGGACTTCCAAAACATGGTCCAAAGAATCACCTCCAATAACAAAGCAGACAGCTACAATCAAACAAGATATTATCAAAATACCAAACCTTATTACCCAAAACCTACTCCTCTTGACTTTCAATATGAAGAGAATGTCCCCTATCGTGCATATACTGGTAATGCATGTTATCAATTTAATATTTATGGCTTATCACACCTCGGACAAATGCATATCATTGGGTATATATACATCAAAAAACATAACATGTTCCATGCTGATGCTGTTACATCCTTGACCACTGGTTTTGAAGGCCAACTATTTGGATGGTGGACTTATACACTAAGCCTCAGTGTTAGGAGCACTATTATAAGCCATACCAAAACAGTGACCACTACCATACCAACCAGAACCACAACTGACCAAGCCTCTTTTGTGCCATCCAGTTCAACAAGAACCACTACAACTACATCTGAACCAGATGGGATAGATGTTTTGTGTTACACTATTTTAATGCATTTTGTTGGAAACCCCGACATTAACCAAGGAAAAGATTTTTCAAAACTTCAGAATTTGAAATGTTAAAAACTTAGTAATTTCAAATGGTATAAAGATATTTTCTTGACCAGAGTTTTACAAAGACAATGTTAACCCTTATTGGAAAGAAAAATTTATTGCTGGTTTACCAAAACTCTTTTCCAATAAAGTTAGAGACGAAATGGTTAATATATATATATTTAAAAAAAAAAAAAAACGGTCCAATTTTTCGGCCGGTGTACTGATCCGACGGGCTGGTCTAGAGGCCTAGCAAGTCGGCTACGCGTACCGTGACGGGCCGACCTGCCAAACCTGGCCCCTGCGGCCCGACACGTGGCATGTCTCATTCCGGGCTTCGGCCTGACCTGCCTCCTCCACGGGCTGTACTTGGCATGGCCCGTTTTTCTTAACGGACCGGCGTATGTCGGGCCGACCAATATTTACAGTATTACCCCCAATAGCAGAATTCTAGTTTCGCCCCTGTCGTCCTTACTAGAAACCAAACTAAGTACCGTTAGTCGCTTTCTCTGTATTGGCAACCATCTTCATCTTCTGTCCTTACTTTTTTATCTCCCAACTCCAACAAATAATTAAAAAAAGAAAAGAAAAAAACGACTAGTAATCATAATTCGTGGCAATCAATCATGGTACCACTTTTCCACCGCCCACTGGATTTTTTTATGTATCTGTCAGTTGACTTGCTTCACTAACTGAGTGTTGTATTTATATGTAAAAGTGAGCAGAGCAACACATATAGGCTATAGCAGAGAGTATCAAGTGATAGTATACACAATTATGGAGAGCACTATGAAAGAGATGAGAGACGGCGCCTCTGTTCTGGACATAGACCCCAAATACGCCGTTGGTGGCGGCGTCGAGGACGTCTACGGTGAGGATCGTGCTTCGGAGGACCAGTTCGTCACTCCCTGGACCTTCTCTGTTGCCAGGTCTCACCTATTCTCTTTCATCTTCGTCTTTCTTTTATTTTTATGTTTATGATTTCTGTTTGATCTGCGAGAAAATCCTACTAGAAAGTAAGAGAGAAACAAATGATCAACATTTTTTTCTGCTTTGAGATTTGAAATTCGAAGATCATGATATATTTGTAAAAGTATGAAATCCATCGGTTTGTTTTGTGTGTAAGCATTACGAATAAGATAATTAAATAGTATATTGTATACGTAAGTATGAATAGACACGAAATTAGAAACGGACAGCGGAAAAATAATTCAAGTTATAGAGAATTTTAATCCCAACTTCATAACGGCACAATATCATGAAAAGAACAAATATCAATTTTGTACTCTCTTCTTACCTTTCTAAGATTATCTAATGGGGTAACAATTCTATTATACGTTCTGCGAATAAGAGCAGGACCCCTATATATATATTATAACTTTTTAGAATCCTAATCTATAAAATATTCTTAAAATCTTAATAGGATGACTAGTACTAAAAGGAATATTAGGTCACACATATACGATAGCTCATATTATATCCTATATATATTTAATACAACTAAGGTGCACCGAGCCTATCAATATTGATAATATTAATAACGGGTTTTATACGGTCAATTCTCATTTAAACATTCAAATCAATTTGGTTTTATAAATTCAAAATATAATGTAATATGTGGTTCACAATTTTATATAAATCTTACATTGTGAATTATGAATCATATAATCAGATACTAAATTCTTTTGTTATAAATCCTACCTATGTGCATTTGATTTTATTGCCAACTTATTTGAGTTGTAAGATTTCATATTTGGTGTGATGCAGTGGGTACTCATTGTTGAGGGATCCACGCCATAACAAAGGGCTTGCTTTTACCGAAAGAGAGAGGGATACACACTACTTGCGAGGCCTTTTGCCTCCAGCAGTTTTGTCTCAAGAGCTTCAGGTTTATATTATGACCTGAAATTGAATGGCCTTCAAGTTCAAGATTCTGTATCTACTAAAAAATTGACACTATCATTTTGATTCTTATTTACATTTGTTACTGTGCGGCGATTCAGGAGAAGAAATTGATGAACAGTATCCGACAATATCAAGTTCCCCTGCAAAAGTATACAGCCTTGATGGAACTTGAGGTGCCTTATTTACTCGCTTATAATTTGTTTAACTTGTCTTTTGTGTTGTTTTTATGATGTGAAAAACCGGTGAATTGGGGACTAATAAGCTGGTTTTCTGTTTTGGGTTAAACAGGAGAGGAATGAGAGACTGTTCTACAAGCTTCTGATTGATAATGTCGAGGAACTGCTCCCGGTTGTTTACACTCCTACAGTCGGTGAAGCTTGCCAGAAATATGGAAGCATCTTCAGGCGTCCTCAGGGTGTATACATTAGTTTGAAGGAGAAGTATGACACTATGACTAATGACTGTCTTTATTTTTTAGTTATGCACTCGAAATGGATACGTTTGACTTAATATGGAAATTGTGTAGGGGGAAAATTCTTGAGGTATTGAGGAACTGGCCTGAAAGAAGTATACAGGTTATTGTCGTGACAGATGGTGAGCGGATTCTGGGACTTGGAGACCTTGGCTGTCAGGTAACTGTGTGCTTTTGTATATAATTTGAATTAATCGAATTGAAACTAGTTTACAGTTAAGTTTTAAAGATCAAAAGGTGAATTATCTTTGACATGACCATGCTGAAAATGTTTTAGGGGATGGGAATTCCAGTAGGGAAATTGGCTTTGTATACAGCGCTGGGCGGAATTCGTCCTTCAGCGGTAAGCATTTCTTCTATGTTTGCTTTGTTTATTTCTCTCATGAAATTCTTCCAATAATTGGCCTCTAAGTATAAATATGTAATGTAATATAGTTCAAGTCTATGTCTTTGTTAAGTCTTTTGTTCTTTTCGTTTATTGTTTTCCCTTGCTTTTGCAGTGTTTGCCTATAACCATTGACGTGGGTACGAACAATGAGCAATTGTTGAAGGATGAATTCTACATTGGGCTCAGACAAAGGAGGGCTACTGGAAAGGTTTTTAATATTTTTTATACCTTGCTTAAGTCTGGTTCTTATATGTTATCCAGGAATTACAACATATACTTATTTACCGAGGCATTTTAATTTGTTTAAGGAATATGCTGAACTGCTACATGAGTTCATGAGTGCGGTCAAGCAGAATTATGGAGAAAAAGTTGTCATACAGGTTAGATATACATTACTTCACTTAAATTCGAACGTTATAAAATTCTTTGGATGTCACTGATTCCAGTCATTCAAAACCAAATTCTGCAGTTCGAGGATTTTGCAAACCACAACGCTTTTGAGTTGCTTGCGAAATATGGCACAACTCATCTCGTCTTCAACGATGACATTCAGGTAAGAGGTAGCAGTAGCACAATGATCAAACTCGTGATCTACTCTAAAACTGTTGTCTCCTTTTGTTTCAGGGGACAGCATCTGTTGTTCTTGCTGGGGTAGTTGCTGCACTGAAATTGATTGGTGGCAAATTGGCTGACCATTCATTCTTGTTTCTTGGTGCTGGAGAAGTAAGACCCTACTCATTAAAAAGATGCATAAAAACAAGGGATAATAAGTCATTGAAAAAATTTATATATTTAATTCCAGCCGTCTTGTCTAACAATCAAGTCATTTTCTTACTTCTAACATCATAATTGTAGGCTGGGACTGGTATCGCAGAACTTATAGCACTTGAGATGTCGAAGCAGGTATTCCTTCTGTCTGCATTGTGATTCGAACATGTTTGATACAATGATTGGAAATGTTGTTGATTGGTTTAGTAATTATTCTTCTGTGTTTCACAGACAAAATCTCCTGTGGAAGAGACCCGCAAGAAGATTTGGCTTGTGGACTCTAAGGTAGTAAGAGAACTTGATCAAGATCATTCTTTGCCTAATAGAAAGATTAGCCCTTTGACTTGTAGTTTCATACAATTGTGTTTCTTGCAGGGACTGATTGTCAACTCTCGTAAAGATTCACTTCAGCACTTTAAAAAGCCCTGGGCTCATGAACATGAACCTGTCAATAATCTGTTAGATGCTGTCAAGGTGTGAAAAATATTTCTAGTTTAATTATCAATGTTTCCATGGTTCTGTTTCTTCACTTAGTTTTTTCTCGTCTGTGTGTGTGTGCAGGCAATCAAGCCAACAGTTTTGATTGGATCATCTGGGGTCGGAAGAACTTTTACAAAGGAAGTAATTGAGGCCATGGCATCCTTCAATGAGGCAAACTTTTAATTTTGGCACCCTGGACTTACAAAAGAGTTTTAAAATTAGATTTTTAGTGGAAGACAAATGTGAAATGACATTGGTGTTGTGTAAATGACCTGCAGAAACCACTGATCATGGCTTTGTCCAATCCAACCTCACAATCTGAATGTACAGCTGAAGAGGCTTACACTTGGACTCAAGTATAACCAACGGATAATATTTTTAGTTGAGGATGCTAATACATTTATGCAAAAATTCACACTAACTGAATTATGTTTCTTCTGTTTTTAAAGGGCAGTGCGATTTTTGCTAGTGGAAGCCCGTTCGATCCTTTTGAATACAATGGCAAAGTGTTCGTTCCCGGCCAGGTCTATAAACTTGATCATTTTGTTGTAACAATTTCTCATTTTTCATTTATGGATATCGGCCTAACATCAAGGACAACAAAACATTTTTGCTTTGCTTGTGACTTTAGTCCAATAACGCATACATTTTCCCTGGATTTGGTTTGGGTTTGGTCATCTCTGGAGCAATTCGTGTGCATGATGACATGCTTCTGGCAGCATGTAAGTAGGCAACTTTAAAGTATCAAACTTCAAACTTTTAGCTGTATATTGTTGTTCCATTATTATCACAGAACAGTCCTGGGAAAACAGTAACTAAATTTGTTCATTTGGATTAACTGTGTTATCTCCATCGACAGCGGAAGCCTTGGCGGGGCAAGTTACAAAGGAGAACTTTGATAAGGGACTGATCTACCCACCATTTTCAAACATTAGAAAAATTTCTGCCGAAATTGCTGCTAATGTCGCTGCTAAGGCATATGAACTTGGTGAGTTTTAACTTGCTATCGATACTATAAGGCTTCTTATATTCTTATTTTTATAATTGATTTGATGATGCAACTCAAATGTAAATCCTTGGATCGCACGTGAAATTATAAGAAGGCTCGCCAACTAAGCCTAAGTAGTTCTCACTAATTGCTCTGTGTGTGTTTTTTTTTTTGTTTGGTCTTTGTTTGCTCCATAGGCTTGGCTACACGTCTCCCGCGTCCTGAGAATCTTGTAAAGTATGCTGAAAGTTGCATGTATACTCCCGTCTACCGAACCTACCGATGAATGTTGGGTGAAAATTTCTGTGTTTCAACTTTTAAGCAATGTTTTCAACTTTCAAGTTTATTGTCAAGCTGCGATTTCCATGAGTGTTTTTGTTACATCCTTCAGGCAAAAATGTCTGAATCGACAGTAATAAATTTGTGGCATGTAATGAAACTGTGTTATGATTACGTGAGTATATAATCTGAGAATGTTAATATTTAGCTTGTAAAGTTAAATATTTTCTAAGTTCTATATTGCCCTCTTTGTTTTCTAATCGCAACTGACAGCCCCCAATCCTCCTGGTATTGTGCTTAATCCAGGGATTTGGCATAAATTGTTTGGTCATTCATGGAATTTCTAACAATAAAATTTAAGAATCAAGGGAAATAGAAAGCAAAACAAAACAAAAGTTTTGAGTTTAGTGTATTTTTGTCAAATTGAATGTAGATTTGAATTTAAATGTTGTAATAAGATTTATGACAAATTTTTAGACGTGGACACGTGGTGGTAAGGTGGTAGCTTGTGGGTATGCACCATTGCACCAGCACAAAAGGTTCTCTGACTGAGAATGGTCATGGGTATTAATCAACAAAAATAAACTAGTAATGCTAAATATTTTAACTCACATGCTAGTTCATAATTTAATCGATCCAAATAACACGGTGAGTGAGATAAGACATCATTATTGTATATTTATTTACCACTTGATATGTGACTCGAACAGGTTGAATGATCCTGTCATTCACATTAGGTATAATCGGTATACGAGTATAAATATCTAGCATTACTCATTTAATCATTGAAGAAATGGTGAGATATATCACCTTTTTTAAGGTATGTTGTGATGATGTCACCCTTTTAATAACTTAAGTTTAAAAGGCACCTATTATGCTGAACTGTCTAAATTACCCTTAAACTTTAATTTTTTAAAAGCCTTGTTTTGAACTCGTTGGTATCTCTCCAAAAAAGTTGTCTGAAAAATTTGACTCTCTCTCTAGATTCTGCAGTAGAAGGTAACAAATATTTATGATCTTCACTTAAATTTCTTTTATGCATTTCAGATATTTTGCATTCATTTCTGTGTGGGTTAACAATGTATTTATTCCTTGATATCAATGTATCCATTTCAGATTCTGCACTAGATATCCCTCGATATTTAAAGATGAATCGAGCTTATTTTATATTGGAACGAGTTGTTGTTTAGTTTAAAAAAAGCTCAATTATTTGAAAAACATGCTCGACAAAAAATGTTCGATCCCTTAGGAAAAGTTCTCGATCCTTGGACAAAGGTTCTCGAACCGTTATAAATTTCTCGATAATTTGACAAATAATCTCGATCCCTAAAAAAAAGTTCTCGGTCCCTTAAAAAGTTTCTCGATCCCTTAGAAAAAGTTCGCGGTTCTTTAGAAAAAGTTATCGATCCTTTCGAAAATGTTCGTGATCCCTTGAGAAAAGATCTCGATCCCTTGATAAAAGTTCTCCATAATTTGAAAATTTTCTCCATCCCTTAAAAAGTTCTCGAACCGTTAGAAATGTTCTCGATCCCTTAGAAAAAGTTCTCGTTCCCTTGTTAAAAGTTCTCGATCATTTGATAAAAGTTCTCGATAATTTGAAAAATATTCTCTATCCCTTAAAAAAGTTCTCGAACCGTTTAAAAAGTTCTTGTTCCGTTGTTAACAGTTCTCGAGCCCTTAGGAAAAGTTCTCATTCCGTTGTTAAAAGTTCTCGATCTCTTAGAAAAAGTTATTGTTCCCTTGTTAAAAGTTCTCGATCCCTTGATAAAAGTTCTCGATAATTTGATAAATATTCTCGATCCCTTAGAAAAAGTTCTCGTTCCCTTGTTAAAAGTTCTCGAACCGTTATAAAAAGTTTTCGATAATTTGACAAATATTCTCATAAAAGTTCTCGAATTGAACCCTTTTAAAAGTTCACGATCCTTTGTAAATTATTTTCGAACCCTTGAAAAAGTTATCGATCCATTATAAAAAGTACTCGATCCATTTGAATTTTTTGTAATTGTCAGTAATTGTAAAAGTATTTTTTTTTATCTATTAATAATTGATTGTGATGATGATTTTCACAGGACAATGGATCGGGTTCGATTAGTAATATCTTACAACGGTTGATGGGAGCAATTACCTGATGGAAGTCAGAGGTTTCTTGGTTCCGATAACCAAGGAATGTATGTGTCCAGAAATATGACTTACGAAGAGCTGGTGTCGATTGTACAAACCGTTGTGAAGTACGATGTGAACAAATACATTGCTGATCTACAATCTATATCAATCGTTCATGGGACAACATGTCGCACATTTATAAGAAATGACGACGATGTTTTGTTTATGCTAAGGGAAGATAGGGTAATCCCTCAAATATGTGTTAGTTTAATTGAGAGGGTTGCAGGAGGTGTCATCGGTGAAGAAATCTCTCGTCATGATAACACCCAACAATTTCGATCTTCCGACGGAAGCAACCAGTTGTTCACAGAAAGAAGTGGGATTTACGGTAGGGAAAACCTATGTGGTGTCCCACCGGAAGTAGTCGTCCTTTGTGATATAGTTGGAGCTCAATTGGACGATGATTTCGGTTGTCAAATTGAAATGAACGATGAGCAGTACAACCACCTATACAATGAGATGTACAATGACATGAACAATGAGCGGAACAATGAACCTCATAACCTACCAATCCATGAGGTGGCTAATGAGGCAAATTTGCATCAGGTACATAATGTACCGAACAATGAGGAAGATGAAGAATTGTTCGAAACAGGAAGACGTGCAAGACGTGTCCACAGATGTAGTTCCACTGCAGTAGATATAGCTGGGATATATGAGGTCCGACCTGATGTAACTCCAGCTGAGTCTGAGAATGCCAGAACGTGGGTTATTCCAGGAGCAGAATCATACTCGTTTGGTATGGGTGGAAGTAGGAACTTGGTAGAAGATGAACCTACCGGCATGATATATAAAGGTCAATTTTTTCCTACTAAAAAGGATTTGAAGAGATTGGCTGGCCATTTTGCAATGTGGCACAACTTTGAGTGGAATGTGAAAAGGTCGAATAAGACAACATTACATCTAGTTTGTTTGATGGACAACTGTACATGGAAGTTAAGAGCGGTTAGAAGAGATGAAGCGACATACTTTCAAGTACGAAGTTTTATCAACGAACACACTTGTCCGTTGGAGGAGATTCACCGCCGCCATCAACAAGCTAGTGCAGTCATAATTGGAGAAATGGTTGCACCTAGATTGCAGCAACATGATGGTCGACTAATGCGTCCGAAGGACATAATCGCCGACATGAAAACAATGTATGGCATCCAAATAATGTACAGTAAGGCACATCAAGCCCTTGATTATGCATTGTCACTTACCTATGGAACGCATAAGGAAAGCTTCCAACTGCTGCCATCATTCAGTTACGTGTTGGAACAACAAAATCCCGGAACGATTACCTGACTTACAGTGAGATGAAAATAGTAAATTCCTATACTTTTTAATGTCGTTGGGTGCCTTACTCAGAGGATTCCAGAGGTGTATGCGTCCAGTTATTGCCGTTGATGGTATCCATTTAAAGGGTAGATTCGGGGGCACAATGTTTGTTGCAACTGCATAAGATGGGAATGAACAGGTTTATCCAATTGCTTTTGGGTACGGTGACTCGGAAAACAACCTATCATGGGAGTGGTTTTTGGATTGCTTGAAAGGTGCCTTTGGCCATATAGATGATTTGGTTTTCATTTCTGATCGACATGCAAGCATTGAAGCAGGGATTTCTAAAGTGTTCCCTTATGCCACCCATATCATATGTTGCTGGCACTTTTATGAAAATATTAAGAAGAGATATCATAGAAAGGATGTTGCCGCAATAATGGATAAAGCAGCCCGAGTTGCAATATAACCGGCACATGGAAGAGTTACGCAACTTGCACCCGAATGCATATGAATATGTAATTGATACCGGTCCACACAAGTGGTCCCGTGTTCACTGCCCCGACAGAAGGTATAGGGTCATGACAACAAATGCTGCAGAATGCATAAACTCATGCCTTAAATTTGCACGGCAACTGCCTATGTTGACTTTGACAGAGTTTATTAGGAATATGCTACAACGTTGGTTTCACGATTGTCATAGGGCTGCACAATCCATGCGTCATCAGTTGACCGACGCAGCACATCTTGTGATCCTCAAACGTGTAGAAAAGTGTAATTTTATGACTGTGAAACGAGCTGGAAAACAGTGGACCGTTGACTTAGCCCAGAAGACCTGCACATGTAACAAATTCCAAATGGACCTTCTTCCATGTTCTCACGCTCTCGCTACCGCAAGGTACATCATACAATTTTGTATACGGTTAATATTACTTAAACATCATACAATTTTATCATCGTTTTCAATGTTTTTTCAGGGACCGAAACATGGATTTCACATCCCTCTGTGCAGACTACTACACGCGACAAACACTTTTTGATGCGTACTCGGTTCCTATTATGCCGGTTGGACATCCTTCCACTTGGATTATGCCATCTGACATCGCTGAGAGAGTCGCTTTAAATTCAAGCTCTAGGAGACAAGCAGGCCGCCTGAGGGCTTCACGCCGTATCTCGTCTTCGGAAAGAACATCCACACAGAATTGTAGACGCTGTCGACAACCAGGGCATCGAAGGCATTGAGGTCCTCTACCAACCGAAACTGCCAAACTGGAATCTTCAATCTCTCATCCACCCCCATCAGTATCCAGTTCAACATGTAAATGAGGCACAACTTCACAGCATCGTACGCCTGTTGAAACTCTCTCTGGGTAAGAACAACCCTCAAGTCATCCAACGATACCTCATCATGTCTAGGAAAGTATCGTTGATGTATGCCATTCTCAACTACAACATACATACTCGTGTCCGGTACGACTCCAAAACGTAATCCGGCGATGAGGTTAAATTCCACCTTCGAAAACCTTACCACATGGTTCCCTAACAAGAACCGCATCTCATCTGTCGGCCAGTCATGGTCCAACTCCCGCAACAACAGCTGATGAATAACACCACCCGAAAACATCAGCTCCCGGTGCATCGACATGAAATGCCCGAAACAGGAGGCCATGAACCGACGCCGATCCTCAACAGCAAACTCTTCAGGGACCCGATTAAGTGCATCGTCTATACGGGCGAAAGCTTCAAAATGGTCGTGTCGGGTCAATTTTCCCTTGAACCAATCTCCCTCTACAGTTTTAAGCAATTTCTTCATACTGCTCGTCATCTGCAATGTCACAGAAACAGTACATCAGTAAACTGCATAAAAATTAGAAAATATTCTCGATCGTTTGAAAAAAATTCTTGATACTTTTAAAATATTCTCGATCCTTTGAAAAAAATTTCGATTTCTCGATCCTTTGCAAATAGGCTCGATCCTTTGAAAAATCTTCTCGATCATTTGAAAAAGTTCTCGAACCTTTGACAAACATTCTCGATCGTTTGAAAATACTCTCGATCCTTTGAAAATACTCTCGATCCTTTGAAAAACATTTCGATTCTTTGAAAAATGTTCTCGATCAATTTAAAAAATCTTGACCCTTTGAAAATATTATCGAACCTTTGAAAATTGTCTCGATCCTTTGAAAAACCTCTCGATTCTTTGAAAAATCTTCTCGATTATTTTCTAAAATCTGGGCCCTTTGAAAAACATTCTCGATCGTTTGAAAATATTCTTGATCCTTTGAAAATAGTCTCGATACTTTGACAAACCTCTCGATTCTTTGAAAAATCTTCTTGATTCGATGACAAATCTTCTCGATTCGATCATTTTAAAAAATCTCGATCATTTGAAAAACAATCTCGATCGTTATCATAATATTCTCGATCGTTTTCAAAAATTCTCGATCCTTTGAAAAACCTCTCGATTCTATGAAAAATATTCTCAATCATTTAACAAAAGCTCGATCACTTTGAAAAACATTCTCGATCACTTTGAAAAACCTCGCGAATCTTTCTAAAAAATTTCCTTGATCTCGCTTAAAATATTCTCGATTTATTAGTATTTCAAAACAAAAATTGCTCGATACCAGAATATTGAACCTCATTTCAAACCCAAACCCAAACCACAACCAGTGTCAACCCTAATCTACAATTTCAATCAACAGAACAAGTCTAAAATACAATGATAAGTTCTGAACAACAAATTGAAAAATAAAATAAACTGAACTTACCTCTGTCATCGCTGCGAAATGTACTGTATTGTCGTTCCGGTCAAAGACGCTGTCGATTTGCTGGCCGTCAATTTTGTTGTCATCGGTTTCTTTCTCGGTTTCTTTCTCACTGTTGCTTTTCTCAGACTCACAAAACGACAACTTTTTTTCTTTTTTTCAATTTTATCTGATTATTATCGTCTCTTTACGTTAAATGGTACATTTTAAACTTATATTACTAAACTTGTGGTATTTGCACAACACCCCTATCAAATAGTACCATTTATTTTTCAAGCCTTGTAATCATTTACTCAAAATAAATGCACATATAGCTATAGCAATAACCATGATTTGGGTATAAATTGGAATAAATGATGTCAATCTCAATCAGACGTCTGGATCGCAAACGGACTGTGCAGGCTCTTCACAGAAAAAAAAAATTGGCAAGATAACAATCGCAAAATAACTATAGTTGTAGTTGCATAGGTTGGGTCCATCTTGTTAATTTTTAATTATTTTTTAAAAGACGAATGACAACTGAGACTGGGGATCATCCAGCACCACACCAGAAATAGCAAAATTGCAGATGCATGCTCTGCCAAAGCATGTAGATACCTTATTGACTAAACTGGGTACATAATGAACATCTAAAACTGGAAAACTACTGAGCAATAACAATTCCAATATCAGAAAGTTGCTGGCTTCAATTCTGGATAAGACAACACCAGCAGCGTCAGATTCCACACTAATTGGATATAAACCACCATCACGGGCCAGCCAGATACCACGAAGAATCGCACAAGCTTCAGCCACCTCCACGGAGCAAACTAGGTGTCTAACTTCTTCGCACAAGCAGCCATAATCACACCCAACCCCGACTTCCAAAAGTAAAAGAAAAGGAAGCATCGACATAAATTTGGCTAATAACTGATATGGAGAGATTATTACTAATTAAACTAATAAAATTTTCCAAATGGTTGTGGTTACAGTATTTCAAGGACAGTCCATAGTACAACATTAAGTATGAAATTCACTATGCAGGTATAGATTATAAGTATGAAATAGCGACTAACTTTGCTATGCAATTTCTGTGGCAGGCATAAATCAAGTTTGATGTTTGTTGTATATGTTTAGGTCAGCATGAGTATCCTTATAGCGCTGGCTTAGGTATGTTGCACATCTGATAGGTGGAAACCTGGCAAAATGCAGTTCAATAAAGCATTAGAAAGATAATGAAATGCATATACGATACACCTGAATGTTCATCTCTGTGATGAAAATTTGAACATGCTCAAAAGAGTTTCAGGTCAGTCCAAGGCTCAAAGCCATATTGAACAGTTAAAAGGTATCAATTAAGTGCAAAGTGTTAGAATATTATCATTAATTAGGAGATTGTATAGTTGACTTGACTGATTTGATTAGAATCAATGATTTGATTAGAATCAATTAGAGGATCAATTAGGATCAATTAGCTTAATTGTAGATTGTTGTTGGCAAAATGCAGTTCAATAAAGCATTAGAAAGATAATGAAATGCATATACGATACACCTGAATGTTCATCTCTGTGATGAAAATTTGAACATGCTCAAAAGAGTTTCAGGTCAGTCCAAGGCTCAAAGCCATATTGAACAGTTAAAAGGTATCAATTAAGTGCAAAGTGTTAGAATATTATCATTAATTAGGAGATTGTATAGTTGACTTGACTGATTTGATTAGAATCAATTAGAGGATCAATTAGGATCAATTAGCTTAATTGTAGATTGTTGTTTCCTATTGTATCTATTGTATTTTCCTATAAATTACCTCCAATATGTAGAAGAATATATAACAAAAATCTGAATTGTTCATGCTATCAAAGCCTAAGGATTTCGGTTTTCTGATTCTACTCTTCTAAATAAAAATTTCTACCGTTTTCTATCCTTTTTTTTCTTTTCTAAAGCAATAGGACTGCTACCTATTGTTTTATGGTGTCTTACCGAAATAACTGTCGCCGGCGTCGTATCAACCTCGTCGGTCGTCTTCAACCCATCGCCGATCGTTCCCAACCCATCGCCGATCGTTCCCAACCCAACATCGATCGTCTTCAGCCCTACCATCTGCTCACAATCTATCGCGACCCGACCCGATCCACGTTGGTTCTTTCTCCTGCAGCGACCCTCGTCACCGATTAGTCTATCGACTCCAACGTTCGTCGATCGGCAGGTGTCCGACCTAACCTTGCGACCCACGTCGCCTCTAAACCGGTTGCTCTTCATCGCAAACCCGACACGACCCGACCCGACCCGTGTCGGCTTTCTTTCTCCTCCATCAGCGACCCACGTCGCCTGATTTCTCCTCCATCAGCGACCCACATCGCCGCTTAATTTCTTTCTCCTCCATCAGCGACCCACGTCGCCCAATTTCTGTTTATATATATATATATATATATATATATATATATATATAATATTTTATTTATATATATATATATCGATTAAAAAAAAGAAAAAAAAAAGAGTAAAAGTCAAATTTTTCTTTCATTTGCTTCCGCTGATACTGTTATACTACTGCTACTACTATGGGCAATGGAGACGAAGAATCAGATGTATCTAGCCACACAATTCCACCACCACCACCACTACCACCAATACTTCCTCCAATTTATTCTCATGATAACTCATCTAAGATTGAGATTAAATTGGATGGATCAAACTACCATTTATGGTCCAAGTTTGTTGAGATCTTCGTGGCTGGAAAAGAAAAATATGGTTTTCTCACAGGAGAATGTGTTAAGCCTGCCGCCACCACCAGTCCCACCTATAGGCGATGGTTGGCTGATAATGCTCTTGTGCAAGGATGGCTCCTCGGATCTATGACTCCCAAAATTATGGGGATGTTTATCCGATTACCTACTGCTCAGGCCATTTGGGAAGCAGTTGCTCGTACCTACTATGATGGTGCAGATCAATCCATCATCTATGAACTCAACAGCAAAGCATTCCATATGCGTCAATCTGGGTGCCCTATTGCTGAGTATTACGGGGAATTGAACACAATCTGGCAGGAGTTATATCAACGTTGCCCGAATGATATGACTGATGCTACAGATGTGGTTCGACTGAATGATCGCATTGAAAGAGTATACATGTTTCTTGCAGGACTAGACCCTGAATTTGACAAAGTACGAGCTGATGTGTTACGTATGGATCCATTTCCCGGTGTTGAAGGAGCATTTGCCTATATCCGTCGTGAGGCACAGCGTCAAGCCACTATGCTAGCTTCCTCACAAATAAGTGACAGCTCTGCTCTATTAATCAATAAAGGGGTTTCAAGAGACAAAATGTACTCACTGTGGACAGAAGAATCATATCCGAGATGCCTGCTGGAGATTGCATGGGTATCCTGAGTGGTACCTGGAAAAAAAGAAGAAAGGACCTTCAAAAACTGGAATTGCCTCTCTTGCATCTTCCTCCAGCAACTCATCCATTCCACAGGGTAATATTTGTGATTTCAAAATTCAATTCCTCAACTCAGGTACATTTCATTCTGCTTTTAGTGTTTCTGATAATTGATTCTGGTGCAACAGATCACATGACTTTTAACTCTCAAAACTTTAGTCATCATACTCCGACCGAAACAAAGAATGTGTCATATGTTGATGGTACACCCACCCCGATTCATGGGGTTGGATCCATATCACTAACTCCATCCTTACATTTATCATCTGTTTTACATGTGCCCACTTTATCTAACAACTTACTCTCAATCAGTCTAATCACTAAATCTCTAAACTGTGTTGTGACATTCTGGCCTTCTCATTGTGTATTTCAGGACATCACAACCATGGAGACAATTGGAACTGGTAGAGAAAAAGGAGGGTTGTACTACTTTACAGTAGACAATGTTTCCAGTCATCCTCACAAAGTAGCACAAGTTAGAACCAACAACGAGAGTAATATTTTCCTTTGGCATAGGCGTCTAGGTCATTGTTCTTTTGAATATCTCAAATTTTTATTTCCTTCATTGTTTAAAACTATTAAGCACAATAATATGCAGTGTGAGACATGTGTTCTGTCAAAACATCATCGCACTGTTTTTCCTCCTAGTAATAATAATAAAAGATCTATGCATTTCTCTCTTGTTCATTCTAATGTTTGGGATCCATCTAACGTTGTGTCTATATCTGGTATGCGTTGGTTTGTTACGTTTATTGATAATTGTACTCGTATGACATGGATTTTTCTTTTAAAAAATAAAAGTGATGTATGTGACGTTTTTCAAAAAATTTATCATATGATTCTCACACAATTTCATAAGAAAATTCAAGTTTTACGCTCAGATAATGGTGGTGAATATTTGAATTATAATGTAAAAGCTTTTTGTTTGAAAAACGGTATTCTTCACCAAACATCTTGTGCACATACCCCACAACAAAATGGTACTGCCGAGCATAAAAATCGCCATCTCTTAGAGGTTGCACGATCTTTACTGTTCGGAATGCATATTCCTAAATCTTTTTGGGGTGATGCAGTACTATCTGCTGCATATCTCATTAATCGTATGTCATCCAGTGTTCTATCTTTTCAAACCCCACTACAATCCTTGTCTCGTTATTGTGATGTTAACTCTGCATTGCATATTCTTCCTCGGGTTTTTGGCTGTGTGGTATATATACATGTTCATACTCCTCATCGAGGAAAGCTAGATCCACATGCTCTTAAATGTGTTTTTATAGGATATTCTAGCTCACAAAAAGGATACAAATGTTATCATTCTCAATCCCGTAGGGTATTTGTGTCACAGGATGTTACTTTCTGGAAGAATGAGGCATACTTTACCTCGGAGACTTCTCTTCAGGGGGAGAATCTGAACTATGAAAGGAAGTCTCCTAAAACTGTTGATAATGGTATACCCATTAGTCTGAGAAGTCAATCTTTCGAGGAAAAAAATCTATCTTTGGAAAGTGAGATTTCTGATAGTCTCACAGAAAAGATAGAACCAACATTGAGAGTATGAAAGAAGGAATAAAGGGAAAGAGAAACAGAGGGAGTCAGTTCTCATACAGGTAGTACAACCTTCCTCTTCTTCATCACCGGTTCGTCAATCAGACTCTGAGGTTGAAAATGCTCCTGAGGTAACTCTTGAACCCTCTTTTTTATCTAATGATATATCCAATGAAAATCACACAGATCCTGATCCCAGTCCAGCTACTAGACGGTATCCTAATCGAGAACATAGACCACCTGTACGATTTGGTTTTTCCCCCGAGCGACCCCCAGCAGATAGTAATGCTCTTTACTCTATTACTAATTATATCTCAACTCACAGACTATCTGAAACCTTTAAAACCTTTGCACATCAATTATCTTCTGTATCTATTCCTAGTAAATTGCAGGATGCACTGACAGACCAGAATTGGGTCCGAGCCATGGATGAGGAGATGAAAGCTTTACAAAAAAATTGTACCTGGGAGATAGTGGATCTTCCTAAAGGAAAGAAGGCTGTTGGATGTCGATGGGTATATACCATCAAACACAAGGAAAATGGCTCATTTGAAAGATACAAGGCTAGGTTGGTTGCCAAAGGGTACACTCAGACTTACGGGGTTGACTATCAGGAGACCTTTGCCCCGGTAGCAATATTGAACACTGTTAGAGTACTTCTCTCACTAGCAGCTAATCTGGAGTGGCCTTTGAAACAATTTGATGTAAAGAATGCCGTCTTACATGGGGAACTCAGTGAAGAAGTTTATATGGATCTCCTCCCTGGTTTTGATTCTTAAACTGGTAAAGTCTGTAAACTAAAAAAGGCTCTCTACGGACTAAAACAATCACCTAGAGCCTGGTTCGGACGACTCAGTACTTCCATGAGGAAATTTGGATATGAGCAGAATAACTCTGATCACACCTTATTCTTCAAACGAAAGGGTGACAAAATCACTATACTAATCGTCTATGTTGATGATATGATTGTTATAGGAAACGATGATCTGGAGATGACTAATCTTCAAAGTCACTTGGCCAACAGAGTTTGAAATGAAAGACCTAGGGACATTACGGTACTTTCTGGGAATTGAGTTATCTCT
Source organism: Dipteronia dyeriana (assembly GCA_032871835.1). Lineage (NCBI taxonomy): Eukaryota > Viridiplantae > Streptophyta > Magnoliopsida > Sapindales > Sapindaceae > Dipteronia > Dipteronia dyeriana. The sequence goes on along the minus strand of CM065300.1, from coordinate 49,218,049 downwards.
GTCAAAACATGGGATTTTCTTTAGTCAGAGAAAGTATGTTATTGATCTGCTTACAGAAACTGTGATGCTTGCTAGCAAACCAACAGATACTCCTATGGATCAAAATCACAAGTTATGTGAATGTCCAGATCACCCTGATCAAACCCCGGCAAACAAAGAAAGATATCAAAGGCTGGTTGGTAAGCTTATCTACTTATCGCATACTCGTCCTGATATTGCATATGCGGTGAGTGTGGTATGCCAATTTATGCAGGCTCCCACTGAGAGTCACATGGATGCAGTACTTCGGATTCTAAGATACTTAAAAGGATCTCCTAGCAGAGGATTAATGTTCTCTAAGAATGGACATCTAGACATCAAGGGATACACAGATGCTGATTGGGCTGGGAATGCTAGTGATCGGAGGTCTACCTCTGGTTACTTTACCTTTATAGGAGGTAACCTACGGAGTAAGAAACAGACTGTGGTGTCACGATCCAGTGCTGAAGCAGAATTCCGAGGGATTGCCCAAGGAATTACTGAATTACTGTGGTTGAAGAACTTATTAGGGGATTTGGGATTTCACCCAAAGGATAGTATGAAGCTATATTGTGATAATAAAGCTTCAGTACAGATTGCCAATAATTCTGTCCAACATGATCATACCAAACATGTGGAAATTGATCGATTCTTCATCAAAGAGAAATTAGAAGGGAAAATGATTGAGCTTCCGCATGTATCAAGTAAAGATCAACTTGCAGATATCCTTACAAAGGCCATTAATGGAAGGAACTTTCATGACTCAATTAGCAAGTTGGGCATGAGTGACATCTATGCACCAACTTGAGGGGGAGTGTTAGAATATTATCATTAATTAGGAGATTGTATAGTTGACTTGACTGATTTGATTAGAATCAATGATTTGATTAGAATCAATTAGAGGATCAATTATGATCAATTAGCTTAATTGTAGATTGTTGTTTCCTATTGTATCTATTGTATTTTCCTATAAATTACCTCCAATATAGAGAAGAATATATAACAAAAATTTGAATAGTTCACAAAGGATCAAATTTAACATCATTATTTTCAACCAAATAATTTTGGCTCCGTGACTTACTTGGGAGGGTTTTTCTCTGACTTGCAGGTTGGCAAACACTCTACAAGACAGTTGTGACTAGGTTCCATGAAGTATGCAATCTGTCACCAAAAAAAAAAAAAAAAAAAAAAAGAGAAACAGGAAGCGTACTGTCAGGGGTGATGTAAACTGAAGCCAAATACAAGATGCTAGGTAATAAATTGAAGAAAAATACATATATCTGGAAATAGCCATTGAAGAGGAAGAATCTCAATAAATTATCAATGTGATTTAGCTTTCCCAGATTTTAAGGCAATTAAATGTCCTAAAAAGAAGTCCAATCATAATTGATTTGTGATACTCCTTGCAAATAAAGATAGTGAAGCTGGCACAGCAAAATAACAAGAAGTCCAATAATAAACTTCAGAAAACCCCATTTTACCTTTCTGTTAGGCAGCTGCGCCTATAATTTTTGCAATAAATATGAAAACAAACAACCCTTATATTATCAAAGCAGCAAGTAAACAGTAAATATAAGCCAAGTTCAATGTTGAATTTTTATGCAAAAAAGCATCAAGAGAAATAATGAATTTAATTAGCAAGACATGATGGTCATACAAAGAAATTTCATATTACATCACAATAATAGATCATCTAAATAGACCTTATCGTCCAGGAAAAGTACAAAGAAAAGAAGGAAAGACTTACAGAATATCTTTCCTGGCCATTCCCTAAGACTCTGTGTAATGTGGATCTGGCACAACACAAAGCAAAAATGTATATATTATACGAGAACTGCTAGGAAAAAGAGGGACCCTCAGAAAAAGAATGTTTTCACCATTTATTTGGATTTCTAATGCAGGTTTGCAAGAGAGCAATGCTACAAAAACACTCTCCAAAAGCATAAAAATTTATCAAATTAAAAGAGTCTACTACAGTAATTTTGATAAATTAGAACATGCTCAACCATGTAGAAGATAAGTTATATTAACATAAATAATCCAGGGGAAACAAATCCATAGGTCAGAAGTGGATTTCTGTCTAAATTTTAAGAACGAAAAAATATAAGATGAAAGATGATCACGAAAACATCCATCAAGAATCCAGGCACTGTAATATAGAGAAAAATCAGGGTCAAACTTACTGCAATTCCAGAAAAAAATTAAGGGAAGCCAAATGCATTAAAAAAAACTTGAAACCCATAATTTTTCTATGACTTGCACATGATAAAAATGTTGGAATAATTTAAACTGCTGTTACTTCAAAGGGTTGTACTTACTTGAAAATACAGTTGCTCCATCGCTCCAGCAGATCACCAAGATTCACTATGAATGCTCTGCAAACAATGACCATAGTGAAGTATGTCATTACCCCTGAATTACTACGTCATTTTTCACTATATTCATTATTGTGACTGTAATCTACGACTGTAATCTACGATTTAGCACATAGATTTTGATATGAAATCAAAATGAATAACAGGGTGCATTTGAAATAATAAACATTGAACACCATATATGTTGATATTTTATTCTCTTAACAATCTACAGATAGAAAAATTAGAGATTAAAGGTAGAATGTTAAAACTGAACAACCTGTGTATTTGTAACCAACATCGAATGTAACGTAACATACATATATTGATCTCCAACAGTGCATCAAGACCTCACCCTTTTAATGGTGCCACATATTCCCATATCTGAGGTTTAGCATCCTTATCCTTGCAAATCTGTTATGATTTGTAGAAATATTTTGTAACCGATCAATCTATGATTCGATGAATAATATGAAATAGTTACATTTCTTAAGGTTGTTCTGTTCATACTTGAAGACCTAAAACATCATCTGTTGCAAGGAGAGTAATCAGACCATAGTCTGAATGTGCCCCAGCGCCATATATTCCCATTGAGGGATTGGAAATACCTGAACAGAACATGAGCTTACATATTAGTTATGTTAATAGCTTAATAGTGTCAGGTCCATGATGGTACTCTTTGATTCAATAAGAAACCCACCTTCGTAGTGTAGTAGCCGCAATATTGCAATGGGATCGCCAAGCATTTCTGGCTTGTCAAAGAAATCAACCTCCAAATCAAGTGCAAGGGCTATTATCCTTGCAACTGCTTTAGCTACCTCTCTGAATGCACATAAAATATAGATTACGTATATGTCAAAAGAATGAAACAGAGAGAAATAAACTGTCGACAGCCTTCAGCTGATGAACTGCCATGAACACTGCATCATTTTGATGAAATATTGATTCAATTAAAAAATCAACCATTATTCTTTATTGAAAGCTACAAAGATCAAGGATCCCAAATCAATAAAATTTCCAGCTTCTGTAAAGCAATTGATGACATGCCCAGTTCGAATTGTCAAAATATGTGATAACATTAATATGTTTACTAGAACTTACAATGCCTCTCCATGAAATCTCTCCATAGCCTGCCTCCATCCGGGCAAAACATCTAAATCACCATTCAAGAATCAAAATTATTCTTCTAAACAAAAAAAAAAAAAAACAAATGTGTAGCAGTAAATCAAGTTACTGACCTGGCTCTGGCCAAATATTTGAGCCATAAAATGGCTTATCGTTTTCAGGATCACCTTCCGGCAATTCAATACCTATATAATAACCCTCCTTGTAGTCTCCTACTAACAAAAAATGAACGCAAGAAAAAATTAGCACAAGAAAAAAAAATTGTAATTGAAAAATAAAAGATTGGAAGCAAAATGAACAACAACCGTGAACTTGAGTATCAGGATCGAGAAGCTCGTCAAGAATGGGAGTGTAACCTCGATGTTTCTGGTTCCTTAAAAGCTTCATTTTCTCATTTGATGGCAATTTAAAAAACTTTTCACTTTGTTCAAAAACCTCATCCATGAATTCCTGACTTATTCCATGATTCACCACGTAGAAAAATCCACTATCCAAACACGCCTGAACCAACAGAAAAATAACTTACAAATTACAATTCAAAAATGATTTTAACGGAACAACTCAATGCTGCTATATTATCGTGTTTTTAATTTTGAATAAAATGAAAAAAGAAGAGAACCTGTTTGAGCAGAGAAACGGATTTGTGAATATCGGGGCTGGAAAGGTCGATACAGTTGAGGATTGAGACATTATCAGCTTCGGCGCCATTTTGTTTCATTTTTATTTTATTTCCCCACTTTTCAGGTGCAAAATAAGAGCACCTCAAATTTCCAATTTATAGTGGAAGAGCCGTGAAGGATCAGTGTTGGTGGGCCTTCCTTTAAGCATTTTCTGTAGTGATTTTGGTTCAATCAATAGATTTGTCACCCCTCCCACTTTACGTAGTCTGGCGGACCAAACCTCTCCCTTCTTTGTTAGTTCGTTACATCACGGGCCGTGCTTGTAAGTCCAATATCATTAGATACCTAATACATAATGATATCGGTTATAAAATAATATTAAAAAAACAGAGTAATATTATACATTTCAATTCAATCTCTTGTCCTGGTATTGAGATTATGGATTAGAATATAAATCTTAAATTATTTAATATTTTCAACGGAAAAAGAAAATATATATTTCTCTCGTTCTTGTAACCTATTTGTAGAGGTGTACGTTTTCGGTTTGATTTGGGTTGAAACTCAATGTCAAACCAAACCAAACCAATAAGGATCGATTTGATTATATTTCATCTCAAACCAAATCAATGTGATTTTTTAAACCGATTCAAACCAAACCAAAAAAGATCGGGTTGGTTTGGATAGATTTATTTGTTTAGATTTGAAATATATTTTTTTGGTATTATATCATACAAAATATTTAATTAAAAAAAAATGATAACATAAAATATAAAATTTATATATAAAGGAAGTATAGAAAAGTCAAACAAGTAATTATTGTATATATACTCCAATTAAAGATATGTCTAACAACATTCATGTTTTTGAAACCCTAAAACATCAATCAATCAAAATAATTGTATCAAAACAAATAAATAAACTATAAAAGTTTAAAGTAATTGATAAAGGTTATAAAATCTGGACTAAATAGAAAATATAGGTGAATTTTATATTTTAGTTTTACTATCTAAAATATGTGGTTTGGTTTGGGTTGGTGAATTAATTCATTCAACTCCAAATCAAACCACCCATTTTTAAAAATTGTAATCGAATCAACCGTAACTTTATGAGTTAGGTTGATCAGTTTGGTTCGGTTTGACGGTTTTTTACACACCCTTACTTATTTGCTATAAGGCTCCAAACTTCCCATTATGACGTGGCAATCGGTAATATGATTTTAAGATAAATCTTAAATCATCTCTTAACGCACTTGTTAATTGTTATAGTATTTATTATATAAAAAAAATATGTAACACGATGTTGGTTGAATTACAAGTGGTAGGGGTGGGCACCAACCCGACAACCCGACCTAACCCGACTAGATTGGGTTGGGTGCTTTTAAAATTGGGTTGGGTTGGGTTGGGTTGGGTTAATATCCAACCCAACAACCCGATATAAATAATAATAAAAAATTAAATAATTTTATTTACTATTATATTTATTATGAAATCTCAATTTTTAAAAAATAATTAAAAAGTTTACTCATACACCATTTATAATATTTTAAATGATAAATAAAAATACATAATTTTAAATATTGTATACCGTAATATATAATACATTTATTAAAAATATGCGATTATATTAATATATTATCTTCATCTTTTGTATTAAATAGCACATCCTGGATTATACTTTAAAATGCTATTTTTTCCTTAGGATTTGATTAAGAATTTAGTAGAAAAAGTCTAATAATTGTATATAAACTCAAACTATTATGTTAGTTGAAATAAATAATAGATTATCCAACCACGAGATATTTAACGAAGTGATTATAATTGTAAAATGGATGGGAGACTTAGATGGAGACTTTCCAAGTTGGATAAATTACTATATTTTAATTTTTTTAATTATGTAAGAGATATTTAAACAATTTGTATTATATGTTATGATTTGATTTTGATGCTTTTACGTAATCTAAACTCAACGTGATATGATATTATGGTGAAAAATTATTTTAAATTTGAATTTTGATATAACAAAATTTGAATTTAAATATATTTTTCTATTGGGCTTAAAAATCCCAACCCGATCAACCCAACCCAATCCAACCCAACTCAACCCGATAAATATTAGATTGGGTTGGATTGGGTTAAAATTTACGTTGGATTGGATTGGGTTGAAAAATTTTCAACCCAATCCAACCCAACCCGAAAACGTCCACCCATAACAAGTGGTATAAAATGGTGTGATATATTTTTTATTTTAATAATATAACAATTTTTTTCTCTTCACGATCAATGGCCAATGTTTAAAGAAGAAAAAGAAAATAGATAAAAAGACTTTTTGTGACCTGTCTTTTAAAGTTTTTCTCCTTTTCTTTAAAAATAGACCGTAATAATTACATGAACCTTCAGTACTGGTCATGTGGTTTTAGAGGTCCCGGGACTAATATTTAAAATGGGACTATTTGTTAAACAACACATCTAAATCTTATAAAATTTCATAATTGATAATTTATACATATATATATAGTCAATTTTATATAAAAATACTTTATTTTAATTTCGATAAGGACCATAATAAAAACACATCGATTTTAATGAATTTTAATCTATTTTTTTTTAGATGATGAATTCAATGAAATCTACATACGAATAAAATTTGAGAATTTTTCCGAACATTAAAACTATTTACCTAATTTGTTTTTAAATTTGAAGGTATCAGAAAATATACGAAATATAGGAAAATTCAAAAAAAATAGTTTTAGTATTCTAAAAAAATTCAAATATTGTTAATAGGTAGATTTCAATGAACTCATCATCCACACAAAAAATTCAGATAAAAATTAATTAAAATCTGTATATTTCATTAAGGTCTTTACCGAAATTGAAATAAATGATCTCTCATGAGACACAATATATATATATATATATATATATATATTATATTTTTTAAGAAAATTTATAAAAGCTTAATCAAAGTAATTTTTATCTAGTTTATATCACAATACATATAAAAAAACAAAACTGTAAAAAAAGCTACGAGTGAATAGATCTACATAGCAGTTTCTATTCAAAGAAATAACTTAGGTAAATAATGAGAGACGAACTTGATTAGAAAATCAAAAGGGTACCTTTTTTATTTTATTTTAGTTTAAATTTTCTAGAATTAAAAAAAAGGTATATTTAGTCATGTTTATGATGTACTTATAAAATAGATTTTTTTAAAAACTCTTAATGAAGTGTGATATGCACATATAAATTTTTAGAGATATAAATAACGACTCATTTGTCTTTAATAATTGTGATAAAAATCTATATTGAGATCAATCTTTATATAAGAAGTTGATTTCCACACTGTTTTTTTTATAATTGTAGTCCAAATTTTATATAATTATATAGATTATATTTTGTATGTCTGGGTGAGAAGTATCGTCATTTTCTAAACCTTTTATTTATCAAATTCTAAAAATATTAATGCTAAACGAAACAAAATAAAATAAATAAATAAATAATAGAGTGGGCCCATTTTTCTAGGTCCTTGTCGGGCTCGTGCCATGCCTCCATGAACCTAACAAACAATTATGAAATTATTAAGCTTCATGAGATAATATTTTACAAATATAATTTTGTTTTTGAATAATTGATATTAACTCTAATATTTATGACAAACTTGGTCTAATATACAAGTATCGAAGTATATTATTATTTTTGTGGAGTTATACAGAATGTTTAATGTCATAGAAATTCCTGAAATATCTTTCACAGTTTGCTTCTCCCATTAAAAATCATTAGAATATACTATTTAGATTTTAATAATATTATACTGTATGTAAAGTATAAAAAATTAAGCATTTGTTACTGGGATGATAAACGAAACAGTGATAGATATCCTTACCTTAATTTGGATATTCCTCAAATCTGTCATTCATTTAGAAATCAGAATGGATATGGAGACAAAGGCATGATATATATATATATATATATATATATATATATATATATATATATATATATATATATCAAATTAAAGGTACATGGTATAGATTGAGGTAGGGTTCAAAAATGAAATGGTAGTTTTTAGAGATGGCATTTCAATAGTGACACTGTTTTAATAACTTATATTTAAAAGGTATATATTATGATGAACGAATAAAAATATCCAAAATAGTTGTTACACATCAGATTTCTTTCATTCAATTTACCGTTATAGAGTTGTGAAGTAGAGAGAAAGTATCATTTGAACGGCGACGGAGTGACACTATGTAGACGCATTTAGGTTATAAAGGTTCGAGTTACATGTGAAATGACTCGGGTTAGTACTTAAAAGGCTCAGAGATATGGAGTTGACAATTTTAAGGTTTATACAAAAGATTCGGAAACACTTACAAAATGCTTGGACACATTTACAAAAGGCTCAGACAAAGCTTAGAAAGGCCCGGAGATTCAAAGTTCACTAAACCAGCTTAATGTTACAAAAGACTCGAAAAACAAATGAAAAAGATCGAATAAAGTGTTACAAGAGTCAGAAACGGAGGTATAGAAAAAAAAAGTATTTAAGAGATATAATGTTAGAATGAGAGAGAGAGTTACTGAGTTGAGTATTGGAAGTGAGAAAATGTTAGCTAAGATGAAAATACAAACAGAATAAAAAAATGATTATCTAAAGGCAATTTTGGTAATTCACCATAATATATGTCTTTTAAACATAATTTATTAAAGTAGTGAGTTGGATGCAACGAAGCTTAAAAAAAATGACATTTCTCACCATTTTCACTTCATCCTAATTCACTTTATTGTCATTTTTAACTTCTATATATAAAATATTCTTTTCGCAAATGATTTTTGTAATTTCAAGTATTTTGTTAAATTCAATAAATAATATGATCAATTTAGTTTTCAAGTATTAAATATGGGAGTATAATAGATTTTCGAGTGGTGTTATTAGAACACCCCTTTACCGGTCTATTTATGTTCTACTTTTTTAATTATACAGTATTCTTTTTGTCCTTTATCAAAATTATTTAAAGAGACATATGGTTTAAGGTAAAAAATCTTCGATAAAGTAAATCTATTCAATTACCACATTCCTATTAAAAAAACATATGTTCTTGTAATTCATTTTTTTAAAATTAACTCTTCAACCCTAAAATTTGTTTTTTACATACATACAAAATATTATGGAAAAATTTGACAAAGATATAAGTATATGGAAGAATTGTCTGAAAACGATATCAAACATCTGGAAGAATTATAGGAGAATGAATTAAAGCATCTGCAATAATTGTTCAACAATGATATCAAACATCTGTAAGAATTGTCTGAGAATGGTATCAAGCATCTGGAAATAGTTCATTCTCTAGAAGTAAGCTTGAAGCTTATTTTTTCTTCAGAATGATATCAAGTTGTGTCGTTGTGTTGAAGCAACCATATTTTTTTTCTTTTCTCTTTTCCACCATGAAATAAAATAAAAAGAAAAAAAACTAAAAAAATAAATAAATAAGAAGAAAAAGTAAAGCGTTCAACGGATGTGGGCAGGAGATGTATACAGAGATCAAAGATGGGGTATAATAAGTTTGAAAAGTAAATAAAAATTATATTTTTGGAAATAAATCACAAAATTAATAAAAATATTTGATTTTATTTAATTAAATCAAAATTTTAACAAGTGAGATATAAATAGACCGGTAAAGGTATGTCAATAGCACTACTCTAGTTTTTCTCATCCTATTAATAATGGGTGATGGTGAAGAATTAAATAAAAATTAAAAAAAGTTGTGATAATAAGTAGCGTCAGTGTTTGTGGAGAATTGGACGCAGTGAACGAGCATATTGTTGGGTTGCTTTTCCTCCAAATGTGAAGATGGCCCAAAGAAAGTTTATCATGTATTCATGGTAAATCCCACATAATATATGTGGATGGCCTATAAGTCATTTTACGTGTTGTATAAAAGGGTTAAAACCCTAGCTGAAAATTAGACAAGAGAAGAGAGTGATTGGGGTGTGTGTGTGTGTGCAAGAGAGAAAGAAGAGAGAAAGAGAAAAGAGTGCAGAATTTCTGAGGTTGGAGGCAGTTGTCCAGACTTTTTCAGAGGGCTTTTTAGAGGTCGATTAGCTCACATTTTGCAACACCACACACGGTACTACATGGCTGGAGGAATTGTCAATCAGAGTTCCCTGTTGTGAGTTTTATGGTTCCGAATAGGGCTGGACAGAAAACAGAGGAGCTACTATGCAGGTTTCTTCAAAGGGAGATATGTCTTTGTGAAATCATATCTCTCTTGTTTTACTTGATAATATTGCATATGTTGCCAAGATTAGTTAATCTTGAGATTGTTGTGTTATATGCATCTAGTTCAGCTAGAGAGAATTATGTGTACACCCATTATATTTTGATAGTGGAGATTTTTGAGGACCTGTGGTTTTTACTCCTCAATTTGGAGAGGTTTTCCATATACAATTTTTGGTGTCTTATGTTTGTGATTGAGTTTGTGGTTGTGTTATTTGATGTTCTATTTTAATTTATTCCTATTAGGTTCACACAAGTGAGGATAAATATTATTTGTGATTGTTATTGGTGCGTTTTATCCTATCAAAGTGGTATCATAGCAAGGTTTTAGTAATCTTGTGTCTTGTGTTGAACAATAGAGGTTACTAAAAGTAGAATGATTAATCTGAATATATCTGAGGCATTTCACCTCAGTTGTCTCCGTCGAGAGCACTCCATTCTCTAGGTATTCTCTGATCGGGGTCATCTAAGTTACTTGTTCCCCTTCGATCAATTCTACCTCCGACACTTCAGCTCGGTTTTCGTTCTCGATACTTGGCTTTTGCAGGTAAGCGACCGGGACTATTTTTAACCATACACTGGTAGCTGATGCCAATTTTGACAACGCGTTTGCTTTCTTATTTTTCTCCCTCAGGATTTAGGTGATTCTGTACGCTTTGAACCTTTCAAGGGGTGTCTTGGTTATACCTAAATACGCGGCCATGTTACTGGCATTGGCTTGGTATTCATTCAGAACTTGATTGACCACCACTTGTGAGTCACTGAATATTTCCAACTCATCTGCCCCCAGTGTTGTGCACACCCTAAGGCCCACCAGAAGTGCCTTATATTCTGCCATATTGTTAATGGCTTTGAAGTCAAATCACAAGGCACATTCCACTTGGTCACCTTCTGGCATGGATATAACTATGCCTGCCCCGCTGCCGTAAGTGTTGGCCGATCCATCTACATGCAGCTTCCAGGTAAACAAATCCTTCTCTGTTAACATCTTGATCACTTCGTTGTTTGGTTCAGTGAATTCCGCGACCAGATCTGCTACAACTTGTCCTTTGATTGCCGCTCTTGGCAAATACACTATGTCAAACGCGCTCAGTTCCACCGTCTATTTAGTCAGCCTCCCTGATACTTCAGGTTTCGATAAAATCTGTTTTAGCGGACAATCGGTGTATACTTTGATTTTATGAGCTTGAAAATACGGGTGTGGTATACAGGCTTTTGTGTTCCTTCTTCCATTCTTACCAGTACTGACCCCGTCGCTACGTCTGTTACGGACAGTAGAGGTAAAACATTTCTCCTTCAAGTGCCTTAGATAGTATCGACGATTTTCCCAAGTATTCTTTGATTTTTCTGAACGCTTACTCGCACTCATTATTCCATTCCACCCCCTTGCCTCGCTTAATTGCTTTGAAAATGGGTAATCATTTGTCCTTTGATTTACATATGAACTGACTCAGCGACGCTAGGCAACCTGTCAATTTTTGGATTTCCTTTAATGTCTTTGGAGACCTCATTTCTTCCAAGGCTCTTATTTTCTCCGGGTATACTTCAATCCCTCTCTAGTGAACTTGAAATCCGAGGAACCTGCCAGATGGCACTCCGAACACATACTTCTTTGGATTTAGCTTCATCCCATACTTTTGTAGCGCCTCAAATGTCTCCCTTAGATCAGTGGGGTGATCTCTGGACGTTACACTTTTAGTTAGCATGTCATCCACGTATACATCCATATTCCTGCCGATCTGTCGAGTGAACATTTTATTCACCAGCCTTTGGTAAGTTGCCCTAACGTTCTTTAACCCAAATGGCATAACCTTATAGTAGTACAATCTCTGGTCAGTTGTGAATGAGGTCTTGTCCTCATTTGGCTCGAACATTCTAATTTGATTGTAGCTTGGATAGGCGCCCCAAAAAACTTAAAAGCTCATGGCATGTTGTTGCATCTACTAGTTGGTCGATCCGAGGCAAGGGGAAACTGTCTTTCGGGCATGCTCTATTAAGGTCTGTGAAGTCCACACACATCTCCATTGGTCATTTTTCTTTTTCACCAGAGCTACATTGGTAACCCAGTCGGGGTACTTTACCTCTCGGATGGATCCTGTAGCTAACAGTTTGTCCACCTCTTCCTTGATCGCCTTGCTTTCTTATGGGTTAAAACGCCTCATCTTCTGGATGATTGGCTTTTGATCGGGATTCATGGCTAAGCAATGTGAAATCGTCATTGGATCAATTCCCAGCATGTCTGTGTGTTCTCAAGCGAACACGTCTTTGTATTCCCGTAGAAGTCCAATCATCATGCTTTGAACACGTCTTGTTAGTCGGGATCCGAGCCTAACGGTCTTCTTAAGGTCATCGTCATTGATGGCAACATCCATGGTTAACTCCTGCAGGCCTTTTTCACTCTCTAGCAATGTTTCTCTCGGATCTAGGTCGAACCAGGTCGGAGTTTCAGCCTTTGCTTTTGTTGGATCCATCTTTTGGTCTTCACCTTCCCTGTAGCATCCACTTGCATTACCCCTGACTCTGCCTTCTCCCTATACACGGTGAGATTAGCTTTCCTGACCCATTCCTACAAACTTTTCATGACCCCCACTCCAGCTTCGATCGGAAACTTTACCATAAGAGTGTAAGTTGCAGTCATAACTTTTATTTTGTTGAGGAAAGGCCGGCCTCGGAGAGCCTTATACGGATAGTTCTCAATATTCACCACCACGAAGTCTAGCAATATTATCTTCGTATAAGGAAAGCTTCCAGCTTCCACTAGTAATTTAATGGTTCCCAACGCCCAGACCTTGGTTCTTTCGAAACTCCTCAATGGTACCTTCAACAGCTGGAGATCACTCATCTGCAATCCGAGTTGATCAAACGTCTCCATGCTCAGGATGTCTGTCGAGCTACCATTATCGATCAGTATTCTTCTTACTTGCCTATGCCCGATGCGAGCTGACACAACAATCACATCATTTGGTCTGACCTCCGACTCTTGTATGTCTGATTCGGTGAAAACTATCGGCCCTGATCCTTGTTTTATTTTCTTCTGGCCGGGACCTAGATGATTCACCTTTACATCTTTCTAGCTATTAATGGCTTCCCTAACTTTAGACATCATTTTTCAGCTACTGCTTCTAGTATTGGGGCCACCGAAAATTGTATTGATCGCCCCACTATCTGAATCTTTCCTCGGGCTCCTGTAACTTTTATCCCGATCCTCTATCTGATCATCCTTCTACAGATCTCCACCATATCTGAGGATCACATCTTTAAGATGACCTTCCCAGATTAGCTTCTCAATGTAATCCCTTAGCTGGTAACACTTGGAAGTTTCGTGACCATTTTCCGAGTGGAACCTGCAACACTTGGTAGTATCCCTAGCGAAGCTAGACTGCCTCGGAGGTTTTTTATATAAATTTTTATCTTCTATAACATTTAGAATTTCCTCCTGCTTTTTGGCTAACAGTGTATAAATGGTGTAATGGCGCATTGAGTTCTTTCTTGTTCTATCGTCATCTCTTCATCCGTCTTTCCCTTTTCCCCCGTTGCCCTTCTGATCATTCTTGCCATTGTTTTTCGAGCCACTTTCCTGGTTCTTTTGACTGTGACCAGGACGACCTCCAATTATAAATTCTCCCCCGTGGGCAATTTGTTCTTCTTCTGCCATGCCGTATCCCCCAACATGATCTACCATTCTTGTATATGTGGTGGGTCCCCGTTGCCTCAGGCTTAAGGTTAGGTGACTGTGTTGCAAGCTATTTATAAATGCAGAAACCATAGTGTCATCGTTAGGGTCCTGAACCTCTGATACCTCCTGCGAGAACCTGGTTAGATAGTCTTTTAGCTTTTCGTCCTTTCTTTGCCTCAAGGTAGAAAGAGTTGACACCGGTTTTCTCCTCTTGATATTCCCCATAAATTGTATAGTGAACGCTTGTGTCAACCCCTCAAAACTCTTGATGGACCTTGATGATAATCCCCCGAACCACCTAGATCCTTAATCCTCTAATGTCTGAGGGAACATACGACACATAAGAGCGTCGTCATAATCATACTGAGCCATGATGCTTTGGTATCTCCTGACGTGTTCCTGTAGGTCGGTATTGGCTTTGAACTGCTCAACATGTGGCATCCTAAATTTCTTCAAAAAGCGAGCCCGTCTTATGACATCAGTGAACGGGTTCCCAAGACTCCCGACCAGAGGGATATCTTGACTTTGCTTTTTCTCCAAAGCTTCTATCCTATTGAGAAGAACTTTGCACTCCCCTTCGAGTTCACCCTGCCTGTCAAACCTTTGGTGCACTGTGATCTCATATGGGTCCCTTTGCCTTTTTGGAATGTGATCGTCATCGCTTAAATTCGGTCAGGACTTCTTACTTTGTCCATCATACCTATCTTTTTTCTCAGCATATAGTCTTGCACCGTTATAATTTGTAGTATCCTCGCGTGAGCTTGATTCCTCACGTTCCTCCACTCTTCTATCCTGGTGGAGGCTGTTTCTTCTACGTGAACGCCCTCTTTTGTCCCATTTCTCTGCTTTATTTCTTCCAGACTTTTGGGGTACGCCTGAAGTAGTTGCCATGATCTCAGAGCACACATTGGGTCCTTGAGCTACCACGGGTGTAAAGAGCTGGTACAGTGAATTCAAATTTGCGGTTACGGTTATGCTAATTCCCTATCTGGCGGCATCATCAATGACTCTCCGTAGGGATTCTTGAATTTGCTTGAATTCATCTGGAGATATCCCTGTAGTCAAGCATGTGGTTGTGACGGCATCCTGCCTGCTTGAAGGTGGAGTTCTTGAAGGCGGATCTGCTCCTAGTGCGTCAGCGTCCGTAACATTCGCTTCCCGTGGGACATCGACGTTGCGTGGGGACAAACTTCTGTCAGTGCTGGAAACCATGATTACATTTCGTATGATTAAATCTCCGGTTAATCACAAGGTCAGAGGTTCACGCCCCTTCTTCTAGCGCCAATTGTTTACGGTGATTTTTGGATCGTGTTGGATTGACCACGCGTCTAACAGGTTTTTGTAGATTGTTGAAGATGTTATAAGAAAATAGAAAAAAAAAATGCATACACACACAAGTTTACATGGTAAAACCCTAAGGCGTGGAAACATCCACGGTTGTCGGTTACCACGAGAAGAAATTCACTATAATATAATGATTACACACTCAATCTCTCTTTTCTTGCCTATCTCACTCTTTCTCTTGTTCTTGTATCTTTTCCATGTGTTGTTATATATATTTTCGTCTCTCTTTTACAATAAGATTACGGGTCTATTTATACATACATAGAACCCTAATTCGTGTTACACAAGTAAGAAAGTTGACGTATTAGAGTCGTTTTATTCATCTTTCCTGTTTTGCATTCTTCACACATTAGACCTCTTGCCTGATTTGGATTCTGATATCTATAAGGAAATTTGTTTCCTTATCAGAATATGCTTTGAGACACCTTGTTAGAGTAAAACTTGATCTCTATGTATTTGAATCGTGATTGCATTGAATCTAATAATGTCCACGTGTTGCTTCAACCGATGATCTACCAAACCCAACCTGGCCTTATTTTCCCTGACCAGTGATTCGATCCCGACCGAAGGGTTTGACCCGACCATTTCGATAATCCCAATTGGGTCATCTTTATCTAATTAATCTAATCACTTCTGTTGAATTATATCTTACCTGATCGTTAGTTAACCCCGACCGAGTGTTATGAAACCATCTTTGGTCAACTTAGGTTGGTTCAATAAAGTTGCCTTTTGGTGATGTAGCATCCTTGACTCCTGTATCTTTGGATAGTTATGTTAACTTATCATTCTTCAGATTTTACCAACAACAATACGCTATACAACGAATTTGACAGCCCATTCAGTATGTAGTTTTGGCACAAGAAATCTGAATGGTTCCATGTTTCTATAGCATTCCATACTTGAACGTCTTGCTCTTCACCACTATTGGCTTTAGAAGCTTCTTCAGTCAAGAACCTAACAAGGTTCAGTGTGGTCAAATAAAACAACATCTTTTGCTGTCATTGCTTGAAATTCGATCCACTGAACTTATCAGGCTTCTCCATGTGATTCATCGGTAATGGAATTGAATTCATGTAGGGATTTGCCATCTAAACATTCCCTTGACTCATGTACTGGCTCATCATCGGATCAAGTATATTTCTCACGAATGAGTTGATGGCCGGAGTCTTTGTGGCTCCACTTGGCAACACAATAGGCACTTCGTCCACAAGCAAAGAGTTCACAACCGAAGTATGTAATCCCACACTTGGATTAACATTCGAAATCTCTAGTGGAACACTCGAGTTCATGTTAGAATTATCTGCCATAATATCTGAAACAAAAACAAAATTATTTTAGTATCATAAATAATATCACAATTATCAAGCGGTATCAAATAAGATTTCACAATGGAAATCACAATCAGTGTCTGAGATTACAGACCCGATTACCCAGTTGAAATCGTAATTGATTTCAAAATCAGTATCTATTAATAGACCCGATCTACCCAAATTATAAATCAGTTTTATTTATTTATTATTTAATTGAAATCAGTAGCTTAAAGTAGACCCAATTTCCACAGATTAAAGTTATTTAATTGAAGTAAGTGTCTGAAAAACAGACCCAATTTCTATAGATCTATTTACTTTTTAACCCGAACTACTGAAGTTTCAAGTTTCTTACGATCTGTACCAGAAACCAAAACCAGGAAGTTTAAAGAAAACGTTTTGTAAAAGTATAGAAGGGAAAAATAAATTGTCTTAAGATTTTTGATTGTAATAGGTAAAAACATTATGGTTCAAATCTGCAGAAAGTAACGAACGGAAACAAAGGTTAGGGAATCGGCCCATGTCTCACACAATGTCTTTAAGACAATTTCATTATATGTTACACAGTATGTATGTAGCGATTGTCTCCCAGGATATAACGATTCAATAGTGGAAGTGCAAAGCACAACCATTCAGAGCGAACTCAAATTAAGCTCGAACTTACCAAGTACATAAAAGAGAATGAACGAAATGAGAGGGAGAAAGCTACTACTCTTTTTAATTTTGTGATTTTGGAATGCCTATCATGAATTGTAGATTAGGGTTTCTTATAAAATTGAAATCAAATAGATTGATTTGAAAATTACGTAATGACTACACTTTAAATGATAAAGGAAAGTTAATTAAATAATAATATTCTAAAAGATTTATTCCCGATTGATCATTGATTATGATCATTTAGTGATCAATTTAGTAACAGAATCCAAAATTGATTACTGATTCTGATTACTTAGTGATCAAGTAAGTATCAGAATCCAAAACAGAAATCAACTATTTCCTTAATTCAATTACTTTCCTTAATCAAAATGGAAATTACCATTCATTCTTATTATTTATTTAAAACGTTTGACATAGGAAAAATAATTAATTATTTCCGTATCGACAAACTGATTTAGGAAAAAATTAAATTCAAAATAGTAGCAACATTTTGGTTATACTCTCATTGTCTAACCAGAGTGGCATCCGTATACGCAAGTCAAGTCCACACACGAGTTGTGCAATCAAAGGTTCGAGGTTTTTTATTTGCACCCCCCACCATGCGCACGCGAAAGAGAACCTCTATGACACACATGTTGATAAGCTATTATCATACACTTACTTATATACTACATATAAGTTCTTTACCCAACTAATATGAGATGTTCTTTTTCCCCTACACAATGAGCTCACTTTGAGACTCAATTTCCATTCACCTATTAATCGATTTGTGAGTTTGAGTATATCGCTTCGAAGTTCTCATGAAAGAGAATTTGAATGTATATTGATATTTCATTTTCATGTAACCGATCATATTCAAATAATTCTCTCAAACCGGTAGTTTTTCTCAAAATTTCCAACATATTGTAATATTGTTTGAAAAATATTAAGAAAATAAATTGATCAAAAATGAACCCACGATACACATTCTCTAGCAATTCGTAAATAATAATATTGCTTAGTGGACTAATTTGTTTATTGAAATCTCAAAAAAGCAAATGTGATTCACAAATTGTAACATCCACATCAATCAACTCATTTTTATGTGATCTATTCAATGAATCATGATTCATGAACATGGCAGGAAATCGATTATGCACCGACTCCGGCGGAGAGGGCAGGAATTACGGAATGAGAGCCACGTGGCGATACAAGATTCGTGGTAGAGGTGACCGCATGGAACCTGCTTACCTCTCAATTCTGACCGAAATCTTCCAAGCAGACCGTACAAACACCAACGGTGTCTGCAACCGTAGGCTTGATAATATCTGGGGATGACAATTTGATGCTGACCTGCAACTCGGATACTTGTCCGAATCCAACCATATAAGGTCGGGTAAGATCGGATGTGGATGGTAAATTTACGATCCGTGGATCTGTTTAATGAAAAATCCGATGGGTTTTCGAACGGGTGCACGTTTGGGTTGGAAAAACAAATCTGCAGGTTGGATCCGCGAACCCGTATAAATAAAATACTTATATATAAACATATATAGACATTTAAATTATTTTTGGTCATTTTATTTTTATGGTTATTATTGTTTTGTAATGTATCAAGTAAGGAATTAGAAATGAAAATTTAATTCAATTAAGTATCAAATAAGTGATTACATGTGTAAATTTACAAATGACAAATCGTGGGTTCACGGGTTCGTGAGTTGCAAGTTTGTAGGTATCCCGCGGGTGAAGCATCCACCTGTGAACCCATATTGTTTCGATGGGTGCAGCCATAACCCGTGGGTTCAAACACATCCGTGATCCCGCTTACCTACACGGGTTCGAGGGCGAGCAAACGGGTTCGTTGACAGACGTGGGTGAGAAAAAATTTTAGGGGTGAGGGTTTGGATTTTATAAAACCCACCCAAACCCGATCCGTTACCATCCCTAATAATAGCCTAGTGGCTGTCATTTGCTGCCCTGAATCTTTGGGCACGTTTGCTTCCATAGTATTATTTGGTGTATTCATCGTTAGAGCCTCGTCAAGGTCGAAGCTTTCTTCGATCATCGAATGGTTTGAAATGGTGTTAATATTCGACATTTCTGTGTCGGCTGTTAGAGAGAGAAAGAGTAGAGGATACAATTCAGCAAATTGAAAATGTGTTAAAGTGCTTGGATTTTATATACAGCTTTTCATTTTAATCCCACTTGCATGTCTTTATCATATATATGAGCTAGGGACCCACTGCTGTGCAGTTGGCTGCACATACGGCCATGAATAGCGGCAACAATACTTTTTTAAATTTCTGTTTAAAAATTTTAAAAAATTTTAAAAATTAAAATAAAACCTAAAAAAACAAATTAAATAATTAAAAAAATTATTTAATTAAGATAAATTAATTAATTATATATTTTTATATAATTTTTGATATTATAATTTGTAACCATTTTTACGGTGATGGTAACCATTTTCACGGCTCCAGTAACCGTTTTACGGTTTTGGTAACAACTTATTAATTTTTGGAATTTTGACTTGTAAACATTTTCACGGTACTGGTAACCATTTTTACGGATTGAGTAACCATTTTACGGTATCGGTAACCTGTTTATAAATTTGAATATTATGACTTGTAACCATTTTCACGGCAATGGTAACCAATTTAACGGTTCCAGTAACCATATTACGGCTCTGGTAACCACTTTAAAATTCATGAAATTTTGACTTGCAATCATTTTCACTGCATTGGTAACCACTTTACGGCTTTAGTAACCGTTTATACGGGTTTGGTAACCATTATATATTTCTTAATGTTTGAAATAGTAAAACCATTTCCACGGCAACAGTAACCATTTTCACGGATCCATTAACCATTTTACGGGTCTGGTAACCAAATTTTAATTTTTCTAAATTTTGACTTGTATCCATTTTCATGGCGATGGTAACCATTTGTACTCAGTAACCATTTTACGGGTCTGATAACCACTTTTGAATATTTTAAAATTTTGACTTGTAACCATTTTTACGGTAATGGTAACCAATTTAACGGTTCAGTAACTATATTACGGCTTTGGTAACCACTCACAAATTTAAGAAATTTTGACTTGTAACCATTTTCACGGCATTGGTAACCACTTTACGGATTTCGTAACCGTTTATACGGGTTTGGTAACCGTTTTATATTTTTAATATTTTAAATAGTAAAACCATTTTCACGGCAATGGTAACTATTTTCACGGGTCTAGTAACCATTTTACGGGTCTGGTAACCACTTTTAAATATTTTGAATTTTTGACTTGTAACAATTTTCACGGTAATGGTAACCAATTTCACGGTTTCAGTAACCATATTACGGCTCTGGTAACCACTTATAAATTTAAGAAATTTTAACTTGTAACCATTTTCACGACATTATTAACCATTTTACAGATTTCGTAACCATTTATATGGGTTTGGTAACCGTTTTATATTTTTTAATATTTTAAATAGTAAAACCATTTTCACGGCAATAGTAACTATTTTCACGGGTCTAGTAACCACTTTTAAATATTTTGAATTTTTGACTTGTAACCATTTTCACGGCAATGGTAACCAATTTAACGGTTTCAGTAACCATATTACGGCTCTGGTAACCACTTATAAATTTGAGAAATTTTAACTTGTAACCATTTTCACGGCACTGGTAACCACTTTACGGATTTCGTAAACTTTTATACGAGTTTGGTAACCGTTTTATATTTTTTAATATTTTAAATAGTAAAACAATTTTCACGGCAATAGTAACTATTTTCACGGGTCTAGTAACCATTTTACGGGTCTAGTAACAACTTTTAAATATTTTAAATTTTTGACTTGTAACCATTTTCACTGCAATGGTAACCAATTTAACGGTTTCAGTAACCATATTACGACTCTGGTAACCACTTATAAATTTAAGAAATTTTAACTTTTAACAATTTTCATGGTACTAGTAACCACTTTACGGATTTCGTAACCGTTTATACGGGTTTGGTAACCGTTTTATATTTTTTAATATCTTAAACAGTAAAACCATTTCCACGGCATTGGTAACTATTTTCACAGGTCTAGTAATCATTTTACGGGTTTGGTAACCAAATTTTTATTTTTCTAAATTTTGACTTGTAACCATTTTCACAGCGATTGTAACTATTTTCATGTGTCCAGTAACTATTTTACGGGTCTGGTAACAAAATTTTAATTTTTCTAAATTTTGACTTATAACCATTTTCACTATGATGGTAACCATTTGTACGACTCCAGTAACCATTTTACAGGTCTGAAAACCACCTTTTAATTTTTAAAATTTGAAGCTGTAACCATTTTACGTCTATGGTAACCACTTTTTTTTAAAAAAAAAAATTAACTTGTAACCATTTTCACAGTGAATGTAACCATTTTCACAATGCCAGTAACCATTTTACGGGTTCAGTAACCACTTTTGAATTTTAGATATTTTGACTTGTAATCATTTTCACGGCTATGGTAACCATTTTCACGTATATGAAGTAACCATTTTACGGCTCTAGTAACCAGTTTTTTATTTTTTAAATTTTGACTTGTAACCATTTTCACAATATTGGTAACCACTTTTATGTCTCCATTAACCATTTAAACGACTTTGGTAACCATTTTTTTTAAAAATATTTTGACTTTAAACTATTTCACGGCAAGAGTTTTTTGAGAATGGTATTAGGCATATGGAAACAATTCCTTCTCTAAAAGTAAGTTTGAATTTTTTTCTTTTTAGAATGATATCAAGCTGACTTTGTATTGAAGGAACCTGTTAATTTGTTTTTTCATATTGATTATTGTTTAATAGGTTTTTCAAAATTTGCAACTACTTATTCTATCATGGTATGTCCCATATTTTAAAAAATTTAGAATCAAAATCCATTACTTCCTTTAGTTGCTTCAAAAAAATTAGAATCAAAACAATTGATTAAAACAAACGACATGTAATCAGTTATATAAAATGTAAGTGCAATATAATTATTTGTAATAGAAAAATAAAAAGATCATTTGGATATTAATAGATATATACAAAGGTTGTTATCATACTTTCTTCAGATCATTTACATTTCATTCAAAGAATTGAAGTCATATATCACAATCTCTGAGAAAAACATAATTTTTTCTCCCAAAATTGCTTCAAAACTGACCATTGTCAATGCCTGGAATTGGATGCTTCATATGTGACATATACTTATCCTAATTAAATTGGTTTGGTGAATAGAATTTGTATTGTCATGTTCTTAAAAAAAACCTGCAATAAATGATTAGGGCAATCGAGTTCAAATGCAAAGCCTAATAGGTGTAACTTCTAGCAATAACATTATTTCAAATAATCACCAAACAATAAATAAAAACAAAAATGTGTTCCTTTTGAATTTCATATAATAATATATATATACATTTGATTAATAATCATCTCCTCTATTTACTCCTCATTGATATTTACATTTTTCACTTGTACAAAAATGATCCCCCAAGCTCCTTTGCCAAAAATGAGAAAGGAAAAAGAAATCATGACCAAAAACACACCGAGTATTAAACATGGAAAGGTAATGTATCAATTTACATGCCAATCTTTTTGTGTATATTATGGAAATATTTTTTAACTTATTGATAATTTATCCAAGCCATATTATCAAGCTTCAGCTTTGCACCAGTTGTGGACCGAGTGCCACCTTCATCAGAGAAGATACCCCCACCAATTAACCATTTTATAATGTTTGAATGAGGTTTAAAACTTACCCGGATTGCCTAATATCAGGACTAAAAAATGATGGATTATGAGCAGCAACAACAAGTGCTAGACATCTAACCAAATAATTTAACTAGTCTTTCATACAATAAAAAGATTAATTCTAGGTTTTATTATTGATTATACAACTATTTTTCATTCGCTTACCTATAAAATGTACCTTTGTCCGGTACTAATACTACCAAGCACTAGTGTTATATGTTTATAAAATTTAATCATAAAACGAAAAAGTAATCAACAAATAATTACTGGCAGCTACTGTAAGGAAAAACCTAAGAATCAGCAAAACAGACAACATTTCTCGACAATTTCATATATGAACATACGCGAACAACATTTCTCGGCCATCTTTATCTTATTTCTGTTTTAGTATCTATTCGTTTACAATAAAAAATGAACATCATTTTAGAATTTTTATTCTTATTCATTTATTACCCAGTAATGACTAATGAAGAAGCACGGATATGCTAACGCGTTCAAGCTTTGAATCAATCCATTTATGAGTTCAGTAACTTCAAAAATCAAACACGGAAAGCATGAATCAATCCATTTACATTCTTCAACTACAACGTATTTATGAGTTCAGTAGATTTCCAGCATAATCACGCGGTAAACAAACATTGCAGTAAACAATTGATCATCATGTTTCCAATTAGCCCACCACAATTACCACATATACAATACAACCAAATCATAAACCAGTACCAAGCCCACAAATTTAACCTCCTAACACAAACAAACCAAGCAAAAGCTCACAACTACTGAAATCAAATGTCAATATCCAGCAACCAGATCTCATCAAACAACACATTTTCGAACAAAAAACAATCTTCCAAAGCAGACTCACACTAAATCTCACCAGTACTCTAACCAAGTTTGAACATTTAAGAAAAATAAATAAACAAACAAAGTGAAATTCCATTCCAAGCATGATCAAATCATCAAAACTAAAATGCAAACATAAACATAAACAATTACAAGAACCCATAAGCAAAAAAGAGAGAACTATATTTAAAATTAAATTATAACAAAAAAAAAGTGATCAGCTCATATAAGTAAAAAAAATTAATTATTGTATCCAACCGAAAACATATATTACAACGGTTTTTGAACTTGAACTCAATTAAAAAAGCAAGCATCAAACAAACCAATGACAAAAGAAAAGATCAAAGGAAACAACAATCAAGTAAAATCCAAAAGTATGATACAAAGAACTTAAGATCCAAACTTTTATAATCAAAACAACTTATCAAAACAATCGACATATAATTGGTTACATAAAATGTAAGTGCAATCTAATGATTTGTAATAGAAAAATAAAAAGAAGATTTGGAGATCCATAGATATATACAAAAGTTGTCATCATACTTTCTTCAAATCATTTACATTTCATTCATAAAATTGAAGTCATATATCACAAGCTTAGAGAAAAACATAACTTTTTCTCATAAAATTGCTTCAAAACTGGCCATTGTCAATACCCGGAATCGGATACTTGCAATGCTATGTAATCAGGCATTGCTACCATTTACCAATGATCGAAACCTCCAAAATACATTAGTAAATATAATAAACTTAAATGTAGCAAACACAAGCATTGAGTTTCCATGAACACAGATGTGTTTAAACCCTTTCTTAAGAGCATTCAATCCAAAAAATCAAAGCACTATACCTAACAACATTATTGGTTGCAATTCCCACTCCTGCATGAAGTAGCGAGACCTACCAAAGCTCAGGATTAGAGAGAACTATATTTAACAGGAGGCAAAACAACCTAGAAGCTTAATATATAATTAAAGAACCTACATACCACACACTGCCATCTTCAGCACGTAAAACTGCTTCTGCAGACCTCTAAAGCATCTCATGTGAAGATAATTAAAAGTAGTAACAAAATCCTGCAGCAAACTAAAGGTGCATTAGTTAATTTATTTTTTTTACTTGAAAGAAGCAGATAAAAACATTAAAAACCAATATAGAGCAGCTCTGACAGCACATGATTAATGAAAATGAAGTACTCGATATTCAATTACACTACTAATAAAAAGTCTTCAAGTTTTTCTGAGAGTTTTAAGATGTTCTTTAAAAATGTGACACATTTCTTACGAAAAGGAAACGGATCGCATAGTCCAACTTCTAAAAATGTTTAAAGAAAAATAATAACAGAAGAATGCTTTCCAAATCTACAGCTACATTTAATTGACAAAAGTATTTTCTCATATTATCATCCTAATTTTGCAGATTCATATAACGGAACATTAGCTTTACACTGCACCCAAGTAAATACTCTTTACTTATACAACACAAGATAATTTGACACTCTTAAGCAGTATAAAGACACTACATAACCCAATTGTCCACATAGTTTGACTTTTATCATTTGTTTCAACTCACACTTTCTATTTATCAAGAGTTAGTTGTATAAATGAATAGCTACTGCAAACAAAAATATTTATATCATAGTGGTATTCTTAACATATATAAGATTACCAGGGATATAACAAGTACCTAATTGCAAACAATTACCATTATTCAACAAAAATATGAAAAAGTTATTAAAAATGAAACATAATCAGTAAGAACACAACTACACAAGCCTTGTAGGCTAGTACATGAATTAAAGACCCATGCCAGAAATAGGATAGATAACGACAATAAATTCCAGGAAAGGCCATTGCAATATGATTAAGGCACTAGGCCTATCACAATGAAATCATGATCCAACACATAGAAATGACCGTAACAATGCATACCATACAGAAACATAAGATTTCAGGATTGGCTACCCAAAATTCTTCAATTTAATTGTAAAGATTTATGTCAAATCCATAAGGGCTTTGGCCATAAATATACTTAAAATTTATGTTCATATTTTTTTAAACATTCATCTTGGGGGTGCTTGAATACTAATGTTGGACATTTTTCTAATAGTTTAAGTTTTTGAGTCTGGCGGTTACTAGTATAGTAGAGTCGGGTTCAGTGTTTCAAAACTAATATGGTAAAAACATTACAAAACACTGAGCACATATCTTTTCAACAAAAAATAGTAATTCACAAGTGAGTCATCAGAAGGCAGAAGCCCACCATGGTAGAAAAGTATGACATTAAGTAATATCTGAAAGACAGAGGTACTTACCGAAGTGTGCATCTACAAACTTGGCCCAAAATTCTCATGAAGTGAGTATACTTCATGCACCAAGTTGAAGTGGCAATTAAAAGTAAGATTACTACACTTTACAAATATAAACAAAACGAAAGGATAACTTAAAATCCAAGAACGCTTACCAAAATAGCTTTCCACACATCCTTTTCACACTGACATAATCCAGGTGAAGAATTCCTGCCAACTCTTCCTTAGTTAGGCACAATATTCTACGATAATTTATAGAGTTATATCATCTTCTGCATTGTGAGAGAAAGAGAGAGGAATAAGAAGACGACAAACAGATAATAGTTCAGCCAAAGACATTACTTACCGATGAAAGCAAACTTGGGATAACTGTAGACAAGGCCAAAGTGGCCGGAAATGAACTCGCACAACTCCCAAGTTTCAACCTTGAGAGACCAAAAACTTGAACTCTTTCACATTATGAAACAGGTTTTGGGCTTGGGGCCATGAATAGATGACTGGCTAGGGAGAAGATATGGGGTCATAACAAATTTAGGGTTGTTTCACAGAAAACATACAGGCTCAAACTTCATACGTGATATGTATCTCCAATACCCTTAACTCATCTACCAAACCTAAAATAAAATTTTAAAAAAATAAACAGGTATGTGATCTCATGTACATGTCACCGACGAGAAGATACTGAAAAAGAGAAGAACCGAAGTGAAGTACCGAAGAAGAGAAGAGAAGAACTGAAGTCGTGAAGAAGAGAGAACTAAAGTGCGTGAAGAAAAGAAAAGGATAGGGCCCTGGTGCAGTTTTACAGACCGCCTCAAACATAGTTTCAATTCTACACACTGTTTCAATTAGCGGTCTCAAAGCTTTCAAGCTTTCAATTTGTACAACTATTTTGAAATTTAAATACAACGTATCTACTATGTAGGCACTCTTATTAGTTATTACTAAATATTTTTTTTCAGGCAACCCTTTAACATAACAAAGACAATAACCCATCTAAAATATGAAACAAATCCAGAAACCAAACAGCACCTACAACTGCCATAAGCACAAAACTTAAACATTTACAACACAATTCAAGAATGTTAGATCCACAAATAAAAACAATGCTAAAAATCACATACCATTTCATCATAATCAATTCCCGTAGACGGTTGCCTCATACTCCTCCCTTCACCACCACTGCCATTTCTCTTAGACAAATCAACAAACGGGTGGTGGTGCTTGGAAACATCCGGGAACGACGGAGACCCAATTGGTGGATTCTATCGAGAAACAGAGAGAATACGCGTGTGATGGTGATTGAAGCAGAGGAGATGTGAAGTTGAGGAGGAGATGTAGAAGAGAACAAACAGAGTGGTCATAAGAGCTAATGTGGTGGATTTGAAGAAAATAGTCTTGAACGAAAGACGTTGGTGAGCCAAGTAGTAGAGAATTAACGAAGTGTTCGCCATTGAAAGTTGAAACTAATTGACTATGAAAGAGAGGCACAAAACAAATATGTCTTGTTTTGACCACTGATTTTCACAGAGAAATAAGTCATGGGTTTGTTTAATCGACCATTGACTGAAATTAAAGCATATTCTGTGACTTTTCCAGATTTCATTTTTGTTTAATTTCATACAAACCGCTAGAGAGAATTCAAATTTATGGTTCTGAAAGATTTTGAGAAATTAAGATTTTAAACTTACAAGTGATGGTTGTGGGGGCGGCGGCGGCGGAGGTGCCAATTGAGTGGCGGTGTGAAAACTAAAACTCTGACCTGAGAAGAATGGAAGTGATAATGGTGGAGTTGGCGACGGCAGAGTAGCGATATGCAAGCGGAGGTGGCGATCAACCGATGGTGCCAGTCGGAGCAGATGTGGATTCCAAAGAGAGGCAAATCGGTTAGGAGAAAAATGTGAGAACCAGGACTTAGAAAGGGAAAGAATGAAAGTCAATAGAGGCAGAGAAATATATTGTATTAGAATTTATAACCGGTTAAACATGCTTTTTTGTTTTTTAATTTTTTCTTTTTTAAAAATAAATACAGGTCTGTTGAATCAAGTTGTTGAACGATCCAATGGACCAAATATATCACTATTCATAACTATATGATCCATTTTTTCCTTGACTGTATAGCAGCCGACCCACATGAGCTAATATATATTTTGGAAAAAGAATTCCTGTTCTTGCTATGATCTCAGGTTTGGATTTTTGCTATGATTGTGTACCTAATGTGAATTTGGACGGCTAACTTGCAGAAGCAGATTAGGTGCACTTTTTTATGACAAAGGCAGTTTGAAATGACAGATCAAACTTCGAACCAAATCAATCTCTAACATTGGTTTTCGGCTCGTGGAATTCAAACTTTCAAGGGACTAATAACATTTGATTGGATTATCTTAGTAATCAATGGTTTATCTTAGAAGATTCAAACTTTGGTAACTGGCTTAGGTTTAGTTTGGTATTACTTCCCCAGCTGCTTTTGGGGTTAAAAGTGATTCTGGACCTCAGACACGGTGTTTGGTAAAATCATGAGGAAGTGCTTTTGATCACTTTTAGATTCTCCCAACTGAGTTTTTGAGAAGCTACAAATACATAGTTTTGGATTTTGGCTTCTGCTTTTAGAAAACGCGCTACAGTGATATTAAATGAAATTTTACTAACTTTCCAACTTTGTCCTTGCCTTTAACGAAATTTAACAAAAAAAAATTGGGTCTATATTTTTGTACAAAAAAAAAATGTTTCCATAATTAATTCAATAAACTAAAATAAAAATGAAATAAAAAATAAAGTAGAATAAAATAAAGAAATAAAGAAATAAAGAAATATGACTAATTAATTAAATAAAGTAGAATAAAAAATAGGGCTAATTAATTCAATAAATACCATAATTATATAACACTTAAAACTAAATACAAATAAACAAGAAAAATATAAAGTATATCAAATTAGTACCATTTAGATGTCTTTGTCCTTTTAGTAATTTTACACACTCACAACACTTTTTATATCAGTTTACCAAACACATTGAAATTGCTTTTAGTTCTCACAGCATTTTTTAAAATCAGTTTACCAAACACTCAGTTGATTCTTCCCACAACAATTCTTAAAGCAATTCCCCCCACAGTAATTTCTTAAAGCAATTCCCCCCACAGTAATTTCAGAAACACTTCTCCCCACAACACAGCAATGCCAAACTGAGCCTTAATCTTGTTTTCCCATTTGGGAAGTAGATGGTGTTAGCTTAATGGTATGTCCCCATATTTACATCATTGAATTTTGGGTTCTTACTTACCTAAATATCGAATTATTTGTGATTATTTTAAAAGAAAAAATGAAACTTCTTCCATTTAAGCATTATAATTTTTTTTTTTAAAAACATTTAAGCATTATTGGATCTTGTAGGTCAATTTCCAATAAGCATGAAACTATTACAGTAATCCTATAATGAATCCCGTAATTAATTAATCATCACCTCTTGCTCCTGGAACATCTGGTAAATTTATTTGATTTTCATGTCTTACTTTATCTTTAATTAATTTCCTCATTTCATCTTATTCATTGAGTTTGATTGATTTGGAGTATAATTCTCCTCTGCCATATATTAAAAACGGCTGGAATTACTTTCTCATCACCGACGTACAAATACAGAAGAAAAGAAGACGGAATTTCAAGGGTTAATAAAAAACTTTGTTTTTAACTATTGATTTATATTTTATTATACTTACGGCCTTAAGCAAATAAGATTGTCGTCTATTTTATCTTTACTTCGTTTGTTTAAAAATTTAGAAATTAATCGATATATAACTTGAAAATTATTAATATGTAAGTTGTAAGTTAATTTAAAACTTAATTGATAATTAACTTGAAAAATCAACTCATATATAATTTATAATTAAATAGTATATAACAAAATTACATGTCAAACGAAGTAGAATTTATAGGTAATTTTATCTAAAACCGATCAACAGTGATAAAATCAATAAAATATAAATGTATGCTTTATAACATTAAACCAATATTTTTTTTTAGCTCTTTATGAATTCAACCTACGAAAATAATATCTATCTTACTTTAATTGAATACAAGATTAATTAGTACCGGTTGAAATAAAGAGCTCAAAAGGATTTTGTTAATTCCTTTAATTGGGGTGAAACTATTTGAAAAAGCTTAACGTTTGCTAGCTGCCAATAACATATATACATACATACAAGATGTTATTAATTATCATATGAGAATATGATTTTGTATATATGGGTGTACAGTAGACCAATTGAGCTGTTTCCATTCGCTAAAGAACAATAACAGCTAATTAACAAAGAAAACACATTTTCAAGAAAATGTCGAAACTAAGGACCCGTCCTGTAAACGTTTTTCGGTTGATATTTTTCAAAACTGAAAATGAAAATGAAAATGAAAACAGTGTTTTTGGTTTCAGTTTTGAATTTTGAAAACACATCTGGTAGCATATACTGAAAGCTGTATTTTAAAAATGAAAACGAAAAAACGCGTTTGGTACGTTAACCGAAAACTATCAAAAATTGAAATATCAATCGTAGCATTTTGTTTAATATCATTACAATTATAAATAAATTGATTACATAATTAACCGATATGAATTTTGTATTGTAATTTTTAAATTAAATAAAAGTAACACATAAAAAAATAATTCAAAAAAACATATCAAAAAATGAATTAATCAAAACTAAACACTTAAATTATAAATAAATAATTACTATATATATTA
Organism: Dipteronia dyeriana; assembly: GCA_032871835.1. Lineage (NCBI taxonomy): Eukaryota > Viridiplantae > Streptophyta > Magnoliopsida > Sapindales > Sapindaceae > Dipteronia > Dipteronia dyeriana. The sequence goes on along the minus strand of CM065300.1, from coordinate 49,187,060 downwards.
TTATATAATAAAATATATATTTTATTACATATATTATAATTTATATTATAATAATAAATATTTAATATTATATATAATAAAACATAATATATTACATTATATCCTATATAAATATATATTATTTGATATTATATATATATTGTATATGTCATATATAAATTTTATCAGATGTACACGTCATTGACAAAGAGGATAAAATTGCCAGGTGGACATCCGAATAGACATTCATAAAATATCCCACAAGATATCGCCAAAGAAGAGGAACCCGAGTAAGTATAAAAATAAGTATTGAGCAAAACCTACTCGGGATCAATTGATGTCATATTCTACTCGGGATCAGATGACGTCATTCGGGACCAACTAACTTCATGTTCTACTCGGAAAAAATATGAAGAAACCCGAATAAAAAAGCCCAGTACATAACTCGCACACGAACCAAGAATCATTTTAAAATACGTAAAGATATCCGCGTCAAAGAAGAATTGCAAGATGAATAGAATACCAAACAGGAAAAAGGTTCCAAGTTAGACAACAATTTTATTTCTTCAAAAAGACTACGTATTTTTAAGGAAATAAGTCCTAAATGGACTATATCACTAGAGTCTCATTCTACCTCTCTACAAATCTCCGAAATAGAAAAGAAGACAGACTACTCCAAACAAGTAACCAATCATAATTAAATACAAGAATCTTTCATTACTTGTACAAAAATGATTAGGGTTCTATGTACATATAAATAGACCCATAATCTCATCATAAAGATATATAACAATATACAAAGAGAAAAAAGAGAGATTGAGAGTTGTAAATCTTTATTTCAATAGTGGATTTTGGCTCGGTTGTTTATTCAACCACCCATGGACGTTTCTCCAGTCATTGAAGTTTTACCACGTAAATCTTGTATCACAATTACATTCTCCTTATCTTTCTCTTCAAGATCACAGCTAAAATCCAATTTTGTTGACTTTTCTGACATCCAGAAAACGACGTCAACAATTGGCGCTAGAAAAAGGGGGTCTGAACCTTCGAATATTAAAGGTAATGGCGGGAAGCAGAAACAGTTATGGGGATATCTAAAAATCTCAAGTTAATGTTCATATTGACAGTAGTTCATGAGATCTCGCCACAACCACCAAGAACCAACCAACATCTCTGGCGGGGATCCAGCAAATCCCTCCTACCAGCGAAGACCTGACACGGCGTTTCTGTGAGACACTACAACAGCTGGTAGCATGAGCGGTAAAAGAATGAGTTGATCTACTAGCTGCCGAAGAGACGTAACCTCATAATCCTCCACTTACAAGGCTTCGCTCGGTTATAGTTGGGCCATAACCAGATGCATAAGAAACTGGAAGGGAATCTGTTTCAATTATTTAGGCTGGACATGAAACACCTGAAGAGGAGCAATAATGCTAGAGGGCAGCCATGATCAAATAGCCCACACAAGACACCGCAAGCATGACCGACATAGGGATCAATCATCATTAGAGGAAAGTGATCGGCACCATCGCAACCGCCATCACTAAACCATACGCCTGCAAGGATCAACCCTTGAGACTCGGCAGCAAAGCGAAGAGGAACCTGAAAAAGGTATGACAGTCACTCAATGGTTTAACCATCATGGAGATCCGGTGGGAGATAGAGATGTCATAATTCAGAGCCTGACCCGAGAAGTTGAAAATAATAGGAGTCAAATGGACGCACTGGTTAGACGTTATGAGTACAATGACTTGTCCAACGACAATTCTGATAGTCCATTCACTAGGAATATCCTACGAACTCCATTCCTAGAAAGATTCAGGATGCCGCACGTGGAACAGTTCAAGAAGGATACAGATCCTAAAAAACACGTCAGACGGTATAAAAGTGCCATGGCTCAGTATGTCCACAACGACCCCTTATTATGTCTCAACTTTCCACAGATTCTAGGACACACAGGCTCAAGATGGTTCGGAAGATTGTCCCCAGCAAGCATCAGAAGTTTTGGTGACTTAAGTAGAAGTTTCTCAAGACAATTTATGGACAACGTTCACAGAAGAAATCAGTGGTTTACCTTTCTCAGATAAAACAAGGGAAAGATGACTCGCTAAAGATATACCTGGGAAGATTCGGTCAGACGGTATCAGAAATTGGCAGTGCAAACGACGAAGCGATAATTGCTGCATTCATCAACAATTTACAGAATAGACGACTATCTTTTGACTTGAGAAGGGCCCGTCTAACCAAATATGCAGATATGATGGACATGGCGGGAGGATATGCAATGGCTGAAGAAGAAGAGTTAGCCACGGGAGGATGCTACATGCACGAAGGAAAACCCGAAAAGGATGTCGAGTCAAAGGTATAGAATCAAAAAGGAAAACATAAAGCAAATGGCACAGAAAAAACAAGGACGAAGGGGGCGTAATGCTGACCAGACCACAAAGAAATTCTGTGGAAAATACGTACCCTCTCGGAAAAAGAGCCACACCGACAGTCTCAGTTTGCCAGATGAGATATAACAAAATACTGTAGATTCCATAAGGAAACCGGTCATGAGACTTCCAAGTGTTACCAACTCAGAGATTACATAGAGACCCTCATTCGGAAGGACACTTGCAGGCGATAATCCTGAAAAGGGATGAGAGGCCAGAAACAAAGAAAGAGACCAGGGCCTATCATAGCTCCGATCGAAACCAAAGGGCCAGCCCCAAGACCAATGAAGTAATACAAACAATCTTTGGAGGGCCATCAACTGGAACAAATAACCGAGAGCGAACACAGGAAATCAGAGAAGCTGTGGAGGCAAGACAGAACTTTGACGCAAACTCGGTCGAACCAGACCCGAAAAGGGTAAAGGAAAGATGTGACCCAATAATATTCACAAAAGCTGACTCACATAGGTTCGATGTTTGACCAAATGACGCCCTGACCATAAGTGCCCGAATTGGACACAGGGAAGTCAGGAGAATCTTAATAGACAATGGAAGTTCAACAGATATTCTCAATGTAGCTGTCTACGATCAACTCAGGTTGGACCGAAAGGATTTGCATCCTTTTCATACCCCACTCAGGATTCGGGGGAGTTGAGGTCAGGTCTCTTAGGACGGTAAAGTTACCCGTGAAATTGGAGTGACACCTTGTCAGAGAACAATTTTACTCGATTTCATAGTGGTAGACTTAGATAATTGGCCATATAACGCATTGTTAGGTTGGCCATTCTTGAATAAAACAAAGGCTGTAACAGTTACTTACGCCTTAATGATCAAATTCCCGACCGAACAGGGGGTCGAAGTAGTCAAGAGGTCCCAAGAGATGGCCCGAAGAGCTAACCTGTCAATTTACAAAGACATAAACGATGGAGAACAAGTATGCACTATAACACAACCGAATAAGAATAAAGAGTCACTATTATTTGAATTTGATCAAGGGAAGAATCAAATGAGTACAAAAATGAACCGGTTGAAGAATTAATCTTGAAAGAAGATGAACCAGATAAGGAGATCAAGATCGGGGCTAATTTGGAAGGAAAAGTCAAACAAAGCTTCACTGACCTGCTCAAAGAATACAATGATGTGTTCGCCTGGAGTCATGAAGACATGGTCGGGATAGATGCCTGAATAATATCTCATCATCTCGCGGTAGACTTGAATGCAAAACCAGTAATACAAAAGAGAAGATCATTCAATCTCGAAAGAAGTCAGGCAATCAAGCAGGAAGTGGAAAAGTTACTCGCTGTAGGGCTAATTAGAGAGATCAGCTATCCTCAATGGGTAGCTAATGTGGTCATCGTCCAAAAGAAAAACGGTCAGTGGAGAATGTGAGTAGATTTCACAGATTTGAATAAATCATGCCCAAAAGATAGTTTCCTGCTACCAAGGATAGACCAATTGGTTGATGCTACATCAGATCATGAAATACTCAGTTTCATGGACGTCTACTTAGGATACAACCAAATCCGGATGAACAAGGCTGATGAAGAAAAAACGGCGTTCACAACCGATCAGGGCTTATACTGTTACACAGTAATGCCTTCTGGGTTAAAAAATGCAGGGGCAACATACCAAATGCTGGTCAATAGAATCTTCGCACGACAAATAGAAAGAAACATGAAAGTTTACATAGATGACATGCTGACCAAGAGCATCTCGACAGACAAACATACTTCAGACCTACGAGAGACATTTGATGTTTTGAGGAGATACCAAATGAAGTTGAATCCGAACAAGTGCCTATTTGGAGTTCCTTCATGAAGGTTCCTGGGTTTCCAAGTTCACCAAAGGGGAATCGAAGTAAATCCTAAAAAGATTCAAGCCCTACAAAAAATGACCTCACAAAGGATGGAAGTGCAGTGCTTAACAAGATGCTTAACTTCCTTGGGTAGATTCATCTCTAAGGCTACAGACAAATGTTCTCTCTTTTTTAAAGTGATTAAAAAAGGAAAATGACTCGAATGGAATGAAGAATGCGAGCAAACGTTCTTAAAAATCAAAGAGTACCTAGGGCAAGCTCCTATTCTTTCGAAACCAAAAATGGGAGAGATACTCCAATTGTACTTATCAATTACAGAATTAGCAGTAAGTTTAGTTCTAGTCAGAACAGATGATAGAGTACAGAGGCCGGTGTATTATACTAGCAAAGCACTTCTTCCAGCTGAAATCAGGTATTCACAGGTAGAAAAAATGGCCATAGCATTGGTTTCGACAGCAAGGAAGCTAAGACCATATTTTCAGGCTCATGCAATCCAGGGCCTCACCGATTGCCCACTTAAGCAAATTCTACAGAAACCAGAAATTTTAGGAAGACTAACCAAATGGGCAATCAAGCTAAGTGAATTCGATATCCAGTACGTCTCCAGGACATCTCTCAAAGGCCAAACAGTGACAGATTTTATAGCAGAGTTCACAGAACCAAACTTGGAAGCAAGAAAGATGTTGGGCAAATTTTTTTAATGGAAATCATATGTCGATGGCTCTTCAAACACTCATGCCAGCGGGGCAGGGATCATAGTATGCAACCCGGAAGAAGATGATGTCAAGTGTGCCATGAGATTTGACTTTAAAGCAACAAATAATCAAGCTGAGTACGAGGCGTTACTAGCTGGACTCAGAGTTTGTATAGCCCTTAGAGCAGATGAGGTCGAGATATTTAGCGACTCACAGGTAGTTGTCAACCAAGTCCTGGACGAATACCAAGCCAGAGATGAAGGCATGATATCTTATCGTGACATAGCAAAATAGCTCATTCAAAAATTCAAAGATTATAAGATTGCCCATATCCCCACAGAGGAGAATGAAAAGGCAGATGCTTTGTCCAAGCTAGCATCAACAACAACCACAATCAGGCCAAAAACTATTCCGGTCGTACATCTCCTCAAACCGAGCACAACTGAGCCAGAAAACTTTGAAATTTTAGAAATTCGAACACCGTCAGATGGTTAGATGACTCAGCTAAAAAGGTTCTTGGAAGAAGATGTGCTCTCGGAAGATCCCCTACAAGCCAAACGTATCAGGTATCGGTCGGCAAGATACACATTGATTAGAGGAGAACTATACAAAAGAGGGTTTTCTAGAACATTCCAAAGATGTGTATCAGAGGAAGATGCATGTCAGATATTACAGGAAATCTAGGGGGCAGTTTGTGGAAACTATACTGGGGGTAAAATTTTAGCACACAAGGTACTCAGGCAAGGTTATTATTGGCCCACTTTATTCTCAGATGCACAACGATGTTCGAAGAGCTGTAATACTTGCAAAAGGATTGCTAATGATATCCGACAACCCCCTCAACAACTCAGAAACCTCACGTCCCCGTGGCCATTTGCCATGTGGGGCTTGAACTTAATTGGCTCAATGCCAGCTAGGACATGGGGTGGAGCGAAGCATGCCATAGTAGCCGTTGATTATTTCACGAAGTGGGCAGAAGCTGAAGCATTAGTACATATCACAGAAGCAAATACAACAAATTTTGTGAAGAAAAATATACTTGATAGGTTTGGAGTCCCAAACACTATCATCACTGACAACGGCACCCAGTTCGATAACCTGAAATTCATACAGCTGTGTAAAGAGTACCAAATTCCCAATTACTATGCTACACCTGCCCACCCTCAAACAAAGGCAAGCTGAAGCAGTAAACAAAATAATCAAGCATACACTCAAAGCAAAGCTAGATGCCAATGGTTTGAAAAACTTCCTGAAGTATTATGAGCATATCGGACGACGATAAGAACTTCAGCAAGAGAGACTCCATTCATTTTAGCGTTTGGAACAGAAGCTGTTATCCCCATAGAAATATCATATGCATCACCCAGGCTTAGGCTATATAATGAAGATCAGAATGTTGATATGCTGTTACAAAGTCTAGATGAGCTAGAAGAGAAAAGGGAAAAGTCACGAATACGAAATATGGCATATCAACAAAGAGTAGCTCGCCACTACAACTCTCATGTTCGAGTCAGGAAATTCCAAATAGGAGACCTGGTATTCATAAAAGTGTCGCTGAATACAAAAAACAAAGTTGCAGGTTCCTTGTCTGACAGGTGAGAAGACCCGTACAAAATTGAAGGAGTAGCTGGCCATTGATCATATTGGATTGCACGACAAGATGGAAGGGTCTTCCCGATCATGCAACGCCCAATACTTGAAGATTTTCTATCCTTAAAATATTGTTTCCTTTTTAGTTAGGACAATTTTTGTCATCAATTATTAACTTTGGAATTTAAATCACTGTTGGTTTTGCAGCTATAAATAAAAATCAAACTCGGGATTTTCGAAAAATAAAACATATGATAATAAGAACATATGAAAGACGAGCATGATAATAAGAACATATGAAAGATGAGCATGATAATAAGAACATGCAAATAGAATACTCGGGACCATTGATTCCCGAATGGGCGGAGAAGCTCGAAGGAGCATGCCAGCCGAGCAAGGACAGTTGACCTTAGCAAAAAGGCAAACCCGATGCACCAAATTCTGGAGAATGGCTCGGGGTGCTGTCAGAAAAAAATTCCAGTGAAATACGTAGCTGTGTTAAACTGTTCGAAAAGCTTAACGATTCGGCAAACCCTTGCACAGAAAACTGGGGAGACGTCCTTAGTAATGTGTGAGGACTCGAACATATGATCATTGTGAGCCTTGATGTAAGGTTTGGGTAATAACCCGAGTATGAAATATGAGTAAATCTACTCGTTTGTTTCAAGATGGCTCGGTTAATATAAGCCAGTTTAATAAGATACTTGGCATTGAAAGTAACTCTGGGTAACGAAACCAAGTTTAATAAGTACTCTTTGAAGTTACTCAGACGAAAATAGCCAGTTTAATAAGATACTTGGTACAAAAAGAATTGCATTAGCCAGTTTAATAAGATAATTGGCATAGATTGCAGTAGCCAGTTTAAGATTTGGCAGTGATTGCGTTAGCCAGTTCAGTAAGATACTCGACATTAGAAACAACTCCAAATAATAAAACCAAGTTAGATAAGATACTCGGTATTCGGTACTTGGTGAAATTTTTGAGCAATGAGTTGGATTAAACCACTCGGTTTTCTGAATTACAGTTTAACACGAAATTTCATTGATTAAAATCTTTACAAGTGAATCTTTACAAAGATAATAAAAATCTTTACAAAGGTGAACATTTACAAAAATAAGTTAAGGCTGGGAGGAGGATTTTGAACTCTTGCCGATGCTCGGGTCGGTCACCATTTCGTACTCACGGAGGAGACTTTCATTTGAAGACTAAGTAATTAAGTCGACCGAATCATCCATCCATTCACTGTAATCTTCTCCAGGGATCGGGCCGACATCAGGCACCAAACCTTCCACGCCGGGCTCCTGTCTGGCATAAAAGGTCAAGAGAGAATGCTCTGATGGAACCTCCAAATGCATGGGATGGGGCTCTTTGCCTCGACTGCGGCAATAAGCTCTCTACTCTTTTATCTGAGTCCGAAGAGATTCCAGGGACTGATCCACGTGGTTCTTGATCGACAGCTCCCAGTTGGTTCGGATTTTTTCAGTTGTCCGATTCTTGATCTTAAAAAATTCGCCAGCTGAAACTAACTCTCGTTGAAATTCCCGAAGGAGAAAGGCATCATAAGCAAGGGATCTTTAACTAGTGACGTTTTTTGTCACTCTTAGCAGGAGATTATGCACTGGCTCCGGCACAGAGGGCAAGAGTTACATATTGAGAGCCAGGAGGAGATGCAAGCCGCATGGAACACGTGACCGCATGGAACTTGTTTACCATCGGCAGCGGGGAATATTTCTGTTTGATCAAAATCTTCCAAGCACACGGAACAAACCCCATCCGTGGAAACTGTCAGCAAGCTTGAGACCAAAGTGTTTGACTCTTTGATTCGCCGCTCTGAATCTTTGGGCGTGTTGGGTACTTCCAGAGTAGTGTTTGGTGGTGATGTAATCTGATGGCCTAATAAATTCATATCTAGAAATCCGTCAAGGTCCAAGCTTAAGTCGATATGATTCACTACAATGGCCATTGAAAGCTACAGAGAAAATCAGAAGAAGAGGATAGATTATAGAATGTGCAAATGAAATGTTATTTGTTAGATCGAGTTTAAATAGAAGTGCCTCAACTACTTTAGTCGCCGCACATGAGTTGAATAGTATAATTAATGATTTTAGTCTGTATACAAATATTTTCAACTTGTTTGCATGTGTATTGGAATACTTGCTATATGTATATAATATCAAATGAGGAATGTGACCGGAAGGAGCAACTGGAGAAACAGCAGTAGTGTTTATTATTTTTGATTTTTCTAAGTGTTTGGGTTAATTAGACTCGTGGTACAAATTAACGAAAGCAGCCAAAGGATAGTTAAGTGGCTGTGTTTCTAGGAAGCAACCGTATAAAGCTTGCATACCAATATAACTGAATTAATTATTTTTTCATACTACGAATTAATTATTTTTTCATACTATTTTTCTATTTCGATACTAGCTATTTAGATCGAATATATATATTTTTAATTATTTTTATCATCGATAAGATTCGAATTTTGAATTGCTGATTTGATAATCATTTATCTAAACTTTAAATTCATCCATCTCATTGAATTGAATTAAATTAGGTTGTTGAAAGAAAGTCAAAATTGGGATGTGATAAATTCATCCATCTAATTAAATTAGCCCACACATTAGACTTGATAAATACAGTATCAACTGTTTCCTATAAAGAATCAAGAACATGCCAGATGATCAATGAATTATCAAGCACTTTCGACAAAACTCATGATAAGCGGCAGCCGGCTTTTGGACCAAAATGCCTTTGATGAAAATTCATACCGATTCTTTCGACCTTTAAAATTGTATTCAATATTATCTTTAAATAAAATTATTAATATTTTAATTAAAAAATCTAATAATTTTTACAACTATGTTACAATTTCAAAATCTTAACAAACTAAACTGAATTAAATGATTAAATAAAAATACTAACAAAAAAAAAAATCTTAGAGAACAACATTCTCCCAAGCATGACAGATGGAGGTGGCTGCTCCATCCTAGATCGGAAAAGATGCAGGAACTTTTTTTTTTTTTTTTTTTTTTTTTTTAAATCGTACAGAACTGATTTTATATCACAAACAATAACGACAGCAATATTACAAGTACTGTTTTTTTTTCTTTTTCTTTTTTTCTACTTACAGTCAGATCTTGTATATTTGTAATTGGTTTGGTATTTAAAATCTTTATAAATTTGCAGCTATTGAAGAATAGGGAGGGTTAATTAAAAAAAAAAGTGAAAGCTTTTAATCTCCTGAGAATTTTTGCTATAAGGCTTCTCTTCATCAATTTTTAATTTATAAAGAGAAGGCTGGCCTCCTCCTAGAGTTCAGCTCTCCCATATATATTAATTTTAATTATTTTATAATATCGATCCGCCCACCCAACGTCCTGGGAAGGTCCCTATACAATTTTCTATCAAACGACAGATAATTTTTACCGACTCTGACTCTGATCATGATGGGCCTAACTCGGAGGATTTTTACATTGATGAGGATGTCCTTGATAGCACTGAAGAGCGTGCATCTCTTCAATTGGACAAGTCTGGGATCTCTTCAGGTGCTGTAGTTGCCAATTTGGTTGGGGATGCTGGGACCAGCCAAGCTGGGAGAGCCCCTACTAATGCACCTCCTGTGTCTCTTCACCAGGATGGCGTAACTGAAGGTCAAGCCTCTGAAGGGAAACAACCCGGGGCCCTTGCAACTATCCTTCAGTTTGAAGAGGGCGGTGGAATTTTAAGGGAGCAAAGTGTTGCATACCCGTCCCTTCTGGTAGTACCTCCGACCATTTCTACTCTTGGTCTTGATAGATCTGCTCCATCGGCTTTAGCGGATCCTCCTGTATCTAGGTCTTCTCTACCTCCAAGTTCGAGTAACTTTCACACCGACCCCCTTTCCATGCTCCACACCATGTTAGTTGGTTAAGGGTACATCGGTGATGGCTATTGGAGGGAGGTTAGAGCTGCTAGTATCTTTAAGCGTATCCGCATGATCTTCAATAATGGAGTTTTTATAAGTATCTTCTACCTTTATCTTTTGCTTGTATGCACAAATAGTCTTACTCTTCCTTCTGCCTTTTTGTCAAGTGTTGGAAGAGCTGACTCGGGCCTTAACTAATCAGAAGAAACAAGCTGTGGACATATCCCGGTTAAAGAAGGTCCTTACTGAAAAGGATGATGCTCTCAAGTCTTCCTCGGCCAGTGAATCTAAGGCCAATGAGAAGCTGAAGAATCATGCTCTGACTGAGGTTGCCCTGATGAAGACTATTGCCAATGTTTAGATTAGGGTCTCTACAGCCGAGATGACTCTCAGAGAGCTCATCACAAAGAATGTTGAGCTAGAGAAGAGGGTTGCGAGGGCAGAGTTGCGATAAATCGAGGCCATCCTGACTGAAACAGTAGCGGATAAACTTAAAAAGAAGATCTGGATCGCCCAAGTCACCCTTACCTCTGCTCAACAAGTCATGCGACATCTGAGGAGGCTCGGATCCATTACTAGCATCTGGCAAAAGATCTAGAACAATAACAGGTCAGCATGGAAAAGCTCTCCCAAGACGCCAAATCAACATTTGAAGTTCAAAATGTAGACCGTTACAAGAGGTCTCCTGATTTCGAGGCTATCATGCTGAAGGAGTTTGAGTGAGGGCTGTCTACTGCTCAGATGTTCTTTGGTGGTAAGGAGAGGTCTTCGGGGTAGGCTCACCGAAAATAGGACTGGACCATCAAGAAGCATAAAGATGAGTCCCTAGAAGCCATAAAGAACCAAATCAGATGGAGGACCTATTGTAGATCAATTGGGAAAGACCCCCACCTCATACACTTGGAATTTCCCTCTAAGTCCTCCCTGGTGGCCTTTCATAGTAGGGAAGAGAGTGGTGACCTGACAAAGGGAACTAATGTTGGCCCCTTGCCTGACATAGATTACTCCCCTTTTATGGCTAGTGACCCGGAAGTCGATATCAGCTAGCCAGACTTTGAAGACTTGACCAAGGGTTATAGGGTTGATAACCTTCCTTCTAGAAGGTCCGGGCCCGGAGGTTCCTCGAGCACTTCAGATGCTTGATTCTTTTGCTTTGCTTTCGGTCTGTTTTGTTTATTTAGTTCTATGATCATTATTTTTGTAATCTCCCAAAAATTGCTTATGTAATTCTCAGTCTTTGATGTGAAAAATACCATTCTTTTTGTCTTCGACTACTGTTTTACCTTGCGTTACATTGCTTAAATCGTATATTGGTTATCAAGCTTAAGTCGAACAGTCTACTTTTAACTGAACGTTTTTATTAATGGTTGGAGTCATGAACTAACTAAAACTATATGTGTTACCTTACACGGAGCCGACTGACTCGATTTAGACCATATTAATGCGTTTAGTTGTGACCGTCTATTGATTGGTTGCTCATTTTTGATCATGCTTGAATTGGATGCACTATCTTTAACCAAGTAATCTTATTATGGCCAGGACCGTTCATAACCTTAAAATGTATGGACTAAGTTAATCGTCCTAACTTTGGCCAAGCAACTTTAAGTGGTCAGGTTTAGCGTGGGTCATGTTAGTGTAGTGGTCAGGTTTAGCGTGGGTCATGTTAGTGTAGTGAGAAATATTTAGAAATGAGAGATCCTTAGGGGTAGAACATCATCAAGTATTGAGTATTGCATGGAATGGGCAACTTTTCCCCTTCAGGTTAGGCAAGACGGTACGCTCCGTGACTGGCCAATCCGACCAGTTGGTAGTTCTTTCCTATTTATCTGCCAGTGATCCAACTGATTTCTCTCTTGTGTTGGGCGACACCCTTCTGAGAACTAAATCCCCGAGCTAGAATCTCCTAATTCAGACATGTGAGTTATAGTACCTGGCTGCTCTCTGCTGATAGGCAGCGTTCCTTATCCTCAACAAGTCCCTAATTTCCCCTAACTCGTTAGGGTTCTGCTCTAATATTTCCACATTCACTTTGGGGTGAAAGAGTTGTATCTTCGGTGAATTATGAATTATTTTAACAAGGATTTTTGCCTCAGCCCTGAATGCTAGTGAATAGAGGGTCTCTCCGGTCGAAGTCCTTTCCCTGGTACGGTATGTCCAAAGGAGTTTGTGCAGCTTGTCTGCCCAATTCCCTTTTTTAGTATCCAGCTTTGTCTTCAGGGTATGCTTAATTATTTTACTCACCACTTCCGTCTGGCCATTGGTCTGAGGATGGGCCGGTGTGGTATAATAATTCTTTACGTGAAAATCGGACACATGTCCCTGAAGTTGTCACTATCGAACTGGTCCCTTTATCTGTGATTATTGTGTCCAGGATTCCAAATCAGTAGATGATATTCTTCTTCACAAATTGGTCATGTTAGCCTCAATTATATGCACCAGTGCTTCTGCCTTCACCGATTTTGTGATGTAATCTATAACCACAATGACGTGTTTTGCTTCTCCTTCGGTTGCAGTTGGCATTGGGCCAATCAGATCTAGTCCCCACTTAGCAAACGGCCAGGGCGATGTCAAGTTCTTTAACTACTCTGACAGTTGCCACACTGTTCTACGACTGCCTGAGCATCCTAGAATAACGCCGACCAGAAGAAGCCATGTCTGAGAGTCTTTTGCACCAAACTTTTACCCCCTGAGTGATTTCTACACATCCCTTCATGGATGCTTTCTAATATCTTTCTACCTTTTTTTTGGGCGAATGCACCTTTGTAAAGCCTTAAAAAACCCTCTCCTGTACAATTCTTCTCGAACTATCGAGTATCTGATGGCTCTGTATATTAGGCACTTTGCTTCAGTCACCTCTGCTGGGAGCATTCCATATTCTAGGTATTCTCTGATCGGGGTCATCCAGGTGGCCCGTCTTTCTTCGATCACTCCAATATCTAACGCCCCCTATTTATCTTCGATGCTTGGTCTTTTGAGGTAAGCAACTAGAATAATTTTTGACCGTACACTGATAGCTGCTTATGCCAACTTTGAAAAGCATCAGCCTTCTCATTCTTTTCCCTTGGGATTTGAGTAATCATATAGGCCTTGAATCTCCCAAGCAATACCCATGGCTATCTCTAGATAAGCGGCCATGTTACTGTCTTTGGCCTGATATTCATCCAAGATTTGGTTCACCACCAACTGCGAGTCACTGAATATCTCAAGCTTATCCGCTCCTAGCACCGTGCAAACCATAAGTCTTGCAAAAAATGCCACATATTCGACCATGTTATTTGTGGCTTTGAAGTCAAATCATAGGGCACACTCTACCTGATCACCTTCCAGAGTGAATATCACTATGCCCTCCCCGCTGTCGTGTGTGTTTGATGACCCATCGACATGTAGTTTCTAGGCAAACTCTTAAATTTCCCTTTCTTTGAGCATCTTGATCATCTCACCATTTGGCTCGGCGAACTTGGTGATTAGGTCAGCTACAGCCTACCCTTTTATTATGGCTCTTGGCAGATATGTTTTATCTAATTCACTCAACTTTACTACCCATTTGGTTAACCTCCAAGATACCTCTGATTTTGACAGAATTTACTTCAGCGGGCAATCCGTGTAGACCTCGATATTGTGAGCTTGAAAATAGGGTCTCAGCTTTCTTGCTGCTGTTATTATTAGTGCTAGCGACATTTGCTCGGCCGTTGAGTACCAAAATTCTACTAGTAGTAAAACCTTGCTTGGGTAGTACACTGGCTTTTGTACTCCCTCATCCATCCTAACCAGCACCGAACCTGTCGCCACAGCTGTGACTGACAAGTACAAGTAGAGCACCTGTCCTTCCAGGGGTTTGGATATGATTGGTGCTTTCCCTAGATACTCATTGATCTTCCAGAAAGCCTGGTCACACTATTCATTCCATTCTACCCCTTACTTCTTGATCGCTTTGAAAAAGGAAGCATTTATCCATCGACTTGCTAATAAATCGATTCAGGGATGCTAAACAGCCTGTTAGCCTTTGAATTTCCTTCAGGGTCCTTGGGGATCTCATCTCCTCCAATGCTTTTATCTTTTTTGGATTTACTGCGATTCCTCTCTGATGAACTTGAAAATTGAGGAATCTTCCCGAGGGCACTCTGAAAACACACTTCTTTTGGTTGCGTTTAATATCGAACTTCCTTAGTACCCCAAACGTCTCCCTATGATTTTTTGCATGCTATCTAGATGTTGTGCTCTTTGTTAACATGCCATCCATATATACCTCCATATTTCTACCGATCTGTCAGGCAAACATCTTATTTACCAATTTTCGGTAAGTTGTCTCAGCATTCTTGAGACCAAAAGGTATTACTTTATAGCAGTATAACCCTTGGTCAGTTGTGAAGACAGTTTTTTCTTCGTCTGGCTCGAACATCTGGATCTGGTTGTAGCCCGAGTAAGTGTCCATGAAGCTCAGTAGTTCATGGCCGGCTATTGAATCTACTAGCTGATCGATTCGAGGTAACAAAAAGCTGTCATTTGGGCATGATCTGTTGAGGTCGGTGAAGTCTACACTCAACCTCCATTAACCGTTCTTCTTTTTTTACCAACACCATGTTGGAAACCCACTCGAGGTACTGCCCTCCCCTTATTGATCACACCGCCAACAACTTCTTTATCTCTTCCTTGATCTCCTTGCTTCTCTTCGGGTTGAACCGTTTCCTCTTCTAGATGAATGGTTTTCTGTTGCCATCGACCTCTAAATAATGGGAGATTACTCTTGCATCGATTCGAGGCATATCTTTATGCTTCCATACGAACACATCCTTGTATTTTTTCAGTAAGTTAATCATTTCGTCCTGAACTTGCTCTGTCAACCGATCCCCAAGCTTTATCGTATTGTCAAGATTACTATCATCAACTGTAACCTTCATAGTTCACTTATCTTCTTAGCTTTTTCCATATTCTGGAGATGTCTTCCTTGGGTTTAGGTCAAACCGAGTTGGTGTTTTCGCTCCAGTTTCACCTTCGTCCATCTTCAAGTCATCCCCTTCTCCTTGGATATCCATCTACATCACTCCCGGTTTCGCTTTCTCCATGTATACAACCAGATTCACCTTTTTCACCCATTATTGAGAGCTTTTCCTGATGCCTGCCCCGGTTTCCATTGGGAACTTCACTGTTAGGGTATAGATGGCAGTCACAGCTTTTGACTTGTTCAGGAAAGGTCGGCCCAATAAGGCTTTGTATGTCCAATTTTCCACATTTACAACTATAAAATCCAATAACATTGTTTTGGTGTAAGGAAAGCTCCCGATCTCCAAGGGTTGCTTCACTGTTCATAGCGACCTCACCTTTGCTCCTCTAAATCCCTGTATCAAGACCCTTGAGTGGCTGAAGATCTTTACTCTGTAGCACTAGTTTGTCGAACACTTCTACGTTCAGGATATATACCGAGCTCTCATTGTCGATTATCACTATTTTTACCTCTCTGTGACCCACATGAACTGACACAACTATTACATCGTTTGGCTTTACCTCCGACCCATGTGTGTCTGCCTCGGAGAATACTATCGAGTCCCATCTATGTTTAAAATTTTTCTGATCTCGGCCCATCGAGTTAACTTCTAGATTCCTCTGACTGTCCATGCCTTCTCTAACTTCAGTTATTCTCTCTCGACTACTACCCTAGTGTGTGGCCCACCAAAAATGGTGTTGATCGCCTCACTATCTGAATTTCTTCTTAAGCTTCTCTGTCTCCTGTCACATTCTTCCATTGGGGTGTCCTTGTACTGATCATCCTTATTCCTCAGGATCATATCCTTGAGTTACCCCTATTTGATCAGCTTTTCGATGTAATCCTTCAGCTGATAACATTTGGAGGTTTCATGACCATTCTTCAAGTGAAATCTGCAGTATTTGATGGTGTCTCTCCTCACAAAGCTCGACTGTCTCAGAGGCTTTTTGTATAGATTCTTATCTTTTATTACATTCAAGATCTCCTCTTCCCTCCTAACCAATGGGGTGTAATTGGTGTACTATTTTTTAAAGTGCTTGCTGCCTTTCTGGTCATCATCTTTGCGTGCATCCTTACTCTTTTCCTCAGTGCCTTTCTAGTCCCCTTTACCGCCACTCTTCGAGTTGCCATCTTTAGGTTTTTGGCTGTTCTCTGGCCGACCTTCATGTATGAACTCCCCACCATAAGCTATCTGTTCCTCTTTCGCCATGGCATATTCCCCGACTTCATCTAGCATGCTTGCATAAGTGGTTGGCCCTTTCTGTCTCAAGCGTAACGTCAAATGGTTGTGCATTAGACTATTGATAAATGCTAACACTACAGCGTCATCATTGGGGTCCTGTACTTTTGATACCTCTTACGAGAACTTGGTTAGGTAATCTTTCAACTTCTCATCCTTTCTTTGTTTTATGGTTGACAATGCTGATATGGATTTTCTTTGTTGGTATTCTCCATGAACTGTCTAATGAAAGCTTGTATTAGTTCCTCAAAGTTCCTAATGGACCCATTCGTAAGTCCCCCAAACCACCTAGATCCCTGATCTTCTAGGGCCTGGGGGAACATGAGACACATGAGGGCATCATCATAATCATACTGCACTATCGCACTTTGATATCTTCTGACATGCTCCTGTGGATCGATGTTGGCCTTGAACTGCTCCACGTGTGGCATTCTGATTTTATCCGAAAAATGGGTCTGCTTTATTAAATCAGCGAATGGGCTACCGAAGTTTTTCGATCAACACGTTTCACTGGCTTTGTCTTCGTTCCAAGTCTCTATTCTTCTAAGAAAGACCTTCTGTTCCCCTTCTAGGTCTCCATGCTCATCAATTTTTGATGAATGGTGAGCCAGCATAGGTCCCTAGGGACTCACATAGTGATTTGGGCACCATCTAGATCATGCCTGACCACAGGGGTTGGCTATCTGCATCTTCTGGGGGCCGCATTGTCATCACTTGAAATCAAGCAAGACTCTTTCCTTCGACTCTCATGCATATCTACCTACTCGGGTAGGGTTTCTCCTCCATCCTATCTCCCCGGATCCTATCTCCCCGGATCTTATCGTGAACTGGACTCACTGTGCTCCCATATTCCTCGATCTTCTTGGTGGTAGTCCATTCTGCATGAATGTGCCATTCTTTCACGACGCTCTGCCCTATCTCTTCCGGATTTTTAGGGTGCTTCTAGAGTGGTTGCCACTATTTCAAAACCTTTCATGGGATCCATTTTGACAAGTGTCATTTTGTATATGTAAAATAACTTGTCAAACAAAATTTGTAATAACAAATTGCACTCACAATTGACAAACAATATAGTAGCAAGTATGCGTATCATCCATAGAGATCGTGTTATGCCTATGTGACTAAATCTTCGCTATGAACTGATGAATGAAAAATAAATTGCAATTGAATGTTGTATGTGTTGATAGCCAAATTGGCTAGGGATCAAAGGAGAATTTTCCACTTCACAGCCTTCGTACAAGGGTCCAAATTCGGGTTATATCAAGGTCCCTGAGGTCGAGCTACCACGCGATCCTGCAGGAGCAAGATGAGGCCGCCTATACCATTTGAGCATCTGACATGCATCTAGGCTCGCCAAAAAAAGCCCGACGTGATGACGTCAAGCTCCCCATGACAGGATAGAAGCCCAATGCTAGGTCAACGTGGAAGGACCTTGGCCCTAAGGCCGAGGTATCTCGCGATACTTTCCTGTAGCATACTACCATCTCTATTTTCACCAAGAGACCTTTAGGGTGCCGAACTTGTCTTGTAAATGCCCTCCTGCCTTATCGAGGTACAATCTCAACCTGTCCGAGTAGAAAACGAAGCCCACAAAGCCCCATCATCACCAAAAAGTGCAAACACAATTAGGGCAAGATCCATTGTAGATCTCGACATGGTTAAATAAAGTCTCCAGCAGCAAGAGCAGTACTTGAGCGTACCTCGACTCTAGCATCACCTCAGGTAATCTCCATATAGTACCTCGCCAAAGTGGCATATAGAACCATAGTTCTCATCCAAGAGAGAGAGTTGACTTTCATGATTACCATTTGTTAACGGGAAATTTGCTCAAAGATGAGAAATTCCAACTAACACCCTCGAGACCACTACCACGGAGGTGGTGGTCAGGGTTGGTACCTTTGATACCTGACCTGCCTAGATTAAAACGGATGTTTAAATGTGAAAAGACAATCACGGTTAAATGCTCAAGGTTAACCTAGAGGGGGGGGGGGGGGGGTGAATAGGTTAGACACCTTTATCGACTCCCTTAGAAACAAACAAAAGTTTGTCCCTCTAGATTGCTTGCATCATAATATATATATTAATTAAAGACAATTAATCAATATATAAACACAAGTAAAGTGTGATACAAACAAGTAATTGTAACACATCCACAATCTATATTGTAGAAAGGAAGTCAACATACATAAAGAGTTCTATCCACAATACAAATACTAAAGAGATAGGGATAAAGAAAAGTTGACACAAGATATAACATGGTAAACCTCCGAAGAAGAAACATCCACGGGCTAGCAGCCACCATCAAACAAAATCCACTAGTAGATAAGACAAGTACAATCTTTCAAGTGACCTCTTCACCTATAAACTACCCTTCTATCCTACTCTAGAAGTTCTCGCCCTATGCTAAAAAATCCGAGGCCTCACACCTCTTGTCAAGACTTCCTCGCTCACCTTATATGGATCCTCACGACCAATGGCAAGACTTCTTGCTCAACTAAGTCCTCACGACTCTAGTCAAGACTTCCTCGCTCACCTATCCGAGTTCTCCCAACTCTAGGCAAGACTTCTTGCTTGACTATCCGGATCCTCACGACCCTAGCCAAGACTTCCTTGCTCGACAATCCAAGGCCTCACGCCTCTTGCCAAGACTTCTTGCTCAACACCATAGGTCTCACACCTATTGTCAAGACTTCCTTCTCACAAGGCATCTAGGTGATCATGAATGCAAAACGCAAACAAGCACGTAACATAGAATGCTATGATCAACACATCCTATGGAAAATACTAGACATGAGCATGAATGCACAAATCACATATAGTATAGTTAATCATGCATGTGTAATCAATCTAGATTATGTAAGATATGTTCAATATTAATCACAACCTAGATACATGCATAGATCTAAACTTGAATCACAAGATATGTTCAATAAATCATAAGATCAAGTTTAAATCACACAAACCAAAGCATGCTAAAATCAAATGACAAAGTCAATTAGATTTAAGCTAAAGTTCTAGAGCATATTCCTAATCATAGATTCAACAAATATAAAAAACTCCCCCTTTGGCAAATTCCATGTCAAAACACCTATACATTTACTACAAATATAAAAATGAAGATAGGTCACAAAATCACTCCCTCACATTGCAATGAGTAGGATTCCTATAACTAATCTTCACCAACTCCTGAACTTCATCTTTATCTTCTTTTGAAGCAACCTACAAATAATCTCAAAGCACAATGCATATACAAGAGAAAAAAAACAACAAATGGCAACATATAATATGGATAAGAATATACAATTAAGTCAACAAATACATGTATCTCCCCCTCAATACATGCCAAATACAAGAATTCTTAACCAAATCTTAAGACTAATTATTACAAGCCATTGAAAGTTCAAAAGTTCACAAAAACAACGTAAAAAGGAAACTAAGTAACTAGCAACTCTTAACAACTCTTTCTCCCCCTTTTGACATGAGATGATGCCAAAAGGTAAGAAACATACCATGAGACTCAAATACTAGCAACTAGATCCACCAAAGAAAGATGTGCGTGTAGTTGACCTAACATAATGCTTGAGAGGTGGTCTTGAACTTGATGCAATACACTCCACCAACTCTTTTATTCTAGCATCTTGTTTATCAACTATAACACTAATCTCATCAACCTTTTTCTTCAAATGTAAAGCCCAATTCGGAAGAATGTTTATACTAGTCTCTTGACAATCAACTTGTGAACTACTAAATAGTCCAAAAGTATCACATGTCTTACCGTTATCCTTATATGACATGTATGACACACGTTTATCACTATATTTTTCCAAGGGTTGTACGAACACATCATCTACACTACTTTTAACACCACAAACTAAACACAAAGAAGTTATAAACCCCGGTAATGCAAGCTTCTTATCTCCTATAGTTGAGAAAGCCACATTATCTAAGTAAAACATAACAAATCCCAAGGTTTATAGGTTGATTAGTCACAAAGGCATATACTATTTTGATCTTGTCTTTATTCAACTCGGTTGAATTCTAAGATCCAATAATATTAGTGCAAATAAAAAGATGCCAAAATGCACTTTCCTTAGTTAACTCATGTTGACTAATATATGCTCTACCTTTCCACTCAAAAGAAGTATTGTCACATAGAGTTCTACCCATGATATTAAGATTCTCAATGATATCAACATCTAGAAAGTTTGAATCAATATCACTAGATAGCCCAAGAAACTTGTTAATGTTTACCTGGTTAACTCTAAACACAGCACCCCTAATCTCTATCAAAGCATCCAATAAGGTGGCACTCTCTCTATATTCATGATAAAACTCTCTAACAAGAGTATCATTCACTATTCCTAGCATGCTCACCCAAGATTCCCAATTTCTATCCTTAATGCATTTAAGAACATAAGAATCTTTACATTTACCTAAGTCAATGCCTCTCTCTTAAAATATCTTCTTAGTTCCAAAGATCCCTTAATCCTTTGACCTTGAAGCTTTGGATCCTTTTGAGGTAGACTTGGTTTTCACAATGAGATTCGATTGATTTCCACTTCTGGTAACTTTAGTTCTTCCCATTTGTTCTTGTGAAATACGATGCTATATACATACAAAAAAAGTGAGTGAAAGACAAAATAAGCATATTAGTCACAAATATATTAACACAAAGACATATGACTTAAGAATGAATCATCATGCAAGACAAAGATAGTGAGTAATATCTTAAAAGTATCATTAAGTCAAAATATGCCAACATGTAACAATATGAAGCATGTGAACATATCATAAAAGAGAACAATGTCTAGCATACAATGCTCCCCCTTGATAAATGCTATACCTAAAATCAGTGATAGCATAGAGTTCACAAAGATGTTCACACAATCACACATTCAAGCAATTTGAAGAAATATCAACAAAATAAGCTTCATATGCTAAGAGAGATACAAAAAGATTTTTCAAGTTCTCTCATAATTCTTCAACAATTGCAAATATATCATCATACTCATAAACAAAGTGTGTGCGTGGGAGATATGCTTAAAATATATATCAAGAAGTAGTTTGATAATCAACATGCAAACAATTTCTACCAACTATCCATCTTAAGCTTTTTCCAAAAAAAGTCAAACCGATTATCATCCGGATTTTTTTGATATTAAGAGAATAGATTTCAACATATAAGCATGTGTGTGCATGTGGCTCATCATCACCCGAGCTCATTTGATTTTCAACTAAACTCCTTTTTAAGCCTTCATCCTTTTCATTTTAGGCTTTGAATCAAAGATTTTTTTTTATGAATTCCTTTCAACACTTCTTTGATTTTTCCATTTTTTTTACATAAACAAAATTCACTTCATGACAGCTTTTACTCATCACAATGGTGTAACTCTTTCCAACATTGGGTAGCTTTCACAACCAATGTGTGTAGCCCTTTTCATGAAGGTGCTCGTTGAAATCTATGTAATTGCCGAAGCAAAATGGATACTAACCATAGGTCATTTTAAATGTATGTAAGCACAAAAACTTCAAGGTGTATCTAATGTTTAAATATTAGTAAACTCAACCTACTAGCAAAACATATAAGAGAAGCAAGGTGCAATTTTTAGAAAACCAAGATTTTATGGCTCATAAGCACATGATCTAAGAGCAATAAGTAGAGACTTATTCAAGATCATTACTTCTCTAATGAGTAGCTTTCAAAGAATATGAAGCTCATATTTTCAAAAGTAATGCCACTCAATATACTATACACAAACAATCATCAAAGTTAAGATCAATGTGAACAATATCACTATTAGATCCTAAAATAGCAAATGTCAATGAGAACCATATGTATGCTATACAAAATTCTCTAATATGACATGCTATGAGATGTGTATCAAAAATTGAGTCAAAAGATGAATATCTAAGAGAACATGCATTAGAGTATAGAGATACCTTTTTGCACATTATATTCACCAAATATCATACTTCCGCTCTTTTTATGAGCACTCTTGCCTTGAATGTCCTCATGACACCAAGTTGACGATGTTTCACAACAACAGTATAAAAAGCATAATATCTCAACTCACTCGAAACATATATCAAAAGAACTTCTTTAAAGTTAATCAACAAATTTTGACCATCATAACAAACATGATGTGAGATAACCAAGTTCATATCAATACATGGAGTATTCAAAGCTAGTAAGCAAGAATTCTCAACACAATTGATATATAGACTCAAAGCTATCTCACATGTGCTTCTTATTTTAGTGATAAAAGCACTCACCCTTGAACCACTTGTTCTTGGGTGTACCTACACAAACATTTCCAATATCATCCTTGACAACAATGTTAAATCTAGAGTAAAGTCCTTCAATGACTTGGTTAACAAGAATATCATTAACACACTCTTCCATAACATTTTCAACACAAGCTTTGTCAAGTTGAACAAGATTAGTATTCTTTCTACTCCATAACTTTTTCTCATGCTTAGCAATATTATAATGTTTCTCAACTTTCAAAGTCTTAGCATGTTCAAGTTGAAGTTTAATCTGCTTATCCCTAGATTCATTTCCTAATTTGCATTTTTCAATATATTTAAAACACCTAAGCTTAATGTGACCTATTGTGTTGCAATAATGGCAAATTGGAATAAAAGATGAGATTGTACCTTTTGGAGTTGAACTAGCTTCACTAGGAGTTTGCAAAGATACCTGGTTCACCAACATCTTCTTGGCTTTTGATCTTTTCTTCTTGTGTGGTTTCTTATCAATCATGGCTTCACCAAAGTGTGTAGGAAGTGGTGCTTCCAAGAGCTCCTCTTCAACTACCTAGTCATTTTTACCACTATGAGAGTTAACAAGATTCCTAACACTAGACACACTAACCGAATCATTCACTAAGTCCTTGATAGCCTCCTTAGCCGTGTCTATTTCTTCCATCAATTCTTGTTCTCTCTTCTTCAAAGAAGATATCACATTATCCTTCTCAAGGTTTATCATTTCAAGTTCTCTAAAATTCTTTATAATATCACCTTTCTCACCAAGAAGTATACGAGTAACAACCATAAACTCATCTAATTGTTTCTTGATCAAATCATCCTTCTTAACTACTTCTCTTTGAGCATTGTCTCTATCTTCTTCAAGCTTTTCTATCCTTTTTAACAACTCAAGATAGTAGGAATGGAACTAGAGCTTCCATGATGATTTGCATCAAAGTTCTTATTCAAAGATATTGTACTATTAACATCTAGTGGAGAATGAGAAGCTGTTAGAGCTACAAAGTTGTTCACCAACTCTTCATCACTTGAAGACTCACTACTAGAGCTCTCATTGTCACTAGAATTATCATCACTCCAAGTAGCCGCCAACACTTTTCCTTTCTTGTCTTTCTTAGATGGCTTCTTGGTGCACTCACTAGCAAAGTGACCAAAACCATGACAATTATAGCATTGAACCTCTTTCTTGTTCAGGGCTTGACTATTCTTCTCAATCCTTGGAGATGATGTTCTCTTGACTCATTTTTTCTTAGAAGACTTGCCTCTAGACTTGACATTCTTCTTTAGAAACTTCTTGAACCTTCTAACCAAAAGTGCCATCTCTTCATTTTCATCATCACTCTCCTCCTCAATTGCATTGAGAGCGATTCCCTTACTTTTAGTCTTTGGCTTCAAGCACATCTCATAAGTTTGGAGAGATCCAAGCAACTCATCGATATTAATACTATCCACATCCTTGCTTTCCTCAATGGCCGTCACCTTTGATTTGAATCTCTTAGGAAGAGACCTAAGGATTTTCCAATTTAAAGGCTCTTTTGAGATAGGTACTCCAAGTGCTTGACATTGGTTAGCAATGTTAAGAAGCCAGAATTGGAAGTCTTTAAACTTTTCTTCTTTACCCATACTTAAACCTTCAAATTGTGATGCCAACATTTGAAGCCTCGATTTCTTCACCGCTAAGGTTCCTTCATTAGTAACTTGGAGAGTATCCCAATCTTTCTTTAAGGATTCAAGATTTTGAATGTATGAGAATTGATGCCCATCGACTCCTCCAAAGATGGCATTCATAGCATGATGGTGCCATTTAGCAACCTTAAACTCATTCGTTGTCCATTCACTCCTTGGCTTGAGTGTCATGGTTCCATCCTCTTGAACCTTGGTAGGAAGACTATAACATTCTTCCACTACCATCCAAGCCCTTTAATCAATAGAGCGGATGTAGGCTTTCATCCTTAGCTTCCAATACCTATAGTTAGTGCCACGAAGTAATGGTGGCCTAGTATTTGAGGCTCCCTCCGCCATTACATCATCTTGTAAACCCATGACTTCAAACGCTTTGCAAAAACCGTGAAAGTATCACCCCAGACTCACACTAAGTTCAATCTAGTGTCCTGCTCTGATACCAATTGAAAATACAATCACGGTTAAATGCTTAAGGCTAACCTAGAGGGGGGGGGGGGGGGGTGAATAGGTTAGACACCTTTCTCGACTCCCTTAGAAACAAACAAAAGTTTATCCCTCTAGATTGCTTGTATCACAATATATATATATTAATTAAAGACAATTAATCAATATATAAACACAAGTAAAGTGTGATGCAAACAAGTAATTGTAACACATACACAATCTATATTATAGAAAGGAAGTCAACATACATAAAGAGTTCTATCCACAATACAAATACTAAAGAGATAGGGATAGAGGGAAGCTGTCTTTCAGGCATGCCCGATTGAGGTCGGTATAATCAATGCACATGCGCCACTTTCCATTTGATTTTGTGACCATAACTACATTGGCAATCCATTCAGGGTAGCGAACTTCTGATGATGCCTGCTTGGGTCAGTTTGTCCATTTCTTCCTGAACCGTATCATTTCTTTTGGTGTTACAAAGACGCCTTTTTTATTTGATAGGCTTGAAGGTTGGATCTACTGCCAATCGGTGAGCATCCAAAGTCATCAAGATCTTAGGCATCTCATCGTGACTCCAAGCGAAGATGTCGTTGAACTCTTTGAGAAGCCCTTAAACCCTCATTCACTCCCGGGTCAAGGGTGGCTCCGACTTTGAAGACCTTCGAGGGTTCACCTATTCGGATAGAAATCTCTTCTAGCTTATCCACTGGATGGCCGCTGGCCTATTCCCTTCTTTGGTCCTCATTGTCTGGCACCACAGGGTCAATCTCGGAGTGATTTGTGGATCCTACATCTTCTAGGGTCAATACAGGGGTTTCCCCATCTTGTATCGTTGTCACTTGGGCAAGTTATTTTGCTAGAGTCGTTGGGTTGGCAGACATTGCATAGCATTTCCTGGCTGCGTGCTGGTCACCCTAAACTTCCCCCACATTGTCTCATACTGGGAACTTCAAGACGTTGTGGTAGATGGATAGGACCCCTTTCAAGAAAGATAAAGACGGCCTTTCCAATATTGCATTGTAGGCAGACAGGGTATCCACCACCACGAAGTCTATCATGATATTCTACTGGAGAGGTGCGGCTCCAATGATTATTGGTAGGGTTTTTGATCCCACGGGTATGATCGAGTCCCCAGTGAACCCATACAGCGGAGTAGTGTAACTATTGTAACACCACTGTTTTAAGTTCAGTTTTTCTAGTGTGTCTTTAAATAGGACGTCGATGCTGATGTCTATGTCGACGAGCACACGGTGTACATTGCA
Source organism: Dipteronia dyeriana (assembly GCA_032871835.1). NCBI lineage: Eukaryota > Viridiplantae > Streptophyta > Magnoliopsida > Sapindales > Sapindaceae > Dipteronia > Dipteronia dyeriana. Next base: position 49,160,764 of record CM065300.1, on the reverse strand, counting down.
ATTGGCAATCTATACCGTGATCACCATGGGATCATCATGAGGCTGCACGGTGTTGTAGACATCCGCTTCGGTAAAAATGATCTTTGACAGCTGAGAGGGGTTGGTCGAGCTCTTGTCGATCTTAAAGATACCACGCCCTTCATCCATGAGAGAGACTTTCCTTGCGTGGTTTTTCCTGGACTTATTGGAGGTCCTAGCCAGAATAGATCCTCCGCTGATGGTATGTATTATCTGAATTTGTTGCATCAGATCCGCCTGCTCCCCCTTTCTTTTCTCAACATGCTCACGGATCTCGTATTGTACTTTCCTTCAGTCTGAATATTATCCCTGATTTGCTGTAAGAATTCTACCAGACATCTTCCCCTTATCAAAAGCCTCAATCTGATTCCGCAGGTTATAGCACTCTGAGGTGTTGTGCACAATGTCTTCATGAAAATCACAATACTTATAACGGTTCCTCTTATCGATAGGGGCTTTCATGGGTACGGGCTTCTGTAGCAACCCATTGTCTCGAATGGTGAGATAGATTGTTTCTTAGGATGCATTTAAAGGGTGTAACGATCATATCATCTCTTATCTCGAGCTATTGAGGCTACTGTTCTGTGAGGAGGTGAAGCTTGCAGAGGAGTTCTTTTGGCTGGATATCTTTCCGATTTGGGTTGAGAAATGGGGAAGCGAAACGTCGACCTGTTAGGGGGTTTGTTCTAGCTTTTCTGAGCTTACTCGGGTTTGAGAGCTTCCTTATTCTGTCATTTTACGGCTCTCATATTGCCGTGTTCCATCTTGACCTTGAGTTGTTCGTCGACTTCAATTTGCTTCAGAGCCCGATCATAGGCTTATTGGTAGGTCTCAAGAGATCTCTTGACAAAAGACTGAAAAAGCTTGCCTGTCCACAGGTTCCTTCTGAAGTTGGTAAAGGTTTCTTTCTCGGTAAAGACCTCCATCTGGATGGCTTCCTTGTGGAAACGTTTGACATAAGTTTGGAGGGTTTCCCCTTCCGTCTGGATCACGTACTGTAGTTGGATTGGGTCCTTCAATCGGGGGTTAACTTCTCAGAATTACGAGCAAAAATCGATTGACAGCTTCGTAAAGGAATCCATGCTACCAGCGGGTAGCTTTCTAAACCAGGTCTTAGCATAATCTGTCAGCGTAGTTGACAACATTCAACACATAGCGGCCTTAGTCGTGTTCAGGACCTCCATCTGTTTAACAAAGCTCTCAAAATGGCTCAAGGGATCCTCAGTTCCAGAGAATCTGTCAGTCGGCATTTTGAATTTTAGCAAGAGCTCCGCGCCCCGGATCCTTCTGGTAAAGGGAGTGTTCATCTCACTTAGAGGGTCCTTCTTGTACTTCCACTTCTTCATCTACTAGACCTCTTTCTGAATCTCTGTAAATTGGTCTCTCAGGCGCTTGCTCTCAGATCTCCTTGAGATGACCTCGGTCTCTTCACTAGCAAACCCCTCTGATAAGCTGGCGACCTCTACCCGATTTCTTCTTCGAAGGAAGTCTGGCTTTCATTCTCCTTTGCTCATGCTCCTCTCTTTGAAGTCGTTGGATAAAGAAACTCTTGTGGCTCTCGGGGAGAAATGTCCGCTGCGGACTTGACTTGCCTGGGTTGGTAGCGTGGCAACGTTTCAGGAATGGGGGGGGTATAGGCCCTAACCTATCTCGGATCGAGGGTTGGAGTCCCGTTCTATTACGAGCTTGCTCTGGAGGGGTAGGTCCCAGGCGATCAAAGGCGGGTTGCCTAGTCCTAGGCCTGCTTGGTTCCCCTTGACCCCAGAGGTTTGCTTGCTGGAAAGTAATACCTTCAGCTAGCAACTGTAGGCGGACGTTCTCCATGAAAGCCTCCACTTATTGGTCAAGCGTGACCTGGCTTTCTATAGGGGGATCCAAAGCCTGCACAATGGCTGGCTGGTTTGGGACCTAGCAATGGAGCCCAATTTTTCTCATTTTCTTCTGGATCTTTCGTGTCGACACAGCTAAAGGATGTCCCGATTTGCCTGGCTATCCTTAGGAGGAGAGAAGCCTCCTGACACCTGTAAAACAACAAATTTGTGAATATAAAAATGGTGGTGTGGGAGTTTCCCACAGACTGCACCAGAAAGTGTTAACGGGAAATTTGCTCAAAGATGAGAAATTCCAACTAACACCCTTGAGACCACTACCACGGAGGTGGTGGACGGGGTTGGTACCTTTGATACCTGACCTGCCTAGATTGAAACGGATGTTTAAATGACCCTATCAAATGAAAGCTTTATTATAGAACACTTATGATACACAGGAATCTCTCATATACATTCACAATCTCTCTAGTACATAGAAAGGTGGCAATTTCGTGCTTGTCGAATAGTGGATACCATGATGATTGTGTTCTGATCACAGAATTTAGGCTTGATACTATTCTTTCTTCCTCTTCCCTATTTTTTTTTGTCTGTTGTTCTTGGGAATACTTAGGCATATTTATACAAGACTGAATTAATTTGAACTGGTGTATCTCCGGCCTTGATTCTCTGAACCTGTTCCCCCCTTATTGGGCGGGATCGTCTATTTGAAAGTCGTCGACTTCGAGTAAATAACGGACTCAAGATTATCGTTGGTGGAAATAAGTTTGTTTTCTTTTTGGAAACAAACTCTTGTGTTACACGTATGTAGAATTTAATGTTCGTTATAACGTAGATATGATCTTGTACGTATTCATGGCATGATTCTTCATGGAGGTCATCGCGTTTGCCGCTAGTTGTTTTGTAGAGCGAGGTAGATCTATACTTTGGTTCTGTCTTTAGGATCTTGGGATGGACACCCCCTGTAGACATTCCTGGGAGGTAGCTCGGGTCTGATTCACTTAGAGGTTCTCTTTCTCCTCTTATCATGGAGGGGATAACAGGCTCTTGGAGAGGTTGTTGGGTTTTTGATTTTTAGACTACGAGTTAAGCTCGACCTCCGAAAGCCTTAACCTGGTGGGAGCTTGCTTTGCTTGTAAGGCTTCACTTCGAGTGTTTCTTAAGCTCGATGATCCTTCCTAGTTTTCTCATGGTGGTTTTGGAGTCCGATCCCAGGAATCGAGGTTCTTGGATAGGTGGCCTCGAGAAGCCCTGGATTTCAGTGTTCTCGTGAGCACTCGACTAGGTCGTGCTTAGCTTCGTCTCTGATAGTCCTGTAGCCCGACGATCCTTCCATGCTTCTGCGGGGTAGTTTTATTTTCTGCCCGGGATCTCATGAATGTCGAATTTGGGTTTTGATTCAGTCTAGGAGAGTGGAAAATTTCTCCTTGACCTCAAGCCAAATTTTACTATTAACATTATTAATGAGGTCAACCGTATTAATGGAGGTAGTCAACCCTATTAATGAAGTCAACTATATTAATGGAGGAAGTCAACCCAATTAATAAGGTCATATGTATTAATGGAGGTATTCAACTCTATTAATGGAGATGATCAATGCCATTAATGAGATAATATTCAACTCTTTAATTGTCGCCATTAGTGAAAGAGTCCAAAGAGGAAACAAATACATTTACCTCCAGGATATCCTTCACATCCGATTCTTTAGGGTCAACTACAATAGAAAATCCCTTCTAATAAGGAACGAGGATCAATCCATCATCTAGAGAGTGGGCAACAAGAAATGGAACGTATAAATATGACAAAACTCTCTTCAGAAAGGAGAGGCTAAATGATAGACACAAATCAACTCCCGAAATACATGCTGAATCCGACGCCTGACTGCACATACCAACCCTTACCAGAAATATGTCATTAACGGTGTAAAAGGCTTGTCACTTGAATTTTCCATATATCGCCATCATGTACTACCTCTCTCAAGCATATATCGGGATTGGTTAACTTTCTATTACTATTATAAGCTCTCCAGAGCGTATACGTTGTACTATTCTACCACTCATGTAAGCTCACCGGAGCATTCTTTGATATATACATAAGGAAGGGTATTCCTCCTTCCTCTAGATACTGCCTTTGGATATTTTAGCATGCGATCATTCGTGATGCTTTTTCCCTCTTGGTATGTCCTCCTCCCACTACATAAGACTTGTCTTTCTTCTATTTATCTCATGTATTATGTATGTATGTCTGTGAGCTAGATTCCTACCCCGCTGGACCTAGCTCTCTATTTCTTCCGACATGCGATTGGGAAACTACAGAGGAATATTGATCCTATCCTCTTGCTCGACATTTAGATCGGGAAAGTGCAGGAAGAAATCAGGGTCAAAGACCGAGCTCTAGGCACCAGGACCAAGGACCCGGACCGGAACCAGGATCAGGACAAAAAATCGGAGACCAAGGTCAACCCCTTTGCACCAGCTAGGGAACCTCGATCCCCCTATGTTTCCTCATATGTTCAAAGTTTGACGGGCGAGATGACTTATCTCTTACCAACCACGAAGCCCGATGAGTAGGATGACTTATCTCCTACTTACCATGAAGCCCAGTAGGTGGGATGACTCCTCTCCTACCTACTGCGAAGCCCAACGGGTGGGATGACTCCTCTCCTACCTACCGCCCCATCCTCCACATGCATAGAAGATCTCTCTAAGGTACAAGGTACCTACCTCAACCGTTACCTCCGAGGTAGCGGTCTCGAGGGCGTTAGCCATAATTCCTCACAATGAATGAATTTTTGGTTAACACTTTTTAGCTTCGTCTATGAGAAGTTTCCACACCCCTTTTGAAAGCTTTCATGTGTCTACATGAGAATCTTTATACTATAAAGGTGATAGATTTATCAATCATTGTTTGTGATATCCTTTCTCTATGTTTGTCTATATCATCTACACACCGCGTATGGTGCTCATTTTGTGGTTTAACAAGTTTTGTTTATTGTGGAGCAAATATGGTACGTGGGACTTCTGGTGGAACCGGTTTATTATGTTGCTCCTATAATGTGAATCTGTTCATATAATCATGGAGCTCTAATACAGTAGCTCCCCACCTGAAGGTCTCCTACATAGATGAACCACTCCGATACATCGAGAGTTTCTATAGAGTAGAACTGTACCTCTCCTACTTCCTTATAGAAGATTTGCTCTGCTATTAGTGGACCTCCTATCTAGCACATCCATTGGACTTGTACCTGGTAATACGGGTCCCTTTATGTTGCCGGATCCACCCATCAGAAGCTTCTAGGTAGCAGTAGCAATAACATGTCAACTCATGAATCTAAGTAGCCAACTTAGCTGTGTAGTTTCTAGAGCCGTACGACCAGTAGAAGATTAGTTGCTCCTCACCACGTGTACCAGGCCTTTCAATGCCCAAGTGAGCCACTAAACTCTCGGTTCATTCCAGGAGAGCCCAGAGCTTTCTCTAAGTTGCTGGGGACTTTTGGGATCCCAATCATGCTTCTGGACCAGTACCAAACCGGTGGCTTTGCTTTATATGTACCAGTTCATTCATTGCCCTAGCAAGCCACCGAATCCTGATCTGATCAAGGAGAGCCCAAAGGCTTTCCACATTTGGTAAGGCCACTTACATGCCTAGGCAAGCCTCTGGAGTAGCAGCACCACTGTAAGACTCAAAGGCTCCTCACTTCTTATACCAGGCCAATTAATGCCCAAGTGAGCCACTAAGCTCCTGCTTCATTCCAGCGGCGTCCAGAGCCTCATTTCAGTTGCTGGGTCTTTTAAGATCCCAAGTATGCTTCTGAACCAGTACCAGACCGGTGGCTTCGCTTCTATGTACCAGGTCATTCATCAGCCTAGCAATCCACCGAAGCCCGATCTGATCAAGGAGAGCCTAGAGGCTTCCCATATTTGGTAAGGCCATCTACATGCCTAAGCAAGCCTTTGGAGTAGCAGCACCATTGCAAGACTCAGTGGCTCCTAACTTCTTATACTTGGTCGGTCAACGCCCAAGTGAGTCACTGAGCTTCTGTTTTATTCCAGAGAGGTCCAGAGCCTCATTTCAATTGCCGGGGTCCTTTTAGGATCCTATGCATGCTTCTGGACCAGTACCAGACCGGTGGCTTCGCTCCATATGTACCTGGCCATTCATCGCTCTAGTAAGCCATCGAAACCCGATCTGATCTAGGAGAGCCTAGAGGCTTCCTACATCTGGTATGGCCTTCTATATGTTAAAGCAAGCCTCTAGAGCAGCAACACCGCTGTAAGGCCCTGTGGCTCCTCACTTCTTGTGTCAGGCCGACCAACGCCCAAGTGAGTCACTACGGTCCCAATTCATTCCCGTATAGCCTAGATCCTACTCTCGGTTGCTGAGGACTCATTGGATCTCAAGCATAAATCTGGACAATTACCATACCGATAGCTCCACTCCATTTGTATTGGGCCATTTATCTACCGAGCAAGCTACCTTGGTCCCGATCCACTTTTCTGGTTATTCTCCTCGACAGTAGCAGCTCCTTCCTACATGGTCCTACTGCTTGTTTGGAGGAAGCGTCACCATCCTCTAACGCCGCTACTTCGAAGCCAACTTCCACCACCTTGGTTGGATCAGCTTCAATCAGTTTTAACTATCATCTCCTCAGTTAGATCAATCGGGACCTCTCCTACATTTCCTACCTTGGTAACACCAATCTGGACCTCTACTTTGATAGATTCAGATAGAGAGGTAGGCAGGCTTGAAGCCCCTCATGCATCCCTTACCTTGCTGCAAGGGACTTTGAGATAGGTTCTACCCTAGTGCGGTTTGGCATGAAGGTGAATATGGGAACCATGTCCTCCTCATCGTCAGTGCACCCTACGGCTTGAGAAAGACCATCTTTAGTGAGAGCGGACCTAATAAACTCCCAACTTTCTCCATGATCTCCTTCATAGTGATCCTTATATGGAACGGGGCATGGATTTGAGTCTCTCCGTATCATATGCACACTACATCCGCTCCCTGTCTACTTGCATCTCACTCGCGGTTGCCCCAGCTCTGGTTATGGCTTTACTTAGGACGATCGCTCCCCTCGTTGCCTTGGTCATCTCCTCCTTGGTCTGCCCAAGCTCGACTTTAGCAGTATCAATCTGCTCATAAAGAGCATCATACCGATGGCTCTGCTCCATTCATACCGGGTCATTCAACGCCCTAGCAACCCACCGTGTCCCTATTCATTCGAGATGAGCCCAGAGGTTTCCCATACTTGATAAGGCCTCCTATATGCCTGAGCAAACCTCTGGAGTAATAGCAGCACCGCTGCAAGGCCCGAAGACTCCTAATATCTAGTATCAGGCCGGTGGCTCCACACTATTTGTATTGAGCCATTCAATACCCTAGCAAGGTCTGCTTTATTCATACCGGGTTATTCAATGCCCTATCAACCCACTTGAGTCCCGGTTCATTCGAGATGAGCCCAGAGGTTTCCCATACTCGGTAAGGCCTATTACGTGCCTGAGCAAGCCTCTAGCGTAACAGAAGCACCGTTGCAAGGCCCAGAAACTTCTCGTATCTAGTATTACACTGGTGGCTCATCACCATTTATACCAAGCCATTTAACACCCTAACGAGCCATCATGGTCCCGATCCACCTCCCTGGTTAGTTTCATCGATAGTGGAAGCTCCTTCCTCCCTAGTACTGCTTGGGTAGAGGAACAACCATAATCCCTTAGCACTGCTACTTCAGAGCCAGCTCCACCACCTTGGTAGGGTCAACCTTAATCAGCTCGGTCCACTATCTCTTCAGCTGGATTGATCAGGAAATCTTCTACCACTCTGGCTTCAGTATAGATCTTCTTTTCCTTGGTAAGGTAGGTCTGGGTCTTTACCTCCTTTAAAGATTCAGACAGACTGATACACAAGTTTGAAGCTCTTTCTACATCCTGAGCTTCTATAGCAATCCATATCTGGCAAACCAGTTGGGACTTCCCCTTCCATGGGAGGATCGATCTGGACTTCTAACTCCTTGATCGAGTTCAGATGGAGAGGTACGCGGGTTTGAAGCTTATCCCACATCCTAAGCTTCTACATTAGCTAGGGAATTCGAGGTAGTTCCTACACCAACACCACTAAACATGAAAGGATAGATAGGTGCCAAGTCCTCCTTATCACCTGCGAACCCTGCAGATCAAGAAGGACCGGTTTTCAGAAGCGGCAGAACGAGCTAACTATACAGCTCTCTCCATGGTCACCTCCCAATTCCATCATTCAATGACGCTCAGGTCAGACGGGTGAAGAAAAGCTTGAGCCGTCTGGTAAGTGTCATCCTTCAGAAAATGAAGCATACGCTTTGGCTTCTAAGGCAGCCACGTTGCTACGTAGAGTTTAGACCTCTTTCTCCAGATTTTATTTCCTCATATAAAGCAATCCTCTTATGACAGGGTATATAGACTTGATTCTCTCTGTATCGTATGCATTAGCTCTCTATCTACCTACGCCTCAGCCACGTTTACCCCAACTTTGGTCAAGTATATGTCCAGAACGATTGCACCCTCCGCTACCATGGTCAATTCCTCATACTCATGATTTGACCTCTTTTGAAAGGGCAGCTTCCCTATTTGAAGAATCTACTTTTAGATCAGCTGGGGGATCACCTGCCACTTACGCAGGCTCACCTGCCACTTACGCAATCGCCTCAGATGTAGCCATTATTTGAGCGGGACCAACAAAAATGTCCTTAACCTCGGCTATGTCAACCTAGACCATTATCCTCTTCAAGGTTAGATCAACCCAAGTATCTCCCTCGTCAACCAAACCAGTCTGAACCTCCCCCTCATTAGTAGTGTTAATAGCAAAATTTGGTTAGGGACCAAAGAGAAATTTTCCACTCTCTTAGCCCGGGTCCAGGCCTGAGATTACCCATCTTTGAACGCCAGACCCTAGGGTCGATCCATGGAGACGTCCCGCAGAAGTATGGAAAGATCGTTAAGCTTTAATAACATCATAGGTGGATCCTGACACGATCGGATTGAGCTCCTAACATGAAAAAGAGAGTTCTGATAAAGCCTGACGAATAGCGAACCAAGCTCCCAAAACTTGTGATCACCCTGCAACCTCTCCGAAAGCCCGCCATGCTCTTCTAACATAGAGAGAGATCCACTAAGCATCAAGCTCACACTATAGAGTTAATCCACCTCACTAAAGGAAGTTTCGAATCCATCCGGATAGGAAGAAAGGAGCCCACCAGAGTACCACTACCACCAGAGGATGCCCACGAGGCCATCCTCAGCTCCAAGAGACCTAGAGAGGTCTGACCAAGCTCTTAGAACCAGGACCGAGGTATAGACCTGCCACGGGCTATGAAACAGTTAACACTTATACTTTTGATGACCTCTGTAAGGAATCACACCATGAACACACACATTATCATGTCTACACTCCATCGAACGTTGAAACACCGCGTACGTGCATGGCAAGTATTTGAGTCCAAAGAGGAAACAAACTTATCTCTAAAAGATATTCTCAAGTCCATCATTAAATCTGTTAATAACAAAATTTGGCTAGAGGACCGAAGAGAAATTTTCCACTCTCCCAGCTTAAATCAAAGCCAGAGTTTATCATTCATTGAATCCCGAGTGAGCCATAAAGATACCCTACGGAAGCAAGGAGGGGTCTTCGGGCTTCAAAACTATCTGGAATGGATCTCGACATGATCAGGTCAAGCCCCTCAAGCCTACCTTGGAATTCGGACATAGCCCGATACGTGGTTATCTAGGCTTCCCGAGATCACCTATCCTGGAACCCCGGTCCCTGAGGTCTGGCTCTGGATCCATTCCGTGAGAGCAAAGAAAGGTCATCGAACTCGTGAAATGTTTGAGGTGAAGCCCGACACAAAAGAACTAAGCACCTTCCAAATCAAGACTTTCTAAGGTCGAAATATGCCCGCCAACCTCGACAAAAGCCCACTATCCATTCCAGACACGAAAAGGTAGGCCTTTAAGGGGATCAGATTCGTGCTATAGTAATGCTCCAATTCACTGGGGGGAAACTTGAACCTGTATGGATATGAAAGAAAAAGCTTGCCTAATCCACGAGACCCCGAGTGAGAGCCCACAAGGCTGTCTCAAGCTTTAAAGGACCAGGAAAGGTCAAGCCAAGCTTCTGGGACCAGAGCTTAGGTATGAATCTACCTTGCTTTACGAAACAACGAGCAGCCAGCTCGATGACCTCCATGAAGAGACATGCCATGAAGGTATATGGGAACACATCAACACTCCAACGAACATTAAAACTCTACGTACGCATAAGGCAAGAGTTTGAGTCCAAAGAGGAAATAAACTTATCTCCGCCAAAGATATTATCGAATTCGTAATTAATTCAGAATCAACGACTTTCAAATAAAATATCCCGCTTGATAAGGAGGGAACAGATTCATAGAATCATGGTGGGTGATTCACGAGTTTAAACCTACTTGGACCATGTATAAATAGGTCCAAGCATGATGTAGGGAAAGGAAGGCAAAAAAATAGAAAAAGAGAGAAAGAGTCGACAATTGAGAGGAGACCGATTGACGGTAAAAAGCGGCATAGAGAGAACAGGGATTGAAAGAATTAAGCCGCGCCTAAATTTTGTTATCAGAAAATGTTCACTATTGTATCTACTATTCGACAGGCACGAGGTTGCCACCCTCTTATGCCCGAGAGAGATTGTGAGCGTATTTGAGAGATTTCTGTATACAATAGTTGATCAATAATAAAATTCTCGTTTGTAATCCTAGTAGCATTCGAATATTCATTTTTATCTTAACCGGTCAGGTATCTAAGATACTGGCCCCGGCCACCACCTCCATGGAAGTTGTCTCGAGGGTGTTAATTGGAATTTCTCACCTTGAGCAAATTTCTTGTTAACACTTTCAGGCGCCGTCTGTGGGAACAAACCACACCGTTATCTTTACACTTAGCAATATATTGTTTTGCAGTGATTATGAGGCTCGGCTCCTCATAGGGATAACCCGAGGCTTTGGAACAGCCTTCAACGGTATCAACGAAAAAGACCATGAAGAAAAGAAAAAAATCTGGGCACCGCAGCAAAATTCTGGTCAGCCAACCGTTTCGCGGGCTTCTGGTCCTCCTATGATAAGCCAAGCCATGCTCGATCAACAGGCGGCGTCCCTTGTGGAAAATATCTGTCTCCGTCTGCTCTTTGAGGGCATCACGGTCCAGCCAGCAAACTCTAACACTTAGGGGGAGCCGAGCAGCCTGGAATCCAGGACACCTGCCTTCGATCGCCAGGGACCTCCTTCTCCGAAGCCCACCCATTAGTGGTTCTGGCTTCAACCGTCAATCCGGGATAGATTGGGGCCTATGCCCCTAGTCCAGGGTAAACAATCATGTTACCAAACCAGGCGAGTTAAATCTACAGCAAATACCTTGCCGCGGGAACAATAAGAGGTTCCTTTCTTGATGGCCTCTTGAAGGGAAGTCCAAACTAGAGATGAAGGTAGCAGGAATAACCCCCGAGCAGATCCCGCCCATAAAAATGACCAGGTGGAGGTCGCTAGCTCATTTGAGGAGTCCGATAGCAAGGAATATGAGGTCAACTCAATGAAACCCAAAACCAAGCATTTGAGAGATTAACTGATAAGAGTGTATAAAGAGGTCCTGCTGATGAAGGTGGGAACGCACAAGGAGGACAAGAAAGATCCGTTGAGCGAGATGAACGCTTCCTTCACCAGAAGGATCAGGGAGGCAGAGCTCCCGCTAAAATTCAAGATGACGAGTGATAAATTCTCAGAACGAAGGACTCTATGGGCCACCTAGAGAGTTTTGTCCAGCAAATGGAAGTCCAAAATACTACCAGGGCTGCCATGTACAGGATGTTCCCTACCACCCTAACAGATTACACCAAGACTTGGTTCAAAAAGCTACCTGCTGGTAGCATAGATTCGTTTCAAAACTGTCAACTGATTTCTGCTCTCATTTCCAAAGGGTCAAGCCGCGTCCAAAACACCCTATACACTTACAGTATGTGATTCAGGACCGAAATGAGATGCTCCGGTCATATGTTGAACGTTTCTATAAGGAAGTCATCCAGATGGGGGTCTTCGTTGAGAAAGAAACCCTAGCCAATTCCGTGAGGAAGTGTGGGCATGCAAGCTCTTTCGTTCCTTTGTCAAGCAACCTCCGGAGACCTACCAGGAGGCCTACGACAAGACTCTAGAGCAGGTCAAAATCGATGAACAATTTAGGATCAAGATGGAGCATGATGATATTAGAACGGCAAAGCGATAGAAGAAGGAAACACCCAAGCCAGAGCCAGCTCAGAAACCAGAGCAAACCCCCCAATAGGTGGACGCATCGTTTCCCTACTTCTCAACCCAGGCCAGAGATGTATCCTGTAAGGAGAACTCATCCGCGGGCTTCTCATCCTCCTCTTGGGACGGTAGCCCCTGTAGCTCGAAATGAGAGAGGGTATGATAATTTCACCCCTATAAACGTATCCTGGGAAACAGTTTTTCTCACCATTCGGAACAGGTGGCTACTACAGAAGCTATTACCCATGAAAGCTCCGGTTTATAGAGAAATCGATATAAGTACTGCGACTTCCATGAAGATGTGGGACACAACGCTTCAGAGTGCTATAACCTGCGCAATCAAATCGAGGCTCTGATAAGAGGAAGATATTTGATAGAGTTCTTACAGCAGGTCAGGGATAATATTCAGACTAGAAGGGAAGTACAAGCCGAGATCCGCGAGCATGCTGAGAAGAGAAAAGGGGAACTTGCAGATTTGATACAACAAATCTAGTTGATTCATACCATCAGCAGAGGGCTCACTCTGGCTGGTACCTGCAATAATTTAAGGAAAAACCATGTGAGGAAGATCTCTCGTGTAGATGAAAGGCGAGGTATCATTAAGTTCGACCAGAGCCCGACCAACCCTTCCCAGTTATCACAGATTGTTTTTACCGAGGCAGATGTCTATAACACAGTGCAGCATCTTGATGACCCTACTGTATTCACGGTACAGATTGTCAACCGCTTGATCCATTTCGTGCTTGTTGACACAGACGATAACGTCGATATCCTCTTGAAAGATACCTCGGAAAAACTGAATTTGAAACAATGGTGTTACAATAGCTGCACCACTCCGCTGTATGGATTCACTAGGGACTCGATCATACCTAAGGGATCAAAGATCCTTCTAGTAATTATTGGAACATCACCCCTCCAACAAAATGTTATGACAGACTTCGTGGTGGTAGATACCCCGTCGGCCGACAATGCGATACTGGGAAGACCTTTCCTGTCGTCCCTGAAGGAGGTCCTGTGCATTTACCACAACATCCTAAAATTCCTAGTAGGAGACAAGGTTGGAGAGTTAAGGGTGACCATCAAGCAACCGGAAGATGTTATGCATTGTCTGCTAACCCAATAGCTCTCACAAAGCAACTTGCACGGGTAACAACGATCCAGGATGGGGCAACACCTGGATCGACCTTTGAAGAAGGAGAACCCATAAATCACCCAGAGGATGACCCCGTGGTGCCAGACGAAAAGAAGCAGAAGAGGGAATGGCCAACAGTCATCCAATGGATAAGTTAGAAGAGATTTCCATTTGAACGGAGGATCCCTCGAAGGTCGTCAAAGTTGGATCTGCCCTTGAACTGGTAGTGAAGGAGGGTTTGATCGGGCTCCTCAGAGAATTCAATGACATCTTCGCTTGGAGTCACTACAAGATGCTCGGGATTCTTAAGTTTTTGACTGCTAACCAATTGGCAGTGGATCCGATCTTCAAGCCTGTTAAACAAAAAAGGAATCACTTTAACGCCGAAAGGAATTCTACTGTGCAGAAATAAGTGAACAAATTTGCCAGAGCGGGCTTCATCAGAAAGGCACACTACCCCGAATGGATCGCTAACGTGGTCATGGTCAATGAAGGCAAATAGGAAGTGGCGCATGTGGGTCAATTACACCGACCTCAATCGGGCATGTCCAAAAGGTAGTTTCCCTATGCCAAAAATTAATCAGTTGGTTGATTCCACGTCCGGAAACAAGCTCCTAAGATTCATGGATGCATTCTCTGGTTACAACCAGATTATGATGCACCCCGCCGACCAAGACAATACAAGTTTCATCTCCCGGTAGGGTATGTATTGCTACAAGGTGATGTCATTTGGGCTTAAGAATACGGGAGATAGGTATCAATGGTTGGTCAATTGGCTGTTCAAGCCAGAAATCGGAAGACCAATGGAGGTGTGGGTCGTTGACATGATCACCAAGTCGTCAACCGCTGTAAGCCATCAAGACGACCTTCACAGAACTTTCATGATCTTAAGGGAGAACCAGATGAGATTGAACCCCTCCAAATGTGCTTTCGGGGTAACCACTGGAAAGTTTCTGGGTTTCATGGTTCATGAGAAAGGCATAGAGGCTAACCCTGAAAATATTAAGGCTATCCTTGACCAAGAGTCCGCCACATCACTTAAACAGGTTCAAGCCTTAACCGGGCACGTAGCTGCTCTGAACAGGTTCATTTCTCGGTCTACCGATAAATGTCTCATATTCTTCAAAGCCATCAAACAGGGAAGGAACATGAAATGGGACCAAGAGAGTGAACAAGCTTTTCAAGCCTTGAAGAGATATCAGTTAAGCCCTCTGTTACTAGTCAAGCCAAGTCCTAGAGAAGAACTGCAAATCTACTTGGCCTATTTAAAGACTGTAGTAAGTGGGGCCTTGGTCAAGGAATGTGGATATAAGGTCCAACGGCCTATCTACTACGTTAGTCATGCTTTATCCAAACCAAAACAGAATTATACCCTTCTAGAGAAGCTCACTTATGCCTTGGTAACCTCTGTAAGGAAGCTTCGTCCTTACTATCAAGCTCACTCGATAGTAGTAGTGACAGATAAGCCCCTCTGTGAATTTTTACAAAGGCCAGATGTGTCTTGAAGACTGGTTTTATGGGCACTGGAGCTTACTTAGTATGATTTAAGGTATAAGCCCAGGGCCGCAATTAAAGCCCAAGCTTTAGCAGACTTTGTGGTAGAGCTCTCGGTTCCTCCAGGCCGAGCGACCTCTGTAGCGACATTTACAGCTCTTAAGAAGACTCCAGATTTTGACAGCTGGCTAGAAGGTTGCAGATCATGGATCCTCTACATGGACGGAGCATCTGGGCAAGCTGGAGGAGGAGCGGGCATAGTTCTAATAGACCCGGAGGGGACTAAATGCTGCCCTGTTTCAGATTCGAATTTAAGGCCACTAACAATGAGGCAGAGTATGAAGCCCTCCTAGCCGGGATGACGGCTGCTGCCTACCTCGGAGTCGATTGCAATCAGTTTCAGGGGATTATCAGGCAAAAGGGGATAACTTGATTGCATATTTAAAGCTGGTTCAGTTGCTAAAAAATAATTTTAAGGCAGTTAAGATCGAGCAGGTCCCTCGACAACAGAATCGTAGAGCTGATATTCTTCCCAAGTTAGCTGCTAATGGTGGCCAGGCCTTGCCACAGGGAGTTCCTCTCCAAGTGATCTCTCAACCAAGCATAGTTGCGGGCAAGGAGACTTATGTCTTGGATTGACAACAATGCTAGATAGACCCAATAGTAGTTTATCTTCGAGAAGGAAGGCTTCCCGAGGAGCTCGACCAAGCCAGAAGAGTCAAGAGGCTCTCAGTCCGATACTGCCTGGTGGACGGACACCTCTACAAGAGAGGCATGTCCCTTCCCCTACTTCGTTGCTTGCATCACGATGATGCCAAATGGGAATTAAGAGAGGTTCACTCTAGAGAATGTGGAAACCATTTTGGTGGGGAAGTATTGGCATATCAGATACTCCGCATAAGGTATTACTGGCTAACTATCAATCAATATGCGAAGAACTTTGTGCGATCCTGTGAACCATGCAATAGAACCTCTCACTTAATCCGCCTCCCACCAGAGTGATTGTCATCTCTCAGCTCGCCTTACCCATTTGCTATGTGGGGAGTCGACTTGATTGGACCACTACTTACCGCTCATAGACAAGCCAAGCATGCCATTGTGGCAATCAACTATTTCACTAGTTGGGTCAAAGCCGGACCATTATCCTAGATATCGGAAGAGAATACGACAAGGTTTATAAAAAACAATGTAGTTTGCAGGTTCGGGACTCCTCTGGTCATAGTAACCGACCTCGATAAGCAGTTTGATAATGGCCGATTCAAGGAATTTTGCCAAGGCTTGGGAATCAACCTTAGGTTTGCCTCAGTAGCCCACCCTCAGACTAACGGGTTAGTGGAATCGACCAATAAGACTATCAAGAAGCTATTGAAAAAGAAGTTACAACAGAGAAAGGGCAGATGGGCCGAGGAGATTCTCGAGGTCCTCTAGCATACCGTACTACAAGGAGAACATCCACTGGAGAAACACCTTATTCTTTGACCTTTGGGGTTGAAGCAGTTCTTCCTATCGAGCATAAACTAATCTTCTTTAGAGTTCAACACTTCTAACAAGAAAGCAATGAGGATAAGCTCAAGCTAGCCTAGATCTCTTGGAAGAGATACAAGATCGTGAAGCTGAGAAGGTAGCAATTTACCAGAGCAGGATCGCTAGGTACTTTAACAGGAGGGTTAAAGCTCAAAACTTTAAAGAAAAAGACCTATTCCTTAGGAAGGTAACCTTGAATACTAGGAAGAGGTCAAACGAGATCCTGGGACCCAATTGGGAAGGACCTTAGTTAATAAAGGTAGTAGTATGAAGTCAGGCATACAAGTTCGAAGACATGGATGGATTCCCTATCAACCACACCTGGAACGCAGATCACCTGAGGAAATTTTACCCCTAAGCAGGGAACTCTAGAGCAGGCTACCACCGTTTAGGTTTTAGTAAAATCTTCGTCAACAATGTACTCCATTTTTTATCAATAAAGTCGGCTTTCTCCGTCTTCAAGTATATTTTGCCATGATTTCTCCATTTAGGGTCTACATAGGTAAGTTCGACATAAAAATCTCGAAGACCGGGGATTTGCCGAGGAAGCCCTATCGCTTTTCCTGATGCCTTGGTCGGGCTACCACCCCCAAGAAAGATCTGAGTGTAAGAGCATAGTTGCCATTCAGATCTCGAGACCAGGATATAGCTTAATAGACCTCCTGATGCATTGGTCGGGCTTTCACCCCCAAGAAGGATCTGAGTGTAAGAGCATAGTTGCCATCTAGATCACAAGACCAGGAAATAGCTAGATAGCCCTCCTGATGCCTTGGTTGGGCTACCACCCTCAAGAAGGATCTGTGTGTAAGAGCATAGTTGTCATTCAGATCACAAGACCAGGAAATAGCTAGATAGCCCTCCTAATGACTTGGTTGGGCTACCACCTCCAAGAAGGATCTGAGTGTAAGAGCATAGTAACCATCCAAATCATAAGACTAGGAAATAGCTAGATAGCCCTCCTGATATCTTGGTAGGGCTACCACCCCAAAGACAGAAATGAGTGTAAGAGCATAATTGCCATCCAGATCACAAGATTAGGAAATAGCTAGATAGCCCTCCAGATGCCTTTGTCTGGCTACCACCCCAAAGAAGGATCTGAGTGTAAGAGCATAGTTTCCATCTAGATCACAAGATCAGGAAATAGCTAGATAGTCATCCTGATGCCTTGGTCGGGCTACAACCCTCAAGCTGCCTCAATCGGGCTACCCCCCTTCTAAGAGGAGTTCGAGAATGGAAAACTCTCCTACTTAAAATCCAATGCCCTAGTTGTTACTGGTTGCTAATCCTCCATGTATATGCGGTTGCTTGTTGCGACAGGTGTGAACCAACCTGCAATTACACAAGGGGACTATGCACTAAAGTCACGAAACTACAAGTTTTTTTTAGAATTAAGAGCTCGAGCTAGCTGTCTACTTTCACACTTAAGTATTTTTTTATCTCGTTATTTTTCCAAACCAGGTTATGTCAAGTTATTTTAGAGGCTGCACCTAGATCGAGGTCAGGAATGAAGCGAGAGGATATCAATTAAATCAAAATTTACTGAAGAAAGCGTGGATGAAATCTAAATACAGGTTGCATTAATGAAGAGGAGCATATCCCCATAAAGGATACAATTTCAAACAAGGTGCCTACCCCCCTTTCCGGGCTGTAAAAAAAATTATGAATAAATTACTTCAGGTTTCTGCTTCTTCTTAGTTCTCTTCTGCTGCTCCCTCATCCCGGTGAACCATGCCCCGGCTCCTCCCTCTGGTTGTGGATCATTTTGGAAAGCCATCTCTGCTACCTCTACCACCAAAGGGTTCTCGATTGCTTGCTGCTCAACGGGGTCCTCCTCCAAGACCTTATTAACCACTACCATAACCTTAAGAGGGATGGCCACGTCGAAAAGGTTCGCCAAAGATTCTACTTGGTCTTGCTCAACCTCTAGTCCTTCTTTAGAGGTTTCTTCTGGATGATTGAGGACCTCTCCCCGGGCTTCTGGTAGGTCCCCCTCAGGTTGTGTCAACCTAACCCTGATGGAGGTCTTCCCGAGACCCGAGATTGGAAAGATTGGAGGAAGATGAGGTTCTGTCACAACTGCTTGCTTCCTAGTTCCAGCACCATCACCTTCAGGATTAGACATCTCTGTAGCCTTCGACATAATCTTCTCCCTATCTTAGTTGGCAATAACTGATAGGTCGAAAGAGGAAGGGAGGGCTTCAGCAACCTGATAGGAAGCGTAAAAGTACCCTTCGCTGAAGGATACATCCACCTCGGCCTGAAGCTTGGCAACCTGAGCTTGCATATCTTTATTCTTGGTGTCCAGATTCTTGGCTTCAGCTTTCCATGAGTCTCTTTGCCTGGACCGCCACTCTGACTTGAAGTTCACCAAGTTCACCAAGTTCAGCCTCAATCTTCTTTTGGTTGGAGGTCATCTCCTTACAAGAGACCGAGCTTGCTCGAGAAGCCCATGACCCTTTCAGTTTCGGCTTCAGCTTGGGCAATCCGTTCATGAAGACCTCCTAGCCAGGATGAAGACAGTCGTCGAGCTCGGGGCCGACTACATGTAGGTCAATAGTGACTCATTGCTTATAGTCATTCAGGTTTTCGTAGTTTATCAATCTAAAGGGGACAACATAATTGCATACTTAAAACAAGTTCAGTTGCTCAAGAACAAATTTAAGGGATTCAGGATCGAGCAAGTACCATGACAATAGAATCATCGGGCATATGTCTTGACCAAGATAGCTACGAATGGAGGTCATACCTTACCAAAAAGGGTTCCTCTTCAGATGATCTTCTAGCCAAGTATAGTTGAGAGTAGAGAAATATGCCCTGTAGAGCCACAGTTGTGCTGGATGGATCCCATAATTGCTTACCTTTAGGATTGAAAGCTTCCAAAAGAGCCCGACCAATTCTGGAGAATCAAGAGGGCTTCAGCCCGACATTTCTTAAAAGATGGGTACCTCTATAGAAGAGGTAAATCCCTTCCTCTGCTCTGATGCTTACACTCCGATAATGCCAGTTTGGAGCTGAGAAGTTCATGTTGGGGATTGTGGAAATCACATTGGCGGCGAAGCTCTGGCCTATCAGGTGCTTCGAATGGGATACCATTGGCCGACTATCCACCAGGATGCAAATGAGATTGTCTAATCTTGCGAGCCGTACCAAATGACCTTAAACCTAAGTCATCGACCATCTGAACAACGCTTAGTTCGCTATGCCCATTCATTTCGTGGGGGGTTGACGTGATCAGACCGCTTCCTATAGCCCTTGGGTAAGCAAAACATGTTATCATCACCACTAATTACTTCACCCGGTGGGTCGAAGCAGACCCCTTTTCCTAAATTTTAGAGGAAAATACTACCAAGTTCATCAAGACAAACGTGGTAGGCAGGTTCGGTACCCCACTGGTCATAATCACCAACCTGGAAAAAAAGTTTGACATCACGAGGTTCAGTAATTATTACGAGAGGTAAGGTATTGACCTCCGGTTTGCATCGATAGCTCACCCATAAACCAACGGTTTGGTTGAAGCAACTAACAACACCGTTAAGAAGTTGTTGAAAAAGAAGCTGCAACAGAAGAAAGGAAAATAGGTTGAAGAATTTCCCGAGGTCCTTTGGGCTTATCGAACCAAGAGGAGGACAACAACCGGGGAAAAACCCTATTCTCTGGCCTTTGGGGTTGAAGCTGTCCTCCCCATAGAACAAAATTTGACCTCGTTCCTGGTATAACACTTTAAACCAGAGAGCAATGAGGTCAAGCTCCGAGCTAGTCTAGATCTCTCGGAAGAAAGACAAGATAAGGTGGCAAAAAAGGTAGCAATCTACCAGAGCAAGATTGCGTGGTGTTTTAACAAAAGAGTGAAGACTAGGAGCTTTAATGAAGGAGATTTAGTCCTCAGGAAGGTTACACAGAGTACCAGGGTAAGGTCAGACGGGGTTCTAGGACCCAACTGGGAAGGGCCTTACTTAGTAAAGTTAGTGGTCCGCAACGGAGCGTATAGGCTCGAGGACATGAGTGGTCGACCTATTGATCACACTTGGAATGTAAATCACCTGAGGAGGTAACCCCTAAATAAGGGACACGTGAGCAGACTACCTCCACTTAGGTTTTAGTAAAAACCCCAACCATAATGTACTCCACTTTTTATCAATAAACTCTATTTTCTCCATCTTCGATTATATTCTATATTAATGTCTTCGTATCCAATTATGGTATACATAGGTAAGTTTGACATAGCCATCTCAAGACCACGTATTAGCTAGGGAAGCCCCTTGCTATCCTTGATGCCTCGGTCGGGCACCACCCCCCGTTAAGAAGGGTCTGAGTGTAAGAGCCTAGTCCTCATCCAGATCTCAAGACCATGAAACAACAGGATAGCCCTCATGATGCCATGGTCGGGCTACCACCCTCAAGAAGGATCTGAGTATAAGAGAATAGTTTCCATCCACGATCTCTAGAACAGGAAATAGCTAGATAGCCCTCATGATGCCTTGGTCAAGCTACCACCCCTAAGAAGGGTCTTAGTGTAAGAGCATAGTTGTCATCTAGATCTCGAGATCAAAATAGTTATCGAGCCTTCTTGATCCCTTGATCGGGCTATAACCCCCTAAAGAGGCCTGGGCTTGGAAAGTTCTCTTACTTAAACTCCAATGTCCAAGTTATTACTGGTTACTAACCCCCCATGTGCATATGATTGCTTGTTGTAACATGTGCCACCTAGCTTAAAATCATATAAGGGGACTACTCACTAAAGTCATCGAGCTACAAGTTTCTGCTGAGAGTTGAGAGCTCGAGCTAGCTATCTACTTCCACACTTAGTTAAATTTTATATCTCTTTAATTTTACCAAATTCAAGTTATTATGAAGGCCACATCATGGTGAAGGCCAGCAATAAAGCAAGCCAAGTAAAATCCATTGAAGCAAGCACAAATGAAATCTAAAGCTAATCTTCATTAATGTTGTAGGAGCCCATCCCCCTTGAGAGGCTAAAGTTGACAAACTAGGAGCCCAACCCTTGGTTCTGGGCAACAGAAAAGAAAAGAAAAGAAAAATATAAAAATAGAAAGACTATATGTCTGGTCAAAAGTAAAGCAGGGTGCCCACCCCCTTTTCCGAGCAGTCAAAGTAAGTCCAGAATGGGTCGCATCAAGCTCTTGCATCCTCCTGATTACCTCCAGCCACTCCTCCTCCTCCATGAAAACTCTTGCTCTCCACTTCTTCTTTCGATGGTTGCTCATCCTGGTTGGCCTCCTCTGCTATCCCTCATTCTAGAGGTTCCTCAACTGGCTGCTGTTCAGCTGGATCCTCTGACAGAACCTCATTAACCACTGCCATAACCTCATGAGAGATGGCCGCATTGAGAAGGTTTGCCATAGGCTCTATCTTGTTCAGCTCGACCTCCAACTCTTCTTTAGAGGGCTCTTCAGGTTGGTTGTGGACCTCTTCTCGAGCTTCTGGTAGGCCCCCCTTGGGCTGAGCAGGCCGAACCTCGCTAAAGGTTTCCTCGAGATCTAAGAATGGTAAGACATGAGGAGGAAGGGGAGGACCTGTCGAGACCGCTCACTTCCCTGGGTCAACACCACTAGAAGGGTCATCTCCGTCACCCTCGGGGTAAGACATCTCCGCAGCCCTGGTCATAATTTCCTCCCTATCCCATCAGGCGATACCAGAGAGGTCGAAAGGAAGAGGGAGGGATTCAGTGACTTGGAATGAAACGTAAAAATACCCATCACTAAAGAAGGCATCCTCTTCCAATTGTAACTTAGCCCTTTGAGCATGCAAGGCCTGGTTTTCAAATTCCTGCACCTTAGCATCAACCTTTCAAGAATCCCGCTGACTCGCTCGGTGTTGAGATCAGAGGGTTTCTTGATCGAAAGATCGCTTTAACCTCTCGTTGTCACAATGAAGCTCAGCTAGCTCTGCCTTCATCCCTCTCTGGCTAGAGGTTATCTATCGCAAATAACTCTATAGCGCGTTCGGTTTCAGCCTCAGCTTTGGTTGCCCGATCGTGGAGAGAGGCCACCTGGTGGCCCATAGCCACGTTGAATTTGAAGGCCTATAAAGGAGTCCGAGATTGAAAGTGATGAAACGAACCGTTGCATTAGAAGATAAAGGTGATGATTACCTCGACCAATAAGGTAGACCCTTTGGTGATCAGGATATCTGCGGCATTGAAGCCATTATTGAAAGACTGTCCCCGGGGCAGGAAGCGACGAATTGCCTTAAGACCTTATCAGGAATGGCAGAGCCTGACTGATTTTGTGTTTGAATAGGGGGAACCTCTTCAACATCAGCCTCAGAGTCCTTTGAAGCTCGGGGGACTGGGAATGTGGATGGAGAGAGAAACATCTGGCAGAGTAGAAGCGGTAGTAACAGGAGTAGAAACAGGAGTAGGAATAATTAAGGCAAAAGCCGGCACTACTATGTCAGCTGCTTGAGAAACAGAAGTTCCCTTACCCCGCACCTTGGTAGCCCATGAAACGAGGAGCGCTATCCTGGACCTGTGTTGGGAGAGGGATGTAGCAAGAGCAGATGAATCCTCAGCTGGACCAGTTGGCCCTCTTTTCTCTATTGAAGCCAAAGGAATTTCCCGACTCGATTTGGCAAATAGGGGAGGGGTGTGAGCTTGTTGGGCTTCACAGGAAGTTGGAACAACAACAAAAACTGTTAAAAAAAGGAGAAAATTGAAGCCGTCAGAATCGAGCTAGTCAACAAAACAAAACATGATGTTTCAATGTTACTTATGAGGAGTAGCGTCAGAAATTCATAGATAGCGATTTATTGGGTGAGAATCGATGGAGTCGGCAGTTGGAAATTTCAGATTCAGACTTAGTAGGCAAGGAATCCCGGCCCTATGACGGTTTATCATTGAAAGCCGTGGGAACAGCGAACTCATGTCTGACAATGAAGGTCAAGCTCCCCCAATCATCTACCGGTAGGTTCCACTCCTTCTTCCAAGCAGGGTCTTTCCTCAAAGCGACAGGGATGATGAAATTAAGCTTGTACTTTGCCTTGGCATAGAACTGACCTCAAGGATGTCCGGACAGGCTTCCAATCTAAAAGAGGTACGCCAACTCCTCTGTTCTGGGCTCCTTGGTAACTTTTCTTAGCTCGCATTGTTCCATCCACAACATGAGAAAGCCGATCACATGCCTCCAGAAGCTAGGCGTAAGCTGAAGGGGAGCTAGCTGTAGGGCATTGAGAGCTCAGTGAAGAGTAGGATAAAGAGAAAGCCTGACCCCACTCTCGAAGGCCGCCACACAGATGGGGAGCACACTTTTGGATGGATTAAAGACATTATAATTCCTTAGAGGAACTGATAGAGAAACACTGTCGGGGATGCCATACTTTGACCGCAAACGATCGAGCAAGTTTGGATCAGTGGTAGAATCCGGGATAACCCTAAAGTCAGTGGGGAGAAGCCTCTCCAAATGAGGACCGATGACTGTAACTTAACCTCTTCCGGTAGCAGCTTTCTTAGGTTTGCAATCAGAATCCTTGTCAATTAAATTTATAGGGACATCACGATTAATGGAAAACCCGGTCCCGATGGCCACGTTTCTATTTGACCGACGACGTTGTGGGTTCGGGAGAAAGTCATCACTATCGAAGTCTTTGCGTGCCTGTTTTCCTTAGGCAAGGCTAGAAACTTCCACACCATCAACGAGGGAATCGACAGAGTCATGGCTGATTTTCGACATAATGATATATGGTTTAGAGGCAAAAGGAAAGAGAATGAATAGGGGTGTAGTTGA
Source organism: Dipteronia dyeriana (assembly GCA_032871835.1). Taxonomy (NCBI): domain Eukaryota; kingdom Viridiplantae; phylum Streptophyta; class Magnoliopsida; order Sapindales; family Sapindaceae; genus Dipteronia; species Dipteronia dyeriana. The sequence goes on along the minus strand of CM065300.1, from coordinate 49,136,731 downwards.
AGAGGACAGGAAAATAGAGGGATTTTTAAAATTTGAAGTTAAGAGAAAAAGTGAGGAAGACGGTGAAGCAAGTTGGTATAAATAGAAGTAGAGGGAGCGATTCTGTCGACAAAATCTACGATCTGATTACATGAATAACAGGAATAGCCATAATGTAGCCGGACTGTTTCGGGGAATGTACCGGCTAATGCTCTCCACATCATTAGTGCAATTAATGAGAAGATCTCCTCCGAGATCTTTGGTAATGATTAAGGGGGGAAAATTTCCCAATTAAAATAGGAAATCTGACTCCAACCCCAACTTAATCACCGGTGTTCAATTCAGAGGGGACTTTTGTTAATAGCCAAATTTGACTATGGACTAAAGATAAATTTTCCACTTTCCTAGCTTTAGTCCAGGCCCGAGATTACCCATCTTTGAACCCCGGACCCTGGGGTCGATCCATGGAGCCATCCAACAGAAGTAAGGAAAGGTCGTTAAGCTCTAAAAGCATCAGGGTAGACCCTGACATTATCGGATTGAGCTCCCTTACACGAAAAAAAGAGTTCGTATAAAGCCCAACGTATGGAGAACCAGGCTCCCAAAACTTTGGATCACCCCGCAACCTCCTAGAAAGCCTGCCATGCTCTCCGAACACAGAGAAAGACCTATTAAGTATCAAGCTAACACTGCAGAGTTACTTCACCTCACTAAAGGAAGTTTCGAATCCATTCGGACAGGAAGAAGGGAGCCCACCAGAGTACCACTACCACTTGAGGATGCCTATGATGCCATCCTCATCTCCAAGAAACCTAGAGGGGTTCGACCAAGCTCCTAGAACCAGGACTGAGGCATGGACCTGCCACTCACTATGAAGTAGTTAACACTTATACTTGACGACCTCCATGAGGAATCACACCATGAAGACACACATGATCATATCTACACTCTATCGAACGTTGAAACACCGCGTACGTGCATGGCAAGTATTTGAGTCCAAAGAGGAAACAAACTTATCTCTGAAAGATATTCTCAACTCCATCATTAAATCAAAGTCAACAACATTCAAAATAATGGATCCCGTCTGACAAGGGGGGGATTAGATTCAAAAAATGATGGCAAGAGAGTTACAAACTTAACCTATTAGGATTGTGTATAAATAAACCAAGCAGGAACCTTGGAAGGGGGGAGGGGGGAGGGGGGAGGAAAAAAGGCAGAAAATTCGGCCTAAATTCTGGAATCATAATATGGCCGTCGTTAGTTTCCTACTTCTCAACAGGCACGAGGTTGCCATCCTACAGTATCTTAGCGAGGTCCAAGAGTGTTTGAGAGCTTTTGTATGACATATATGATTTATAATAAAGTCGCCTTAATCTTCTTCTCACCACATTAATCTCTATGCTAAGTACCTCACCATTGTACAATTAATCTTGGTACTTTAGG